>CM073501.1:2500-1202500 GCA_037074585.1 Biancaea sappan | reverse complement strand
ATACAAATAACTCTCATAAATTATAAAATTCAATACAAGATTTCTTTTAATTTTTCATTTTGTGCGATAAGATCATTCCATCTAATAATCTGTTAATTGACTAACGGTCATCGCTAAATGAGATTATAAAATTATCATGTTAGCTCTGTCTAAACACATTAACTACTAACTTAGACCAATCCAAATCACTACGTTAGCGTTACTCGGCCCCATGAATGTTGTTGTATCTTCTTTCATCTCGCTTGTGCTTTCATTGTCAATTCTTAGGTCAAGAAATCAATATGTGGGTCAGGTACATATGAAATGACGACTTAGATTAATTCAAGTCTATTTAAATAGAATTAATGTGACAGTTTTACAATCTCAATTAACTTTAACCATTAATCAACTAATAAATTATTAGACGAAATGAATTTATCGCATAAAATAGATAATTCATGAGAGTATTGTGTTGAGTTTTATAATCTAAAAAAAATTATCTATATAATAAAAATAGTTCATGAAAATTATCCACATTCTTTCCAAAAAAAAATTATTACTTTGTACACATGTATGGCAGAGAAAGATAAAGTTAGATGGTCCCTAATTGTACGTCAAGAACTGACATGCGCGCGAAGAGATGAGAAATTGATACACGATATAAATATAGTGCAATAATGCAAAGCCGTACAATCGCTTATGTAGTATTGGTGTGATTTGGAGAAATAAATTATTTTCACTTAAATGTTACAATTCAATTCAATTGTGATTTAAATTTTAAAATCAAATTACGTTATTTTTATAAGAAAAAAAATTCTGAGCACCAAAAAAGAAATATTAAGAGTGACATAGCGAGTGGGTGACCAAGGCTTTTGTTGACAGTTACACGCAACCAATGTGCAATTAATGTACAACTTTTTTATACTCCAAAATTTTGACTTAAATTTTAATTATAACTCATAATTTTATTTTGTGTTAATTATATCACAAACAATCTCATTCCTTTTATTTTAAGATGTTAGTATCCTTGTCTTTTTCATTCACCACACCTTCAGCTAGGGTTACGCTTGGCTGCAAATAGATATATACTAAGATATCATTGACAAAAATAATTAATAAGTTAGTTGAAAATTTAAAAATTAATTTTTAATTAAAAATAAAAAAAATAATAAGCTAACTTATTAAATCATAAGTTATTTATTGTTAAAATGATATTTGTTGTTAATTATTATCTTTAAATAAATAAAATACACATGACATATCTAACATAAAAAAAAAAAAAGAGACAAAATTGAAATTTAATATATACACTGGGGACGTAAAAGGTGCTCCTGCGTAATTGAAATTTTGACTCAAAGTTTACATGCATACAAGGTACTCTTGTCTAAAAAAGAATCGCATATCTTACTATTTAGAAGCACTTACTTTCAAGAAAAGAAAAGGCTTTGAAGCATTATAAATTTAAAATAAGACTTTTTATAAAAAAAATATTTTTATTTGAAGAAGTTTAATGTGTTTAGAAATTAGCAACAAGAAGCCACCTAGCTATTCAAAGTCTTAAATTTGTAACCACCAGAAGCTTACAAGACTAGAAACATCACATATGAGTAGTTGAAGATTGATTAATGGTCCATATACAGCTGCACTGTTAGAGGTAATGCTGATCAAAGTTCAAACAAATTGTCCTTTAAAACTATGAATAGACTCAACTGCTCCAAAACAAGCATAAATAATTCACAAATTTTTAAAGGATAAATTATTTTTATTTTTTATTTCAATTTTTAATTGTTGAACGATTTAAATTATATGAGTAACTTGAATTATGACTCGACTTATTTTTTTTGAAGCACGACTTGAAAAAAAAATTTAAAAATATGTGGGACAAATAGGGTAAGTAGTTATAAATTTTCTTGTATATATTTATATTCGGTTGTCTCCACTTTTTTGTATCAATATCAAACACATTTTGTAAGCAGTAATACAAATAATTTTTTTGCCCGTTAATGTAAGTCGAATTATATATTTTTTTGTGTGTCATCGTTAATTTCTTACTGTTTATCTCTTTGAGCGTTTATTGTATAACATTAGCTAAACTACATTAAGTACATTTTGACTTTGACTATTACACTCGATTTTTTTGATATCTTAATATATGTTACAGGCTTTTTATTTTTTTTGTCAAATTAATTAATTTTCTACGTAATACGATTTAAACTAACTAAATTAATATTGACATCTAGTATGAAATTGGAGTTTTATTTTTAATATAAAAGTAAAAATAAAGTAATTTTACAGTTGAAAATAATATATATTGTATAAAATGTTATTTATAATGATAAAAATAAACTACAAGAGAGAGTTGGGTGTAATATTTGACATTAAAGGTAATGCTTAGTGCTATTTAACTAATCGACCCCAAAAAAATAAAAGTATAATTTATCAGTCTATAATGCATTGCATGGTAGGTTTGACACTTGATCCTAATTTTTGCAAATTGCAATTGTTCCGGGTCTAAAAAGAAAGCACTTGATTAATATTGATTAATTTAAGTGATTTGTCACTTTTTTTTTTAAAGAAAATTCTCAAATAAGTGTGTTGTAAATAAATAAAAAAATTGATACTATGAGAAGTTTTACATTTTTTGTAGTCCAATTTTTTTGAATGTCTTGAATTATGTAATAACTTGAATCATGATATTTGATATTTTGGAAGTGCGACTCGAAATGAGAAAAATTTAAAAGTCTATAGGCGAGTAGAGTGAGAACCGATAAGTCACATTGACAGAATCATATTAAATCCATGTGTTCTCTAAATCTTTCATTTATTTTTTTCTATGTTATGTGTGATTTTTCTTGAGAAATCCCTTTTTTTTTTGGTGCCTCACATGTATTTTCTCTCGAGGCAATCTTGTTTGAAGTATTATTAGCTACTAAATATGAACATCTCTCTCAATAATAATTTGAACTTAATTTTATAATTTTATAAAAAATTAATCTACTCAACTTAGGCCAAATCAATTTAAATTTATTAGAGGGAAACAGCCTTTTTTATGATTGAATAGGATTTGATAAGGAATACATTTATGATTTAAAATAGTCAATAAAGCAGATGTCCAGAACCATGTATGTAGTGCTTCAATTAATGGAGGTCCTCATTCGTGATGTGACTCCCATTTAGATCACGACGCTCGAACATCCAAACGATATGGAAATTGGGTCTGTTTGGTTTGTGAAAATATTTTTCTATTTTCACTTTCAATCTTTATTTCTTGAAATATATTTTTTGAAACATTGAAAATATCTTTTTTATGTTTTTAAATTTAAGCTTATTTTAAGAAATATTTTCAAGAAAACGTTTTTAGTTAACTCAACCAAACGTATTTTTAAGTTCATTTTCTGTTTTCAGTGAAAATAAAAACAGAAAATGTCCAAACCAAACAAGCTCTAATGTTTCATTGTTTTTGCTATGCACTGGAGCGAAAAGCATATTTAACAATGAAATTTTAATGAATTATTTACTGTAAATTTTATGATGTCGTATTACTATTTTTTATTTTAATTATTTTTTATTATTTTAAATAATTATCTACTTAAATGGTATAATTTTAAAGAGTTCATAAATAAATATCACAAGTTACTTCACACTTTTATACTCCTACAATGAAACTCATAATTCTTTACTAAATTTTTACATGTGGCAGTCACGTTAACGCACTCTAATAATAAAATTCACTAAGAACAAGTTCTTATTTTTTAAAAATCTTTTAAAAACTGCTATTAAAGATGGTCTTTATAATTGCCATTATATTGTTCTGTCCACAAATTAAAACATAACATTTTTTTTCTAGTGTTGATGATGTTTCTTTGATGTATTAATAATTAGTTATTGATCTTTTAAAACAATGTTGATAATCTTCTGCCCTGTTTACAAACATCTTCATATGTTGGTAACAATTTAATTCTTAACACATTTAATGAAATGTTATTTAGTAATTTTCAAGGTTCTTAAGATCAGACTAGCTAGTCATTAAACTGGTGTCTCTACTGTTCAAAGATTAATAGTTAATTGGACCATAATTGCACTGACCTGAACTGGGTTTTGAAAAAGTAAAATTAAGGGAGAAAATATTACCTAAAATGGCAAAACTTTTGCTTTATAAATGTATGCGTTGGCTAGTAGCCAGTACGTATAGAGTTTGCAAGAAGTGGAGGTCCAATATCAGATCCCAGGGCCTCTAATGGAGTACCCGTTATTGGAAACTCTGGAGACGGATGTAAATAAGATGAGGGACTATTTTGAAACTGGGAAAACAAAGGAAGCATCCTGGAGAGAGTCACAGCTTCAAGGGATTCGCAGCCTCCTCATTGAAAAAGAGGTAGAAATCTTGAAGGCACTCAAACAAGATTTAGGAAAACATCACGTTGAGGCTTTCAGAGATGAGGTAATTAATTAAGCGTAAAAGTTTTCTTTAAGTTGTTTATGTCATCCTCCATTGAAGCAAAGGTTACAGAAAGTTAAATTTCAGTTTCTGATTCATTCGTGCGTGGCTGCAGATAGGAACTGCAACCAGGTCTCTGAATGTCGCACTGAAGTCTTTAAGAAAGTGGATGGCAGGGAAGAAGGTGAGATATCGTTATAAACCCATTCCACTTCAGATATTTCACCAACTCCAGATAATACATCTCCCTTGAGTGATTGGAGGGTGTGGGTGTTTGAGGCAGTTTTTATATTTTTAATATACAAATCGTATTTAGTTAATATGTATTCCACTTTGAATATTTTGTCATAACTAATACAAATTATCTCTTTTCTGTAAATGTAAGTTGTATTAACTAAACTACGTAAATTTGTGTGTTGTCTTTTATTTTCGCTCTATAATCTTACGTGATCTTGCATTAATTTCTGTAACAATCTGAAATGTTATACTGGATTTTGATTGATAGGCTAGCCTTCCATTGATAGCAGTGCTTACCAGTGCAGAAGTTGTTCCCGAGCCTCTTGGTCTTGTACTCATAATCTCTTCATGGAATTTTCCCTTCGGTGAGTGATCTGCTTCAAGTTAGAATGAAGTTCAAGGATTCAAGAAACCTGATATAAAATAGTTGTTATTGTTTTTTTAAAGGACTCTGCTTGGAGCCACTGATAGGAGCTGTAGCAGCTGGCAACACTGTGGTTCTGAAACCTTCAGAGCTATCTCCTACTTGTTCTTCCCTTCTAGCTACTTTCCTTCCAGCTTACTTGGACTCTAACGCCGTTAAAGTATACCAGGGTGGATCCATGGTAGGGGATAAAATCCTACAGCAAAAATGGGACAAGATCTTCTTCACAGGTATACAATTATAGGTGACTGTAAAAAGAGTTCCACTTCTTTTCACTGTTGGATTTTCTCAGCCACGTGCTGAGTAACTTAAAAGTATTTGGTGACATGGATCTTTAACTTGATTTGATGTTTTTATAACGTGATTCGAAAAAAAAAATATTGAAGTTTATAGAAATATCAATGCTAAAGCTAATAGATTTGAGACCATAAGTAATATTTATGGAGCTAGTACTGTCAAAAGAAGTCAGCCTTAAATAAATTGGGCACAGAATTGGACTATGATGTCCAGGGTCGCCCATTGCCTAGCTTGTGGGCTAACTAGCCAGCTTACGAGTCAGGCTTATTATTATTATTATATTTAAAAAAATTTAATAAGTCAATAATGTAACATTACTTATTTAATGTTTTTAAATAATTAATAACTTTAATTTTTCATATTTTATCTTTAAATTAAATATATTAAATTTTAATTTAAAAATTCTATATTTATTTTTAAAAAGTTACAAAATTTTTCATATCTAAATTTATTATAATTATTTAATATAATATTATAAAATATAAAAATATAATAAAGTGAGATTATTTATATTAAATAATATAATTTTGTAAAAATATTATTTAAAAAAATGGGCTGGCCCGTTTTTAATCAAGCCAAAAATACTCATACTCAAGCCTATTCAAATACAAGCCAGCCTATGGGTTTTTCTCGTTCTGACATACTATGCAGTTATGTGTTTTGATATATATTTTGCGTCAATTTTATCATGTAATATGTACATTTTGTTGCCTGTGAATATCAAATAAATTTCTCTGTTCACAAGTATAGGTTACATTAATTGAACCGAACCATATTAAAGTATGTTTTATGTTTTTTGCACTGTTTATATTCTTTGTTTACTGTGATTGTTGCGGAAAACTATGGATTGGGATATGTATATGAGGTATTGAGAGGTTGACCTCTTTAGAGGTCTAATCTAACTTTCCATAAACTCACCCTACCCCAAGAAGTGGAGGGGGGAGACGAATTGTTCAATATGTTCAAACTTTGCGTCTTTTTCACACCCATTGTTGAGATTTCTCAAAGTTCAAAACCCAACAACAGGAAGTGCACGGGTGGGACGAATGGTCATGTCTGCAGCTGTGAAGCATCTGACTCCTGTCACGTTGGAGTTGGGTGGAAAATGCCCTGCTGTCCTTGACTCTCTTTCCTCTTCTTGGGACTTAGAGGTGGATCCTAATTCTTGTTTTAGCTCATGATGGATAATTCTATGACGTAGTTATACGTACATGGATATATATATATATATAAAACAGTTTGCTTATTCCAATTTCTCTTGCTGTTGAACCACCTAGGCTGCTGTGAAAAGAATTCTTCTGGCAAAATATGGGTCTTGTGCAGGTCAAGCATGCATAGCAGTCGATTATGTCCTCGTGGAAGAGAAATTGTCTTCTGTACTGGTATGAAGCTTGCTGTCCCAGAATTCATTTTTATTGTCGTGGTTGTTAAACTTTAAAATTAGTTTTTAAATTTATATGAGTTTGTGAGTTTAAGTTTTTCAAATTAAGTAAATTCAATTTCATAATCATAATTCGATCAAAATAAGTCAAAATCATTTAAACTTATCAAATTTACTTAGAGTCCACTGGGTTGGATCATAAGTAATCCAACATTTTTTTTTTCTTTCTAATACCCAACACAAAAAAGGGTCACCCATATTTAAAATCTAGACAATTTTATTTTAGTTTGTCTCATTTGTTTTACTAATGTAATATGTTAAAACATTATTGATACTTTGTCTTTATGAATTGTATTATTGTATGAACACCTTATAACTTCAATTAATATTTTATTTTACTTCGTCAATTTGTATTTTGTATGGAGAGTTAATTGAACCTAATAAAAATAATATCACAAATTGATATTAAGTAATTTCATATTAATATAAACTAAGATATATAATTATTACTATTTTATGTTCTGAAATTATGTTTTTTGTTTACTCTTTTCGTCAGTTTAAATAAACTCTTGAGTTTGACAACGGTATTGATTGTGTTGCTGTGTATTTCTTTGATCTAGTGCCACCTCTGATCTTGTTTTCTTTAGGTGGAATTAGTGAAGGTTTGGATAAAGAAAATCTTTGGAGAAAACCCACAAGAAACGAACACTATTGCGAGGATTGTTAATAGACAACATTTCCTGAGACTGAAGAATCTTCTGGACGATCCACAGGTCCAAGAATCTGTGGTTTTTGGTGGTGCAATGGACAAAGATAGCTTGTAATTAATGCCTCTTTAGTGGTAGAGTTCTTATACAGGATCATCTTCGTGGTTAAAATAATTGATGTACTGAAATTGCCACGTGTGCAGATTTATCGAACCGACTGTGTTGGTGGATCCACCCCTCGATTCAGCAATCATGTCTGAAGAAATCTTTGGTCCCCTTCTTCCTATTATTACTGTAAGATACGTGGCAGTTTAAGAAAAAGACTACTGTTTAACTTGATACTTAGGCTCAATTGAGTGTGACAATAATTTCGAAATTTATAAGCTACTGCATATTTCCTTAACACATCGATGTGGGACTTAATCAAGCTTATAATGACAAGCTTCTCTTTCTCTCTGTCGCAGCTGGAGAAGATTGAAGATAGTATTCAATTCATAAAGTCAAGACCTAAACCACTTGCAGTCTATGCTTTCATCAAAAACAAGACTCTGCAGACAAGAATGTTGTCTGAAACATCATCTGGAAGTGTTGTTTTCAACGATGCAATTGTACAAGTATGTTTTCATCTACCAATCATCTCGTTATATATGTGTTTAGTGTTTACCTTACACAGGTTATTTCATATTTGTCTTATTAGGGATGTGGATGGAATTAGATTAGATTGATTTGGTTATTTTGACTACGTGATTCGATCTTATTTTAAAAATTTACTGAATCTCAATAAAAAAAAAGATATTTTTAGCAATAAAAAAGTGTTCTTTTACTTTATAGTGTTTTATTAAAAATACATTAAGTCAGTTTAGGTTAAATGACTACTATAAGTCTATAACCATCCAAACAAATCAATGAATACCCCGCTCGCTTGACCTACATAAGCTATTAGTTTTCATAATCAACGATTTAAATTTTATGATACTGATATTGTTTTTATTTTTTAAATAATAATAAAATCTAAGTTATTAGTTTTCACAACCAATAGTTTAGATGAACTAAGTATCTTATTTGGCTTTCATCCAACAATTGATCTAATTCAGTCTAATTATTTGGCCAACCTAATTGATTTTAATCGGATTAGATTAGATTAGTTCGATTAAAATTAGATATAATTAGATTTAAATAACTCTATGTCATACTAAATACGGATCTATATCCTCTCCTATTATAGGAGGATCTTGTTTGTTTTTTATAGTATATTTCATAACATGTGCTAAAATGAGAGGTGAATTTGACTTCTCATTTTAGCACATATTCTAAAATACATGAACAAGAGTCTCATGTAACAGGATGTGATCCCAGTCCTACTAAACACACCCTAATGTTGTTCAATTTGTGTAGTTCACAATAGATACTCTCCCATTTGGAGGCGTCGGAGGGAGTGGATTTGGGAAGTACCATGGGAAATTCTCATTTGACGAATTCAGTAATGATAAGGCTGTCCTCAGAAGAAGCTTCTACAGTGATTTATGGTTTAGATTTCCTCCATGGAGTCTTCAAAAGTTTCAACTGCTTGAAGAGGCTTACAATTTGAACTATTTTGGAATACTCCTTGTTTTACTAGGCTTAAAGAAATCAAGACGCTCGTCTATTTGGAATATCATGTGATGTGAGTGACAGAGATCCGAATATTTTGTTTTGCTAAATATAATTGTCCGATCAGTAGTGATAAGTGAGGCTCATGATCGAATAATGTTACTTGACCAAACAAATAATTTGTAGGCGAGTAACAATAGTTTTCTTCCATTGTTGCAATGAAGCACCCAATAAGAACAAGTCATTTTTTTTTTTTGGTTAGTGAGAGTATGTTTAGGCTCGGGACATTTTTAAAGTATGCTTATTGGTCTTTGGGGTTGTAACTTTTGATTTGTTTCTATATTGTCATGATTAATAAACCATTAAAACTCTGTCTTTCAGTTTTTAAGTACAATTTTCTTTTGACTATCATTAATAGCAATTTGATAATTTTTTTTTAAATTTCCAAATGCATTGATAAACGTATTTATTAAGTGATTATGCCTAATATAAATTATATTTCTCTCACAATCTTTTACAAAACAAAAGGGCCTCAAAAGAAAGAGGGGGGGGGGGGGGGGGAGCCTACTGCCTATAGCAATCCAAACGGGGTAAAGTAAACATTTTGGGACATGATCCTCTCATTTAAAAATAGGAGGGCCATGTTTCCTTTTAATTGTTCATTTTCAAATAAAAAATGAAATTTAAGAAAAAAAAAATCAAGATTCTAGATTATTGATCTCGAATGTTGATAGTTCAAGAGGAACAAAACACTTTTTGCCAATATAAAATTCTTATTTTATAATTAAAAAATAAAAAATATTAACATAACAACTAATATAATAAATTTTAGATTCTAGCAAGACATTTAGTTCATTCGAATCGTTAGTTTTCATAATTAACGACTCAAATTTCAATATATTATTTTATTTTGTTAGAAATGAATTATAAAATTTAAATTGTTGATTATAAAAATTAACAATTCAAATGGATCAAACACTTTGCATAACTTTCAATCCTCTATCAACAGTATTCAGAACCAAATTAATCATTTAACAAATATTTGCAATTAGTCATTAAAAAAATTTTGAGTGGGACCAAAATTAGAAAAAAGTAACAATTTTTTAATTTTTTTTTTAAAAAAAAGAATCTAGATCATAACCACAAGAGCCGAAAAGAAAATGGTAATGGGTTGGGCTTGTGATGGGGCTAGCGGTCTTTGGAGTCTGGTCGTTCTTCAACGATAACCCCCCTCCCAAAAAAAAAAAGTTTTATTCGGAGACTTACTAACGAGAGGGAATATTTCCCGCCAATTTTCTTGCCTTCTTGGCAGCCTCTCTTCCTCCTTCTCCTTCACTCCACTCCACTGAACCCTAGGAGGTTCACCCCTGCATTCTCAGTTCATCAATGGCCGAAACTCCTAGGAAGTCTCTTCGCTCTCCCACAAAATGCAAGCAGCAACCTCAATCGGATGCCAAATCCTCACTTACAGTAAGCCCCGTCACCCCGCAATCTCTAGCTCCTCGCAGGTCCACCCGCCGCAATTCGCTGGTCTTCGATCCGATCAGTCCTCAGAAACCTCTCGATTGCATTGATGAATATTCTGAACATTCACTGAAAACTCCAAATAAGGGCAAAACCGGGGAGTGTATGGATTTGAAGAGGTCTCGTCGATCAATTGATTATGCTGAAGAACCTACCAAAGATAAAGTGATAACCCGTAGAAATAAAAATAGGGAAAACAGTTCAATAAACAAATCTCTAAACAAAGAGAACAATGCTGCATCTTCAAAATGCTCAACATCTGCTGCAAGGAGTGGAAATTTGAAGTGGAGAAATGGTAAAGATTCAGCTGAAGTTTCTTTTGCTCCAGCATCTCCTGATCAGCCAGAAACTAAGAAGAGGAAGAGGGTTGATGAAGGAACGGTTGTCACTAGAGCTATGGCTGCAAGAATTGGGAAATCTGAGAAGGGGCAAAAGAGCTGCAGGTTGCCTCAGAGACGGGTGTATTATAAAAAAGTGGTATACGATGGGGGCGAGTTTGAAGTGGGTGATGATGTTTATGTGAAAAGGAGAGAAGACGCTGAATCAGATAACGAAGACCCTGAAGTGGAAGAATGTAGGTTGTGTTTTTGTTCTGGGGTTGATGTTATGATTGAGTGTGATGATTGTTTAAGTGGGTTTCATTTGAAATGTTTGACTCCACCACTCAAGGAGGTACCGGAAGGAGATTGGAGTTGTGGCTTTTGTGTGGCTAGTAAGATGGGTAGAGATGTCAACTTTCCGATGCCTCCGGAAGGTAAGAAGCTAGTTAGGACAATGAGGGAGAAGCTTCTTTCCAGTGATTTGTGGGCTGCTCACATCGAAAGGTATTATGTTTTCCTAGACCAATGACATAGCTACATTGGGTTCTTTTACTAATCCTGTCTACTTCAATCTTTTTCTTTGTTGATTGGATGTAAGCAGTTTATGGAAAGAAGTAGATGGTAGCTATTGGTGTCGGGTAAGGTGGTATGTGATTCCAGAAGAGACTGCTGTTGGGAGACAACCTCATAACCTGAGGCGGGAGCTATATAGAGCAAATGATTTTGCAGACATTGAGGTAGCTGATGATAACTGTTTTGGTTGTTATTTACTGTTAGTAAAATGCTAGCATGAATGCAATCCACATCCTTTGCATTGTTTCAAATTATTGCAGCGAGTAGTTTTTCTTTGAAGTAGGACGGTTAGCTAATTGTTGACCAAATTTAATAGCTTAGGGAAAAAGAAAAATTAGATTACAAATTTGACTATCATAAGGCAAGTTCTTCACTTCAGAATTTCTGTTGAAGTGATTTGAGTTATCTATTGGTGTCAGATTTTAAAAATAATCTCAGTTAACCCAGGCCATTGGGCATCCTTAAAGAGAGCCAAATTGCCCCATGTATATTTCTATCTTTCATCTATCAAACTTAATAACATCTAACTTACCAATGCTTCAATAATTAAACTTGTATTCTTTTGGAATAACTAAATAGTTGGTAACTTTATTTATAATAAATCAACTGGATGGCTTTAACTGAGCGGAGAACAGCAGTCAATATTATGATTTGATTGTTTATTTTGGTGGATAGATTAGATTTTTATTAGTTCAGCATACATACAATCATGTAGTGATAATGAGGTAAGTTCTATGTAACATCTACATTAGGGATGGTATTTTATTTGCTGTTATTACTATCTTTTTTTATTTACATGTGTTTTTGCATGGGAGGTCATTTGTTGCTTCATTTTTCCTGTTGCTATTCAATTCCGAAATAGCAAAACTTTCAACCTTAAGGTATATTTTTGAGAACCGAGATTTTGAGTTTGATGTAAGTGGTCATGGAAACTGATTACATTGTGAATTCCTGGCCACAAAAATAAACCAATTGAGGCTATATTCAGGAAGTGGGATCTAATTACTTCATTTTTTATCTGAAGTACAGTGTCATTTTTTATCTGAAGTACAGTGCTTTTGGATTGAAACTTAGTATGGCACTTATTGTCAGCGAAGCTAAGGGTATTTGCTTTCATTCATTTCTCGTAGACTAGACAAGAATGTTTCTTTCTAAAGAGTATAAAAGAATTTTTTTTTTGGCTGTACAGTATCATTTTCACTTATCAGTAATGTGGACACATTTTGGAAGATAATTGAGTTTTGCACATGTTGGGGCATGAAGACTTTATTGACCTTCAGTCCATATAAACAACATATTTGTTATAGCATAGTGAATTTTCTGGATCTAATCTATCACTTACTCAAGAGCAATCCTTTCTTCTATAGTTGATTATTAACAAGCATAATGTTTAAGAGAATAATAAAGCATACTCCTGAAGCTCTTCATTATGATGTTCCTGTGTTCCACCACAGATGGAATCTGTCCTTAGACATTGCTTTGTCAAGACCCCCAAGGAATTTGCCAAGGCCGACAACGAGGGAGATGATATTTTCTTTTGTGAATATGAATATGACATTCATTGGCACAGTTTCAAGCGTCTTGCTGAGATTGACAATGACAAAGAGGTAATCATGTTGGAAGAGAGACAAAAACTATTAGGATCCTGATCTTTAAAAATTTAGCATATAACAATGTGCTAGTATTTTCTATCAAAAAAAAAAAAACAATGTGCTAGTATTTATGTGTTAGTTCTTGTATGGTAGGATGGTGAAGCCAGTGACAGTGATGAAGATTGGGATCTTTGCAAGGAATCAGACTCTGATACAGAGGATGATGTTGAATACGAAGCAGAGAATATTAAAAATTCACAATCTCAGTTATCAGCAGTGCATGCATTAGCTGCAGTATGAATATTACTGTTCACTTTATATTAGTATTTTTTGGCATGTCAATTTCCTAAGAGGGATGCATCTGTAACTGATACAGAATCTGCGCAAGGGACAGTTCTTCGGACTTGAAAAGATAGGTACCAAAAATATCCCACAGTTTGTAAGGACCCACAAACAGACTGATCTTGAAAGAGCAAAGGCTATGCTACTGTTGGCATCATTGCCTAAATCTTTGCCTTGTAGGAACAAGTATGTGGAAATTTTTTAACATTGATTTTTTAAAGTTCATACTTATCTGAGTAGTTATGAATCAGGGCATGCTTTTATGTAGAGAAATGGAGGAGATAACTTCATTCATAAAAGGTGCTATCTGTGATGATCAGTGTCTGGGACGTTGCTTGTACATCCATGGTGTTCCTGGAACTGGCAAGGTGCTATATTTTATATTTTAAAAAACTATATTGTTGCTTTAGTTGAATGAAGATTTAGCTATGATAAAGCAAATCTTGCTTATTTAGTTCTCTTATTGATGTGAAACTGCAGACAATGAGTGTACTATCAGTAATGAAGAATTTGAGGTCTGAAGTTGATGCAGGTACAATAAGACCATATTGTTTTGTGGAGATTAATGGTCTGAAATTGGCAACTCCAGAAAATATTTATAGGGTAAAGTTACCAGGTCTATTGTGGTCTGGTCTTATATGACAGCCATAGTAGTTTATCTTATATATTTTGTATTCTTTCAGGTCATATATGAGGCATTAAATGGGCATAGGGTCAGCTGGAAAAAGGCTCTTCACTTGCTGAATGAGAGATTTGTAGAAGGGAAGAAAACTGGACAAGAGGCTGACAGACCATGCATTCTGCTTATAGATGAACTTGATCTTCTTGTAACCAGAAACCAGTCGGTAAACAACGCATCTTTTAATTTTTAACATTATTAGATTCACTTTCTTTAACATACAGAATGACATCGCTGTGAACCTTACTTTTATTACAGGTTCTTTACAACATTCTTGATTGGCCTACTAAACCACATTCCAAACTAATTGTGATAGGTAAAGAATAAGCTCTTGCTAAATTTGTTTGTTCTATACAATGATCTTCTAAATTTGTGTGGAGCATTTTAGAATGAGGGACAATAAGAATCACATGGTTTATGACGTCAATATTGACAGCAAACACTTATGCTATTTTTAATTACACATTCAGGGATAGCAAATACCATGGATCTTCCAGAGAAGTTACTTCCTCGTATATCAAGTCGAATGGGCATCCAGAGGCTTTGCTTTGGCCCATATAATTATCAGCAGCTTCAAGAAATCATTTCAAGTCGCTTGAAGGGAATAGATGTATTTGAAAAGCAAGCTATAGAATTTGCTTCAAGAAAGGTCAGTCAGTTTGTCATCATGAAGCTTAATTTCCTCTAAATCTGTTGTATGCTACTTTATTATTATGACCCAATTGCAAGACATGAGCCTTGAGTACCACATTGGAAGTATGGGATTGTAATTTGGAGCTTGTATAAAACTTAGAAATTTCAATCACATGAACTAGCTGTCGGGCCATGGCTCTCACTAAAGTTCATATCATACACCCACTGGATAATGTTGTTCACCTCCAAATTGGTCTGCATTTATTTAGGTTGCAGCAATCTCAGGAGATGCACGTCGTGCTCTGGAGATATGCAGACGTGCTGCAGAAATTGCAGATTATCGTATTAAGAAGCTAGTTTCAGATCCTGACTTAGCTTCTGCAGGTATATGAGCGTACGGTCCTATAGATTTTACATGTCACGGTAGAAAGGGGAAGGGGGAGCCACTCTTGATGTGGTTCCTCCTTCCTGTTTAATAAATCTATATTCATGTACCAAATCTAAAAATAAACTTATAACTTGTTTCCTGATATTTTGACACTGTCTACAATGTCAAGGATGGCCTCTTTTTATTGTCAGTTGCCTTTTGATATTAATCGGAAAATGGAAATTGACAAATTTATCAGATATCCCTTGAATTCTTTCTTTTGTCTTAGTCTAGGCATGTAAATATGTGACTAATTTTAAGTCTTTAATCGCACTGATATCCCTTAAGACAAATAAATTATTATTTCATTGTTAATTTTCTTATGAGGTCCTGCGTATACTTCTCAGGAAACTGGTTTTTGAGGTCATAGTGTTGCTGATAACACGAAACTATGAAAATCATGTGAAGCAGGATTCTTAGCTTTTGTGTTGCTGACTTGATATTCTGTTGTTTCCTGTGCGTGCATGCTTGATGTAGATCTCATGTAATTCCCATGTTGCTTTCTGTAAAATGGAATATATTGATTTATATATACTTTAAAGCAGCATCAGCACCCATTTAACGTCTGAATTCCTTGTTTCAGCACTGGATTTACTACTCACTAATTCTTCATTTACCGCTGCTTTCTAGGAAAGGGACTCGTGGCTATGGCAGATGTTGAAGCTGCCATCCAAGAAATGTTCCAAGCTCCTCATATTCAAGTGAGTTGATATCTGCTAGTGCGGATATATTTATTGACTCTTGAAGCTGCATTATTTTGAATGGTAGAGAGTAGAGATAGTACGGTAGGCAATGAAAGAATACGAGCTATTATTGATTAAATACAATGTCTATGTGACCTACATTGCATGACAGAAAGGCTATTTACTTGAAGATTAGTCTTGCAAAAGACTAAGCTGTTTTCTTTAATTGAGTAGTTACTAAATGAATGGAGACCTCATCTTCTATTTTAAATGTGATTGCAGCTTAGATTTATTCCGAAACAATGTGAATTATGTTTTAGTTCGTGTTACACAACTGCTAATTTTACACGACAAACGTTCATAGAGCATTGTAAAATAGGAAATTGATATGAAATGACATACTTATTTATGAGCAGACTTTTATTTCAAAATCTTAAAAAATTATTTCTTGCTACAACGTTAAGCACTTGATATATTCCTTTATCTGGTAGAATGGTGTTAATATTTTACTTCAATTTTACATTGATGCACGCCATTCTTTCTTTTGAAGGTGATGAAAAGCTGTTCTAGACTAAGCAAAATCTTCCTGACAGCGATGGTGCACGAGCTTTATAAAACAGGAATGGGGGAAACCACTTTTGAGAAGGTCAGTTTCTGGAGCTTCTTTCTGTTATTCATTCTTGTGATACACAAGATTATTGACCTTCAAACTATAGTATTCTGGTTAAAACCTTACAGTATACATATTCTTTTCAGTTATTTTCTTTTTTTGGCCCTAACTCAAAAGAAGCTTCCGGCTTGAAGCTTTGTTCATGAGTGATGTCAGCGTGCAAGTTTGACACTGGGCTAAAAATACCTCATTGAACTTGTCGACTTAGAGATATGATTCTGAGATTGCCATCTAAATGGATGGCAATGGTACTAAGCTAATTGACTGCGATATCGGTTTATCAATATTTGTACATCGATACAATACAATGCCATGCTAAAATCAGCATAGTCCTCATAAATATTCAATGGACTTCAACGTAGAAGAGAATATGCAAGGGTGTCCTTATATGTGGTAATATTTGTCAATGTAGTTGGCAATGACGGTGTCGTGCCTCTGTACCAGCAACGGAGAGCTGTTTCCCGGATATGATACGCTCCTGCAAGTTGGGTAAGATTTCTTTTGTTTCAATGTCTTCATTGTCGGCATCCCAAGCCTGTCAGCATTTTCCCTCTCTCCCTATCCCCACACACCAAGCAAACAGAAAAAAAGACGTGACAAAGAAGTAACAGATGTGAATGATATCCCACCTCCTCCTTTACAGAAAGAATGAAATTGATCCTTGCTATTCTAGTATCGGTATAAATCTAATGTCTTTATTCCAATTTTGTGAACAGCTGTAAGCTAGGCGAATGCAGGATTATTTTATGTGAAGCTGGTGCCAGGCACAGGTTGCAAAAATTGCAGCTCAACTTCCCCAGGTTTGTTTTCACATCTTCATGTCATCCATCTTTCAGCTGCTACTGCAGAGCCGAACTATAGAGCATGTTTTTTAATTCTTTTTTAAAAATTAAATGATTTAGTCCTTCAAAAATCATTTTCTTTTGATTTGATATTTAAATATAAACCTTTTCAATTTATTTACAAAAATAATAATTTTTTTAAAAAAAAAATTAGTACTCCGAAAAGTTAGAAGTTTTTCAATTTAGTTTCTGAACATTTTCTTCTATTAAAATGGGTCCAAGTGTTAAGCAAAACTAAAATCCCACGTGGATCTGACAATGTCTTCAACCCTACGAGATAATGCCCCTTTGTATCATAATTATATATTGATCAAAGAACCCAGAAATGCTTTTTATAAGGACTAAATTGAGAGATACTTTTTAGAAACTAAATTGAAAGATTTTATTTTTTATTTTTTAAGGAGTATATTGAAAAAAGTGATCTTTCGTAAACTAAATTATTTACTTGGTACATTTAACGAATTTAATTTCACTTGGCTGATTTCTTGTGCTTGCGGCAGCGATGATGTCGCCTTTGCGCTGAGAAACTGCAAGGATTTACCTTGGCTGGCCAAGTATTTACTTTAGGAATGAAAATTGTATCCTGTTGTTTAATAGCAACAATTTTGACCTTAACATATACAATTCTTTTGACTTGCACAATTGCGGTCATTATTTGTAATACAAAATATTGTGATCATTAGATGCTATATCTTTTTGCTCAGTATGGAGAGGTCAGTCCATTGCAATGCGTCCGACTGCAATTGGTCTGTTTTTATTTGTCCCTGACATTTTTCCTATCCAGTTGACTTGGTCGAAGTTTTGGTCCAACCATAGCACACTGATACTAATACTCAATGGCCGCTTGCGGATTCTCACTTTTCAGGAAGTAATGGATAGGCAAAAATATGGTTTTCGTACTAATAATTTCATCTATTTTTTAATTTGATTTTTATGTTTTCAAAATTTGTTAATCCTTGCAGTCTCTAAACTAATGGAAAATGACATATGACCAAGGTAATGAAAAGTGAGATTTTATGTTAGATTGGTTAAGAGAGGTAAATTAGATTGAATCCAGAATTGTAAGATTCTATTAATTATAAAATGAAATTAAAAACAGATATAGTCATGTGTAATTTATAAATAGACATGATACATTAACATAATTCAAGGATGTAATAATAGTGTAGACTTTCACAAGGAGTTCGCATGATGTAGCGAAGGGAACTAAATGGTCAAACTCTGGAGAAAGTGTTATTTTGGCTCTATTTCTTGCCTTTCTTTCGACTTATTTCTCACCTAATAGCAAAGTGAAGTAAATGGTTAAACTTGAGGGAAAGTGCTCTAATCTTGCCATTTTCCTTTGTACTCACCTAAGCCACAAGAGCTCTCTTTTGCCGGAAGGAGGACAATGTTGAATGGAGAAACATCAACGAAAATTCAGGTTACCAAATTGCACCATTTTAGCATTCCTAAACAGTACCCTTTGCATTGAAACTCCTTTTTCTTTTAAATTTAAATTGCATTTGTACAATCTTAAAACATCTTGATCACAATCCCACAACAATCTGAACTACTCCGATATTACACATCTAATAAGAAAATGAAGTACACAACCGTGATCTTATAGAGTCTTACAAGACGTCGGATCTTTACAGTCAATTAGTAAGAAAGCAAACAGACAGCAAAATCGGTTGCATGTGGTAGTTTATTTGGTTCTGTTGGCTATTTAGCAAGAAAAAAAAAAACGAAGAGGAATGCTAGGTTGGCCACTCCTTTTTTTGCCTGGTAGCAACTGTAAATTGAACTCCCAATCAGTCACACCGGTTGATGGTCGATGGCTAAATGATGAGTTGCATGTCTGAGCGCTAGACAATCATACAAGAAAAAGCATTTGTATACCCTAAGCAAATACATTGACAGAACCTACATCTGAGCCTACTCAATATGATTCGCAGTTGCTGAATACTTTGACAGCATAATCATGCAACAACTGATTAGGCAATGCATGAATCCTAAGCTTGCTGTAAGAATGGCGAGGTTTTCAACCAGAGGGATCGCCCTAAAATGGCACTTCCATGAACTGATAGGTATGCAGCATTTAGCCTGGTAAAGCAATTGAGGATCCGTCAAACACAGTCCATAATGTTCCATGTTTTTTCAAAAAAAAAAAAAACCAATAACAACAAAAAACAACACCTACTTGTCAACGTCAGGTGTAGCCAGGGGCTCATACAAATCCTCCCTTTGCTCCATATTGGGCATAGCCATAGATGCCATGTCTTGAGCACCTTCGACCTAAAATTAAACAACCCAGATGCATGAGTAGCTCAATAACCAAATTTAAGATAACTCTTCCACCCCAAGTTATTTTGTGCCATACGAATCAATATTTAAAGTGAATTTACAATAAAATACCTGTTGGGGGTACTGTGCGTAACCAGTATATGCTCCATATGCATACAATGAAGGATCATGAGCTGCCCCATAAGCATAGGCTTCATAGCCCTGTCCATATCCATAGTAGGCAGTCCATTGACTTGGATCCATCTGTGGAGCCCAGCCACCCGGTAAGTCCTAGAATAAATTCATGCCAAGGTTTTATTAGCGACAATATAAAACACATCTACTGAATAAACTCAATCCACACATGACTAACTAATTGAGCTAAAGAATATCATATTCATATATAACAATTTGCATGTTGCTGCTGCAACTCTATTAGATGATATTATGTCAATTTATCTTTATATAAAACCACAAATCATTTCACAATCTCATGTCTGGTATTTTGATATTTTCTTAGATGATATTATGCCAATCTAAGTGACTAACTTACAAAAGTGATGTCTTCCTTTCATATATGATATTCTGATGTTTTCTTGTGTAACCACAAATCATCTTCTCAATTCTCATGTCTAGCAAAGTCTAGAGACTTGTCTTCCAAAGATATTCCTCAAAAACTCAACATGGGAAGACATTTTACATAATAAAGGCCAGCAAAATTATCCTAGAACAATAGATGGATGCTTTCTTTGCATTTTGCAACCTACCAAGCAATTTTGAAAGATATACTATCATATGTATTTTAGAAGCTTCTAGATTGAAATGCATGATATATTACAAGCATGCACAGGCCAAAGCAGCACAAACCTCTAAGAAAACATTTTGTGACCAAGAAAAAAATTTCCAAAAGGCAATCACCTGTCTGGCAGTCAGGCTTCTACCCCAAGAAATTCGGACCACTTGTTGACCTATCGTCTTTCCCTGCATCCTCTGAATGGCTTCTTCAGCAGATGCTCTACAGAAAAAAGCAATAGGGGAATTTTATTTTATTTTTTAAAAAAATGCTTAAATAAAATAAAGAAAAAGCAAAAAGAATGATGAAAGGAGTCACAAAACAAAATGCCATGATTCCACGTTAAAATTACTGTCTTGGAAGAGTGAGAATGTGTTGTTAAAATAGAAGGGGGGTTTTGGGGTAGAACACATGTCAAAGCCATATCTTATCAGAGTAACCAAATAAAGATTTTACATGATCAAAGGGGAAAAACGAAAAGGGACCTTGTCACAAATTGTACAAAACCACATCCTTTGCCAGCCTGAATCTTGGCAGATACAATTTCCCCAAATTGCAAAAAGGTTTGCTTCAGCTCCTCTTCTGTGATATTAAGATCTAAATTACCAACAAAAATCTGCAATGCAAATGGGGTAAGACTACCATAGAAGACTGAAATTACAAAGAGGTTGTTGGTCTATTTAACTTACAGTTGTATTATTCATATCATAGTCTGGTGGAACTGCATTTACTGGTGTAGTATATGCTGGGATCGGATATATTGCTGCCAAAGATATCTTTGGTAAGTGGACCTAAATAGTGCTAAATTGAAATAGCAATATACTAAAATATAGCTGGTAATTCTTCAAGGCACCAAAGGACAAGAGCCAAAATTTCAAATATATTTCATCCCTATGTCTTGCTAATTACAGTAGAAAAGTTCTTTGTTTGATTTCTTAAGGACAGTAGCATTAAACAAATACATAAAAAGAAAAAGAGCAGTACCCAATAGTTTCATGTACACTTTCTTAACATGTAATAGCTTTTTTTTTTTTCCCCAGCATCAAATCGGGTGATATATATATATATACACACACACACACACAAACCAAAACATGCCTGAATCAGACTAATTTATGAGTCTGTAAAATTGTAAATCAATAAAACAATAATATATGATGTCAAATTAGACACATAGGGTTAAATAATAATCTAACTAGGGGATTGCCAGACTTCTAGCTCCCCCCCTCCCCAACCACACACACACACACACAAGAAAAAAACCAACAATTAGTAAAATTACCCTGTGAAACAGCTGGTGTCACAGTTCATGTATACAGAGCATACTATATCCTTTCTCTCAGTATAAAAAATCATCTTTAAGCTGACAGGACAGTTGTTGTTTACTTTAACTGACATTATTTGTGAATATATGCAAATAAATATCTAAGTTATATCCTAATCACTGGGGATGTCAATGGGGCAAGGCGGGGGTTGACAAGGCCCCATCCTTGCTGTGGAAGATGGAAACAAGGAAACCTAAAAGAATCCTTAAAAATTCCTGAAGATTGTTTAAGAATCTTTAAAAAAAAAAATTACAATACAAAAACAATCATTTCTCCTACAAATAAAATTTTCTAGGCTTGAAAAAAGATTCCCTTTAATGTCTATAATTTAGTAAGTGTATATATAACGTTCACATATATATATATATATATGTATGTTAAAAAAACATTAATATATGAACATTAGATGGTCTTCTGGAGTGGGGAGTATAACACTTGTTCCCTAGGAA
This sequence comes from Biancaea sappan, assembly GCA_037074585.1. Classification (NCBI taxonomy): domain Eukaryota; kingdom Viridiplantae; phylum Streptophyta; class Magnoliopsida; order Fabales; family Fabaceae; genus Biancaea; species Biancaea sappan. Next base: position 1,180,330 of record CM073501.1, on the reverse strand, counting down.
GTATATGTAAAATGATCAATTATAATCACCTTTAGCTGCGGCATATTGCTGTTGAAAACCAGTGGTCTTTTTTGGGGTTGCGGCACTTATACGCATTGGCCTACTTGAGCAATAAACACCATTCATTTCAGTCATAGCACGATTCCTTTCAGTCTCATCAGAAAATTTAACAAACCCATATCCCTTGGAGCGCCCGGTATTAGGATCAGTCACCACTTTGGCACCTCTAACTGATGGATAATGGGCTCGAAATGTCTCCTGCAGAAGATAATCTGTAACATCAGGTGCTAAATCCCCCACAAAAATTGAGTGCTCAGGCCCAGCATCAGGACGCCGCTCCCCAATACCAAAAGATGCCCAATTCAACCTGAAAGTCTGTTCTGTTCCAGGCATTTGTGTCCCATTGTAAGTCTGCAAAATCCTTTCTGCTGCTGCATGGGAAACAAACTCCACAAATCCATACCCTTCAGGCTGTCCAGTGATTTTATTACGTATGATCTTGATGGAAACTACCTACATAGAGCAAAGCAATCCATTTCTATGAGCACCCTACCACTAAATAAATACATAAACAAAGCCATGATGGAGAGAATGAATAGGATGGAATTAATTATCATTAGCTCATCAAGTATAATAAGTTCATGCTAGTATTGGCCCAAAAGCATTCACACATGAACCATATGTCAGGTATTAGCACAATACATGCAACTGGTTTGAGCACAGTACACAATACCAAACTTCAACCTGCACTCAACACACTCCATTGACAAGTATGCAAGAATATTGACTACTTTTGCCAAATACAGTACAAGATATAGCTATTTGTTGTTGATCCATTGCTGATGTCCCCAGGAGATCTCCAAACAAACCACATAAAATCAGTATGAGAACACAAATGAGAATTCCCAACAGATACACGGAGTACATGACAAGGATTGGCAATGAAAAAGGGAAATCTTTGAGAGAAAATACAAAGATCATGAAACAGCCTGATTTAGAAAGGGTTGATTGAATAAAGGGTCTGCTAAGGATCACAAAAATAAGTTAGCCAATGTCCATAAGAATCTTCTTTATCTCCAGAATTATATCATAAATCATCCAACCTTTCCATTGAAAATACAAAAGTAACTTTTCTGCCCCACGTTACAGTGAAGATAAATAGGATCTAGACTCTCAGAACAAACACGCTAAATTGGCACTTTTCTCTCACTACTGAAATTATAAGATCGCACACTTCCATCGTGAACTCACTTTAGGTTGGCCATTCCTCAAATTTGCTTCTTCCATCCACAGTAGGATGAATCATCTTGGCCCTTCAAAACAAGCTCTTTCTAGCGCTGATTTATTGTAGAGTTTGAGTTACTAATGAGAGAAGATGAAGCCATGAAGTCAAAATTTCGGATCCTAATTAAAATTTTCCAGCACCTGAAGAATGGCGATCCTTGGAATTCAAAATTAATATAAGGACTTAATCATCTGAAGATTGGGGATTCCAATTTTCCAGTTCTCCATGTGAAAAGCCCCTTCAAATGCAACCATAAAGTAAAACTCTAAACCAATTGGACGTGTAATGCGTTTCTTAGGAATTATTCGGGGGAATAAAACATTTGGACTATCTCCGAATAATATCCCAGAAAAATTCTACCCGTTGGGCCCTCCCAGTTTTCTATCTTGAATGCGTTTTCCCTCCTTTTTCTTTTTGAGCAACCGTATAGCCAGCATACATTTTTATTTTACCTCCATGGAACCTACAGATGGAATTTTTACCAGACGGATTTCATTTAAACAGAAACATTGCGTACATTAACCATTTATCTGAGTCCCAATACAAGGAAAAGGGAACAAACCTCGCCAGTGTGAGCGAAGCAGTGACTGAGGTAGGTTTCATCGACCCAGTACTGCAAATCCCCAATCCAAAGAGTTCGAACTTCCTCAATCGACGAAGGTTGATGATACCCCTGGGAAGAGGTCGTCGTCATGTCGTCTCTATGTTTTTAGCACTGTCCACTCGGTATATATCGTTGCTGTTCCCTCCCACTATCGGAGAGCTAAGCCAACCCTAACAAGCAGCAAATGCTTCATAGCGAAAAAGAAGCAATTATATATGATAGAAATTATTATTAATATAATTATATTTAGCTTTTTTAAAACTAAATTTTTAATATTGAATTATTTAAAAACCATACATAAAAATTGACTCGAACAAGAATTAAAATCAATATATTAAAGGAGTCCGATGAGAATGAGAAAACATATACGTAAGCCATACATACAAGAAAAGGGATGTGTTTGTAATTAAAAGTTTTGAATAAATTTTGTTTGTCTTGAATTTGTTTTCCCGGCTAGCATTTCAAAGGTTAAATTATTTTTTTGGTCCTTAAAATTTTATTTAATTTTTAATTTAGTCCTTATAGTTTAAAATTATGTAATTAAGTCCCTATAATTTAACAAATTTTTAATTTAATCATTGTTATTAAATTTTTTTTAGCATGTCATTAAATTTGTTTAACGTACCTAACTATATATACAATAACACTCTAAACATACGTGATTAATGTTAACCAAAAGAAAAATAATAATTAAATGATGTTAACTGATATGTATATGACATGTAATGTAACTTATATTAAATAATTATGACAAATTAACTTAAGTCATGTATATTCCAAATGTTAATACAGTATATATGTTGTTCATGTTATTAAAGTTTAACAAAATATTGACAAAATTTTAATAATAGAGAATAAATTATAAAATTGTAAAACTATAAGTACTTGATTACAAATTTTTAAATTATAGGGATCAAATTAAAAATCAAGGGAAATATAAAGACTAAGAACATAATTTAACCTATTTCAAATGTTAAATTTTAATTCCTTACTCCACTTTCAAATACATACAGCGTGTTTGGTGAAATGTAACCTAGGGAATGAGGGGTGTAAGAAGAGAGAGAGAGTAAGGAAAAAAAAAAAAGAAATATAGTAAAAAATTGTCTAAATTGTCCTCTAAAAAGATACTAAGTTTTCTCTTTCTTTCCTTTTTTAAGCTAGGTATTTTAGTAAAATAAGTTATTTCGGTTCTCTTTCTTTATTTTTTGTTGGTACCAAATACACAGTATGTATTTGAACAGTATCATAAAAAATAAGAATAAATACAAAAATAGAAGAATTGAATGTTATAGTTAAAAAATAAGTTACGTGATACTAGACTGAAGTCTAAGTATCTCAACTTTCTTTAAAATTTTTGTACGTCTCTCGCAGATTAATTTTATTATATTACCCGGTACATAGGTATTAAAATGCATTATCTCCAAAATACAACAACTCATGATTCACATATTTGTTTACTACCTCTGTACATAAAAAATAAATTAAACTTGTCTTCTTCCTCATGTTCTTTAACCAAAATATCACATAAATATAATATATATGTCATATATATTTCACTCGACCTTTTTGTGCTTTCACACACACTATATTATACAAACACACACACACAGATATATATATATATATATATATATATATATATATATATATATATATATATATATATATATATATATATAATACAAGGCGTCCTTCCATCCTCTTATATACTATCTATCATCACAACATATTCAGTGTTGGAAAGATCCGTTTGACCATATTCATTAGACATAAAACCAATATAATGGCATGGCATTACCTTAAATAAGGAAGGGAAGGGAACATACTCACATCAATGCCAACGTTAATCAATATATCATGGCATTGAATCCAAGTAAATATGAAACAATTACACCTTTTAATATATATCATTAAAGCTTGAAACATTCATATGGAAAGGCCAATGGTTTTTTGGGAAAATAATACATTTTTATTTATTTTAATATTTTATAATAATAAACTCCAACATGTCACCACTCAAAAGTAATTTTGGGACCAAAGACAATAAAATATTAAAATAATTAATGTTTTAAAATGATACGTAATAAAATTTTCATTCAAAAATATATATATATATATAATATTTTAATATACATATATATAATATAATTTTTTTATATATATAAAGTTGATTTGATTTTAATCAAACTAAATCAAAAATCAAACCAAATAAATTAAATTTTATATTTTAAAAATTAATTTACACTTATTTTTATTTTAATTAATTTTTAATCAATTTAATCTGACTTAATTGGTCTGATTTGATTTTGAACAACTCTTATTGTGAATTACTAAACTTAGCAGAGAAATAAAGCGAGAAGAAGCGCAGCTTTATGCGTAGATATGATCCTTTAATTGCAACGCTTAAAGCGGTTTTAATTATATCATAATCTGAATATTGATTTCCCCTAAATTTACTCTCTCATTTCTATTTCTTTTTTCTGTCTTCTTCTTTCTTTTATATATATATATATATATCTGGCATATTAGTGGGCACAGAAGCCATGGCGATCCCAGCTGCACTCCTTATTCCTCCCGTCGCCATTCTTTTCGTCGTCTCAGGTCTCATCGTTAATCTAGTCCAGGTACCTAACATATATATATATATATATATATATATGTATATATCCTCTTCTTAATTTTTCTGTTATCATTATTTTGTTTGTCATTCTTGATTCTTCTGACTGCACTCCTTATTCATTTGGTTTCACCTGCATTGTGTGTTCTTCAATGGTAATTCAATGACAATTATAAAATGGATGCATGATAATATAGTAACGGCATCCACAAAATTAGCAGATTAAGATACGAGTTCAGTTTGTTATTAAAATTTTACGATTTTCTTCTTTGCTCTGAATTTATATCATCGCAATGCTTTCGAATCATTTCGATTTTTAGAAAATATGGCAATATGGAGTTACGTAGCTTCTTGTACTTTATTTCTTTTTTTTTTTTAATATTTTTAGGCCTATACAAATGTTAGAATTTGTGAAGCAAATTGAATTATTAATTGTCTATAAGTAATGTGTGTTGTATTTCATAGGTGGACAAAATTACATTTTTTATCTTTAATGTTTATATTGAATTTGTTGTTGTTGTTGTTGTTGTTTATATTGAATTTTAATTTTGTCTCTGATATTTTTTTTGTTGATTTTGTCATACATATTCTTTTACTTTGATTCTATCCCTAAAGCTAATGTTGTTAACATAATTAATAGAAAATATTGACGTAGACTCGTCTACTACCAATGTGTCATACTAATTGATTTTAGTTTTAATTTTGCCTCAAACATTTAACTAAACTTCAATTTCACCCCAAAAGATATTTTTTATATCATTTCTTTCACTCAAATTAACAATTAAATATTTGATGTATCATATGAACGAATCTACATGTATTTGAAAGAATCTATGTATTATTTAGAAGAGTTCATATTAGTATTTTTTGTCAAATATATTAATGACGTTAATCCTAAAAATAAAATTTAAATCAAAAAGAAATATTTAGGATGAAATTAATACCAAAAAATAAAAACAAAATTAAAACTCAAAGTACGAAATTGCCCTTTTGCCCTTAGTATACTTACACCATGTGTTATTTACATTAACTCAAATCATTTTATATGATATCTAGACTACGCTTTTGCTTGCTACTTTCCTGCACTGTGCCAATTGAATCGAAAGTAACAAATTATTTGTCACGCCTCCAACTTACGCACGTGACCGGCACGATAGATGAGCTTTTACCTCACTACCGTAAGCCTAATTCCGTACCAATTTGATATATATAAAAATGCTATCTCATGAAAGAGAGTACAATAAATATTTCAAATATATCTATTTATTCATTAATAAATGATATTCTCAACGAGCATTGTTCGTCCAAGATTTACCTACCCAAATTACAGAGCTACTACTATAATACTTTTGATAAAGTTTTACATAATAACAAATATTTACCCCGATCAATGGGGTTGAGGACTCGAACGATTAGCTGGTTGTGCCTCTACTTCTTCTTGAGAATCTGTGAGGGGAGGAATGGCATGAGTATAATTTACTCAGTGAAGAAATATATTATTCTATCACAAACATAAGAAACAATCATATAAAATCACAAAACATATCATATAGTTCCAAATTAAATTCCCAGACATTTTTCGGGTCCAATCCACATAAGGTGGTCGTTGTCCCACGGCCCCTGCCGCATCCTCCCTTATTACTGCTTTCATAAATGCCTCCCTTATTTCACCCCTATATTTTCAATACTCTTTGTATTTGAACAAATTTTTGTTTAACATGATTTGCCACCCTTATTATCTCCTGCTCCTCCCTTTTTCCTCCCACACAGGGACCCGTCCCCGTAACATTCTCCATCAATCACAAACATAACAATAATTCAACCTTACACACAATACTACCCATGTATGTGATGTTGTTCACACATATAGTATATGATACTCTTCATAAATATAGCACTGTTCACATGTACGTACAATACTGTTCATATGTACGGTATGATACTATTCATAAATATGACATTGTTCATATGTACGGTATAATACTATTCACAAATACGATACGATACTATTCATGAATATGTCACTGTTCATATGTACATATGATATTGTTCATATGTACATATGATATTGTTCATATGTACGGTATGATACTATTCATAAATACAATACTGTTCATATATACGGTATGATACTATTCATAAATACGATACTGTTTATATGTACGATATGATACTATTCATATGTACAGTATAATACTATTTATAAATATAGTACTGTTCATATATACAATATAATACTATTCATAAATATAGCACTGTTTATATGTACATACGATACTGTTCATATGTACGATATAATACTATTCATAAATACAGTATTGTTCATATGTGTCACGACCCGTTTTCTGGGCACATGACCGGCACAATGATGAATCTCTCATCACTGTAAGCCTTCCGATAAATATATCAAATTTTCTTATCTGAAAATCATAGAGATGATTTGCATGTAATAATATATTATCAATTTAAAATACATTATTATACTGACATACAAGCCAAATGTCGAACTCCTGACCTAGATGTCCTAGACGATTACAGAGCAACATAATCTATAACAAAAGAGGGGTTTACCCGACAACGGGAAGGTCCAAAGTGATCTACTCCTCTAGCAGATATTCTTCGCTGGCAACCTGATCTGAACAAAAAGGTTGTACAAACAATGTGAGCTTTTAAACTCAATGAGCGAATCGGCCTCGCGTTAATAAAATTCAAATACATTACCAGTCATGCAAGCATATCCGAAGGCTCATACTCAACCAATAGACAGAAGATAAAAATTCATCCAATTCAACAAATGTTACTAGTACTCGTCAATGGCAAGATATCCCAGAGAGCGCACACAGGCCGGCTCACCAATTATGTATATTTCCGCCATGACGCACAACATCATCCTTTTACATACAAGAAGATAAAAATTCATCCAATTCAACAAACGTTACTAGTACTCGTCAATGGCAATATATCCCGGAGAGCGCACACAGGCCGGCTCACCAATTATGTATATTTCCGTCATGACGCACAACCTCATCCTCTTAGCTAGGGCGCCTCACGGATTTATCACCAATCCGGGCTATATCCCTACTGAGGGAATCGTTGTCTCCACACTTATTGGTCAAGACACCTTGTCAACCGGGCTTTTCACCTTGCCGTGAGAGGGGGTACTGTCCCGCTCAATCACAATCAATATCATTTCATATCATAATCAGAAGCTCAATATAATATTCATCCATATAACAGGTATAGTATATAACTATATTATAGCTTTATAAACCACAATTCAAGAGATTCAATCTTCACATCATCATGAGATATTTGCTTTTTTTTATCCATACTTGTGGATTAATTATCTCATTATATTCGCCATTCTGAATCCAATTTCCCCCTATGAATCTTGGGAGTGTCCTACGACATACTTTTTATCACCAGTAATGCTAAAACTCTATTAAAACGGGGTCGTTTCACTCACCTGGATTCCGTACGAATATCGCTTCTCTAAGTCGTTACAGACAAGAGTACACAGATGAATTTCAGTATTCCGCTACGGAGATTTTCATGAAAGATTAGAGAAAACAAGTTAGGATTGTTTTCATACAGATACTGTTCATATATACGGTACTATTCATATATACGGTACTATTCATATATACGGTTACTATTCATACGTATGGATACTATTTATACATACGGATAATATTCGTACATACAGTCACTATTCATACGTATGAATACTATTTTTACGTACGGATACTATTCATATGTACGGTTACTATTCATACGGTTACTATTCATACGTACGGGTACTATTCATACCAGAAATAGAGAATACAATCTGTAAAAGAGTACACCAGGTAAGTTCCTAGGAAAGAGTGGAGGGTCACACTGGACACACTTAAAAACCAGGTCTTTCCTTAGCCAGAACTTTCCTAGACATGTATTCTTCACAGTTTACATTCTATTTCGGTAATCAGAGAATCAAAATAACATATAAACAGCTAAGGACAGTTTTTCTGATGTGGAAGATCGGCCAAAACCGCAACCACAGAGCATACTTAAGAAATTAACTTCTAAAATTTGAAAGACATAGAAAGGGCATAGTATTCTTACCTAAGCTGAAAAGGAAAGGCCCAAAATCTCATAATCCTAACATTGGAGTAAGAGAAACTTAAGCAGAGAAGAAGAGAAGTTGAAGGTGTGAGTTTAGAAGTGAAATGGAAGGGCCTATAGCAAAAGTCAAGGGTACTATTTGACACTATGCGCTAATAAAATATTCAATTTATTATTTATGAAAATGACATTTTAGTTACTGTGCAAATAGAAAACTTAAAGGGAAAACTATCCTTTCACCTTAAACCTTTAAGTTTCTTTTCAAATCAGTCCTTTCAATTTAGTCCCTGAGGGTATTTTTACACATAAAACGTCATTTTCTCCTACAAACTTCTTTCTAGTTTTCTCTTATGACCAAACCACATCTAGTACTTGACATTTCGATTGCATAAATAAACAGTATCATATACGTAAATAGTATTATATGGGTGAATAGTACCATATACTGAAATAGTAACAGTAGTTTGTAAACAAATATTTATATTTTATTTTTCTTGGGTATTACAATATGTACTGTATAATACTATTTACGGCATGGTACTATTTATATATGCGATAATCAGAAATAATTTTCAAGTAGCTGAGGATAATTCCTTTCTGATGTGGAGGATCGGCTAAGGCCGCAACCACAGAGCATACTAAGAACTTATCACACAGGTATTTGTAAAAATATAGTACCCTCACAGTATCTTAGTAATCAATAAATAATTCTTAAACAATCGAGGTTAGTTCCTTTCTGATATGGAAGATCAGCTAAGGCCGCAACCACAGAGCATACTAAGAATTTAACCTCTAAATTATTATAAGAATTTAAAAGAGCATAGTAGAATATTCCCTCACCTCGAATCCAAGCTATAAAGGAGGACTTTTATAATAACTCAGAATCTTAACACCAGAATCAGAAGAATTAGAGGAGAGGAGAGAATAGAATCTGAAGGTGTGTGTTTATAAGTGAAATGGAAGGGCCTATTGATAAGAGAAGTTATGGTACTATTTACTACTATTCCATCTACCATTCTCCTATACTATTTCATCTACCAGTTTCACTTACCAGTTTTCATCTACCATTCTCTTATACTATTTCATCTACCATTTTCACTTACCAGTTTTCATCTACCGTTCTCATATACTATTACATCTACCAGTCTCACTTTCAGCGATACATTCTAAATTCCACTTTTGAATTGTATTTTACTTAATAGGATAAATTCTATAACGTACCATTCATTATATCTCACAATTTATTCAATTTATAATTGAAAATTCATATTTTCAACATCATACACAGCCAAGATAAAATTTACGTAAAAATTTAAGTAGACATAATAATTTTTTTTTTTGACGGGTATTACATTATTATTATTATTATTATTTACATTTTCATTTTATTATTATTGATTGTTTCGCTTTTATATGTTATTGCAGATGATTATTTTTGTCCTTCTTCGTCCGTTAGCAAAGACTTGGCACAGAAGAATAAACAAATTAATTGCAGAATCACTATGGCTGGAGCTCATTTGGCTCGTGGATTGGTGGGCAGGCCTCAAGGTGTTTGCTTGATCTTAATCTTAATTACTTCATCTTTGTCATCAAACAATATGCCAATTGATAAAAAGTTATTTTATTTTAATTAGAAGTTTCGAGTTTGAGTATTTGAAAATGCTGAGTCATAACTAGGTAGTGTTTCGAGTTTGAGTTAGATAAACATTTTAAATAGCAAGTCACGTTTTATAAAGTGTTGATTGGCTATTTGCTCTTATTAAGTCATTGAATAACTTCAAACCAAAGCTTATCAGTCCCAATTCCTTTCCTCAAATGAGCCAAATCTTGAGTGTGGTAACTTTCTTTTATTTAGTCTTGAATTCGTTAACCGCCTACATAGTGAAGATTGAATCATGATATTTTAGAAGTTTTTGTCAATTGTAATCCTACTCATCTCGAATACATATTAGTTGACGCTCATGTAGTGTTTAGATATCAGACAGTTGTTCACAAAAAAAAAATTACTTCATCTTTTTGTGCATTAATCCTTATATACAGTCCCTCTTCATGTTGGCTTTGTAACTGCTAATTTCATGGACTACCAAAAAATAAAGGAAGCATTAGGAGGAATTTTGTATCTATTTGAGAAAATGAGGAACAAAGATCCGGTTTTGGATATATAATATTATAGAGCTTAAGAATAGCTCAGGACTTCATCAAAGGCAAGGAAAGGTCATGCACGTTGGGATGCTATAATTAAATGTTAATTTGTAGGTAATGCAAAGTCAATAGTTATTAGAGACATTGTGAAAAGCACTCTATATATTATTAGAGCTAGACTGGAGTGACTGGAGCAACCGGTTCGATCGAGAATTGGCTAGGATCTCATTTGGAATAATTTTAAAATTAGTGAGTAATCGAATCAATTAAAAATCAGTCGAACCAACTAAAAACCAATCGAACCGGATAAAAATTAGTGCTAAATGAATTTGTTAAACTGGTCCACTTATTTATTTATTTTTTTTAATTTTGCTTATTTTATAATCAAGTAATGAAAAATTAATATCACGGATCAGTCAATTTTAGTAAAGATGCCAATATATTAATATTTTATGGATTTAATATTAATAAATATTATATTGATTAATAATATTTCCTTATTATTTGGTCTATTTTTGTTATGAAATTTTGATTGTGAATGTTATTTTGCATAATTTGATATTCCATCTTATTTTTTATTAAATTTGTAACTTTATATTTATAATTTTTAATTATGTATATTATTTTTTTTAATATTTTAAAATATATTAGTTCAACCATGATTCGATCATGATTTGATTATTAAGTCTTAAACTAGTATTTTCACAGATTCAATAATCGGTCTAATTTTTAAAACATTAGTTATCTTTTGTGGATAGTCTGCTTTCCAAGAATAGGAAATTCAGTTATCATTACTGATGATGCCTCACTTGTATTTAATTATCTATTAAAATGCTACGGATTTTAGAAAAGCAGGTTAGTATCACATTTTCCATATCACAGTTTAAATCTTTGGCTTATTGCAGGTTGAGCTGCACACAGATTCAGAAACCTATAATCAGCTGATGGGTAAGGTGACGACCACTTCGTGGTTATCAAGTTATATCAAGTTCTATATATATATATATATATATATATATATGTAATTAATAAAAAACTGAACTGATCTCAGAAAATGACATTATTATCTGAGAAAATTTTAGGTAAAGAAAATGCAATCATTATCAGCAATCACAGGAGTGACGTTGATTGGCTTGTTGGATGGGTCTTAGCTCAGGTGATTATGATTGTCCGTCAATTTACTTAAATACAAAAATTAGTAAAAGTATTTTTTACATCGCCAAAATTTATACTAAATTTTAATTCTATTTTTAATATTTTTTTACATTAGTTATATTTTATATGTTTTACTATTGTTCAAATTTATCATTTTTTACTAATGTCATAAATTTTATTAATAAAAAATACTAATTAGATAATTAATAAAAAGAGTAGATTTGAAATAAAAATAAAATATGTAAAACATAAATGACGCAAAAAAATGTTAAGTATGTAAAAAGGTTATGTTACTATATATGTTTGAATCCTATATGTTTTATGTTTATTTCAAATTTATGCTTTTTATTTATCACTTAGTCAACTTTTTTGTCATTAGAATAGACGGAAAAAGGATAGATTTGAAACCAAAAAAAAAAATACAAGACATAAAGCCAAAAAAAATATTAGGGACATAAAAATAATAGGTTTAATTATTTGATTTCAGTCTTATATGTTTCACTTTTGTTTTAAATATACCATTATTACAAACTACCTAGTTAATATTTTTTATCAGTGAAATAGACAGCGTTAATAAAAATAATAAATTTGAATCAAAAATAAAACTTGTAAAACATAACTTATAAAAAAAAAAAACATTACAAATGAAATTGAAATTTACAATAAATATTAAGGACGGAAAATCGACTTTTGCCTACAAAAATTTTGATTCGGTTTACATTTTATGATTGCAAGTAATTGCATGTTTGGTTCGTACTGATTTTTTCTCACTTGTGGCAGCGAGTGGGTTGCCTTGGAAGCACTATAGCTATGATGAAGAAGGAATTAAAATACCTTCCCGTGAGTTTTTATGTATCCATTCCATTTTCCTCTAGTAAGAGTGGAATTAAGCTTTTTTCTCTGTAAATGATAATACACATGCATGGTGCTTGTTTATGCAGATCATAGGTTGGTCAATGTGGTTCACAGAATATGTATTTGTGGAAAGAAGCTGGGTGAAGGATCAAACAACATTAAATGTATGTCTTTAGAAATTTAGATCTTGGCCCATATATGGGATAGCTCATCATGAGTCAACAATAAAGAACCAATAAAACGAACTAGTATTTTGCTAACCCATTTTGTCTAATGTGGGCCCGCCTATTTTTCTTTTCTTGAGTGTGAAAGAGAGGATTGATGTTGGCAATACGAGTAATGGAGGCAAGAAAACAGAGGCGATCGAGAGGTGACGGTGAGAACTCAAGTTAGGGCGTCAGGCAAGCCGTGAGTGAGAGGTTAAATTGAGAGAGTGAGAAATTAATGGAGGTCTGAGAAGGCAGAGTGATTGAGGTTCTAAAAGGCCGAGAGAGTTAGACAATGAGAGAGAGGCAACAAATCTAAGGAGGAGAATGAGAGATGGGGATAGTGGAGAGTGACAATGAGATAATTGAAGAGAAAAGAACCATGATATCTTATATGAATAATTCATAATATATTTTAAAAAAATCAAGTTAACCAGTATAACTCGTGAGTTCTATAGACTAAGTTATTAAGTCTGATTTTAAACAAGTTAACTTTTAATTAGCACAACCTGCTATTTAAACAGGCTAAATGGATCTAACTCAGCGACCCGTTTAGCCAGTTTAAATACAGGGAGGTTTGTAAAATGTGTAAGCATTTAATTAATACGATAATGATGTTTGTGTAATGTTTCATTTATGTATGGCAGAAAAGACTTCAGGACCTGGAAAGCTTCCCTGTGCCTTTTTGGTTGGCTCTGTTCGTGGAAGGAACTCGCTTTACAGATGCAAAGCTTCGCGTAGCTCAAGAGTTTGCTTCTTCGAGAGGCTTGCCTGTACCCAGAAATGTTTTGATTCCTCGTACTAAGGTGAATTAAGGTCTGACTTGTCCCAGAATTTTGAATACGTAAATCTATGAGTTCTGCTTCTACGTACATTTTGATTCATCTAATGCGATGTCGATATATATTTCTTCAGGGTTTCGTGTCAGCAATAACAAATATGCGTACTTTAATTCCAGCCATTTATGACTGCACATTTGCCGTTTCAAGAAGCCAGCCCTCGCCTACATTGTTGAGAATGTTTAGAGGCATTTCTTGTTCGGTAGGCCCCTTGAAAACCTTGAACAAATCCTTACGGATCTAGATTCCCTTAGGAGGTTTCAGGTTCCATCACAACCGTTGTGATTTCTCTCCCATTTTCTTTGATTTCTTTTTAAAATTACATTAGCCGTGAGATCAGATTAAGCTGTTAGTGTAATTTTTTTTAATAAAAGACAGAAAAAATGAAAAAGAGATCACAGTTGGATGCAGCGTATGAGAGAATTCAGTCCAGTTCTGATACAATCCTTACATGCTATTAGAACCATATTCCTGATCCTCTAAATTTCTGAATTAATTCCCTCAAAAATAGTAGTTCTACTGGGTTTGCAATGCAACTAGTAAATAAGTGTTCCTCTGTTTTGAACTCAGGTAAAGGTTGAAATCAAGAGACACGAGATGGAGGAACTCCCAGAAACAGCTGATGGCATTGCACAATGGTGTAAAGACACATTTGTCACCAAGGTATGACAATCAGTGTTCAAGGAATCAGACTAAATTGGCTGGTTTAACTGAAAAATTGATAAACTAATTAGTTCTTTGATCCAGTTTGAACATGTGAAAAACTGATCGAACCGATCTTAAACCAGTTCAATTGGTTTAACCGATTTGATTTTTTGATTTTTACTAAAGAATATTATGTATTTTTCAAAAGTTTTTAAAAATTTAAGTTATTAAAAAAGGATTTAGAATTATTATAACTATATATTTATAACATGCTGGAAATATTTTAATATTTTAATATCTATAATATATACATTAATCATATATTTTAATATTTTAATATATTTTAAGTTTATTGATTTGATTACGCTCCAACCATTAATTGTTAAATTGATATCTCTATCGATTCAATGACCGATTCGATTTTTTAAACTTTGATAATAATAACTAATGTCAAATCAATTCCGAACGCATACATACTTCGAATGTATGTATATAATCATGAAGACTGACATGTAAAAGAAAAGTAAAAGAAAAGTATGTATATAATCATGAAGACTGACATGTAAAAGAAGAAGCATTGCTTGTCACTTTCACCTCTCTGCAGAATATACAAATTGAATCTGCAGAGTATATAATCTTCACATTTTCCTTTGCCTTTGTAAACTAGCAGGATGCTGCACTGGAGAGATATCGTACCACTGATATGTTCAGTGAACAAGAAATCCAAGACCTGGGTCGACCTAAAACGTCTTTATTTGTAAGATATGACATAATTCTAAAATCTATATATATATGTACAGATACACCCACCTTCTCATGATCTGGCATGGTGTTGCACTTTGAACAGGTTGTGATACTATGGTCTTGTTTCGTTGTATTGCTGATTGTTAAACTCTTCCGGTCGTCCTCACTCCTGTCTTCATGGGAAGGCATTGTTATCGCAGCACTCTTCTTGATCCTTGTTACAGTTCTTATGGAAATTATCGTTATGTCATCTGTATCAGAGAATTCCACTCCCATGAAGTTACCTACAAAAGACCCAGCCAAGGAAAGGCTTCTTCTGAAATGAACACATTAAATCAAACACGTTTGGTATGCATCAAAATGGCATAGAAAACTTTTGATCAGTGGAAAAGCGCTTTTCCATTTTCAAGTTCTTTCATCCCTTTCTTCTTGGGCCTGGACATTGTTGTATAGATGTATCTGTACATATTTCAGTCCCATGCTTTCAGGTCCTAGTAGTGGTGTTGCATAGTAAAAGAAGTCTCTAGGATTGCATTCTTTTATTTATTAATTGTTTTTTTTGTTTTACCCATTTTAGACACAGATCTATGTCAATGTGCTCTAAGTTCTTCTCCATGGCTGCCTCACTAAGTTTGATTTAACGTTTTAAAAATTCAATCAGTTGTTGAACTGAAAAGATGGGAAGTATAATTTAATAGTTAGATCGTGATTAAATTGATTGAATTAAAATATTATAGAAAATAATTTTAATATGTATAGTATAGTTTCAATAATAATTAAATTTATATTATAAGATTTGTTATTAAAATTTTTAAACTTTTATACAATTTAAAATGAGTTATGTAAAATAATAGTATATTCTTCTTTTGTAATATAAAATAAATTATGTATATTGTATTGAATTTTATATATAATAACATAATCTTCATTATATATTAAATTTTGAGTATATAAGATAACAACAATCATTAGTTAACGGTGAGAGTGTTCTTTAACTTTCTCATTGCTGCGAGTTTTAATCCATCCCAACAATATTTTATCAACACATAAGCATAAAGTTATGCCAACCAGTTTGAACCAATCTACACATGTTTGGTTTCAAATAAAAACTAATCGGTCAAACCTAATTCTTATCTAGTTTAACTAGTTCTTTAACTCATCAATTTTTGGTTATGTCCATAATGGATTAAGATTTGACTCTCGATTAACTGATTAAACTGGTTTGTCTGATCTAGTTTTACAAACTATAATTTTAACCATGTTTGATGATGTCAAAATATTTTATTAAATAGTTTTTTTTAAATGTTAGTACTTTTGACTATTTGAAATAAAGTGAAAATCTTTTCAAGAAAAAAATAAAGTGAAAATATTTGTTTCCAATATATTGCATTAAGAGATTAGTTGAGCTTATAAGATTCTATTACATAAATTTTTATAAATCAGGTATAAAAAATAATATTTTTGAAATATCTATGATGTAGAAGAAATATTCTTTTAACTCAGTGAAATGCCAACCATATTGTTTCTTCTTTAAATATATAAAAGTGGTTAGAATGAAAATTGAATTATTGCGGAGAGTTATTAAATATATTTTAACTGTTGTAGCTCTGATTCCAATAGAGAAACGTTTTATGTTGTTTTAAATGCTTGACATGTCTCTTTCGTGCTTTAAGTTATGACTAACGAAGCGATAAAAAGAAGAAAAAGGAGAAAGGCCAATGAGGTAAAAAGCATATTTGATATTATTATTACTAATATTTTAAAAACGTAATCAATATAGTGAGAAGATATTATCATTATTCTCACGATGCATTGAATGTTGCTGCTATTTAAGATTCGAAACTTCTATTTAACGTTTATTTTAAGTTGTCTAAGTACGGCATCCTCTTTAAAAGAGATTCTCTTATCAAATTAATAATTGATATAAATCAATTTTTTTTTAATGCCAAATCTATAAATACCATATATATATATATATATATTTCATTTATAATATGATCAAATTAATCAAGTCCAAAAGCACATATGATATAAAATTCAATTGTTTCTATATATTTTTTGTTAGCCATCATGAATAACATAATTCATAAGTGTCTATAAATCCATTTTGTGTAATTTGTGTGTGTAGATACTCGCAATTTACTAATTAAGTAAATATAATCTTTGTAAAAACTTTGAGCTGAACAGTTACATGTTAATAGTTAGTTCGTTACTAATTTATATGATATTAGGAATTAAAAAAGTAAACAAAATTTATAAAAGGTACAAAATAAATTTAATAAAAAAAGATCAAGCCAAAAATACTGGCCCCAAGTCCCAACCAATAAATGAAAACGACGAAACCACAAAAGTTGAAAGTTCTGCTTAAAGGGTTATTTTAATTTAAAAGTTTGAATTATTGTGAATGCAATTAATTTATAGAGAGAGTTTTATTATTTATTATCGTATGATCGAATTCAAATCAATCGATGCAAATAGATTAGTATTCTGACAACCGATGGATGTCTAGAAAAGGAAAAAATTGGAATGAAATGAGATTCAAAGCCAGCTAGCTACAAACTGGCGTGATGGATAACGTCGGTTTACGTGGAGTCGTTATCTACTGTTCTGCCTTCGGTAATAAATGTCGACAAAATTGATTCGATTGGATTCCAAATTTATTACTTCCTGCTATTCACCAGCTAGAGAGCCAAAAGTAGTAAACTTGAGTTGGGTCAACTTTCCATGAGTTTCAGACACTTACGTGAGTAGATTGAATCTCATCTCGTTTTATAGCTTCACCTTCTTCCATCACTAACAGCATCGGAATTACATACAGAACAGCTCAAGCGGTGATGGGGTCGTTGAAGAACGAAGAGCCGGACCAAATGTTGGAGGAGTCGAAGGAGGCCATATTGTATGTGAACGGCGTCCGTAGAGTGTTACCAGATGGATTGGCTCACTTGACCCTTCTTGAGTACCTCAGAGGTATCACTGTTTAATTTGTCTGACCAATGCTTCCTTGGTTGATTGGTTGCATGCAATTCGATACCGAATTTATCAACGAAGTAGAAACGGAGAACGAGTGTTATGCTTGAATTAAGTATAGTATCCTATTTTTTATGCTTGAAATATGACAGCTTTGCATTTCTTAGGAACAAAACGGGATTGCAGAAATATTTCTGCTCTTACTTTACGAAAATGTTAGTTTAACAAGCCTGGAGACTGCTCGAAAATCAATTCAGGACAAGAAGTGAAACTTTTGGATCCTGATTTACCTTAAAGACGCAAATTGTTTTGCAGATTGGAGTTGTTAATATTGGAGTTCCTACATGCCAGGGGCCTAAAAAATCTTATGTTATATATGAATCATGTAATTTTACTTAAGTATCTTGATGATTATTGCCATCTTCTGAAAATTGCAATATAATTGATTGAAAATCGACTTTAAAAAGTTTCCTTCTGGCTGTCTGCCCTGTTGGTATTCTGTAAATATGTTTATACTTTCGTGGTGTCGTTGAACTGAAGATGTGATTCTACTCAAAGCTTTTCATATTTGCATAAATTTTTTTCTTTGAAGACATTTCTCTGTCTCTTTGTATTAAATAGGAAAATGTTTCAACTGAGTTCAAGCTCTTCTTCAGTTGACTAGATTGTCCTAGTAATTCTCCAAGCCACCCCAAAAGGAGGAAAAGCAGAAAAAATGAAAATGCATTATCCTTCTTTTTAATGATTAAAAAATATATACTATTTTATTATTCGATTCTTTCTCATATGTGCTTAATTTTTGATTGAGTTCTTTTAAATTTTCTTTTTCGCAAAGCAAAACTAATCTAGTTCCCTCCCTCAACCCTTTGGTATAAAAGATATAGGTCTTACAGGGACTAAACTGGGCTGCGGTGAAGGTGGTTGTGGAGCTTGCACAGTTATGGTTTCTCATTATGATAGAAGTTTGAGTAAATGTCTGTAAGTGTGTCTCTCTCATGCAATACTTACTTGCTGCTCCTATTTGTGAAGCACTTCTCTCTTGTATCTAAACACCAAACTTACCAGTTTAGATTTCTTCTTCCAGGTACTATGCTATCAATGCTTGCTTAGCGCCCTTATATTCTGTTGAAGGGATGCATGTGATTACAGTGGAGGGATTGGGAAGCTACAAGCATGGATTGCACCCTATCCAGGTGAAGCACTCTCATACTATTTGCTCCCATCATACTTGTCTACTTGCTATGTTTTGGGTAATTTTTATATATTAGTTTCTCATGTTTCTTGTTACATCTTCATAGGCTTAGGCTATCAGCTTCCTTTTTTTTTTTTTTTTGGAGAAAAAAAAATTATTGACCAATTAATACTAGGTACTTACCCTTGTAAGCTCTTCAGGAATCACTGGTACGCACTCATGGTTCACAATGTGGTTTCTGTACACCTGGTTTTGTTATGTCCATGTATGCATTATTGAGGTCAAGTCAAACACCACCGAGCGAAGAGCAAATTGAAGAATGCCTTGCAGGAAACCTATGTCGATGCACTGGTTACAGACCAATTCTTGATGCATTCCGGGTCTTTGCCAAAACTGATGATATATTGTATACTGGTGTTTCTTCAGTGAGTCTCCAAGAAGGCGAGTCTGTCTGCCCATCAACTGGTAAACCCTGTTCATGTAAATCAAACAATGTCAGTGATGTAGATAAAGACAGAAAATGTGTACTCAGTAATGATAGACTTAAATCTACATCCTACAGTGAAATAGATGGGAGCAAATATACAGAAAAGGAGCTCATATTTCCTCCTGAACTGTTGTTAAGGAAACTAAACTACTTAAATTTAACTGGATTTGGTGGGCTAAAGTGGTATCGGCCTCTAAAACTTCAACATCTATTGGATTTGAAAGCCAAATATCCTGATGCAAAGTTGTTAGTTGGGAATACAGAGGTAGGAATTGAGATGAGACTAAAGAGAATGCAGTATCAGATTTTGATTTCTGTAATGCATGTTCTAGAACTGAATGCTTTGAATGTAAAGCATGATGGCCTAGAAATAGGTGCTGCAGTAAGACTGTCTGATCTCCTGACTTTTTTCCAAAGGGTTATAACTGAGCGAGCTGCACATGAAACTTCATCTTGTAAGGCCTTTATTGAACAACTGAAGTGGTTTGCTGGAACACAGATAAGAAATGTTGCATCAGTGGGTGGGAACATATGTACTGCAAGTCCAATATCTGACCTGAATCCTTTGTGGATAGCAACTGGAGCAAAGTTTCGAATTATTGATTACAAAGGGAACATCAGGACAACAATGGCAGAAAATTTCTTTCTCGGTTATCGTAAGGTGGACTTGGCAGATGGTGAAATCTTGCTCTCAGTATTCTTGCCATGGACTAGGGCCTTTGAGTTTGTGAAAGAATTTAAACAGTCTCATAGAAGGGATGATGACATTGCAATTGTAAATGCCGGCATGCGTGTTCATCTTCAGGAACATAGTGAAAATTGGGTTGTTGTTGATGCATCAATTGTTTATGGTGGAGTGGCTCCACTTTCTCTTTCTGCCACAAAAACTAAGGAATTTCTCATTGGAAAGATATGGGCCCCAGATCTGTTGCAAAATGCATTGAAAGTCCTACAAAAGGATATTTCACTTAAGGAAGATGCTCCTGGAGGAATGGTTGAGTTCAGGAAATCTTTGACACTGAGTTTCTTCTTGAAATTTTTTCTGTGGGTGTCTCATCAAATGGAAGGGGAGAAGTATATCAAAGAGTGTGTACCAGTATCACATCTATCTGCGGTGCAGTCAGTCCACCGTCCACCCGTCACCGGATCTCAGGATTATGAGATCATGAAACATGGGACAGCTGTGGGTTCTCCTGAGGTTCATCTATCTTCAAGACTTCAGGTTTGTATATGTACTTGTATGGTCAGACTTCATTCCTAGATGACCAGCCGCACAATCTACTCTAGATTTGTTGTTAAGTTTAATAATCAGTATGTTGAAGAATCCTGAAGATTAGTTGATCGGAGAAAATTAGTAAGAATTGTATATATAGTAGCACATATCAAGTGGTGATTCATTCTGCCACTTAATGCAGGAATCAACTTCAGAATATTACTCCACTAATCATGTGAAAATTGATTGCAGAATATTTTGTTTTAGATTGTAAAGGCATCAGTATAAATATGAGCCGAGTTTGATAAAACATCAGTGAATTGGAAAAGATATCGCACCTCTAGGTTTTTTTCTCTGTGGATGTAGGCCGGCATGGCTGAAGTGAATCACATTGTATCTTTTTCCTCTTCTCTTCTTTGTCTCTGCTTTGCATTCAGAACTTGTATGATTTCATTACAGTCAAGCATTTGGTTACAGCTTCTTTATTCCTGCTTCTTCCTATGTCAAACTTTCAAAGATATGACATTGTGAAGGGCCCTTATCCTGATGCTTATCGCTGTTTTTCAGTGCCATTTAAAACTATAGCAGGAATTTGCTTTCCTTGTAATACTCTAAAGAAGTCCCATTATAAACCCGAGATGCATACTAAAAAAACTGCTCATGTCACATAAAATCTAACTCTGTGTTGTTCATATTCACTTCTTCCCACTATTATTCTTGCAAGCTGGTGTGTAGCTGACAGCCTGGCATTGATGCCTTCTTGGATTATTAGATAATGAGCAGTGGCTTAGATTCTTGTACTACAATGATAAAATTCAAACCCAAATTCTTTAGTGTCATCTGCGTTGATTCTAAGTATTTGGGATCCTCTTTTTAGTTACATATGATCATGCAAGCCTTTTTTAGTTATGTTGCTTGCTAGGATTTCTAGAAGTTACTTGCCCTCATCCTTTGTTACCTGCATATCAATTTTTATTTTTTTCCAACTTGATTGGTTTATGTGGTCCCTTCCAGGAAATTATATTAAAGATTCTTTAGTTGGTCACCTTATATTATCTATTTCTTTTTATTGGAATGTTTTCTTGACTTCATGGTTGAGCATAATCAGGTAACAGGGGAGGCAGAATATGCTGATGACACACAATTGCCTTCTAATGGTGTGCATGCAGCTTTAGTGTTGAGTAAAAAGCCCCATGCCCGAATACTTTCAATTGACGATTCAGGGGCCAAGTCTTCACCTGGATTTGTGGGCATATTTCTGGCCAAAGATCTACCAGGTGTTAATAAAATTGGACCAGTTGTTGCTGATGAGGAGCTTTTTGCTGAAGAATATATCACTTGTGTGGGTCAGGTATCTAGCTTAATTAATAATATATATTTTTCTGTTCTGATGTTTTGATTTGTTACCTTTATAACTTTTGAGCTTGGGGGGAGTTGAAGGGAAAGGAATTTTCCTGCTTCCTTTTTATGACATATGCAGTGTGCACTGCTTCTACAATGATGGAGTTGAAAAGGAAAAAAAAAAAAAAGATGATATTGTGTTATGCTTCAAAGCTCTACATATTTCTTGCATATTCATACATCAATTTTTATTTACAGGTTATAGGAGTAGTTGTTGCTGATACTCATGAAAATGCAAAACTAGCAGCAAGAAAAGTCCATGTTGAGTATGAAGAGCTCCCAGCCATCCTGTCCATACAGGACGCTATCAATGCTGACAGATTTTACCCTGACTCAGAGAGATGTTTGAGAAAAGGTGATGCAGATCACTGTTTTCAGTCTGGTCAATGTGACAGAATAATTGAAGGGGAAGTTCAGATAGGAGGTCAAGAGCACTTTTATTTGGAGCCACATAGCAGTGTGATATGGACAGTGGATGGAGGGAATGAAGTTCATATGACTTCGTCTACTCAAGTAAGTTATACATTATTGTAGGGAGTGTCTGTAAGATATAGTATATGTATCTTTTGGAAACTGTGGCTGTCTGAAATCTCTAGGTAGTTCTATTGGATCAATATCGATTATATGTAAAGGATTTAACCATGTATGACTGAACCACTTCAATGCACATATACAATTAAAGCACTTAGAACTGTAGGTCAGTATAAAAGAGATATATTAGAATGAATCATGGGTCTTCCTTCAATTAACAGCTTCATCTTTTGGGATAAAATGGTCCCTGAAATATGATAGTAAAGTCAAACTGTGGACAAGAAACTAAGAGGATGTTCAAGATAATGACCATTTTATTTGGCAACTTGGTTCTATAGACTTGTGCTTGGTTCTTTAGACTTGTGAAGTCTTTTATAACCAGTGCATGTATGCTGACTTCTCATGTTAATTAGTGGCCTACTGAAACAATATCAGCTTAAATAACTGCATAGTTGTCATCTTGTGGAACTATCTTTTTCTACCCTCTAGAAGTGAGCATACCTTTATATTATTGCAGGCCCCTCAGAAGCACCAGAAATATGTTTCTGTTGTTCTTGGTCTTCCAATGTCAAAGGTAGTTTGCAAAACAAAGCGAATTGGTGGTGGATTTGGGGGGAAGGAGACAAGATCAGCTTTTATTGCTGCCGCAGCTGCAGTTCCATCATATCTGTTGAATCGTCCTGTCAAAATCACTCTAGACCGAGATATAGACATGATGATTACTGGGCAACGACATAGTTTTCTAGGGAAGTACAAGGTACTGGTACAGTTGCTCTTGATGATTTGAACTTTAGACATGATGATTACTGGGCAACTAGGGTAGTACAAGGTACTGGTTCAGTTGCTCTTAATGATTTGAACTGATGCCTTTCTTTGTACTTATATTATTATATTAAAAATGCTAAATCCTATAAAAAGTTGATTTTCTTGAAATATAGACACAACTTGGCATCTTGTCTGTACCATGGTTCTTTACTCCTCGTGAATACAAGGCCGATGATGAGTTTGACAAGATCTTCATCTTATATTTCTAACTAATATTACAACGGCCAGCCTACTTCTTCCATTTTGTAACATCATTAGGTCCTTGTCTGGCCTCCTATATGTAATGATTACATATCAAAGATTGGGGGGATTACAATCTAAAAGAAAAAAAAAATCTCAGACTGAGGAGAGAAGATTAACTGTGGCTCGCACCTTGCACACCTTTGATTATTATGTTCTATTATTCTGGCTAAATGTTTTCAGTTGAATAATATCATCCTTGGCTTTGTTTTTAATGTCGTTGAAAATTATTGGGTTCAGGTTGGATTTACAAATGAGGGGAGGGTGCTTGCGTTGGATCTTGAAATCTATAACAATGCTGGAAATTCAATGGATCTGTCCCTTGCAATTCTTGAACGTGCCATGTTTCATTCAGATAATGTGTATGAAATACCAAATATGAGAATTGTAGGAAGGGTTTGCTTCACTAACCTCCCTAGCAACACTGCTTTCCGTGGTTTTGGTGGTCCTCAAGGCATGCTCATTGCTGAAAATTGGATACAAAGAATTGCTGTGGAACTCAAGAAGAACCCAGAAGAGATAAGGGTATGTGTAACTTTTGGTCTATATTCTTTGTTTGTGTTGTGAATTTTCACCATATCACTCTTGATTTTGTTTGATATTTTTCCTGTCAAAACTTCCTAAACTAAGTTTCTTTCCAGGAAATGAATTTTCAAGGTGAAGGATATGTGTTGCATTATGGCCAGCAACTTCAACATTGTACATTAGCCCAACTATGGAATGAACTTAAGTTATCCTGTAACTTTGTCAAGGCACGTCAAGAAGTTGACCTATTCAATGGTCATAATCGGTGGACAAAACGTGGCATTGCTGTAGTTCCAACTAAGTTTGGCATATCCTTTACAACGAAGTTGATGAACCAGGTAATATCTAAGTTCTTCATTATTAAAAATACAGGGGGGTGAGAGGAAAAAAAAATGCTTTGCTGTCGTGGAATAGCTATTTAATACATCCATGTAATCAACCGAACACGAAGTAAGCTCATGCTTTCAGCAAAAAATAAGAAAGAAAAAAAAAAGCAAAAATAGAAGTCCAGGAGAAAAATAGATTGTCAAGCAATTTTTTCTCTTAGCAGTTATAGTTTATCTAGCAGGGGATTGAGTTTCCATTGGTAAGAATGGTTCCAGAGCTAGTATCTAATATATATGTTTCCTCATTCAGTTGATATTTCCTTCGTGTTTCATTGTCTACTATTTGTCATTAGCTTTCTCAACATCAACAAATATTTTTACAACTATTTGCTGCAGTCTTGAGCTGTAACAAATATACCATACCTTTTAAATTGCTTATATACTTATCATCTAGTGAAAGATTCAAGTTTGCAACGTCTTTTAATAACTCATAGTGTACTGGACCTCTGAAGCTTCAAGGTGATTAATAGGGTTTAATGCAAAGCACTGTAGCTTATATTTTTATATTTGTACAAAATGGTTTTTTGAATGATAGGATATTGATTTTACATGGCTTGATTAATGATTTTGCTTGAGCATATTTTTTGACGCTTTGAATCTTTCCTGTGCCATGATATTTTATTTTTTAAAAAGTTGTTTGGAATCTTATATCACTAATTTTGTTATTTGTTAGGATTTTATGTGTGTCTGTGTGTGTTTGCATCATTACAATATTGATGAATTTTATATTTTCTTAATAAATCTAGGCAGGTGCTCTGGTTCACGTCTATACAGATGGAACTGTTTTAGTTACCCATGGGGGTGTAGAAATGGGGCAAGGTTTGCATACAAAAGTTGCCCAGATTGCTGCTTCTGCTTTCGGCATCCCTCTTAGTTCTATCTTTATATCAGATACAAGTACGGACAAGGTAACAAGCTATCCTTTTTCTGGGCTTGAGATATTCTCTTTCTGTCTCATAGAATATACCAGATAAATAAGTACTATTACTACATTGCTTTCTCTGTCTCTCCTCTTCCCACTTTTCTTCTAGTTGCCAAGTCACAATGCTTCTAAAATGTGAGTTTAGGTCATTGAACTATTCTAGCAAGATCCACGGATTAGCAAAAAGAATGAAATAAAAATATACATTCTACATACATTTTCATAGCTGCGGGAGTGATGCCTTCTACAACCTTTTTATGTAATAATATTTTAATATAAAAGTCTTGTGATGCCTTTTCTGTTCATTTAATTATCCTTTTCTTTTGATTTTTGTTTTCATGGATTTATCTGTGGACTGTTGATTTCAATGCTACATAGACATGATGCGCTTATATTTGCTACCAAATTAGGTTCCCAATTCTTCACCAACAGCAGCTTCTGCAAGTTCTGATATGTATGGAGCAGCGGTTTTAGATGCTTGTCAGAAAATAAAGGCACGCATGGAGCCTATTGCCTCACAGAAAATTTTCAATTCTTTTGCTGAGGTACTCCTGTATTTGCGGTTTTTGCTTCTTACTTGAAGAAATGATCCACTCAGAATAAAGGACTATTTTAGAATGTCTCATTTGTTGTATATTATGAAAGTTGTATTTCCATATCTAATGCCTTGGGGCTTGTGGTGGATTAAGAACCTTGGGTTTAGTGAGGTACGTTTGTTTGGAGATAATTTGCACTAAAAGATAATTGTTCTCATAGATTTCATTAATGGATATTTTTCCAACAAATTAGGAAATTATTAACGGTTTAGCAGTTGTTAACATTTGTGAGAAAAGCAAAAGAAATATATTTACAATATCATAAATTTATTCATATGAATAACTTGAAGAGTAAGATAGTAGAAGTGTATCAAAGAAAAAGCCTGTGTCTTATTGAGAATCCTCGTGAAGATTATATGCTATATAGGTTCTGTCAACAAATTTTTTGTCTATTAAAAGTAGCTTTTATGATTTTCTCTACTGTTGTAAGTTGTCTTGTGCTTGGAAATTATCTTTTGATAATGTTTTGTTATGCATTTGTTGTTTTCAGCTGGCTAGTGCATGCTATGTAGAGCGAATAGACCTTTCTGCTCATGGTTTTTATATTACACCTGATATTGGCTTTGATTGGAGAACTGGTAAAGGAAATCCATTTAGGTACTTCACTTATGGGGCTGCATTTGCTGAGGTGGAAATTGACACCTTGACTGGAGATTTTCATACAAGGGAAGCGAACATATATCTGGATCTTGGGTATTCTCTGAACCCCGCGATAGATGTTGGACAGGTGATTTTCTTCTATGGTTCATTTATTGTTATTATTCTCAGGAGAGAAAGAAGTTTATTTAAGAGGAAGAAAGAGAAGTACAAAAGAGAGGGAATGAATTCTTTGAAATAGAAAAGAGAAAAGGGTAGACTGTTCAGTCGGTTCTTTGCTTTAGTTTTATAATAGTGGACAGAATTTTGGCTTTTCAATAATTTGACTATTTGTATTCACTAGAGAGATTTTGCAAAACACTTGTTCTTACAAATAAAAGTGGCTTCACTTAGTTTGTAAGAATCAACAAAAAAAGAAATTAATTTCGATTCCAAAGTTGCCAATCCTTTATTACCAAATTTTTGGTCTTTGACTTTTCGCATTTTATCTGTTTGATAACCAAAATAAAAGGTCCTACACGATTGGATCATACAACTTTGGAAAGAAGTAGAAATTCCCTTCCATATTTACTTGTGTGGTAAATTAAGTAGTGTTGGTAATTCCTTTTGATTTATAACTTTTTAGTTTTGCATTTTATTTATTTTTGTAAGATATACTCATTTGGTTGCTATTCCTTTTAACAGATCGAAGGTGCTTTTGTTCAAGGTTTAGGTTGGGTAGCGCTGGAAGAACTTAAATGGGGAGATGGAGCCCATAAATGGATTCCCCCTGGGTGCCTTTATACATGTGGGCCTGGAGCCTACAAAATTCCTTCTGTAAATGATGTTCCCTTGAAATTCAGTGTCTCACTTCTGAAGGTATGTTATGAACAGCATTTTAGTTCTTTTCTTTGGGGAGAGGATGAAAGCACAGAAGTGACTCCATTGTGTTACTTTGTGTTGTGGTAATGTGGAGTCATGGGCATAATCTCAGAAATAGAGTTAATTGGAGTAAAAAGAAAAAATGAGCAAGACTGATAGGTATCAGATGGGCTCATTCTGTTAGAGGGGTAAAAAGAGAATTTTAGAGGGTAGAGTTAGTTATATAGGGAGGGAAGAGGGAGAGTATGGTATTGGGGAGAATCTTTTGTTATTTCATATCTGGAGGAGCTTTCTCCTCTCTGGAGGAGCATTTTGCTTTGGTAGGAGACCTTGGTCTCTGGTAACAATCTTTCTAGCTAATTAGATACTTCTAGGTCTGTATTTTCTTCCATTTTCTGAAATAAAAAATAAAACCTTAGTTCTTCTCTGTTATTAAACACGGGTTCCTATCAAAGACATATGCTTTTAATTAGGAAATGGGCAACTACTGTCTCTGTTGTGTACCGGTAAAGTACAGAACTAGAAAGTCTTCTTGCTGTCTCTAAAACAATCAGTGTAATTGATATAATATTAGAATGAACAGATAAGTTACTCCAGGTCCCTGGTTATAGATGGTGATAACTGACATTACAACCTTGAAATTACACACATGGTTAGCTTTATCATATCTATGGTTTATCAAAACATACGGGTAATGGTTAGCTTTAGCATGTCTATCTTGATGTTAGTTTTTCAACAATTCCTTCCACATTTGTGTAACTTTATTCCCATTTCTGCATCTCTCAGTTATCATAAGATTAACGTTATATCATTGAAATAGTAGCACATGCATCTTATCAAATTCCTCGTAGCATAACTGCTGTATTTTGAAATTTGTCTTATGATGCTATGTTTTAGTTGCTATCTTTTTGGCTTTCCCCTATGCACACCTCATAATTATTAACGTTATATCATTGAAATAGTAGCACATGCATCTTATCAAATTCCTCGTAGCATAACTGCTGTATTTTGAAATTTGTCTTATGATGCTATGTTTTAGTTGCTATCTTTTTGGCTTTCCCCTATGCACACCTCATAATTCTTCACAAATTTGAAGTTGGCAGCATGATAACTTAACTCTTTTTTTTTTTTTTTTCCAACTGGTAGGGTCATCCAAATGTGAAAGCCATCCATTCATCTAAAGCTGTTGGTGAGCCACCATTTTTCCTGGCATCTGCTGTATTTTTTGCCATCAAGGATGCCATTAGAGCCGCAAGAGCTGAAACGGGGCATAACGACTGGTTTCCTCTGGATAATCCAGCAACTCCAGAGAGGATTCGGATGGCTTGTTTAGATGAAATAATCTCTCCACTCATCAACTCTGATTTCCATCCCAAGCTCAGTGTTTGATGCCCTGATTGCTCGCTTTCTTTTCTGCATGATATAATCATATCAACAAGTGATCTCTTCATACTAAGCCTTCAATATACAAAGCTGCTGCAAAAGTTTACATTTCACATAATGGTGTTAGAAGTTAGAATCCACAATCACGGATTGGGGGCCTCTCCTTAGAGTCCCCAATCCTTTGCCCTTTTTAGTTCTCACAGTTATTGGATGGCTGTAGATCCCACTATTGCAGGTGAGGTTTACAATCATTCAATGGTTGTAGGAAGGCTAAGGACTCTCCTTAGCCAAAAGCTAAGGAGAGGCCCAAGATCCCCACATCACGTGTCCAAAACTAGAGGATGGAAAAATACTCCTTACTCATGTCAGTGTCTACTTTACAAGTCAGGGAGTCTCTTGCATTTATTAGGGTTTATCACTCACTTTACACAAGGCTATTAGAACCCACATCACATGTCTGAAACTAGAGGATGGAAAAAGACTCCTCACTCATATCACTTTACTACAACAAATACACGTGCATATTATATGATAGATCAATGTATGAAGAGGCAACATTAAACAAGTTGCTACTATGTATATTTTCATTGATAATGAAAGATCAATTTATATTCTGGAAATATCCTGTTCCTTGAGACGAGTTGATAAACAAATACGAGGTGATTTTGGATTCTTTCGAGCATGTAGATACATTCCTTTTATGTAAAGCGCGGACAGCTTTTCAACATATAGCATTCGTCTATATGCCTCTACCTACTTTTATCACTTAACCAATCCTTTGATTTTTTTTTTTGGAAGATATTTTTGTATGGATCCTTATTATTAACTCCTAATTTTGTTTATTCAAGACCTACAAATTCAATAATAATAATAATAACAAAGTCTCTTGCTTTCTCTTATTTTTTTCCACCATAGACCATTATAATTAAGTACTTAATTTTATGAGAATAAAGTTAGTTTTAAAAGTAAAAGATTGAAAAAATTGAGATATATGAACTTGATATTTTATAACTGAAGAAGACTGTATATGTTGAGATTTCTGCAAATAATAAACAATGGGGAAAAAACAACTGAATATTAATAAAAAACATTTAAATGTTTACATAGTATTACCTTATATTTATGCGACGTGTTCCCGTATTCTGTGGCTTTCAACAACAACTGGCTTTCTACAATTTATTACTTTCATTCGAAAGTCATCCCATCAAGTCAGGATGGCCGAGTGGTCTAAGGCGCCAGACTCAAGTTCTGGTCCTCGTGAGAGGGCGTGGGTTCAAATCCCACTTCTGACACAATGATTTTTTTTCCTCCATTTTCTTGATTGATTTATCTGCGTCATTCTCATTCGTCAGCTTTTGAAAACTGTGCAACTTATTTTGCTCATGCAAGCATATGGAGGATATACGTTCTCCACTTCAGTGTCCTTCTTATCCATGATAGCTTACGTAAACCAATAGCTAAGAATTTTTAAACAATTCAAATTGGTAGAACTGCAACCCTAATGTAGACTATGGGGAGGAGACATAGGGGGGTAGCTATAGAGTAGGGTTGGTAATGTAATGTGACGGCACGGAAAATTGAGGACATAAGAAGGAGTTGGTGATGAAAGTGGAGGTGATGGTGATTAGTAATTGTATGGTGGAGGAGGAGGTGGGAACTTGTAGTAATAACTAATAAGATTAAGGAGGAGAAGGTGAAGGGGATGGACTGATGGAGGCATAAGAATATGGTGAAGGTGGTGAGAGAGATGGTAAAGGGTGGAGGTGAAGACCTGTAGATAACTAATAAGATTAACGAGGAGAAAGTGCAGGAGATGGACTGATGGAGGCATAAGAATATGGTGAAGGTGGTGAGAGAGATGGTGGAGGGTGGAGGTGAAGACCTGCAGACATATGGTGTTGGAAGAGATGGAGGTGGTGTCAAGTTATAGATGTGAGGTGGGGGAGTGGATGCATGGAGATGGAGGAAGTGGAGAGTTGTTTATATATGGAGGTGGCGGAGGAGGGGACTTGTGAATCATATTGATGTGGCTGGAGAATTATAAACATGAAGGTGGTGGTGAATTATAGACAAAAGGTGGAGGAGGTAATGGAGATGGAGACACTGGTGATTTGTAAGCATAGGCTGGAGACTTGTAGATATGTGGAGGAGGTAGAGATGGAGGTGGAGGAGGGTGCTTGTAATTGCAGACATATGGAGAGGGTCGTGAAGAAGACGACTTAAACATATAAAGCGATTTCTTTTCTGATATATTTTTAATGCATGTAAAAGATTCTCATCGTTCTAGAGCAAATCCTGCAAATACTAGTTACATTTTGTGTACGTGTATATATATATATATATATATATATAAGAAGAAAGTCTGGTTTCTGGGTGTGATAAAAGATCTTGTCCGATATAATGCAGATGGCCCTTGCAGTTATTACTCAAGAGTCTCCTCGTTCAGAGGCAAATTGCGAGGCTTGCTTCTCCCTGTCACCATTGCTGACTTTCTTATACGTCATATAGGTGACACTAAGATTTTTAGGTGTAGTTTGTCTTCATGTTCTTCTGCTGTTCACTTTGAGCGAAAAAATGAGGATATTTTTATTTTGTTCAGTGTTTTGAATTATTTAATGAATTAAATTCATGACCAGATTTAAAATTTGGGAGTGTGATCCAAAGAAAGAAAAAATTAGAAGTCTATGAAATAAATAGAATGATAGCCGATTTGTTGTATTTTCTAGAATGATCCGATTTGGTTATATTTGATATATACTGTTCTTTAATTTTTTCTGATGCTTTGTAAACAATTTTCATATACTACAAAAATAAAAAATTACTTTCTATTTGTAAATGTATATCACATTAATTATACCACATAAATCTATATGTATTCCGTATTTTTCTTTCAATATTCTTCTCAAATTTCTCTGCGTTTTTCTTGACATTTTAATGCAGAAACATAAATTACTCAGTTAAGAGCATGTTAAGGAAATGAAACAGGGTCAGAAAATTTGGAAGGATGAAAAGTCATAGATGTCTTCAGATCTCAAATCTAGATATCAGCATTTTTTATGAACGCATATAGCTAGAGATGAAACCAAAGCGAGTAACTTCCCTTCTCCAAAAGAGATAACAGGCATAGCTCCGAGTTCATATACAGAGGATTTCTCTATCGTTTATCCTTGAATTTTAAAATGTATTGTTAAGTGGGTATATACAATGAGCCAACCTTTGAGTCTGACAACTTTTAAAAGAATAAAGAAATAAAAAGAAAACAGATAAATTAATCTGATCTCTCGGATATTACAACTATCTACCATCTACTATAAAAAATAAATTGATCTAATAGCTATCTTTGATTATATGCTCAACCGACATTGAAAATTTATGGGCTATTCATGGGGCACTACCGCAGTAAATATCAAGGTCATCCTTAGAAAAACAATATATTTACACCTCATAAAGTAATACAAAACATTGGCAATTCAGCCTCCAAGAAGGTTGAAGCACATCATGGAGGCAAGCCTAAGTATCAACTTGAAGCCGCAGTGCCAAATATCGATATGAAATATAGCAGCAAGGTGAGAACAGAATAGGCAGGCAAATTCATGGCACACCTTAATTCAAGAAACATGAAAACAAAGCATAACCCAACCTCTCTAATACAACCATGACGTAAGTTCATACTTTCTCCATACTTTATTAGCATATATGGAGTTCATTCGTAATTTTGTTGAAGCCAACGTGATGGTTCATCTGACTAAAAAGAAAAGAAAACAAATAGATATATTTCTACTGAGAACACCCAAACTCCATGAGAATCACCCATGCAGGTTTCTTTTATTGGCCTAGTCCATGATCATTTGTGTTTTGACGTGTTAGCAAAGACTTCTGTGTAACAAATAGGACAAGCCTGGGAAACAACAAACACACCAAATGAGGAGGAAAAAGGTCAACCGGCATGATGCAAAATGAACATCACAAAAAATCATATAATGTTATTGTTAAGTATCCAAGTTACCTTGTTGATGCTAAGCCATCTGTTCCCACAATTAGCATGATAGACATGCTTGCATGGTAAAGTGATCCGCTTGTCCCCTCTTTTATATTCCATCTGGCAAATCACACATCTAAACAAGAGAACAAGTTTTGATCAACACATTTGACACAGTAGAAACAAGGTCCAAGCATCATCTCATTGGCACAGAAGACAGAAGATCCAAACAATTGCTCCTCCAGCATAAGTACAATAGCTATGAGGACTCCAGATGCAACTCTATTATGCATACAACGAAGACCAATAGACCTACTCCGTTTCCAGATTATAAAAGGTGAGCAGAAGACGGGGGTAGAGAGACAAGTCCTAAACTTTATCAAACGCAAGAACATACAAAACTGCATCATAATATAAGTTACCTACCCTCATTTATTTTGTGGAGTCGGTTACTTAACAATTTTAATAGGACAACTGACGCTGCCACCAATTAGGGTACTACATTAAATTTTAGGACAATAATTTTTTTTTTTCTGAATAAAATATATGGTATGTTAAGTTCATTGTACCCTTGTTGCTTTTGTACCTCATAAAACATTCTACCCAACATATAAAAATTCTGCCAATAAGATAGACTTTAATTGCAGCAATTGCTAATCCGCAAAAATATTTTTATACTAGAAGAAGTTATAGTTGTTGGAGAAAAATTATCCCGGTGAAATTTATAGAAATCCTGCTTGAAAAGCTAGACCGAAGAAAGTAATATAAACATAATGGCTGAATGGAGAAGAAGAAAAGAAACAAGTGCATTAGTAAAGAAATGAACAAATCCATATATTACCTCTCGTCCTGTGATTTTTTTCTCAAGAAGAACCCACATTTGTATTTTGAAACTGGAAGCAAAGAGATCTGTTCTTGGGAGAGACCACGGTTTTGAGTTCCAACAGCCTCACCCAACTCAACTAATTCCTGAAAAAAGGAATTAATTACGTGAGGAAAGGGTTAAAGAATTGATTTTTCTTCTTCCTTATAATTAAGATATAAGTATTGGACAACATTATAGATTTCACAAATTGCAGTTAAAGTTTGTACTGTAATTTAGCTCATAAGGACATAAATTGAACCGTTATGAAAAGATTTGGCCTAAGAATATTTTCCTTGAGTAACTATCTTCACAGGATAATGATATGTCCAAAGAAAAGGAAGAAATACTTTACAGGAGTCAAGCATAAGACCAACCAAGACATAGTAATATAGTTAACAAAGTAAGTTCCCAAAATCAAATTGGCATGTCACTGTCCAACTATTCTGTATATCTAGAATATTGACTCCATCCTGCAGGAAAATCAAACCTACTGAAGCTGTACATTAAGTTTGAAATGTAACTGAAGAAAAAAATTTCAGATTCAGTCCAACCTCATAGGTCATGTGGTCTGGATCAATATTGTCTTGAAAAACGACCTGCCAAGTTTTAAAAAAATATCTATGGTCATAATTTATAATTACCATCCTTCTTACTAACACATTATGAAGGTAACTGTCACAAATGACTTCGAAATTCATAACAGTTAACTATTTTATGCACTAATGAATACATGCCTGGTAATTGTGGGGATTATGGTGTCTTCTTGAACCTGAAAGAAAAGGAACATAGTTGTTCGAATCATATGCACACATTTTATGCAAAAAGTCAAAGCTTTAAAATGACAGCCCTGCAGAACAAGATTCAGATATGTGATGGGTTATTGCTACCATCTATGAACTGATCTACCAAGGTGGGGTTCCTCATTTATCTGGTTTTCTCTCTGTCTCTCTTTCATTAGTTGAACACAGCATCAATAGGATCCAAGTTTGTATTTTCTATCCAACCCTTAAAATGATACTTATGAGCTTTCAACATTCATTTCCTTCTTAGCAAGGGGCAAGGTAAAAATTAATCAAGAGGTGCAAGATGGACTAATAATTAGATAAGTTGTCTACAATTAAGGGGAAGTGGGGAGGAAATCCACCAAATTGTTGCAGACGTATTAGCTAAATTATATGAAAGCATAAGCTTTACTCCTATTAAAATCATTAACATGATAAAAATAGTCCAAGACCACAGTTGTGTTAACACCTTCTCCCCTTTCTGTACTTGCAGTGGCCGTCTGTTCATTGATTGTTGACAAGTTCTCTGATGGACTTCTGTACTCATCAAACTGTGGTTCATGATGATTCACCTCATAACCATGACTATCACAATAGTATGAAGTCCTCTCAGGTTCAGATAGTCCAGATTTGTAGAAACTAGTAGCTGATGGGTACAAACTCTCCTGCAAAAATAAAAGTGATTTTTACCTGGATATTATAAATCTTTCTAGTGGCCTTCCGTTCATAACAAAAGCACATTAAAAAACATAGATTATGATGCATAAATATGCATGTATGCACAGGGAAGACTTCGTTTAGATTAATAAGATTGACTTATAAGTTCTACAATTCATGCTGTATATCAAACTAAGCAGTCTTTCCAGTAGATCCACATGAAGAGAACAAGACAAGAAATAAAATTGCCATAGTCCAGAGCATATACTATGTTAAATAGAAAATAGATTATATCTTTGTAGGTACCTGAACATGTGAAGCACCATTAAAAATGTAATTGACATGTTCATAGGTAAGACCTTCAAAATATTCAATAAAGCTTCCGGCTGTACTATAGGGATAGCTAATGTTATTGTAGCGGGCCTCCGTTTGGGGGTTCCAATTCATCTTAGATCCTTTGTCAGACAAGTGATCTGGGGAGTCAATATACAGCAAAGTACAAGAGCATGTGTCAGTATAAAGGTAATGAGGTGCACAAATAATAAAGTATGAACGATTTATACACATATTTGATCTAAACCCGATATTCCCACAGATTCACCAATGCAGAATCATAAATAAGTATTGATGCAATTAACATGAGACAATGCGCCCTCCAACAACCATCTAATTCTGAAATGTAAGCCCACAAAAAATTATATTCACACAGATATTTGGTATATAAGATAAATAGTACGGAACGAAAATGTAATTAATTAAGACATCAATGCCCCAGGTGTCATGTTTAAGCCAGACTTGCACCAAAGTTATCTTTATTAATCCGATAAATCCATAAGAAACGTGTTCTGATGAAAATGCACAAGAAGATCGTATAAAGTTACAATATTTGATCTCTGTAGACAAATAAATATTCAATCATCAGGATAGTTACCCATTTACCAAAATAATAAAAAGGAAAATAAAGAAAGAAAGAAAGGAAATATTATCCTTCCATCTGAACCTAAGATTTAGTCAATAAAGATCAAAGCGGCACTGTTAAAGCGAATGACTCATCTCCATTTCGTTATTCTTTGCTCTGTAGCTTGCTGGCAATATTACACGCTAGCTATAATCCAGAATAGTACCTCATTAGACGGAAGCAACCTCTAACCGCTAAAAATCACATCAAACGCACTCTCACTTTCGTTGATTCCATTGCCAGATTCTTGGGGAGGAAAAAGCGAGGTTGGTCGTGAGATCATAACCAAAGCAACAGAAAATTCGGATGAGATGAAGAGCAGGAAAAGATCAACTTGATTCAGAAAGTGAAAAATTAGAATTAAGTACCGACATCGATCGCTTTTGGCTCTCTCTCTCTCTCTGAGAATGAAGATGTCATTCACATTGTTTTATAACTCCCTCTACTACTCAACCTCACTATGTCTATGTCTCTCTCTCTCTCTCTCTCTCCCTCCCTCCCTGTGCCTTTACGCAGTGGTTTCAGGAATACGCCAATTAATATAGATAGACTTATTATCAGTTACATTTTTTTCCTTTTGAACTCATTAAAGGAGAAAATGACATGTATTTTTGTGAATTTCGTCTAATTATTTTATTTGTGACGGAATCTGGCTTTTATGAATTTTGTTTACAATAGAAGTGAAGTAAAAATTAAACAACACTGATATAAGTGCGTGCAAATGAATCTAAAAAAGCAAAAAACAAATAAAATACATATCTAAAAGAATAAAAATGAAATTGAAGGTGATCAAAACTCAAAAGTAGATACATTAATAATTAATAAATGGGGTTCCACAATCAATCCACATGAAGGTCAGCACCAAATCCTTGGATTATGCAGAGGGGACAACCACAGTGGTTGGTCCGTGTTTAGAAAATGAATGGTGTGAATGATAAATGTAGTTGAAAAGGGGTGACCAAACCATAACCATTTCAATCAATCTGGTATCTGCTAAGGTTTGTTATTACTAATAGCAACTACCCTCCAACAAATGGGTATTTTCATTTTTTTTAAGGTGAAACTATTATTTATGCTTCTATAGTTTATATTAAAATTTTATTTTATTTTAAATATTTTTTATGTTAATTATTTCTTACATATTTTATTTTATTCTAAATATATTATTTTCATTTGCATCATTTAAAATATTAATAAAAAATATTGATTGGATAATTCATATGACAATATCAGGCTCCACGACATTTGTCACGTAAATTCAAACTTAATATTTCAAAAATACCCTTATCTCCTCTACAAATAATTTTTTTTTTGCTTTAATTTTGCTTAGTTTTTTTGGACACTTGATGTATTCTCTATTTTGGCAACAAAAAGACAAATTTACAGATAGGAGCTAACAAAGGCAATGGCTAAAGCCAAGTGATGAGAGTAAAAGCAAAAGGGAGTAAAGTACATTATAAAATGAAATTGATTTAAATATGTCATATGATGGAACTTAATTTAAGTAATTTGAGTGAGTTAGCTTAATTCAATATAATTTGAGTATTAAAATGGTACAAGGTTATTATATGAAAATAATTTTCATAAAATACAAAAGAAGTATAATAGTAGGGATTAAATCAAAAAAAAAATTTAGAACTAGTAATCTAATTACAAATTTTTAAACTATAAGAATTAAATTGAAAAGTTGGTATAATTAGAAAAAAATCATTTAACGTACATTTTATCTTCTCAATTCAAATATGTCTTGAATTGGCAAAGCAATACTTGAACATGCTTGTGAAAAAATAGTACAATCCATGTGGTGAGTGATAATGAGTTAAGGTTGTTCGATGGTGATACAATGATTTGGCAAATAATGTATCTCTATATGTAGGGGGCATGGGGTAAATAATCTTGATTGAAATAGAACAATTAATAAAGTACTCAACCAGAATATGGTAAACACATCATTGCATTTAGATACGTTGACTATACTCTTCATAAAGGATTTCCCAGGTGATTGCATAACAGTAACCGATAAGTTTCTAAGTGTATGCAGATGCATGAATGTTAACTAGATAGTATTGATCAAGGGTGAATAATTGAGCATTTTTATTTTCAAATGGTGATATTTGAAATGACAAGTTAAGAATAAAGAAAGGTCCAACTATTAGGCAGAAATCACTGAACACAGCAGGGAAAATGACATCAATTAGCTGAGTTACAACTTGAGGCTAAAAAATGCCAAAAACGTGGAGGTGAAGTCGAGACCGAGCTCAAACATACGCCATCAAGTAGGTTTTACGTGCAAAGGTTTCTTGTAGAGCTGCAACAAAAGAGATGAAGAAACAACACTAAGAGATGAAGCAGCCATGCAAGCACCAGCAAGCCAGGGGGGCAACCTGATTCCAGTGAAGGGGTACAAGATGCCAGCAGCAATAGGCATGCCAAGAATGTTGTAACCTAGGGCCCAAATGTAGTTGAGACGGATACGAGACATGGTCTTTCTGGAGAGATCTATGGCTGTAACTACATCTTCCAAGCTACTTTTGACAAGAACTATATCAGCCGCTTCTATGGCTACGTCAGTTCCAGCACCAATTGCCATGCCAACGTCAGCAGCAACTAATGCTGGTGAGTCATTAATTCCATCGCCCACCATTGCTACGATCATCCCTTTGTTCTGCAACCAGTTCCAGTTAAAGAAATCAGACTGTTACCTTGTTTGTACACCCATATCATGTAATTAGTGAGGACTATCATTGACCAAACATTTATTTTCCATATGACCCTCAAATATAAGGCTTCATACATTTGTGTCCACTAATCACATTGTGTTAACTACATCAAGTAGACTTAAAGACTTCCATTCAGTGAGCGAATCACATTTCTTTAGTACAACTGAAAATAGCTTACAAGCCTTACCTGTAATTCTTTAACCTTATCAGCTTTTCCCATTGGATCTGTCTCAGCGAAGACCTTGTCAATACCAACTTCGTTTGCAATAGCAGTTGCAGTCGCGCAGTTATCACCAGTCACCATGATGCTTAAGATGCCCATGGAGTGGAGAAAAGATATTACACGCTTAGCCTCAGGCTTTACAGGATCAGTTACAGAGAAAGCTCCAGCAATCCTTCCGTCAATTGAAACTAGTATACAAGTTCTAGTCAGAACTTCATTTTCAGAAATGTACCTCTCAACCTCTGGACATATTGGGACATTACAAGAATGCATGAGTCTTTTGTTCCCAACAAAAACTGTTCTCCCACCAACTTTTCCACTTACCCCAGCTCCCAGGTGCACTTCAAAGTCGTTCACATCTATGACTTGCTCAGGGCAAGACCCAAACTTATGGCGCAGCCTCTTTGCATGAACTACAACAGCTTTTGCTATTGGGTGTTCACTGTTACCCTAAAAATTCATAGAAATAATTAGATATTTAGACTACATATTAGGGAGAAATTTTAAAAAAGGAAAAAGATAATTTGATTGAAACAATTTCAGCGTCATTACATATTCTTCAAATTGTAAGAACTCCCCTTCTTTTTCTTTTTTGTCTTGATATACAACTCATGAGAAATTGCGTTAGTTATATCAAATCCAGGGATCAGGCACTAGCTATATATATTATCTTTCAAAACAGTGAAATGAGGAGAAAATGATTTTGTTCAGTACTTTTCATATTTATTAAATATCAAAATTCAGGGACCACACACTACCTAGATATAGTTCCTACTTATATATCATGACCAGACTAACAAATGCCCCCAATATGTTAAAGAGAATGAAACTATATCAAATATTTAGATTATCATTTAAATACAGTAAGCAACATCTAGAGAAATACCTCTACAGCAATGGTCAAGTCACATAACTCCTCCATCGAAAATTCAGAAAACAGCACTGCACTAACTACCTCTGGCTTTCCAACTGTAAGAGTCCCTGTCTTATCAAACACAACAATTTTTACCTGCATCAAGAACAATGAGTACATTCCAGGTAAAAAATTGTAGCATTAAATAAACCATGTAAGATTTACTAGATTATGCCAAATGTCAACGTAGACAAAAAAGGAAATAAATGAGACTTCGTAGAACCCAAATAAAAATGCCTTTGATTAAGATAATAATGCAGCACAAGGGACATAGAGCACCGAAAAAAGAGGACCAATACCTTGTGTGCCTTTTCCAGTGCATCTCCCCCTTTGATGAGCACACCTTGAGAAGCACCCATACCAGAAGCAACCATGACTGCCGTTGGTGTTGCTAGACCCAGAGCACAGGGGCAGGCAACCACTAGCACTGAGATAGCAAACTGCAAGGCAAGCTCAAATGCATCCATAGCTTTTGGTATCCAATGCTTAGGGTAAATACCGGCTTCACCAGGGATAAACCATCCCAGCCAGGTTATAAATGCTGCAATGACAACCTAAAAATACAATATAAACTAAATATCACAAATGCAGCATATATAAGCACAGCCTCTCAAAAAACATGTATATTATGGTATGGAACTACTCTTGAATGACACCTTTTATCCTGAAGAAGAAAAGAAACTATGACAGAATAATTTTATACACACACACACTCACTATTGGGACAAAAAATCTTGAAATATGGTCAGCAAGTTTTTGAACCGGTGCTCTAGCAAGTTGAGCAGCTTCTACAATCTGAACAATTTGAGAAAGTGCAGTCTCTGATCCAACATGTGTAGCCTTAACCAGCAAGCAGCCATTCTCATTCATGGTCCCACCAATAACCTGTTCAGCACATAGAGAGAAAATAGAAAAGTTCTCACCATTCTAGAATCCAACCTTCATAACAATATGAAAAACTTGGGACAGAAATAGCAGTAAATGACACATATTTCCTACATCCCCCTTTCCATAAAAAGGAAAAACAAAAAACAAAATGATGTCTACATTTTGAATTAAAAAGAAAAAATGTATTTTGCTTAGTAATAATGTAACATCAAAAGTGCATCTGCTCTCTCTATCACTTTCTGTTACACCTAAGTTCCTTAAAACTCTAGTCATAAACCACCAACCCCGGCCTTCATTTAAGATTTTGTCTTAATCTATTGATTCTCGGAGTGCTCCTGCTTTCATTAACAGTAACATTAACATTAACAAATAAGTGGCATACTATACAAAATAATACCTTGTCTCCTGGACTTTTATCAATAGGTCTTGCCTCCCCTGTTATCATACTTTCATTTACATAGCTTTGCCCTTTTATAACAACACCATCAACAGGAATTTTGGCCCCAGGAACAATCTTAATTATGTCATTCCGCTGTATAAGTTGAGTGTCAATTTCTGCCTCAGATATGACATTTCCATCAACATCCAGGTCTAACAAATAAGCTTTATCAGGAACAAGTTGTGTCAGCTTTGCTAAAGCATCTGATGTTTTTCCTTTAGCCACAACCTCCAAATATTTTCCTAAGAGAATAAAGGATATCAACATTGAACTGGTCTCAAAGAAATCTTGTCCCTGGAATCGGACTGAAGTGAGAGATTTTATTAAAATATAAATGGAGTAAAAATATGCAGCATTGGTGCCTAGTGCAACCAGCACATCCATGTTAGCAGATCTTCGCCTTAGTGCATGATATGATCCAACATAGAACCTAATCATGATATCCAAAGCAAATTGTTATCATAAAAAACCTATTTATTGAAAACAAAGACAATAATATGGTTCTATATTAACAGTAACAAGAAAATAGGATTAAATAATTACTTAAATAAAACCATTTTAACAAAAGTAAGAAACAGATTATACAAGAACTCATGTAGTACCTTTTTCCCAACTATGAATTGAACGGGAGTGCTTAGGATCCATCTCAGAAACATTCCAAGAGTTAGCATATTGTGGATCTTATAGTTTAACCAGTTGCCATATGGAGGAAGCATAGGGAGTACCATGGCAAATAAGAACACGGGAACAGAAAATAAGCAGCTAAACAAAAATTGGTCTCTATACATACGAACTTCATACATGTTCCCTGTTTCTCTTTGTCTTGAAGGAGTGCACAAAGTTGCATGATACTCGCAGTGGCCAGTGCCAGCTGCTTGAATGCAATGTATAAGAGATCTTGGACCAGTAACATATGGATCATAGCTAACTATAACTTTGTGTCCTGTCAAGTCCATTTCAACATGATTTACACCTTCAGCTAACTCAAGAGATGACATTATAACATTTACATCAGATGGAGAGTCAACTCCTTCAAGTCTTAGATGCACTTTGTTCACACCAGTCCCAGAGCCAATGAGATCTGCTCCAAAGCCAGCATCTTCTATTGCTTCAATTATCTTGTTAGCATCAGTGAGATTAGGATCAAAATGCACTTTTGCTTCTTCTAAAGCTAGGCCTACTACTGCCTTTTTCACTCCATCAACCATCTGAAGGGTGCGCTCAACGGACTCAGAGCAGCTTGTGCATGCCATTCCTTTAATCTTGACCCGGCAGACTGATATGTCTTGCTCGGAAAGCTCATGAACTTTAAAACCTGCTTCTTCTATGATCTCTTTTATCTTGTTAGCCTACAAGAAATTTCCATAAAAAATACCACTTTTTGTCTCATTCTTACTTACAGATTCCAGGCATGCCAATATGATAAACATGCAGTCGATATGTGAAATAACTAGTGAGGAAAAACCAAACCATTTTCACATGTTACAGCTAATTAAGTTCACATGAGATCAAAGATGACTTACACTGATGACCTCTGGCACATATTTGATTGAAGCTTTGCCATCAAGTGCTGACACCATAACACTATTGACCCCATTTAGGTTTCTAACTGCAGATTCTACTGAATTTACACAGGACGCACAACTGATATCTTTTATTGTAAACTTGACTTCCCTGACTGTGATATCTTGTGAAGTCTGCAACAATGGTGTCTTAAGATCATGCATTCCATTAGCTTCTGATATTGCATTCTGAGACCCAGACTTCATCGATTCTACAGAAAGAATGAAAAAAATGAGAAGGACAGTCCATGCTCCCAGTGGTCACCAACTTCATTCCTTTTGGTCAAGAATTATTGCATTTATGAGCACTATTGAATTACGTATGGTTCCATGGCTTATATAGACATCATACACATTAATAAATAGTGATTCAGTTCATGCGTATGAATAACAGCTTTAGAAGAGATACTACAAATCTATAATATTGTTTAACAATTGCATTATTGCATATAATAATAATAGAAGCCTCCATGGTCCTAGCTCTCCTTTCAACAAGGAGAATAAACCAAAGAAAAAGGAACCAAGCTCTCTCCGTGGATAATAAGTCACAAGAAGGGAACTGAATCACAGGTCTAATAGCTCAGAAAACATTCTTAGACTGGAGATAGCAACACATCCCCCAAAATAAATAAATAAATAAATTTATTTATATTAAAAAAACGGAACAGGGAAAAAGATCCAGCTAATCCATATATACTAACCATCCATATTAACAAATCCGACCCAAAAAGAAGCTAAAAGCAAACTTTATCATAAATAACCAGGATCCTAATTAATAACGAA
Organism: Biancaea sappan; assembly: GCA_037074585.1. Taxonomy (NCBI): domain Eukaryota; kingdom Viridiplantae; phylum Streptophyta; class Magnoliopsida; order Fabales; family Fabaceae; genus Biancaea; species Biancaea sappan. Next base: position 1,136,239 of record CM073501.1, on the reverse strand, counting down.
TTAATCGGAATTAATAACAAATTAATCGGAGCAACAATATATTATACCAACTAACAAGTAACATCGCTTAAAGGTTTATAAGCACAGAAGTTACAAGTTTATAGACACGCCAACTCCAGCAGCCGGCTTCGTCAATGCAAAAGTCAAGAGACCTCAGATTTATCATATTGCGAATTAAATAAAGTAATTTAAACAGCTTGAATTTCTCATAAAATAATACCAGTTTTCGATCAACGCTAGGGTGATCAGAGTCCAGAAATGGGCATGTGAACGTGAACACGCCGAGAAGAGAGTATTTGACTAATTGAGAGATAAAACACGAAACTGAGAAAAATTCAAGGGTTATCGAAACTGGAGATCACGGTGCTCATATTTGTGGGAGTTTCAGTGAAATCTTTGATAGGGTTTCGCAAAATTCAGCAAAGAACTGCAAACCGAGCAGGGGCTGCCCCAGAAAGCTACGTGAGGAATCAAGAATTTGTCGCACACAATAGGGTGACCTTTTTAAATTTTCGAATTCTTAACGTCCCCAGTCCCCCGGTTCCCACCAAAAATTAATGAAATGCCTGTTATACCCCTGACCTATTATATAAATTGCAGCGCGGTAAATAATTTTAGTGCCCTCCGTGGAGAATTCCCCACTTACGCCGTTAGCTGCAACAAGGACTAATAGGGTATACCAGCTACATATTCTTTGTGATATTTTGAGATTTTTTTTGGTTTAATTTTTTAGAAAATAATTTTTAAAGTATATTCTGTTCTGTCAGATTGATTTCAAATTTTTAAAGAGATGAACCAAAAAAAAAATTATTTTCGCTTATTAAATAAACTAACTCGTTTAAATACGATTTATTTCTTTAAATTCATTTTTTGATTTTTTTTCTAACCGATAAAAAGCCAAGGCAAATATTTTCATGCAAAATATACTTTGAATGACTAGTATGAAAATATGTAAGAAAATATCTTCAGTACCTAAAATATTAAATCAATCAAAAAGAACAAAAAATAGTGAAAGTTTTGGGGCTCACAACTTTCTTTCTCTCTTTTTTTTTTTTTCTTAACGTGCAATACGTCTGGGTTGTTCACTTTGTATTTTGTTTTTAAATATTGTAGTTGTTAGTGGGAAAATGTGATAAAAATGTTGAAAATATCACTGCAAGTCGGCCACGGGCCTTGACTTTTCTCACAAGAGTATACCATTTTATTGTCTTTTTTTAAGTTCCCATTTTAATTGGAGATTATTACGATGAAGTTAATTTCCATATGTTTTCTACTTCGCACCTTAACTGAATTTCCAAGTTTGACCTCACTATACACTATTGCATTACAAATAATTCCAGATTCTATACCAAAAAAAAAAAAAGATATTGGAAAAGTGAGAAAATTGAAGGCCTCGTTGACTTGTTGAGTGATGATTGTAACATGATTGAGCATGACATGATAGTGTGTTTGGAACTGATAACTCTTTCGCAACGCTATTTTATTACTCTGTAATTACGTTTAGCACGAAAGAGGAAAGTTTGAAAAATTAAAGGCTCAAAAGTCAAAAGTGTAAAATCGATTTTGCCGCTTAAAATTTTCACTCAGCGCAAGTTTTATTTGCTTTTGCCATGAAAATTTTGGAATCAATATTTCCAACTAACCTCGCTTTCTTTTTTACCCTTCACCTCCTACCTCGTCTCGTTTTCTTTTATTTAGAATTCAGTCTAAAAATTAATTATATCCAAAAACTAATCTTTTTCAACTTTTTGTCCAAACACTCCAAGCTTAACTCTAATCATGTCTTTATAAAGAGTTGTTTTAATTTAATCAAAAATCTTAAATATGAATCTTTAAAAATATAATTGTATTAAAATTTAATAAAAAATTTTACTATCTATTATAATCTTATTCGATTCAAATTTATATTAGTTAACATTCATAATTTAGTGATCAAATACCAGATAATTATTTATCAAAAAAAATGATAATCGTGGGTTTCAGTTTTGTCCATCTATCTAGTATGGAATGGGCTGATATCTGAAGTTTAAACCCAGCTTTAGCTTGCATTTTCATGGGCCCGTATTATATGAACCCATAACCCGGCCCATAGTTGAACCGAAAACCGCTGGGAATTTTCCTTGTCCGGACTGCAAGCTCACTGAAGGAAGCTCCGCTTGCTCGTCCATGACTGCGTGCAGCTTCGTTGGAGGCTTCTCAATTTCCTCGCTTCAAAATCAAATCTTGTTGTATCATTGAAGCGAGCCCAGATGCTTCGGAATGACGATGTCCGCTTTATTTCGTCTTCCATTAAAATTCCTCTTCCTCCCAAACCCCCATCCTCTTGTTTTGAAACATTACGTTCTCAAATCCTTCATACCGGAAGCTCAATTGCTCAGCTCATTGACTCAATTAGAACTCGTTCAAAACTTGAGAAATTTAACCCCGGAAATAATCCATTCTGGTCTCGCAAGGGGAACAAGACCAGTCCAGCCACGAGTGTTGCGGAGGAAAGGGTAAAATCGATTCTTTTGTGTTCATCTTCCTTGTCCCTGACTGGGTCCGGGACTGATGACAAGACAGCATTCAGAAGAACGTCTCCTATTCTCTGTTCAGCTTCTTTATCATTAACGGAGTCCACCCAAGCAGGATCAGAGGGGAAGGAGACACCACAAAAGGGACCCACGTCAAGTAGACAGAGCGAAGAGAGGGTGCTGATCAGTGAGGTGCTTGTTAGAAACAAGGATGGGGAGGAGCTTGAAAGAAAGGACCTTGAGATGGAGGCACTTCAGGCCCTGAAAGCTTGCCGACCCAATTCTGCTCTCACTGTGCGTGAGGTCCAAGAGGATGTGCATCGCATCATTAATAGTGGGTATTTCTGTTCATGCATGCCGGTTGCAGTTGATACCCGCGATGGTATCAGATTGGTATTTCAGGTATGAATACGAAAGAAGTATCGAATTCTTGTTTTATATGTTATGTTATTTGTTTACAATTTCCCCAATAATGGCATATCTCACAAGGACCTTTAGTGCATGTTTAAGTTTGCATTGAGCTACTGTGAAAACAAATTGTTAATGCCATTTGAAATACTAATAGATTGTTAGGGGTATTCCATTGATGGTGATTGCATGTTAGACTCCTAGACAAAATTTGGATTCTTTATCCTTTCTGATCTTGTCTATGTCCAATTCTTTTACAAGAGAGTAAGTTTGTTCATTTTCTGCACTGATACCAATCCTTCCTTATTGCTGCATTCTGTATGACCTAAAAAGGGACCCGCCTTCCAAAAATTTAAAATACCATGCTAAAGAAGAGCAATGAATATAATGCTCTATGAATCTCGAGTGCTTTACAATTTTTCGGTAGTTACAAATTCATGTGCTTAATGTTCTTGGCAATACGCGCTTTCATTCTTTTTGGGCATGTATGATTCAAATGTTAAAAATTTGTTGAGTTTTAATAATATTTGCGAAATAGAAAAAATTCTTCCATAGGGCACCTGGATCATCTGTCAACTATTTAATTGATTACTTCTTGGCAATGTTAAATAGATTATATGATTTCTTATTTGAAAAAAATATGATACCGGGGATTGGTCTTGAAAATAGTCAGAAATTTATAACTTGTTTTGAAACATTATGCTGATTTCTTGTGGCATAAGGTGGAAGCAAATCAAGAGTTCCAAGGGTTGGTATGTGAAGGAGCTAATGTTCTTCCAGCAAAGTTTCTAGAGGATTCATTTCGAGATGGATATGGTAACTCATTCTTCTTTACCCGTACCATGCAAATATAATCACATATATGTAAATTATATGATTATTATTATTATTATTATTTTATGTAATTCCTTCATTTTACTGAAATTTTTATGTTAATTTTTGCAGGGAAAGTTATCAATCTGAGGCAATTGGATGAAGCAATAACTTCCATCAATGGCTGGTATATGGAGCGTGGTCTTTTTGCCATGGTAAACAGCCCTTATGGCCTTATTTATACTTCAAACTCTGGTAATATAAGATTCCTGCTTGGAGGGTCTTTTTTTTTTTTCCTCAGTGAGTGAGTGTGTTTGTATTCTTCTTTTTTTTTTTTTTTTTGGGTGTGGAGGAGAGGAGAGGGGTTTACAGACTGTAAATATATTTCATGTTTTTAAAGCTCCACATAGTTTCAAAAATTATATCCTTCAAAGCTTCAACTTTGCTTGGATTGTGCTCCAACTAGTATTACAATTGGAAATTTCCTTTTCTCCTTTTTCCCCTCCTTAATTATTAGTATAGGTTTCAGCTGTTGAGATTCTCTCGGGGGGTATGCTGAGATTACAAGTTCAAGAAGCTGAGGTCAATAATATCTCCATACGGTTTCTTGATCGAAAGACGTAAGGAACATCCTCTCATTTAATTTATGTGCACCTGTGCACACATGTAGTCACAAATTTACATGCAAAATCTGTTTTATTATGTTTTTATTGAGAATTACTATTACTAACGTAGTTTGTTATTTTCAGGGGTGAGCCTACTATTGGGAAGACAAAGCCTGAAACAATACTTCGGCAAATTACAACCAAGAAGGGGCAGGTACTTTCTGGAGCACTGTTTACTTTGAAGATAATAACTCATTAGGATGCGAGTTAGCTATTGGTAACTTTGGCAAGAACCATTGTACTTTCAATGTTCTTGCAAATAAAGCTAAACAGAGAGAATATCCTGTCTTATTTAAGTTAATTAATGGATTTTTTGGGAAGTTTCTGTCAACATTCTTCTGTATGTAGTACTTTTCATGAAAGGGAAAACTTAATCTCTTATTTTTAGTCATACATGCCTGCATAAAATGAGTCTCTTTTATGAAAATATGCATGTAGATTCTCACTGATAAGGATCTTGTCTAATCTATTATTTCATTTCTAGGTCTACAGTATGCTTCAGGGAAAAAGGGATGTAGAGACCGTATTAACTATGGGGATCATGGAAGATGTTAGCGTTATTCCTCAGCCAGCAGGTAATAAATACACACGAAAAGTTGGGCTTCAGTTAAGTTCAATTGTTATTAGAAAGGTATACAGCAGGTAATAAATACACACCGACAATTGGGCTTTATTAAGTTCAATAGCTATTAGAAAGGCATATTCTCAGTTTTAACTACATTTGCAAAGTTATAATTTTTTTTTTTCATTAAACAAATCTTCTATGTCTCCTTGCATGTCTTGCCCATTAGTTGTATGGTATTCTTCAACCTAATGTATTTTGTGTCTCTGCAATACTGTAGATACAGGAAAGGTTGATTTGGTGATGAATGTAGTGGAGCGTCCCAGTGGAGGATTTTCTGCTGGTGGTGGAATATCGAGTGGGTGAGTGATACTAATCTAAAGCGTACCTTAATGGAGCTTCTACATAATAATTTTGTTGCTGCATCATCTGACTTGTTATTAACATTTACAGGATTACAAGTGGGCCTCTATCGGGATTAATTGGAAGGTGAGCTTATTGTCTACATTACATCATGGTTCCATTGAAGTTATTTGTCAATGCTTTGTCCAATGGCATCCTATTCTTCCCTTCTATGTTACTAGTAACCTTTAATTCAAGGTTACTTTCCCACAATTGAAGCCGTTTCAAGACTGATTTACCTTGGTTGCTTACTGCATATACCACTTTGCAGTGTTGATGACATTGATTAAATGTGTGTATAAGCCAGCCGGAGTTGCAAGCACACTGCCCACTTGTGTAATTTTTCAAATAAGATAGAATGGCCATTTTGAAATCTTAGTTGATAACAATTTCTCGGATTTTTCTTTTAATCTCATTTATCTATGTATATTTATGTTTGCAATCCTTATCAACAGAATGAAATTTTTTTTCGTTGATATATTTGTTATAGTGTTTGCCGCTATGATTCAACTACAAGTGATTAACAGAAATGTAAACAGCTGGTCTGCTCAATTATACCATGATTGCATTGCAGCTTTGCGTATTCACATAGGAATGTTTTTGGACGAAACCAGAAACTTAATATCTCCTTAGAGAGGGGCCAAATTGACTCAATATTTCGTATAAACTACACAGACCCTTGGATTCAAGGAGATGATAAACGAACATCTAGAACAATAATGATTCAGGTAATCTTAAGGTATATTTTGTTCCAGTTCAACTACTGTATATGACAGAATGCTAAGGATTGTGTTTTTTGGTATGTAATTAACTTCTTTCTAGAATTCAAGAACCCCAGGAACAGTTGTTCATGGTAACCAGCCTGATAATAGTAGTCTGACCATTGGTCGTGTCACAGCTGGTATAGAGTTCAGTCGACCAGTCAGGCCAAAGTGGAGCGGAACTGCAGGACTTATTTTCCAGGTACTTCATTCACAACTTTGGTGGCTAGGTCAGTTTATGTTTGTGTGGTCCCCCCCCCCCCCCCCTCTCTCTCCCCCCTACATATTGCTGATTTGCTTAGATTTGTTAAACTACTCTTTTTCTTATGATCTCTATTAAAACAGCATGCTGGGGTCCGTGATGACAAAGGGAGTCCTATCATCAAGGATAGCTACAGTAGCCCTCTCACTGCAGGGTGTGCAATCTAAACACAAATGCTCTATTTGGTTTGTAAGCTTGTTTCTAATCTTTTGTCAGTGTCTGCTTGTAGTGGCAATACTCATGATGACATGTTGCTTGCTAAATTTGAGACGGTGTACACTGGCTCTGGTGACCATGGATCTTCTATGGTTTGTTATTTACAGACTACAGTCCTTCAGTATAAATTTCTCCTCTATGAATCTCATTTTTATTTGCTTGGTTTTGCAGTTTGTTTTTAACATGGAACAGGGACTTCCTCTTTTACCTGAATGGTTGTCCTTCAATAGGACAAATGTGCGTGCCAGGAAGGGTGTTGAGATCGGTCCTGCTCGCTTTCTTTTAAGGTATGGAATACATGTGCTTTTGCCAAAAACAAGAATGATGTGTATTTGCAGTAAAAGAAAACAGATAGTCTAATTTGTTTTTTCTGTTTGTTGGTTATCGTTGGTAGTCTCTCTGGTGGTCATGTGGTGGGAAATTTCTCTCCCTATGAAGCATTTGCCATTGGTGGAACGAACAGTGTGAGAGGCTATGAAGAGGGTGCCGTGGGCTCTGGTCGATCATATGTCGTTGGCTCTGGCGAAATTTCTTTCCCAATGGTATTTAAACTTTAACAAGCATCTTTTGCCTATTCCCCTGAGTACATGGACATGATAGATATTTAAGTTGGAGAAAAGTTGACAGACTGATGTTATCCCGTTTCTGTTTGCAGGTGGGGCCAGTAGAAGGTGTTTTATTTTCTGATTATGGAACTGATCTCGGATCAGGCCCTACTGTCCCTGGTAGGATTTTATTTGTTTCGTCTTTCTTGCAGCTCTTTAATCTTTTATGATTGATGATTCCTTCTTCTTGTTCATGAGGATGACTAAGAATGTTCAAGAGATCACTCAATTTTAAATGGATGTCATCATTGTTGTTTTTCTGATATGGGGGATGGGAAAAAACAATAAAAGGAACATTTTCCTGTATAATAAAGCTAGGTTTACATTAAGATTCAACAGTCAAGTAGGACAATCAAGTTGCATGCTGTGGAAGAGTCATAGAGTCATTAACCAAGCAGGATCACCCTTTGTCGTCTTATCTAGTGCTGTCTCCTTTGTGCTGCAATATCTCAAGATTCATTTATTTGAACAATAGATGTTTGGCAATCACGTTTTGTTTTGTACTAGGTGACCCTGCTGGGGCAAGGCTGAAACCGGGAAGTGGATATGGGTACGGGTTTGGCATCCGTGTGGATTCACCTTTGGGTCCTCTGCGTCTGGAATATGCCTTTAACGACAGGCACGACAAGAGGTTTCACTTCGGAGTTGGTCATCGAAACTAAACCTTTTTTCTGAGGACTATTCCTGATGAGTTGTTGATTGCTTCACATGCCCATTCTAACCATTTTTTGTTCTTTTTTTCTTTTCTGGCGGCCTCCCATAATGTCTGCCATCTTTGTGAAATAGTGTATATCATTTTTTTAAAAATATAATTAGCTGTCTTGATGCTTCTGCTATTTGTTCCTAAAATCTCTCTTATGAACTGGCTCACACTACCATTTTTCATGTTTACTATTACTAGTGAGGGCGGTTCAATTGTTGGGGACACAAGGGTGTCCGGTTTCATATTTGTCCTTGATAAGATATGTGGTTGAGGACCAAGTGCAGAAAAAGTCTACTCTTTGACTCTTTCGATGTCTTTCTTTGACCGACGTCCCCTCATCCTCGTGTAACTGCTGTTAATTTTTCTGTATATATGCTGTTGGAATATCGGGAACAAAATCATGTATTCTGTATACTGGTGTAAACACATTTTCAACTTTTATTGGCCATACTCTCTGATGTTCAAAATAAGACGATAGTCAACATTGGTGATTCCGAGGCTGTTGCACTTTCAACTACTACGGCATTTGACGAAGATCTCGTGTTTGAAGTTCCACGACACAACAATGCTGAAATTTGTAGCTTTTAACGTATAAACTCACTATCAAAGACACTCCCAACAGCAGAACTTCGAAATCTCTAACCACCAAAGCTATCAGTAAAAGCACTTCACAGAGAAGGAGGACAAGAAGGCTTGACCCACGTGAACCACGAATTCACGATCGAAGCTATGTATATTCACTGCGGGTCCCACTATAATTATATCATATACTCGTGTATCGGTAAACACACGTACACACCCTCTATCTGTCAAAGATGTTCACTATCAATCACAGGATTGGATAGGAAGGACGTAGTTGGTTGCGAAAATAAGCTCTAAACATGGATTAATTTATCACTCTCAAGTACTATTTAAAAATAACTGTGTCAATGTCAAAAGCAAGAAAGATAAACATAGAACATGTAAGATCATTACACATAATAATTTGTGATGTGTGGGCAAGGTGGTGAGTAGTAGCAGTTAACTTTTTTTACAGTGTATATGTATAAAAAATGTGTTAATTGACTTGAATATAATTATTCGAATTATGACCTAATTTAATTTTTTTAGAGCATGATTTGAAAGCAGAAAAATTTGGATGTGAGTCGAGCAATTGTGATTTTTCATGTACATGTTTATGTTCAATTTTTTTTTTCATTTTTTTGTATCAATATCAAACACATTTTGCAAGAAGTAATACAGATTATTTCTTTACTCGTAAATATAAATCACATTGATTAAATCACGTAAATTTTTTGTGTCTTTGTTACAACGTAAATTTTCGTAACAAAATGTATAACGTGGTGTGACCTGCAGTGAAGTGGCTGTTCCCTTAACGTCAAAATGTCTCACTGAAGAAAACAGACTGTATCGCAGAAGATAAGGACAAGGACGATCCAACAGTGAAGGATGCATGTAAGAGATGATCAAGATCATGCAGTGTGGGAGACACAGAGCTCTTTGTTGAAAAGAGCCAAGCCGACCAAGGCGTGCAGGCCAAAGCATTTGCTGCTTCACATCCTAACTATTTGTTTTCCCGAGGAAGAGAAGATCACTATGCAGGAGGGTGTCAAAGAAGCAGATTTTGTTTCTCGCACTCGTAAAAATTGAAAAAGGCTGACCAGTTTTTGTTCTGCAAAATACAAACTGTTACTTTTATTTTTTTTCTCTCCTCAACCTTTTGGTTTCCCCCTGGTGAGACTACAAGGCACTTTAATTTCTGCCTCTCGTGTGAATGGGATTGGGATTATAGTAATGAGTAATGACTGATGAGGGACTAAATATTTAAAATTTAGTCTTCAAGACTAGAATGACTGACTTTTGTGTTTGGCCTTATTTCCTCCCATTAATGGGTAGGTGGAGTTTTTATTAATTTTAAAAAAGGTTTTATGTTGTATTAATAAATGTTGGTACGTACCCTACTGTACATACATACCTTCATTCAAGTTCCTAGATAAACTCATCAATCATCTCCTTCCCCACCACCTGACTTTATCCCACTCCCTCTCTCTCTCTCTCTCTCTCTCTCTCTCTCCCCCTCGTTTGCTTTAGCATATTTCCTCCATTGTTATATGTTAGGTCACAGTTCACAAGTGATTTCTTGTCTCTGCCTTTTTACTTTATTGGGGGTCCAACATTGGATTTCTACACATCTTTACTTAACTCTTTCACCTCCGTCTTTCATTTTGATAAATCTCACTTTCACTCTATCTTTTTATCGCCTTTATCTTTCTCCCTCCTCTCTTTATTTCCTTTCTCTTTCTGCTCCATCATAACCTAACCCTCCCTACCTTCATCCCAATTCCCACTTTTCATCATGACAGATCCCTCCCTTTTCTCCTCTAATTATTCCTCATCTTCTTATTATTCCATTGATTTCCCTTCTAGTTTTCATGACTTCAAATCTTTCACTCCGTACCTACCCTTCTCTTCTCCTCCAAGACAAGCCCTTCCACTCCTTCCTGCAAGACATGAAGATATGGAAGTAGACAACAGCAATAACAATAAGGAGAAAGAAGGAAGCATGTCGTCTAGCTCTATGGATGATGATGATAACACTGTGACGGTGGGTTTACAGTTACAGTTACACCTAGGGCTTCCAACCACAAGTAGTACTACTACTTTATCACCTGATTTACCTAATAATTCAATTTCTTCAAACATATACTCCACAGAGGTTTCAGACAAAGAAGATGATCAAGTGACTCTGGCAAGTTCTGGATATCTAGATCTCTCGAATAGGATTAATAGGGGACAGTATTGGATCCCTACACCTGCTCAAATTCTGATTGGTCCAACTCAGTTCTCCTGCCCTCTTTGTTTCAAGACCTTCAACAGATACAACAACATGCAGGTTTGTCCACTTCCATATCCATATCATGCATCTTCTAAGTTAGTGAATTCTCGATCTCTACAGGAGAGAGAAATTTTATAACGTAGAAAAGATAAAAGAGAATGTCTTTCCTAATTATTTTCCTTTTCCCTATTGTTCTCGTCTCCCTACCTACTTTCCCTCATCGAACTTTTCGTGAACATTTGCTGTTAAAGAAAAAGCTTTTATTTCTTGTACTCTTCTTCCTTCAATTTTCTTTTTACCTATATAGTACCGTCTTAGCTTAATTTCATAAAAAGTTAGATTAATTTGTTTAAGTAGCTATTGTACTGTCTGTTTTAGGGTTTCCCTCTAATGAAGATTCCATTCCCTTTCTTTTTTACATATTTTGGGTGTAATTAAGTATTGTATTTCTTACTATTCAAAAAAAAAGTATTTTATTTCTTAAGGAACTTAATGTCGAAGTAATTTTCTTTTCCTCTAAACTGTTTTACCATGACCCCTTTCCCTGTAGAAGGTTATTAATCAGTTAATTACATGCGATGGTCTTTTTGAAAATGCAAGATTTTTCTCTAGGGTTAAGTTGTTATACATATGACAGAAAACCACATCAATTAAGTTTCAAATTGCAGTAACGCGTACGCATAAAATAAATTTTCTTTTCACCTCTTCACATAAATGAATACTAAACTTATCTGACTTTTTCTTCACAAGGATACCCTACACTGTTGCCTTTTATTATATTTTTAGACCATAGGCAATGAAGAATTAAAGTAATGAAACATTCGAAAAGAACACGCTCCTTCTCCACTATAAATCCACCTATACCTAGCCTTCTCTGCCATATCAAAAATATAATTGTTGGGAAAATTACATAGACCTAGTTATATATTTAAGCAATTAATTAATGTCACTTCACAGTTCACAGTCACATACATTTTGCCTCAAGAGTAATGCGTTTGATGCTTATAAAATGAATGTATCAATGTGTATATATATATATATATATACACACACACACAGATGCACATGTGGGGGCATGGATCTGAATATAGGAAGGGACCAGAGTCTCTAAGAGGAACACAGCCCACAGCAATGCTGAAGCTTCCATGCTATTGCTGTGCACCTGGATGCAGCAACAATATTGAGCATCCAAGAGCCAAGCCTCTCAAAGACTTCAGAACCCTTCAGACCCATTACAAGAGGAAGCATGGAATCAAGCCTTTCATGTGCAGAAAGTGTTGCAAAGCTTTTGCTGTGAGAGGTGATTGGAGGACTCACGAGAAGAACTGTGGCAAGCTCTGGTATTGTTCGTGTGGCTCTGATTTCAAGCATAAGAGGTCGCTTAAAGATCACATCAAGGCTTTTGGACATTCCCATACGCCTTCTGGTATTGATTGCTTTGATCAAGATCTTCAAGAAGCTGCTACTGCGTCTGAAATTGGCCTACAACGAAATCAGTCCTATTCCTTTCACTCCTAGTTAATGCCTTCGGGTTTCTCTCTTGTTTTGAGCTAATTAATTAATTTCTTTTGGTTTAGAGTGACTTTTAGACGTATGACTCATCATCGAAGATATATTATTGGAGCACTTCTGTATGCCTGGGTACATATATATTACTGGAGCAAAGGTTCCTATTATGAGTTTTTGGTTTTGGTTTTGGTTAACTTCCCCTTCGATCCACCTTTCTAATAAAAAAATACATGAGAAATGCAGGGATACATACGTACGTACATACATACATACGTACGTACGTACGTATATGTACGAAGTAGCTGCATAGATAACAAGCTAATAAATACTAATTAAAGTAGGTGTTACAATTCATTAACTCTTGGTGAATTTTTATTAATTTAATGTACAACTACACGATATATACATATTATATGTAAGAGAAGACATTAATCTTGTATGTTGGAACATTATAATCGTTAATTTATTATGGTTCGAGAGGATATATATTGTTAACAACAGTCGACACTCGATTAATGCCAAAAACATGTTCGTTCAGAAAGGTTTATATATATATATATATATGTATACCTATCAGACATCTGTTAGCTAGCCTCGTCCTCACTCAGATATATATATATATATATACACACACACGATAACCAAATCGTATGTCACCTAGAAATACAGTATTAAAACATTTCTGTATTATTAGCATCATACTTGGTATAATTCCTATTAACTGACGTACGTGAAGTTTAAAGAGAAGATTATTTGTAAATTAATTATATAATTGCCAAGGATAAGTTTTGAAGCAACTAAGAAGTTAATGATCCACGTAATTATGGGTGACACTCATTGATGATAATAAACTGAGAAAACAGAAAATAATAATTAGTTTAAAGGTGCAAGTGCAGGAGACTAGCTAAAGCCTCTGAAAGTTGAAGGGTGTGTCAAAGATGGATCAGCTTTATGGATCAATGATACTGCTGGCTATTTCCTTTCCTTTCTGTAAGTGTGATGGACAGATCAAATACTATGATGTTCTCGATTCACCACAATGATTCTATCGAAATGATTAGTATTTTAAATTTTCAAGAGTAAAGGCTTTAATGAATTCATATTTTATTTTACTACTTTTCCAATAAACAATGGAAATGCAATCATAACGAAAGGAGTGTGGTGTAATTACATACTAGAAATTGAAGGTTTGTATTGGATCTGGATGGCAGCTCTGTGGGAGAAGGAGAACAGATCAGAGCTCATTGAAATGTCATTTCAAAGTAAAACATATCTCGATTCGGAGTATCAATTAGTGTACTTCACTCTAAATTATATATGCAATATTTTATCACTATATGAAAATTTTAAAACATAATCCAACAACAAAAAATTTAGAGTTAAAATGCAAAGGCCGAGTTATATAATCTTCTTAACTTTAAAAATTTACGATTCATTCTTTTAAATTTTTTATTTTGTATAGTATAATTTTTATTAATTTTTGTTCAAAATCACTTTTTATATAAGCCGAAATAAGTCAAATCAATAAAAAAGTTTATTTGACATATAAAAAATAACTGAAAAATTATACTGCATGAAATTTAAAATTTAATATTTAAGTTATAAAATGTTTCAAAAATTAAAACTATAACGAAAAAGATAAACAGTACAAAATAATTGAGAACATACAGAAATTTACGTAATTCGATCAGTGTAACTTATATTCACAGACAAATAGAGAAATCTCTATTATTTCTAGTAAAATTTTTGAGTACAGTACAATGGAATCGATCACAAAATGAACATATATATCAAAATACATAATTGCTCTAACCGGCTCTATACTCAAGAATTTATGTAGCTCAGCCCTTATTTTGCTCGCTTTACAGACATCTAAGTTTTTTTCTTTTTAAGTTGTGCTCTCCAAAAATCAAGTCAAGTCATAATTCTAATCACTATATTAAAGTCACTATATATAAAATTAAAGGTAAAATATATTACTCTCTTAAATAATTAAAGAAGATTCCAAATTGAAAGTTGAAACTCTTAGTATTAATTTTTGAGGTAGGTGCAACCAACAAAATTACACAAATGGGGGTTGAAGATATTCCTGTCTGTGTGGATCTGCACTTTCGTTTTGCCTTTTCGACCTTTATAGGGTTTTAACTTTTGGTAAATGTAAGTCTGTGTTACGTTGCTTTTTCCGTTGGGCTTGAAGACGTACGCTGTAAATAATGGCAGTGATTGACAGTGATAAGATAATTGTACTTTAAGGATTTAACCAAACAGTGAAACCGGTGATGAAAACGATAACTACTTACGTGATTCTTTTCTTGTTTAGGAATTGCATTCAGTGTAACGTCAATCTGTCACAACAAACCCTAATGACCACCAAACTGTCTGCCAAACATTTTCAGATGTCAGATGTGATGGAACCTTCATAAACAGTACCAAATGGCTTCATCATGCCCCGGAACCCATGCTCGGCCAAATAAATTTTATTTAATCATGTTTGTCCAAATAAAATATCCGAGTTCATAGGAAGATATGATGTCAATAAAAAATTGCCCAAAATATAGTTGAAAACAAAGATGAAAAGATATATAATACATTTCAATCAATATGACTTACATTTATTAGTAAAAATACTTTTTTGATATCATTAGTAAAAATTGTACAAATTACATGATAAAAATTGATATATATATACATTAGAAATTTATATGATTACTCAAAACATAAAATAGGTGATAGGTCACCATACTCGTCTCACATATTTTAATTTTTTTCTTTTAAAGTTGTATTTTTTTGAAAAATCAGATCAAATTATAATTCAAATTGTCATATATTCAAATCAGTCTACATTATATGGTAGGATTTATTTGTCATAGTTTCATATTTTTACCTCAGCACATTAATAAAATAATTAGTGGATATATTTTTTAAAACTTAATCTGAAAATAATTTTTAAATGCAACATAAAATTATATTCTTGTTTTTTATTTTAATATTATAAATTTATCTAAACATTATATACAGTTTTAGGGCTTATGACAAAAACTATAAAAGACATGCATGTATATCAATATAGGTGGATAATTAATAATGATTATATGTAGAGGTGAAAATTTTATTAATTTAAAATACATCTATAGTGCATCAAAATGAATTTATCAACATTCCATTCTTAATTATATAATAACATCAAAATTCATCTAATGACATCCGCAGGCCTTCTTTTTTATTTTTTGAAGGCTCCTAAGGTTAATCATTTTGTATTTATTAACTATTTTGGGAAGATCTTTATTAATTAGATCTCATGAGAGAAGTTTTATTTCAGAGTAGCGTCTTTTAAGACTGATTTTTTTTAATACTTTAAATAGTTTCAAAATGATGTATCAGATTTAGATGTATATATGACATTTTTCTAAAAAGTTTGGTACAAGTTTTTTATTTGGTACATAACATTTATATTAAATTTTAATTTTTTTAATATTTTTTCTCAATTATGTCATATTTTTTTATTTTAAATATTTTTTTACTAATATCGTTTGTTCCATTGAAACAAATACTGAATAGACAGTCCACATAACAGATGAATAACTCCAGTTCAATATTTTTTGTCAATAAAATAAATAACATTAATAAAAAATAAATATGAAATAAAAATAAAACATATAAGATATAACTGATATAAAAAAATAAAAACAAATAAAATTTAAGAATGAAAAAAAAATACTTTTACCAAAAAACATTTTAGGAGGGACAAAAAAGGGTCATCTTTGCTAGCTAGCAATGGGGTTAGTAGGGTTGGAGACGATTAATATAAGTTATCAGTGACATAATTACAAAGATAAAATTAAGAAAAACGGATCATACAGCTCGTTTTCCTATTTAGAGTGGGACAACTGTGTCTCCTTGTTTCCTATCACCCATGTATATGTTTAATAGCAAGATTTTATTTTTCATCCAAAACTGCTTTCTACTTTATATAACATATGCTTTAGAGGTAAAATTTTAATTTTAGTCTCTATAATTTTACTAAAATTATAAATTGATCTTTATATTTTATTCTCACATAAAATGGTTCTTATAATTTTTTTATTTATGTAAGTTAGTCTATGTTATTAGTGTAGTTAACTTTGCTGTTAAAATAGTCTTACATGATAACTGATGTATACATTTGTTAACATGTTAATATACATTGTCATTAATTCTTTCACAGCTTAACCGTCATGTCAACAAAATAAAAAAAAAATTTCTCTTAATTCCCAATTCCTCTAACTTACCATCTCTCTTCGCCTACTATCTCATTCTTTCACAAAAAAAGGTAACTTTGCTTATGATAAAACTATAGGGATCAAAATTATAATTTAACCTACTTTAAACTTAGGTTGGTTAAATATTAATTTGATTGAAGAAACTCTAGCACTAACTGAACGGTGATGCAAATTACATTAAAAAGAAAATTCAGGGAAAATGAATTATTAAGCTACTTAAAGCAGAATAATGAAACTGGCCTTACTTGGCTCATAGTGAACGTGTGGTGTGGACAAGATCATGGTAAAGATTAATCGTAATTACAAATAAAGTTAGACAAATCAAAGATGCGTGTGAATCATTCATTTTAGTTCTCTTATATAATTTTTATTTATTCCAGATTAATTAAATTTACACACTACTAGCTCGTGACTGTAAAGAGAGACGATGTACAACATTGCTTTTGGGTATCTCCATTTAATTAATAAAAGCATTCATTTCTCCGCTCAAGTCTCTATAATTACAAGACTAGCTTTTATTAATTTCCCAAATTTTCAAAAGAAACTTTATGACATTTTAACGCGTTCAAGACTAGAGCTGTTAAATGGATTAGACCGATTTACCTTAGTTTGAAGTCTTGCAAGACTAGTAATAAGTATATATTGGAGTCGGATTGAGTTTTTATATAATTCATGACAAAAGTTTTTAACCCATCACAATTCATTATGGGCCATGGGTACAGCCCAATGAGCATACTTATTTTGTTTTAAAAAAATGTTATTTTAGTTATTTTGATAATAACAATTAAATATTAGAACAATCAAATTTTAAAAAATTAAATTAAATTTTTAAAAAATATATATAAAACATTAAAATAGACAATTTTTTTTAAAATGTAATTATAATTATTTTGGATAAAAAATTAGGTATTGAAACTATGAAACTTTAAAAAATAGATTAAAACCTAAAATATAATAAATAAAAAAATCTACTAGGGTCGGTCCACTCCAACCCACCTAAACCTTAAGAATTTAAATGAGTCAGGTTAAAAATCTTTCTTTAAAATTGACTATTAAATTATTAGCTTACTCCATCTCATTTGTAAGATTGAGGTAGGTCAGCTTATTTGAATCTGCCTATTTTGACAGTTATACTCAATACCATAATTATAACACTGTTTTTTTCTTCTTTAGAGTATTTGTCAATACTCAAGAGGCGTGTAAAAAAAAAATGTCCTTAATTAAAGTTAACTTAAACTGTGTCTTTCTTGTTCAATTAGAATTTAGACCAGATTTTAAGATTGAAAATAATGACCGGACTGAGACCTGTCCTAATTCCTCCTACCAAAAAATGCTTTCGAGATTTGATCAAAAGGTCCCATAAAAAAGTGACAAAAAATGAAAACTGAGTTAAAAGAAAAAGACCACTTAGGAAAGAGTAAAGGCTAGGAGTTTCATAGTTGACCTGAAACTCGAGGTTTTTGCCTTTCTGCACTTTGCATGTATTGAACATGTCTACGTATGCACGAAGGCATGCTTGGTTTTGACCTTCAACATCTTCCATGGAATTAAGATTTAAATCCTTTAACTTACATTACTTCAATGTCACTGTAATGTTAAATCTAAATCATCAGATCAAAAAATATAGATAACTCAGATTGAAATTTACATTTTTTTTCTTCATAAACAAAAAATAACCAGAACTATCCATATTTTTTAATCGAATCACTCAAATTCAACTTAAAACAATTCAAATTCAATGTCATTATAACGTTTAAGTGACGTACATAAGAGGATCTAAAGTCCATGAAATTAGATATGGTGGTTCAATAATAGCCTGCGGCTGTTTTAGTTGTTTGTATCATCGGTTATTTACTTTTAATCTTTAATTGAGAACTCAATGGATGGAGCTAGTCCATTTTTGAAGTGAACCTCAGCATTTGTGAAGAAAATATGAAGTTAAAAAATTATAAGGACTAACAATAATGAAATTATGCCTCAAATGCTTTTGACTAAACAACAGGTACTTGATAATATGCAGTAAATTCAATTCACCTAATATTTATCTGCAGATTTTTGACACAGAATAGGTCTAGTAAAATATTAAGGACAGCATCCTTTGTACATCCTTCTTAAACGTAAATTATAACATTGTTGAAATGCATCCCTGTATTGATGCATGTCTGACTGCTATCCTTCCACAAATTGCTGTACATTATCGTCCATTTTATTGGAAGTTGAGGCGTCTCACGTCTATGCAGATGATGTCTGCAACAGAAAAGACGACACCACATTGATAGAGTAGAATGCACTCGCATTCGGAAGAGAATATGCCGTTCCCAGCTACAGGCTCATCTCCTCTGGTAAACTGATGCTTAGAAAATATAGGCTGCAGATCCAGCAGTATTAATTAGATAAGACCTTACTAGCAAAAGTGGTGTGATAAAGAGGCAAGCAGAATGCGAGACACAGATTCAAGTATAAGATGTTGGAAGCAACAAACTTGAACCGAGAGGTGATTGAATGCTGTATGACCAACATAAGTGCTGCATTTTTTCTACAAATAACAAATTTGTTTCCTCCCTTTCCAGCATTATTCATAATTAGTATCTAGAACTAACATGCATTGAATGGAATTTTCTTACATCTAATACATAATTACACAAATCAGGACACTACTAAAATTAAACATTACCAAAGTAATGATGAAAGGCAAACAGTGGAAGCTCTTCAAATGGTAATATATTAGCTATGAGAATTATAACCTTGCAGACATGAAAGCCATCCCACAAAAGACGGCCTTAATAGATTGCTTCTGTCCCGCATAATCAAAAGCCAATGGCAGCATTTCATGCAGTGTTAGAAAAGCCATGACTCCACCAACTGTAATTATCATATAACGCATACTTCACATGAATGCCCCCCCAAAAAAAAAAAGTGATATTTAGAACTTGTACTAGTGCAGACCTGATCCAAGCAAACCTTCAAGAATCTCAGGATTTAAGCTGCTAGGAAATAGATAGGCTGCAGTGAAAGAAGAGAACTCATCACAGTAAATCCAACTTATGCACACATCCAACAACCTTAATCTTAAAAGGATTAAATCTACAAAAATGAAAGCATAGCAACTAACTCTTGAGGTTGACAGAAAAAGAGAGCAAATGCACAAGGTTAAAATGGTATGATATCAGGCTAACATGCCTCACCTGATTTAAATACAGAAGCATGCTCTCATCAATAATTCCTTCCATTATTATAATACCAAATTACTTCTAATTCATGCCTTCCTTTTCATTGAAAAGAAAAACAAACTTATATAGGCTAGAGTCACAAAAGGTGGAATAGCATACCTACAATAATAACACCCAGGGGCTCAGCAAAGCCAGAAAGTGACGCCAATTTGAATGCCTGCCATTTACTATACATCCATAAACAACAAAATTATCATTTTAGTTAATAAATTAAATTGATAGTTCATTAATATAATTCCATATAATATGGCAACACAAACTATTAATTATAGATTAAAAAAAAAAAGTTCCAGGGATTATGGATATGGGATCACAAAAGAATGACACCAACCAATATCAAAATTTACAAATGTACACATAGCGGAGGTGATGTCATAAGCATCTATTTTCATTTGCAGAGGAACCAAGCAGGGTCAATTTTTCTTTTATTTTTCTCTGATAAGGCAAAAGTAAACCCAAAAAGCAAATAAAAATCCTATACACATTTGGAATGACATTGTGGCCCAAAAAAGGAATCATTTTGCCTCAAAAAATAGTTCTCGTCACAGAACAGTCTTGCAACTGCCTTCATTGCCACCATCACAAGCCATGCTACAACTAGTAAGTCTGCATAGAACCCTAAACATACAATCATCTACAGAGTCAACTCCTTACAGGACAAACTATTTGGATTACAATTTCACTATCACCTTCTCACAACTACTGAGATTCTGATATGTATTTCCTATAATCTGTGCTTAATTCACATAGATCATTGTTGAATTAACCATTTTGCACTCTGATCTCCAGTGGACTAGCAATTAACCAACTATAAACTTTTTACAGTTTACACTGAAAGAATTAGAAGCATCTTGTTCGTTGCAAGCACCATAAAAAAGATGAACTACCAGTGTCCAAAGGAAGTTCTTACCTCTGCGTTGCAAAATAAACAGGAAGGGCAACAGCAATACCCTGGAAACAAAAAGGACTAGTGTAGTTATAATAAACCCAGTAGAACTAATTTTTCTTTTAGATGGTCGTATGGCTCAAAAAATATGGCTAGGAAAAATGAAAATAATAATGATCATAGAGCTAATTTTTGTTTTTAATTTTTTTTTTTCTGGAGAGCATGGTAGAACATGTTGTGATCATTTTATTTCGGTATATCTTCATTTTATCTCAGGCAGGGTAAGAATGCTTCTACCATACTGGTGCAGCCACTAGTCTTATAATGGGTAGAAAGAGCAATCATGCACATAGATGATGTTAAAAAATATTGGGTCTCATGGTAACTCCTTCCCTTAAAGGTCCTTCAAGGTACCATAGTGGAGTAAGAGATATTTAAACCCCCTAGTTCTGCATGAAACATGCAAATTTAACAATAAAAATAAGCAAAATAAAACTAAGGTATACATACAAGGCATCAAATACTAAAAGGAGCAATAATTTTTCTTCAATGCTCATATCACCAGCCCAATAAGGTCATACAATCAGAGTAAACAGGCAAGGTCACAAGATTAACATTTTACCTCCGGGATATTGTGAAGAGCAATGGCCAATGCCAGGTTAAGACCAACATGAAGGCCCTATTGAAAGAAGCATGACACAAAAATCATATTAGAGAGGCATTAACAAGCATATCAATGATTATATAAGGAACCCTTCACCAATTATTGATAAAAAGTCACACATGCATATGCAGATGTAATCTCTTTTTTTGGCTTGATAGAAATTATTTCAATGTTTTGAAAGGGGTAGACGGGGTACCTTCATGGATCCAAGAAAAACTGCCATTCCTTCTGGAAAATTATGTAAACTTATACCTGTGAGAGGACCAAAAAAATATTTATTACAAACTTAAAGTAACATTCAACAAGGGAAATAATAGTTAATGAAATTCAAATTCCTATAACCTGAACTCCCTGCAAATTCAAAATGTTCCATTTTCTTCTTCCTCTATATTTCCTTTTTTATTTTTTCTGTGATTGCATACTGTGGGTTACTTCCTTTTTTTTCTTTTCTTCTTAACTGGTTCACATTTATTGGTTTACTCATAGTTCTTAAGACTTAAGAGCACTTCAGTAGCTCTTGTATGTTTCAACTCCCAGTTTACACTTTTCTTCCTTGAACTTTTAATTAAGAACTCCATCACCAAGTGTTCCCAAATCCCAATTTCAACATTAGTTTTTCTTTATAGTTATAGCAAAATCATGTGACTTCATTACATTGTTTATGAAATTCTTTGTGCAAGACTTAAGCTGCTATCTTTGTTGCAATCAGAAGCCACAATCCTTTAACTATAATCCTAATACCAAAATAACCAGTATTTGTGTTCTTTAGTGTGGATAGTCAATGAGGGGCAGCTTCACTATCTGTACGCCAGTCAATAAATCTCAAGATCAGTTTTTCTTTGCAGGCCTAGCAAAATCATGAGATTCATCACACATTATTTGTGGTATACTTTGTGCCCAACTAAACCTGGTCATCTATATCGCAATTAGATGCAGCAATCCTTTAACTAAAACAGTAATACCAAAAAACCAGTATTTGCTTTAGTGCAGATAAGCAAATTAGAGGCAGTTTCATAATCTGTTTACCAGTCAGCAAGCAAGTATGATGAACTATAGTTACAGAGTATCTAAATGGATAGATTAGAAAAATATCCATACCTATGGCTGTAATTATCCCGCTAAAGAAGACTTGACGGCGACGCTTCTTCATTATGTCCTTGCCTCCTTCGTCCCCATTTTTCTATTTTCAAGAATGCTATCATACTATCAAAATTTGTATCTAGATAGTGAATAAAATAGCATCTGCAATGTCAGCTTGCATTTGCAGAAGTATAGAGACAGCATTCATTTGGCAGGAAACAAGTTCATGAAAACCTTTCTACTCTTCACATCTGGAGTGGGAGCAAGTGTTGGTTCTGGAATAAAACTGGCAACAACAGCAAAGAATATGACACCAGCAAAAAACTACAGGAACAAAAAGATATAATTTTTTGGTTAGAACTTGCATGAGAAAACGTGCCATAAGAGAAAAGACTAATTTTTGATAAATTGATAAATGCTGAAGGGCATAGCCTACCCAAAGATTGCCTTTCAAGAAGCCAAGTGAGTTCAAAGCATTATGAGCCAGATCGAAGAATGATATACTTAGCATCAAACCAGCAGCAAAACCCTGCATGGAAAGAAATATTTAGGAAAGCATAATTTTGTAAGCATGTCAACAAATATAACTGGTCATATGTCAAATTTCAAAAAAAGGGGAGGGAAGGAAACATTCATGTGAATTGATGCATTCTCATTGCAAAATGGAAGTTTTAACCAATGAAAACCACCTGTAATAGCCCAAGCATCTTCAAACTGGGAGATTGATTGATTATAACAAAAAGTGCACCTGTTCACATTGAGAGGTTTTAGTCCAATTGTGCAGGAACAAATACGCCCGAGGTAGAAAACAAACTAATTTTAGAGAAGTCTGAACAGTTCCAATTTGGAAACGAGGGAACAGAAAAAGTTTTTTTTGACGAGGTGGGGAAGAAATGGACGAATATATTAGGTACATCAAAATCACGCGTCAGTACTGTTTTATGAAAATGCACCGCGCAGGCTTCGTGTCTTTGCAGAATTTGAAGTCCACGGGGAATAAAAGATCAAGCACACTTACCGATAGAAGTACTCAGACCACCCACGAGAGAAAGAGCAAGAGCTACACCGACGTGAGAATCCATGACGTAGTTGTTCTTTCTGTTCCCCTGAATTGTAATGAAACTGAACAAGAAAAGAAAATGTCAGCTGGAATGAGGGGGGAAAATCTAGGGTTGGGGAACATAGATGGAATGGAGTAACGAATCTTACGAATTTTGAATAGCAGATGATAAGAGAGGATTAAGCAAGGAGAGAGGCAGTGGACTAATCTAATACTACGTGGACTCCAAGGGAGAGGGATATATATATATATATGAATATATTATACAACAAGAAGTTCGCGTAGAGAAGGTGGGGGAGAGGGAATTTCAATATTTCAGATGGAAGAAAGAGATGGTTTGTGGTGCTGATCTCCGCTTTCTTTCTTCCCAGACTATACCTAACCTCGCTTCTTCCTCACCATTAATTCATCTCCGTTTCCATCCTCAACTCATTCATCTCTGAAACATGCCTTACCTATGTTTTACTCTAAAATAATATTTATAGCATAAGCTTAAAATGGTTTAATGATATTTAAAACCTTTGGTATAATTCTGAAGAATTTATATCTTAAAAGCTAATTTAGTCAAAGTATCAAAAATTCACAAATCACACTGTTATGTGGAACTTAATCTCATGATCTCGTCCTTGCAACTCCATAGCAAAGTCATCAAAATGGACTTTATATGTTACTTTTGATTACAGTCATTTTATATCCTCAGAAAGATGTTTGTCTTTCTAGATCAATTGATAGAGAAAATTCATTTAAAATAAAATAAAATAAAATGGGAGACAATCTCTTTGTACATTCAAAGGAGAAGGAACTATTGATCTTGAAGCCTAAAGGTATTCTATTTTTATAGCAACCAACACAATAAAGAAAGAAAGCTTAAAGACAGCCATAGTCACAAACTTCGTAACTCAACGTAGGTTTTGTTTGGCAAAATTAGTTTATAAGCTAGTGGATAGCTTATAAGCTAATTTTTAACTGATAGCTTATAGCTTATAAACTAACTTATTAGAATGAGAAGTGCTTAGTAAAAGTAGCTGTTGAAATAGTTGAAAAGTGTAAAATGACATAAGAGGACATATATTTTTTAATTCTAAAATAATATAAATAAATATATTATTTTTGTTTTTAATTAAATTAATTTAAATCATTATAAATATAAAATTCAGTAAAAATATATATATTTATATATTTTATATATGAATAATATATTTTCACATATATAATATATTTATATATATTATTATATTTTATTATATATAATAAAATATATTTACATATTTTATTATTTTTATATATATTATACATATTTATAATATTTTTATATATTTTTATCATATATATATATATATATAATTATATATAAATATAAATATAATAAAAGATAAGTAAATAGGATATAATAAAGTAATGGGTATAATGAGTATTTTAAAAAAATAATAAGGGCAAAATATGAATAAAAAACTTTAAGTTATAAACTATAAACTATAAGTTACTCAAAGTAGCTTATCATAATAAACTATAAGCTACTAAAATAAGCTCGTTTATCGAACACTTTTAACGAGCTTATAAGCTAGTCAAATAAGTTATAAGTTAGCTTATAAGCTATAAGCTCGTTTGCCGAACACAGTCCCAGTAGTCAACAAATATGCACACTCACATTTTTTTGGTTAAGGCTAGATACAATTAGATTTAATGTTTTATAGGTTGAATCAGTCATTGAACTATTAAAAATATTAATTTATAATTTATTGGTCTAATCGTGATTAAATCAGTAATAACTATATATATATATATATAATTTTATATATTAAAATATGTAATATAATAAATTAATAAATATTTTCATACTTAATCTTAATAAATTTATATTATTATTATTATTATTATTATTATTATTATTATTTTATATGTGTAATTGCTCTTTTATTTTTTTCTCTTATTTGTTTTTGTGATAAAAATAATATTATTATAAAAATTAAAAAAGGAATATAACACGAAAAGAATGCAAAAGATTAAAAAAAAGTTTGTTAAATAACATATAGTATGAAAAATAATTATATTCTGTAAATAGTTAAGTTTTTTCCACAAAAATTGGTTCAACCGATTTATTGATTTTCACCAGTTTAATTGATTCTCAACTAATTTTTTGGTTAAATAATTTTTTGAGTCAATCAAACCAAATTAATAACTAGTTTTCAATCAAACCAACCGATTCGATTTTGTTTTGTAATATATGGTTTTTCCCTTGAATTTAGAGGTGGCTAAACTATAATATTAACAAGGTTAGAAATCAAAATGTTTTATTTTATTCTATGTTTTTGAACAAAAAAGTATCTTTTTATCTATAAATCCTTTTTTTTATTTGACTAATTTTTTCACTATAAAGTTAGAAATCTTTACTCTCTTTTTTGTTGTTGTCTATTTTAGAAATCTTTACAGTTTGACTAATATAAGCCCATAGCCAAGTCATTTTGGGCTGTCATATTCAAAGTTTGGGTGGGCCTTCGAGAATTCGATATTCGGCCCAAATGGTAAGCAACTTCGCGCTGCGCACATGAAGTTTCGCACGCAGATCTACCTCGAATCTTCCTTGTTCCTTCTGGTTTTGCTCTCATGGCCGCCTGATCGAAAGCCCTAAACCCTCCTTCAGTGTTGATTATCAATTCATTTCTCCTTCAGCTCCTAACTTTTTTTATTTTCTGTCACTCTCAGAAAATTCAAATGGCGTCTAGACTTTCCCTGGGATTCAGATCCCGTCTGCTCCGAACCGCCTCGTGCTTTCAATCATCTCTAAGCCACCAACGCTTCGCTCCTATCAGATCCCCGCCGTTGATTGTTGCTTCCCTCTCTGATATCCATACTATTCTTTTCAGTGATTCGTTATCCACTTTATCCGGCTGCAGGTTCCTATCTACAGCTCGCCGCCAGCCGCTCCGGTCTAAGAAGCCTGTGGACATCGGCGCGCGAGCCAGGCAGCTTCAGAATCGCCGACTCTGGACTTATGCATTAACCTTTAGCTGCATCGCTGGCTTTATTGTGATCGTGTTGAATAATTTCCAAGACCAATTGGTTTTCTACGTCACCCCGACCGATGCCCTCGAGAAGTATTCGTCGAACCCCTCGAAAAACAAGTTTCGTTTGGGTGGTTTGGTCCTCGAAGGCAGCGTCGTGCATCCGGCTTCGTCTCCGGAAATGGAATTCGTGGTCACCGATTTGATTACTGATATTTTGGTCCGGTACAAGGGCTCATTGCCGGATTTGTTCAGGGAGGGGCACTCCGTGGTGGTGGAAGGGTTTGTAAAGCCCTTTACAGAGGAAATCAAGAAAGAGGTTTCAGCCGAAAGTGTGTCTGGGAAGGCGAGAAGCGGAGAGTTTTATTTTTCAGCGACTGAGGTTCTTGCGAAGCACGATGAGAAGTATATGCCCAAAGAAGTTGCTTCGGCTATTGAGAAGAACAAGAAGATGATGGAGACTGATATTGCGGCGGACGAGGGAGCCAAGAGCTCGTAGATGGATGGTGCATCTCAATTTTGAGATTTTTTTTTTAATCAATTTTTTGTTCTACTAAACTACGATGTCATTATTTGGGAGGAGAAGTGGGTTAGCAAACCTGAGATTTTTCTGATGATAATTCGGAATTTAGGATAGGCAAATTGGTAAAGGAGACGGAAGCTCGAAGGAGATAAACTTGATTGTTTACCCATTACACTTTGTTGTTGTAATTCATTAATTTGAGGTGATATTTCTCAATGAATAAGCGAGACAAGGATTTATGTTTAAAGTACTGTGTAACTGTTATTGTGAAAGGTAGGGGTTTAAGGACAAGGCTCAACGACGATGAATGGGATATAGCTTGAAACAATGTAAGTTCAGTTCTTTAAACTCCAGAGACAGGTTTTTTGCGTATTCTTTCATAAAAATGTATCTCATAGTTGACAAATAACCGTGAATTTTTATAAACATTGACCACTTTTGTGCATTATTTGTTTCTTCCTTGCATCTGGTCTTTTAAAGGGAGAATCTCTCAGTGATCTGTTGAGATGCAGTCGAGTATCCTCACTTATTGACACTGATGATCTTGAACATTTTGCTTGTTTTCTGATGCAACTTATACCAGCAAAAATGTCACCTGTTAGTTGCTGCAATAAACCAATTGAAATTTGACATAACTACGCTAGTTATCCAGCTGTTTCTTTTTCCTCCTCTGTTGTTTCCTCTCTTTTATTGCCTGTAAATAGCAGATTCTTTTTTCCCCCTCGTTGTTCAGTTGCAGCCAGACAACTGTGGTAAGATACTCTGGCTGTGTTAAGATTGATATGCTTGAAAAACCTTTATGATTAAATTCTTTTAATGTAGTTAATGGTATTATTAATTATTGAGGAAAAAAATGCTGTCTGCATACATAAAAAAAAAAAATGCCCCGATGACATGGATTATGAAAGTTTAAGACAACAACAAAACCAGTAGATTTATCAGGTACGAACAGCTTCAAGTGTACTAATAACTCCTGTTGCAATCGGGGATTTTTTTTTTTAATGAAAAAAAATTGATGGCTTCAGGATACAATCTCTCACTTTTGCTTGAAGCACTTGCTCAAATGTTCAGCGGAAAGGAGTCTGCAGTCAACGTAAGTAGTAAGAGACCATGCCCCGTTTAACATTTTATTTAAATGTTTATTGAGGGAGAACTTATATGAAGAGTTTTTACTATAAGTTTTATTTAAATTAAATTATTTAGTAGTTGGATATGTATTTAAAGAAGTATTTTTAAATTATGATTAGAAAATGAGAAAGGTAAATAGTTTATATTTTTATAAAATTTTAAATTATGATTAAGAATATATTTATCTTATAAAAGTGTAAATAATTTTTCAGTCATGTAAATTTAAATTTTTTCATAAGACTTTTGTAATAAATTTAAAAAATTAGTTTCATAAAATAAGCTAAAAAATAATTTTTTGAGAAATATTAAATTACTTATTTAAATTTTTTTAAACACTTTTTTTACATAAAAATATTTATATTTATAGAGAAACTCTTTGCTATAAATTCTGCTATCTAAATGAGACCTAACTACGGACCAAGATTCTAATAATCGAGTGATATTCTTCTTAAAGTTTTCTGACAAACGAACACGAAATAACATTAAAAGTGCAAGAAATTTTTTCACAAAAGTCCGAAATTATTACTTTGTCATATCATGATTCAGAGGAAAAGAAAATATTCTTTCTCACTTTTTTTTTAATTTTTAATAGACAAGAAAATATTCTCGCCTTGGGCTTATGTAAGAGATTCAAGGTTCCACCTATGGAGTGTTGCGGTCTTCATTCACAGATGTAAGAGCCAAACTCCATAGACGTAATGAAACTGAAATATGCAGAAGAGAGTTACAAAGGAAGCCCAGTAGGTTCTGCCTCAAGATACTTACAGATGCTCTCCATAACCTCTCTACCCTTGGCACTGTTCTGAACGAAAGACTCTGCAAATCGCTGCTCCACCTTCTCAGCTATGGATGCCAGATCCGACAATGGCTTTACACAGACTCGAGTCTGGTGCTTGCAAATGGTCCACCCACTCGGGTTTTCTGGATGAGGATCATACGTGATATTCTCCTCCACTTCTATGAACTTCTGGAGGCTAACGTTGCGCGTAGTTAGTTGCAGGGACTGTGATCGCGCATCCACAACTGTTGATTCCACACAGTGGCAAATATCCTGACCCACAATGTTTCTGATGAACCATGGTCCAGGACAAAGGATAGTGATGGCTCTTGTGCTGTAAAGCTTCCCTGAGGCAGGGTCAAATCTGCGATTCAGTGTGTCAACTTCAAGAATGTGGTATATGAGCTTGTTCTCAGGCTGAGCGAACTTGCGCCAAAATGCACTTGTGACCCGTTCCCATGGGTGCTTGTATGTGTGCTCTTGTGTGAATGATTTCACCATCTCGCAATTAATCTGTCTTCTTCACCCTCAAAAACCAAAGAGGAATTTTGTTGGCACTCCAAAATGGGATTTGGGTATTACAACTTCATGACTTTATAGCCACCAATGGACAAAGTGTAGTGGATCGAGTTCTAGATCGTGGTATCATTCATTTCAGATCAAGGCATTTTAAACCCTCCTGAACGAGAAATCGGTGAGAAACTATTTGATTGACGAAACCTGGGTCCTCGTCCTAGGTCAAAATGGAAGCATAGCAGGGATTTATTAAACCACCGAAAGGTCAAAACTCCAAACAAATTCAATTGGTCTAAAGATATTCAAGAGGAATAAATCTGAAATCAAGGGGTTGTGTTACCCACAACCACAATACCTGATTATCTGTAATATATGCATAAGATGAACGAAATCAACGCAAAAATTTCCAGAATTAGAAAAGGAAGACGGGGAAGCAGAGCAGTCCGGGGAAGAAATGAAATTCAAAAAGCACAAAAAAGAAGCAAGCAAGGGAGCATGCCTTGAATGAAGAATGTTGTAGAGATTCAGTGAAGTTGCCGAGATCTGCGAATGGGAGAGAGAAGAGATTGAAGAATCAATGCATGTGATTCAATATTAGTCATTGGGAGTATTTATCATCATCTGCACCATAAGTTCCCACTTTGATGAATTCTCCATAAATATCTCCGCCAAACTAACGTTTTCCCCCCTGCCATTGAAGCACTAGTGAGCTTTTTAGCATTAGAGCTAATTTGTTGTCCTTATCATTTATTCGATTACAATCAAATAATTAGTGATGTAATTTTTTTCAAAATATTTAATGTTAATTATTTGACCACGATTAAGCGATTGACAAGAGTTCTTATTGACTTCATAATAGTTAGCTATTAGAGCATTGATGGGTGGTTCCTATCAGTCATCCGATTGCAATCAAATAGCTAGTGATGTAACTTTTTTTTTCAAATATTTAATGTCAATTTTTTGATCATGATCGGATGGTTGACAAGAGTTTTGATGGATTTCAGTACGGATGGCCCCTACCGCTGAAGCGTAGACCAGCGTACACTTGATCTTAACCTTGCATGACTTCATTGTCTAATTCTAATGTAGAAAGTTGCTGCTAGAGATTTTATGTCTGCTGTTTTATTAAGGGTTTCTAATTGTCTGTAGCATATAGAGATCTTTAAGGGAATATGCTTCTCCATTTGGATCTTCTACATCGATTATTCTCTACTTTTTATTTCGCATTTAGTTTCTATTATATAATCTTTTTTATTATTATTATTATTTTTTTGCAAATAACAAATTTAATTTACTTAATTGGTTTTGCTAAATTTTTATCAGTGATATATTAAAAAAATAACATGTTTAGAATTATAATTAATTTCTAAGATAATTTCACACAAACAACCCAATTTTTTTTTTTTACAAGGCCTACAAAATGGAAGCGAAAAAGCGGTATGAGAGAGATTAAACCCATAGCTATCAAGATTTCTTGAAGTTTAAGTTCAAAAGAAATGTCATTTAAGTTACTGATCTTATGCCAAACATTTCAGAAATTAAAATCAAAATTAGCTTTATAGAGAAGATCTAGCAATCCTTTTTTCTTTAAATAAGGACTAGGGATCAAATTCATGCATTGTACGCTTTTATCCCAAGGATAGCTTCTCATTCCATATATTTTGACTAAGTTATTAATATTATATTTCATCAAATCACTAATATTATATCTATGGTTTAAGACAGTACAGAATGAAATCTAGTTATAAAGTTTAAGCACCTAGGCAGAAGTCGTTCTTTTTGGTACAACTAGCGAGAAGCTTAAACTTAATGCATGCGTTGTTTTATTTTGGTAAACATTGATGCTTATAATTATGAGACATAAGTAAAAATGAATGAATGAATGAATGTGAGTGCTTTAACTAACACATTCCGTTTTATTTATTTTTTTTATAAAACAAAATCATCAAAGTACAGTTAATAATATGCCAAAATGTGTTTTATCCTCCTGAATTGTAGAGTTTGGGCACTTAAATTCATTGAACTTTTAAATCTAACAAAAACAACTATCTCAACTTTCATTTTACACCAAAAATCCCCCTATCCAACTTTCGCCTCCCAATATCACACCACTGTTAATTTTTTACATGTAAACACTAACGTGGGAAATTGAATTTAATCCCTCTTCTCTTATTTGTTTAGTCCCCATAGTACGCAGCACTCATGCTTCCTTGTACTTAATTACTATAACTAATCTTTCATTTTTTATGTTCCCTTGCATCATTGTTAGTTGTAAAGTTTTCAATGGTATTTATATTTTTGCGCATGACTTTGTCCCTGTTATGATACAAGTAAAACAAATATCACTTAATATATTCCATAAAAAGAGGAAAATATATTAGAAAAAAAATTGCAACCAAAATATAAAAAACATTCATGTAACATAATTGTCCAAACATGACTCCCATCCCCTTCTTACATCTATATGACAACAAATTACCCTCATTTATACGGACCTGAATCCTCTGTAGTACTTTTAATATTGCACAATGCAATACCTTTTTTAGCGACAAAAAAAATTGTTACTAAAAATATTATACTTCTACAATATTACAGAGGATCTTGATCCCATTTATACCGACCCTAAAAAAAATACCCAAGCTAATTAACACTGGCCAAATTTCATACCCATACTCCCCAAGACTACTTTCTTTTTTTTTCTGGCTAAAGCAAAACTTTTTCTCTGTACAAAAAAATGAAAATATATATATGAATATAGTGTAAGTTATAGGTCTACCATTGTTATAAACAGCTCAAGGCAATGCCTGCGCAAAAACAAAAATTGTTTTAAAAAATTTTGACCACCTGTGCTTTTTAAAAATATCACGTGCCTTTGAAAAGCATCTCACGGGATATCTTGTTTCAATCATCATACATTCTAGTTTCAATCATCAAATAATACAAATTTTGCAATCGTCTTAAAATTAATTGCGTCTCAATATTGCAGCTTCCTGATCCCCTTCTTGTCCATGTATGATGAGCAGCATCGTCCATATATGATGAGTAGCGTGCTCGTTGATTTAACGGCGATTATTACGGTTGTTGAAAGTGACGTGAAAAATTTTTTTTTCAACACTTTCAATAGTAGCTTTTACCATTATTGAAACTTGCAGCAACCAACAGGTCGTTGCTGAATGATTTTGCCACAGTTTAAATTAAACAGTAACAAAATCGACGTGCAGCCAATCCGTGCTCAATGTTACATGCCCAAAAAACATCTAACCATTTCATACAGAGAACACAATTAACCATAGCCTAAACTAACAACTTCTTTTATTTAATTTAATTATCATTGGTATTACCTTTGAAAATTAATGCTAGTAAAAGCAAAACCTGATATTTATAGATTTAATTTTTCATCCAACAAGGAAAATTTAAGCTTAAAAAGAAAATAATAATAATAAAAAATAATAATAAATTAAAAAATCAAAAATTAAAATTAAAATATTAAATTTTGAGATGCTTTTTGAAAAATCAAACTTATTAGTGGGACTTGCAAAGTCACGCTGCCTATCTGTGTCTCTCAATAGTGCAGTGCCGACGGCAAACTTATTAGTGGGATCTGCACTGCAAAGGTACACTGCCTGTCTCGCCTTGCAGATCTTTGTCTCGGCATATGAACAAAGTATTAGAAACGGCAGTAATTATGAGGCTCTTTGAAATTTCTCACAATAAATTATAAAATTAGCAATTAACAAAGTTGGGTCTAATGAAAGAGATTAATCTCTTATAAGATAATGAATTCAAATTTAAATTCTCACTAAGAGATATACCCACATTTATTATTTAATAATATTTCAAATAAAATTACTTTCAATAAAAGATACCAATAAAACCAAAAAACAAACAAGTCTAGCAGTGTGGGGGGTGAGCTCTCTCTAAAACTCACCACGCATCCTCTTGTAAAACGATCTGTCATATTCAAGAAGCACTAGTTCTTCTAACTCTAGAGTCTTCTAATTATGTATCACTAATCATATATCTATTCCCTTATTCTCTTTCCAACCACATCTTACTGGCTACATATGATTCCTAGCAATATACATACATGGAAGCAAGTCAGTTCATCTTCCAAAAATTCATGTCCAGGACTGATATCAATTATAGGATCTCCATTCATGTGCAGCATTTCCACGGGAGGTGAAAGTTAAATAATATATAATTTAATAAAGTTTCAAAGCATTTAATATACGTTCATTCCCTACTACAAATTACAGTCTCTCTTTGTTCTTTTCCAACGTGCTTTTGTAGGCAAGGATCGGATTAAAAAATTTTAAAACTAAATATAGGGACTCAATTATAATCTTTTAGATTATAAGGACCAAATTAAAAATTAACGAAACCATGAAAATCAATGCAGTAATTTAACCTTAATTTTACATAGTGGGAGGTTCAAATAAATTCAACTATACATTCAATGCAATCTCCATCTAGTCCGGGAATGCAAAGTAATGATTCATTCTTGATTAAGTGCTTGAGTGGGACCGGGTGGTTGTGGGCTACACATATTGTTAAGGTGAACCCATTTCACTTTCTCCTTCGCTCGTTAAGCCGCGGGCCCATTTCACTTTCCATTATTTTCAAAAGAGAATTTCACTTTCCATGCATACGCCGATGCATGTAATTAATTAAGTGAAGTTTTAGAAAGTGCACAACTCTCTATATATCCCTCAATTATACTACACAGACTCTTGTAACACCCTCTTAATTGGCGACCTTAGTTCTTGTTTCTATTTCCTTGTTCTCCTTCATCTCTAGCTTGTTGCTATAATTCCTGCCATTATATATACATGGCACCCATCTTTCAGAAATATTTGTCCAGGACTAATGTCACTCACAGGCTCTCGATTCCTTCTGTTGCATTTTCTAAACATTTCCCACCAATCATCCATGGCAATAGAGTCAACATTAGGGTGAGGTATGGCCATGGGAACGAGGAGCCATGGAACCTGCCATGCTACGTTAGAAGACCTCCTTGTCCTTATGACAAGCCAGTTATATCAGGAGGCTGGCGTCGCTTTGCTGCTGATAAAGGATTTGTTGAGGGACATCTTATCGTATTCTACAAGGAACGAGATCAACAAAGCTGTGTTTATCGTTTCGTGGTGCTGATTGCTGAGTAAAGATGTTGGAATTCAACTGGTTGGGCTCGATCAGGTTAATTATTAGTTTCTTTTAGGAGCACTCGCGTTTATATTCTGTTAAAAGTTTGAACTTCTACGTTTTTTTTTTGTTTTTTAATGTCATGGTCTCATGAACTCTTCTACCGTATAATCTGGGGCTCCTAGCATGACTGTAATGTGTGTTGTTTTAATTTATTTCCATCGTCTATGCTTTCTCTTCTCTAATTCTCTGGGGTTACTAGTACCACTGCGCTTTATAAAGTTAGCACATAACTAACGAGTTCATATTGATAAAAGCTATCTAATTCAATTAATTTAAAATCAAAATTATGGTTGATCTGTTGAATTCTACAATTAGTTACTCGCTGTATATACAGTACAACCTGCTGATTATTATGGGTTTAACCGAGTTCTAATAAAGAGATCTACATATCTCATTTGTTGGTGCACCATATATTAATTTTCACATTGTAAAGCTTAATTAGCAATTGGATGCTTGACGGTATGCGACCTTATCTCCGCTTCATCAATCACCACCTATAATTCTATTTGATAAAATTAGTTTATAAACTAGCGGATAGCTTATAAATTAATTTTTAACTTAGAATTTATAGTTTATAAACTAGTTTATTTAAAAAATGTTTGATAAAAATAGCTGTTGAAGTAGCTGAAAAGTATAAAATGATATATATTTTTAATTCTAAAATAATATAAATAAATATATCATTTTTATTTTTAATTATATTAATTTAAATTATTATAAATATATATATATATATATATATATATATATATATATATATATATATATTTTATTATATTTTATATATGAATAATATATTTTCACATATATAATATATTTATATATATATATATATATATATATATATATATATATATATATATATATATATATATATATTATATTTTATTATATATAAAATATTTTTACGTATTTTATTATTTTTATACATATTATATATATTTATACATTTTTATCATATATTATTGTATATATATAATATTATATATATATATAATACATTATATATAAATATAAATATAGTAAAAAATGAGTAAATAAGATATAATAAAGTAAGGAGTATAATGAATATTTTTTAAAAAAAAATAAGGGCAAAATAAAAAAAACTTTAAGTTATAAATTATAAGTTATTCAAACTAGCTTATCAGAATAAGTTATAAGTTATTAAAATAAACTTGTTTAACGAATTTATAAGTTAGTAAAATAAGTTATAAGCTAGTTTATAAGCTATAAATTACCTTGTCAAACACAACTTATATCTAAGACGTGTGCCCTTCATGATAGATTAAAAAAAAGGAGTTTCTTTTGCGAACTTTACAAGGAAAGTAGATTGGGCAACCCAGAATGGGTCACAGTTTCAGCCCACTAGGCCGAATAATGGGCTTCACCTCATCTGGAGAACACGGGGTGAACTAAAGAGGCCGTTTTGAAAGCCTCCTAAAGAGGGATTCTTGGATTCACATGGGCCCAATATGGCAACAACTCCACTGATTGATGTAAAAATGCCCCAATTGATCAATTATTTCCAATTCATCAATGATTTTCATTCCTTTATATTATTTCTCTATGTTTAACACTCACTCTTTGATTCTCTGTCACATTGACGTCAAAAACAAGCTATTATAAGCATATAACATTTTTATGGGCACTAAATTTGACCATCATCTCTCTTGATAGGAATTTAAATATAATTTTCTTATTTTGTAAGAGGCTAGTCTTTTTTATTAGATTCAATTTTTGTTAGTACATATTGAGTGATTTGAAACAGTGAAAAAATGCATATTATGAAAAGCTATAATTTTGAAGAGGCTGAGTTTTTTTTTAAGTTGTATTTTATTTCTAAAATTTTTTATTAAGATGACATTTTTTTTGAAAAAAAAAAAGTACTATGAATACATAATATAATTAGATTTGATCTTTATTCAACACCTTTCGTTCTTTCTAACTACCAAAACTCACCATTGTAACTAAAATAAATGTATGTTTATAAAAAATTATATGCTACATTACCTTAAAAGTTATAATTTTAGAACAAATATAATAATCCAAATATAGAAATACTATGCCTCTCAGGTTTTTATAATTATAACAACACAATTTTTAAATCTTGAAGTTGAGGATCTATAATGTATTTAGTAACAATTTTTAAATCTTCAAGAGTGAGAATTTTTTCAAAATACTTATGTTAGCAAATTAAGACTCATGATTTTTTTTTTAACTGAAATGGTCCCAGGCCTAAGCAATTTTATTGATAAAATTTTGAAAGTCTACATGTGCCAAATTAATATAAACTGCTGGAATTTTTTTTTTTTTTTCAGAAGTAAAGTCTTCCCCCAAGCAAGTAGAGTCTGTTCTTAAAGGCCGCAAAGTATTTTGCTGATTCATGAATTAATAAGAATGAGAATAAAAAAATTAATATACTTGAGTGCCTATTTTAATGTATCTTTGTTTCATGTCAAATTTATAAGATATTCGAAGTGTTAACTAAAAATGTGCAAAAAATAATATTTTAAAAAATTATTTAATTATTTGTAATTTTAGACAAAAATAATTATTTATGGATATTTGTATTTTAATTATTTATGACAAATGACTATAGTTTTAAGACTTTAAAGTGTGAAATTTGATATAAATTATTTATTTTACTTAATTTTAAATTTATTTGTAAATAAATATAAGTATATATATAATTTTTAATTTATTTATCTAGGTTAACAATTGATCCGATGACCGAAAGACCTACCGAGTCTAATAAAAATAAAGAGCTAGTGGGTTTTTTGAAGCGATAGAGAAAGATTATAAAAGAATGACAAAATCATAAAGTCACTAAGATAGACAAATATCTTACAATTTTTTTAAAAATAATATCCATTTGTTTTTGTAGTTGTGGGAATATCCGTGGGCCAAAAAAATACTCAACATTATATTCTAGTATAAGAGTTAGATTTTTGTTTTTAAATATATACGTTGGCCAATTAAGACTCATGAATTAATGAGAATAGGAAAATTAATATATAAGTGCTTATGACGCAACTAAAGAGTGAGAAAACTCAAGCTCCACTTTAATGGCTGTGAATCTAGTTGTTGTCCATATTCACAAGCTGAGCTTCCCTTTTTTTGGGCCAAGCTAGATACCAAATTGAAAACACTGGGCGAATCGATGGAAGGTCGGTTTTCCAGCCATTTGAGATTTGGGTTGAATTTTAATTAAGTGAGTTATTATAATATTATATATATATAAATAAGCCTCTTATTTTTATAAAACAAAATAAGTTTAAGAATATGGAGAAAAATTATGTATTTTTTTCTTATATCTTTGCAATTATCTATTTTCAATCAAAATATAAAAAACGTTAGTTATTCAACCAAAACTTAGTATACTGCAAAACTTATAAAGCAATGTTGAATTAAAAATTTGAGTTTAACAGTATCAATGAATAGAATTTTAATTTTGTGGATGAAAAAAGTTAAATGAAACTCTCTTAAAAAGTATTTAACTCTCAACTAATTCTTTTCACTTTTTCTTTCAGGATCTTCAAAAAGGGCATGCAGGAGCAAGCTCACACGATGTAGGCTATGTTTGAGTGCGAATTGAGGTTGTCCAAATCACACAGAAGAATTTTCCAAACATGCTCCAAGGGTTACCATAAGCGAAGCAATGACGTCACATCGACAGGACCTTTCCAACAAAATGCGTTTAAGAATTAGAAGAAAATTTTTTCTTTTTTATATATATCTTTGCAATGATCTATTTTCAATCAAAACATAAAAAGATAATTCAATCAAAATACGGTAAATGTATAAATTTTAAAAAAATAATTATATATTTTTTATAATTTAACATTATTTTATTGGTTTTTTAATGTAATTTTTATACAAGTTTTATTTTTAATAGAGAACATAATGACTAATATGTAAGAATCTATATATAAATCTTGTCGTTAAAAATTATTTTCACTTAATATATTTCAAAACTTATAAAAAATTGTTGAATTATAAAAAAATATAATTTTTTAAAGTTTATAAAATTATCATATTCTAATTGGAGAACTGATACTTGTTATATTTTGATTAAAAATATATAATTACAAAGATAAAAAAAAATTACATAATTTTTTTTAATTATTAACTCATTTTGTTTATATAAACAAATAATTAAGAAACTTATATTTAATATTATAATAACTCAACTAAAAGTCAACACAAATCCCAATATACCACAGTTAAAACCAAATGGCCACAGAGGTCGACATTCTCAAAAGAATTAGTAAGAGAGCTGCCCACAAAATGACATAATAACTGGAACCCTAGTTGTCAAAGAGATTTCTCACTATAAACTATAAAACTAATAATTCATAGAGTTGGGTCTAGTAAAAAAGGATAGTTTCTCACAAGATAATAAATTTAAATTTAAATTTTCACAAAGAGATATACTCATATTTAGAATTTAATAGTATTTTGAACAAAATTATTTTCAATAAAAAATATCAATAAAAAAAAAGAGATAGATTTTGAAGCAACTAAAGAGCGAGAAAAATCAACCTCCACCATGTCAATTTTCTGTAGGCCTTTATGTAATACTATGACAAGAATTCTCTGTTAAAGCACGAAGCATTAGAAACGGACAAAGTTAGTAATATGAGACCCCCTAACCGTCTTAAGCAAAACGTTAATGGCTGTGAATCCGGTAGTTGTCAATAGACTTATTATAGAGAACTAATACTTAATTGTTATATTTTGATTGAAAATATATAATTGCAAAGATATAAGAAAAGCTGCATAATTTTTGTTCTAATTATCAAACTCATTTTGTATTATAAACAAATAATTAAGAGGCTTATATTTAATATTATAATAACTCAATTAAAAGTGAACACAAATCCCAATATGCCACGGTTATAATCGAATGGGTAGCGAGACTGATCTTCTCTTAGCTTCACGTAAAAAGAATTACTAAGGGAGCTGCCCACAAAATGACAAAATAACTGAACTCCGGCAATAAAATTTCTCCCAAAATTGAATCTAATGAAAGGGGTTGATGTTGGAAAGAGGTGAGGCATCAAACCCCAACATTTGTGGGCCCATGTTGTACCTGTCATATCATCTGACTCAAATGGTGGGATGGACCTTCTTTTAGGGGGTTTCCGTAGTTGACACGACTCTTAACTTTAAGAAAAAAAACAAAAAACAAAAGTGAGCGTTAGAAGAGAGAGAGATTGACGTGACTTGTGAAAGTGAGGAAGTGTAACACTCACTCTCTTACTCTTTTGTTTTTTTTTCTCACAATTCACCTGAAACACCTAGCTATTATAAGCATGGTTCTCTCTGTCTTCATAACGCTGACTCTTCGTCTTTTCTCACAATTCCCGTCAAACACCTATTATAGGCATATAATATTTTTCTCCAAGGGATTTGAATATGACTTTATTATTTTGTACGAGAGCAGTCCTGTTTAATTAAAAATGATTCCTATTAGTACATGATGAGTTATTTGAA
This sequence comes from Biancaea sappan, assembly GCA_037074585.1. Classification (NCBI taxonomy): domain Eukaryota; kingdom Viridiplantae; phylum Streptophyta; class Magnoliopsida; order Fabales; family Fabaceae; genus Biancaea; species Biancaea sappan. The sequence continues at coordinate 1,096,157 of CM073501.1, read as the reverse complement.
TTAGTGAAAAAAAATGCATATTATGAAAAGCTGTGATTTTGAAGAGGCTGAGCTTTTTTTTTTTAAATTGTATTTTATTTCTAAGTTTTTTCATTAAGATGGCATTTTTTTTAAAAAAAAAGTACTATGAATACATAATATAATTAGATTTGATCTTCATTAAACACCTTTTGTTCTTTCTAACTATCAAAACTCTCCATTGTAACTAAAATAAATGCATGTTTATAATTTGCTACATTACCTTAAAAGTTATAATTTTAGGAATAAATTAACTAAAATAAATGCATGTTTATAAAAATTATATGCTACTTTTAAATATTTATAATTTTTTTAATTATATATATTCTTCTAATTAAGCTTTTTTTTAGACTAGATTTGTTGTTCATCGTGATGAGGGAAAAAAATACATTATAAAAAAAAATTGGCAAGGTTTGGAATCGCGGGCGCCTAGAGCTATACAGGGCTCGAAACAACGGGATCAGATCGAAAGGAGAAATAATAGCAGATGTTCCAAACGGAATTCCAAGGGATGATTGGGCTTCTTCTGTTCGGCACTGTCAAGACCCACGTTACCTGGTAATGACGCTTTAAAACATTATTTTCTATATCATTTTTATACTATAATAACATGCTTCATCCAAATGTTAGGAGAGAGCTAGAAAAAACAAAGCGAGTAGACAACGTCTAACTCTTAATCACACAGGAGGCGTAAAGAGTTTAGCTCGAAAAGGAGTTGAGATAATAAACTTACTTTTTTTAACCGGAATATATAATATTATTTTATAAATAATTGATTTTAATTTTGTAGGCTCCTAAGGGTGGTAGACCTGTCAATAGGGCAGAACTTTGGATTGCGACTCATAAAAAGAAAGATAGCTCATTCATCAGCGATGAAGCGAGAGCCATCACTGTAAGTTGTTTTTGTATTTAAAATTTTCGAAATGTGAGTTAATGTATTCAATTGTTAATAATGTTTTATTTTTTATGTGGGTGTACAGGAAAAAAATACTATGATTGAGTCACAAGGCACTGCATCCACTACAGTCTCGCCTCAAGACTCATTTGCTCTAGCTTTAGGAAGCCATCAGTATCATGGACGAGTGCGTGGCTTGGTGTCACGACTCAAATTCCGGGCACGTGACCGGCACGGTGACACGAATCCTATGTCACCATAAGCCTAATTAACAATTCTATTTCTACCCCTTTTATGTTATTTATATAAAATATTTAGCGTACATAAATAGAGAAAAATCAGAGTTTGAAAAAAATATATATATATATATATAATAGATTGATATTTAGGAAATAGCATTTAAATATGAATAATTATTAATTAAGGTTAATATTAATTAAATTTAATTTAATTTATGAATGAATATTACTTAAAATAAATATATAAAAAAATATCAATTCATACAATTTTAATGTTTAAAAAAAATAAATTATAATATTTCATTCATTCTCAAAGTCACATTAACATAAATAAACCCCGTAGTTTTAAATCTCGATTTCTACCATAATTCGTATCATAAATTCTCAAAATAAATCTTCAAATTTGAATCAAATTAAATACAATAAATAAAGTAGTTTAACTATCCGAGAACCCCCTAGATGTCCTAGTTGACCACAGAGCTTCCTAAACTTAACAAAAATAAAATACTAACAATATGGGACCTACCCAACAATAGGATAGTCCAACGGCAACTACTCGTCTAACGGAAGATTCTCCTTCACTATCTGATCTGAAAAGGGAAAATTAACGAGTGTGAGATAATAATTTCAGTGAACGAGCCAATCCCCGCCCTAATAAAATCCGCTATGCAAAAGCAATAAAATAAAAATCATAGGTAAAAATTATAAAATCACAAGGAAAGATACACATTAAAGAATTGCAAATCAATCAGACAATTCAGACCAACGGAACTAGTACTCGTCAATGGCAAAATATCTGGGAGCGCCCGTAGGCTCGCTCAACCAATCTCATCATATTCGGGAGCGCCCGTAGGCTCGCTCAACCAATTTCCTCAATTTTATTAACCCGCCATGACGCACAATCTCATCAGTAACGATCAGGGAGCCTCAGAGGTCAAGTCATCCTATTACCCGGATTTCTCGCTTGACATGAGAGAGGATACTATCCCGCCCAAACACAAACAATATTAATCTAATATAATAAAATACAACATCATAAATCGTCAAGTATGAAAGTCTAAATAATCTCAATTATCTTAAATTTCAACCATATCGTAAATCAAATGTGCATCCTTTTTTCAAACAAAATAATAATAATAATTATTATTATCATCACCAATCATATTCCCACTATGGTCATTACCTATCTTTATACCCTATTACTTTAACACTTAAGATAATATTAAAGAAGGATTAGTTCACTCATCTGGGTTCCTTGCTAAACCATAGCATGACATTCCAAGATTCTTCGGTAATGTGCCGGATTTTCCTATCGCATGTTTGAAAGACAAACTTTGAAATTAAAACAAAAAGTTATTTTATTTCAGTTTTCTGACCTCTGTGTACTGTTTCGGCCATATCTCTCAAACGGTAGGGATTTTTCAAAAGATTTTAGATTTTCTGGAAAATAGACAAAAAGAGCTTTCCGTGCATAGGTAATTTGAAAATTTTGGAGTTTTTTAGAGAGAGATATGGTTGTTTTAATTTTCAGAAAAATTGTTCCAGAATTTCCGAAAATAAATGTTCTTACCTTGTTTTAATTCTTGCTATAGATGAAACCCCTTTGAATTCTTGTTTGGGCATGGAATGTGCAGATCCTAGGATTATGTGTAGGCTGTAAAACATGATGTGGGGTTTGGTTGTTCTTATATTTATTTCAAAAGAAACGACATTGTTAAAATAGAAGGGAAGATTATGACTTACCTTAATTTCTTCTTGCTTATTAGTTGTTAACTCCACTTGAGCTTCCCAATATTGAAAATTGAGTGTTGATGTTTAGAAAAAAAAATATTAGCCAAGAGAGTGTGCTTGTGGGAGGGATTAGTTTGGTTGAGTATGTATTTGTTCTAGGGTTTCTAACTTAGTTTAAGATAGATCAATTTAATTGTTTAAATTTAAATAGATTTTGTTATTCAAATTTTAGATTATTCTAATTAAAAATAATATGTTTAATTCAGATTTCTAAAAAAACTTTTCTTTTTCAGATTTCATATTGGGATAATTTACCCTTCAATTTAATGTCTAATTAGATTGGTTAGTTTGGATAATTATCTAATTTCCTTATTTAATCTTTTGCATTATCTTTTAACCATTGCTACTACTATTTATATTATATATATATATTATTTTGTTTAGTTAATTTTGATTTGTTTTAATTACTATTACTAATATCTATTTAATTATTCCTTATAGTCTTTCGAAATCCCCTGTTGCTCATGAGATTAGTATCCTAGTTGGTTAATTTATCAACTTGTATTTTTATTAATTTCTTTTTGTTCCAATTTCAAAATTCAACCTTAAACGCCCAATCCTAGATTATGTAAATCTAAGATCTTACTTCAAATGTTGGAAGGTATATTTCAGATTTTTCTTTTTTCATTTGTTTTCGTAATTCATTAAAATTTTCCTTTTAGACATTTTTTTTTGTATAAGACTATTTCTTAATTACAACTATATATTCTAAAAATAATATCTAGAGTTTTAGAAACTAATTTCCATTTTCTATTTCACAACAAGGTTCCCTATAATTTTGTCCATCTATTCCTATACTTTGTACACATTTTTGCTACACCCCACAAGATTCCAAAATCTTTCATTTAGTCCCTGCGAGTTTCACTTTAGTCCATGTATGGCCTAACATCACACATTGCTAGCCTACAGCCTAAAATCACATATCTAAGCATCATCACATTATACAATAATATCAAACACACATATTGCACACAAAATTTGCAATTTCAACACTTGTAAAATCAAATTCATTATTTAAGTAGAAAATAAAATAGAAGGTATTACACTTGGGATTTGGACCATGTCCTACTCAAATGTTTAGGCGCACTTCATGCTTTGCAGGCAACACGTCTTCGAGTCAATCTGTTTCGTGAATTACATACATAGATTGCAAGTCTCAAGTCTCAAATAGAGCAGATGACAAATCTCAAGTCTTAAGTAGAAAAGATGACTCGAAAATATAATGAAATGATGCAGTTCTTCCAGAGACTCCAAGGCAGTCGAGACTACTGTTGCTCCAATTTGGTCATTCTAATCTCTGCACTCCTAACTTTGCTAATATAACCATTTAAACTAAATTTTGAAAAACTGAAAGTTGACTTAGTTGTACTTAAGAATTATTTTATCTTGACCTTCAGTCAGTATTTTGATCATATCTTTTAAATGAAAAATAATTCTTGAGTGAAACTTATATCATTTGAAACTAAACTCCAAGAGCTTTCCAATGATATATTATTTTTTAAAACGGAGTTCAAATGAGAGAGTTATAAATTTTTAAAGTGAACTTACAAATTTCAAGTTAACAGAATTTTTGACAGAGAGCAATCAGTCGACTGATAGACCATGATCAGTCGACCGATAGCCTAGAAACACTGTCTAACGATCATATTTTTGTGTCTAACGGGTATATTGAGCTATCAGTTGACTGATGGTCTTATGACAGTCGACTGATTACACCTGGACTACATTTTTAAGTATAGTAACGGCTATAAACAGCTATATTTTAATGGAGCTTATATATATGACCTTAGATATATATACTTTTATGTTAGAATTATGTACTACAATGATATATTAACATGTTCTATCATCTTTGAGAGAAATCCAAATATTCTTTAGTCAAATCTTGCATATTTTCTATTATTAGAGTTATTAGAGCTTCATTTGTATTCATCTACTATTTAGAGAGAGTTTCTTTGTATTGTTGATTTTGATCAATACATATATTATTCTGAGTTGAGATTCGCAAGTACCGGTGTTGGAAGAACTTGCTTTAGATTGAAGAGGAGCCTGGATTCATAAATTCTCTGTTGTGGATTCGCAAATACTCGAATTGAATTTGCGTGGTTGTAGTGGTTTATAAGTACTCCGTATAAAACTTGCAATCATAGTGAAAATACTCAAGTGGTCTCTTGAGGACTGGATGTAGGCTTGGGATTAGCCGAACCAGTATAAATCTCCGAGTTTGCTTTCTCTATCCTTACTCTATTTACATTTGAAGTTAATTAATTAATGTTTTGCATTTATATTTGATTTCTACCTCAAGCATTAATTAATTTGTGTAGATTTATATTTGCTCTTAAATTTCTTGCACTATAAAATTATTCATCTTGATAATATTTTGATTTTCTGAATTAAATTATTATCTTTAGCATTGTCCAATTTCAGAAAGTCATTTTAACTTCCAATTAAGTTTTGTAGAAATTTTTATAAAACTCAATTCACCCCCCTCTTGGGATCCAACCATTTCTTTCAATTATAATTCTATAATGATAAATATTTAAACCATTGTAAATTAATATGTAATTAAGAAAATAAAAACTATAAAAATTATAAATTAATATTTAAATGTAATAAATATATCTATAATTAGCATCTTTGATATAAATTCTTATGTTGTAATAACCAAAAAAAATTTTCAAAATCATAAATAAATAAAAAAAGAAAGATAAAATTATGGTATAATTAATAAAAAATTATCATTAGGAAAATTGTAATAATTAACATAAAAATTACACAAAAAAATAAGAAATAATAGATTAAGACAAAGGAATATATCATATATAATAAAACTATAAAATCACTTAATAAATATATCTAAAATTAGCCTCTTTGATGTGAATGTTTATTTTGTAATAACAAAAAAAATTCACATTCATCTGTCTCTCTATTAATAAACATAAAAAAAAAGATAAAATTAACGAAAAAATTATCATTACGAAAATTGTAATGATTAACATGAAAATTATATGAACAAGTCAAAAATAATAATAAATTATGACAAATGACTATATCATATATAATAAAACAATAAAATTACTTAATAAAAAAGCACATTCATCATATTTCTATATTAACTAACTTCAAATAAAAAATAATAAGATTAAATTATAATATAGTTAAAAAAATAATTATCATTCAGATAATTGTAATGACTAACATAAAAATTATATTACATATTATGTAAAAGATAGTTAATATTTAATTAAATTATAAAAAATATTTTAAACTAAAAAAATAATTAAATCATAACAACAACTTAAAACTATTTAATATATGTGAAAATAAAAGTACAATAGATAACAACTATAAAATAAAAATACCTGAGAGAATAATGAACAAAGATGAAGAAGAATTATTATAAGAAGGAGACGGAGAAGTTTCAGACGAAGGAGAGAAACAGAAAAAAAAAATGTATGTGTTGTTATGGGGGAGAGGCGAACAGATTTAAGAAGAAAGGGGGAAGTCACCTTGGGGGGGTTTAGGCCACGTGTCGGGCATGCACGATGTCATCTCTAAGGGTGACACGCAGTCTGACAAAAGCAACATCGCTCCTAACAAAAACGACACACTTGTAATTTGTCCAAATCCACAATAAAAGTGACTCATATCCGAAAACTTAAAAAAAAACAGGAAAAGATTCGAAATATAAATTTATTAGTGGTATGGGATAGTAAAAAAGTCCAATATTGGCTAACTCGTCCTCTCGTCAACATACCACGTGGTAAAATCACAAATCATTGTCTTCTGGTATTACAAGAACAAAGTATGGCACGCAATCAACGTTAGTGTCACGTCCCAAAATCTGAGCACGTGACCGGCACGGAAAGTGAATTTCACCTCACCTCCGTAAGCCTATCTTTCTCTTAAGCACAATACTAAACCTTATTTTGGTTATTCTTTTAAATACAATTAATTTAAATTACATAATTTAAGAAATAAAAAAAAATTATTTCTCTTCTCACAAAATGATAAGAAATTATGGCTAAACTGAGTTTCCCATACACATTACAATTATAAACATTACGTTGCTGAACAAACCTACCCGATTACAGAGTTTTTTCTAGATTTATACATTAGAATAAGTCCTAAACATTATACCTTTATCCTAAACAAATGAAAAAAAAAATAATCTTGGCGTGAACGTCATCAAATTAGGAAGTTCTCCATACCTGAAACTGAAAACAGCTTCTACTTGAGAGAATCCTACCACATTCAAACACAATATAGGTATACATATATACATGCAGATATATATAATTGATCTAACGGTATAATCATCTAAGTTTTGGTGTACAAGATATTTATCAAGACACACACATTGAAATCACCTCGCAATTATTAACAACATATTTAAGATCAAGCCAAATCACATTTCAAACAATTCAAACAATTCATACAATTCCAAATCAAGTTCCCAGACATTTTTCGGGGTCCCGTCCACAATAAGTGGCCGTTGCCCCACGGCCCCTGCCGTATCCTCCCTTATTTCAACCCTGTCCTCAAAGGGACAAATCTGTAATCCAACCTTATTTCACCCTGTCCTTAAAGGACGAATATCATATTCAATATCACGTGGCCATAGTGATCTCGTTCCACCCTTATTTCATCCCATGACATCCCATAAACTTTATTTCCGTTTCTCTCAAGATCAAACACAATCACATTATACAATCATAGGCAACCATATGCATCTCATTTCAGGAAAAGTTCACAACAGAATCATATTTACACATTTCAATGTATAACATGAATGCATGAATTTCATGTCACATATATATATATAGAGTATACTTTTAATATATACATTAAATAAGCAAACAAGGTAAGGTAGGATCTCTCACCTCGATTCCAAGCTAAAATTCTACACTTCAAATCAGAGGATAAATGCCAAGGAACTCATCAAAGGCCTAAAGATCAAGCCAAGCAAGGAGATAACACTTAATCAGAACATAGGCTATCATTCATTTAGCTTTGTTCTGTTTTGAGGTTAAAATCAAGACTAATCTTTAAGAAATTTCTGGGAATAAACTATAGCTCCAAAAATTATGAAATTTAGTACAAATCGTTATTAATATGTTAACATACTAGGATAAAAATTTCAGAATTTAACTCTATCGTTAGACCCTACTAAAGACCTTATTAGTGACCAAAGGTCAGAATTGTCCAACTCAGCCAAATGCTATAAAATTTGGTAGACAATTAGTATGAAGTCTTAACTAGGTGTTATAAAATGTTCAAGTCAAAATAAGATCGTTTAGTGATTGCGTAAAATCCAAAATTCATAACAAAAAGGAAATGGGCTTCATAGGTGTTAAGAATATTTTATCAAATAAATGGTGCTAGCACGTACTAGTCAGGCGTATTGATATCATAGTGTGCATAAAATACTAATAAGTAATAATCACTTTCAAAAAGATAAATATAAACTAGAACAACCCAAAAGAATATTACATCTGCCATCACTAGGCATCTCAAAACAGAAATTATGTTCGTACTATCACTATATATAAATTATCAACTCACTTGCTTCCATTCTCTTTGTTCCTTAGCCACTAAATATCCATACATAACCAAAGAAACCATTTTTTTTCCTTCTATTTTCCTGACCAAAGAAACCATTTTTTTTCCTTCTATTTTCCTGATTGTTCGAGAAACTTTAATTCATGGTTCTTTAACAATAAATTTCTTTGTTGTAGTTTTCCACTCAATCTGCAAAGGTAATTTAATTTCACTCTTAAATCCATTTTGACATACTCTTAAATTTCAAGAATAAACAACCTAAGGACAATACATGCATATACGACACTTCATCCATGGATGAAAAAAAATATATGCAAAAAAAAAAATTGCAAATTCCGAGTTTTCTACCCACTATCAGTTGCACCACCATGAGCTTCCCTCCCTATGGTTGAATAACGGAGAAGAACCACCCATGTGATGACAACGCCATAGAAGAGAAAGAGAGCTCAGATGGTTGACTATAGTATCCCTTTATTGTCTACCTCCTTCCTGTTCTTTCTCTCTCTCGATCGGTTTTGTTTTGCACAGACCAAATGATAAAGGAAGAAGAGGAGAGGAAGGGAAGGTTTGGTCAAAGGTGGGGTGGTGGTCCCTCATTCCAATCAATCCATTTCCCTCACCTTAATTATTTGCCTTCCCGTGAATCTTTCCCTTTCTCACTTGATCTCCTCTTCTCTCTCTTATTTTTTTTTCAGCAAGTTTCAATGATTGAAGCATTCAAGAAGCTTCAATTCCCACCTCTGCTTGTAATTTCAATCGTACGTGCGTCCTCTATCACATGGTGCCACTTGTTCAAGTTTTTTTTTTGGCTTAAACTACAAAAACATCTCATCCTAAAACACAATTGATCACTTAAGTCTCTAACGAGTTAATAAAAAAAATTCCTAATCTTTCCCAAAAATATATACATATATAAATATATACATATATAAATATATATATTCCTTATAATTAAATTTTTCAATAAACTTCAAAATAGATTTTAAATATTCATATAAATTCTTGGGATATTACAGTTAGGGTGAGGTATGGCTATGGGAACGAGGAGCCTTTGAAGGTCCCATGCTATGTCAGAAGACTTCATTTTCCTTATGAGAATCCAGTTATTTCAGGAGGCTGGCGTCGCTTTGCTGCCGATAAAGGATTTGCTGAGGGAGATCTTCTCATATTTTACAAGGAACGAGATCAGCAGAACTGCGTTTATCGTTTCGTAGTGCTAAGAAAGGATGTTGGTGAAACGGGTCAACTGCGCTAGCTTGGTTTAATTTCCTAATTAGCTTAGCCCTATGTGATGAGTTGAGTTTTGTTTTGATTATTAGTTTCTTTTAGGAGTGATCGTACTTATATTCTGTTAGAAGTTTGAACTTTTACAGTGTTTTTTTTTTTTAATTGTCATGGTCTCATGAACTCTTCTACCATGTAATCTGGGGCTACCAGTACCACATTGTATGTTGTTTTAATTTATTTCCCACGTCTATGCTTTCTCTTCAATTCTCTGGGGTTACTAGTACCACTGCGCTTTATAAAGGTAGAACAATTAACAAGTTCATCTTGATAAAAGCTATCTAATTCAATTAATTTAAAATCAAAATTATGGTTGATCAGTTAAATTCTACAATTAGTTACTGACTCTATATACAATACAACCTTCCTTTATGCGCTTTCCCGTGTTAATACGACTCTTTAACTTGGCGGTAGAATTGTGAGAAGAAAACAAAGGGATATGGTTCAACTTTTTTAGAGCCGTTAAATTCAACATTTCTTATTTCTTTTTTGTATTTTTAAAAAAATTTTATAATTATTTTATTATTTCATATTTATTATTATGCTTACAACTATAATTAATTACTAATTGTAAATTTTCCTATAATTTTTTAAAAATATTAAAAGAATAAAAGACGTTAAATTTAATAATTCAATGACTCTAAAAAGAATTAGATGTTCTCATTCTTAAAAAGAACTAAAGCTGATCATCATCCAAAACACAGAATGGAGCGATAAAATCACATAAAGTTGTCATTCAGTAGAATAGACAAATATCTTATAATTTTTTAAATAATAACTAATTAATTTTTGTAGTTGTGGGAACATCTGTGGAAAAACGGGAAAAAAAAAACTCAAATCATATTCTAGGATAAGAGTTAGAATTTAAAAAAAAAAATTCATACGTCGGCCAATTAAGACTCAATAATTAATAAGAATGAGAATAGGAAATTAAATATACTAAGTGCTTATTTTAATGTACATTTGTTTATGGAAAATTTATAAATATATTTAAAGTGTTAATAACTCAAAATGTGTAATAAATAATATTTTATTAATTATTATTTTAAAAAATATAAGATATTTGTCTATTTTACTGCATGACTTTGGATTTTCATTCCTGTATATTATTTCTCTTCATATAACACTCAGGGACCGTTTGATATCCAAGAAAGAGTAAAAATGGAAAGGAAATAGAAAAATGGAAAGAAAGAGAGAATGGAAAAAGAAGAAGGAAAAAGAAAAAAAACTTCTTTAGTATATAATGGAAAAGAAAGAAAGAAAATAAAATTATTATATTTTTTTAAAGATAATAAAAAATAAATATAAAAGTAGTTTACTATTTTGTCCTTAACAACCCAATAGTCTCAATGGAGCCGGTTGACCGGCTGCCAGCGCTTGGCAAGAGCCGGTCGACCGGCTACCGGGAGTCGGTCGACCTGCTGTAGGTCCTGGTAGCAACCAGTCTATCGGCTGCCAGACGACTACCATGGCTGCCATGCGCTTGGCAGCCGCCGGTTGGGCGGCTAGCAGTCGCGCTTGACAGCCAGTCGATCGGTGGCTACTAAGCTCCTGTCAGGTGTCTAGTGGCCTTTGGTCGACAGGCGACTAGCGCGACGAGTGACATACAATTTGAAAACTCTAACGGCAACTGAGCATAACGTGGGCAAATAAGAAATTTTACTTTGCTTTCCATCAAAATAACCGGTTTTCCAGCCAAAATGCGATGGAAGCCAAAAAATCGATTTTAAAGGAAGAGAGATTTCTCACTTCCATTTTCAATATATACAGTATGAGCTACCAAATGCTGAAAAAAGATTACAGTAATAGAAAGTGTCTTTCCTTTCCAGCATCCGAACACCTACTAAACCCCCCCTTCTCTTTTATGCTCTGTCACAATCACGTTAACAACAAGTTGTTATAAGCTGACCATCATCTTTCTTGATAGGAATTTAAATATGATTTTATTATCTTATGAGAGGCTAATCATTTTTACAAGATCAATTTTTGTTAGTACAAGTTGAGTGAATTGAAATAGTGAAAAAAATGCATATTATAAAAAGCTGTAATTTTGAAGAGGCTGAGTTTTTTTTTTTTTTCAAGTTGTATTTTATTTCTAAAATTTTTTATTAAGATGACTTTTTTTTAAAAAAAAATTAGTACTATGAATACATAATATAATTAGATTTGATCTTTTTTCAACGCCTTTCGTTCTTTCTAACTACCAAAAAGCTCCATTGTCACTAAAATAAATGTATGTTCATAAAAAAAATTATATGCTACATTACCTTAAAAGTTATAATTTTAGAACAAATATAATAATCCAAATATAGAAATACTAAGCCTCTCAGGTTTTTATAACAACACAATTTTTAATTCTTGAAGGTGAGGATCTATAATGTATTTAGTAACAATTTTTAAATCTTCAAGAGTGAGAATTTTTTTTCAAAATACATATGTTAGCAAATTAAGACTCATTATTTTTTTTAACTGAAAAGGTCCTAGGCCTAAGCAATTTTATTGATAAAATTTTGAAAGTCTACACGTGCCAAATTAATATAAACTGCTGGATTTTTTTATTTTAAAAAATAAAGTCTTCCCCCAAGGAAGTAGAGACTGTTCTTAAAGGCCGCAAAGTATTTTGCTGATTCATGAATTAATAAGAATGAGAATAAGAAAATTAATATACTTAAGTGCCTATTTTAATGTATCTTTTTTTCATGTTAAATTTATAAGATATTCGAAGTGTTAACTAAAAATGTGCAAAAATAATATTTCAAAATTTTATTTATTTATTACTATATATATATATTAAAAAAAATTTACAAGATATTTGTGTGTGTTGTTGTATTGTTTTATAATTATGACTACGTTTGGTAAAAATAATTGATAAGTTAAATGAAAGTTTATAAGTTAATTTTTAATTAAAAGTTGATAGCTGTTAAACTAGTTTATTGAATTAGAAATGTTTGGTAACAATAGCGGTTGAATTAGTTGATAGATGTAAAATAAAATAAAATGATATATATTTTATAATCCTAAAATAATATAAAAAATATATCATTTTTCGTTTTAAATTAAATTAATCTAAATTATTATATATATATATATATATATGATTAATTAAATATAGATATTATATATATATATATAATATAGGAAAAAATGTATTTTTTCTCCGTGAACTTTACTTCATATGTAGAAAATCCCCACGAACTTTAAAACTCGACAATAAACCCCTATAAACTTTTAAATGTGTATAAGTTACCCCTTCTGTTAAAAAAATCGTTACTCAACCTAATGGTCAACGCCCAATTAACAAAAAAGGCCACATAAGCTGTTGACTTGGCATAATTTGTCTTCTACTAATCTGGTTTCCATAATTATATTATTACCAAAAGTTCCTCAAAACAACTATTTACTATCAATATAGTTCCCAAATTAATTTGTCTTCTACCAATATGGTCCCCATAATTATATTATTACTAAAAGCTCTCCAAAATAAATTTTCTTCTACTAATATGGTCTCCATAATTATATTATTACCAAAAGTTCCCCAAAACAATAATTTACTATCAATATGGTCTCCAAAATCACATTATTATGAAAACTGCCCCAAATTAATTTGTCTTCTACCAATATGATCTCCATAATTACATTATTACCAAAAGTTTCCCAAAATAATTTTTCTTCTTCCAATGTGGTCCCTATAATTATATTATTATCAAAAGTTCTCCAAAATAACAATTTACTATCAATATGGTCCCCAAAATCACATTATTATGGAAACAGCCCCAAACTAATTTATCTTATACCAATATGGTCCCTATAATTACATTATCACCAAAAAGTTCTCCAAAACAAAAATTTACTATTAATATAGCCCTCAAAATCACATAAATACCTAAAGTTTTCCAAAATAATAATTTACTACCAAAATAATGCACAAGAGTTATATATTTAGCAACCACATTTGAAGTTTTCAAACAGTGGTTTAGGTCAACGCAACCTGCTTCGACCATTTAAACCACGTTTTGTCTTTTTAGTGTCATTATTGTTGTTCTAAATCATGTTTATCCAAATGTTCTCTAAATATAAATCTTGTTCTCCCAAATTTAAATTTACCCGAATCTCACATTTTGTAAACCAAAATTTACTTAAATCACATTTAGTCACCAATTTTTCAAACACACACTTACTAATATATGGTGCAGCCCCCCAAAAGGGGAAAATATTGTTTTATTGTTCAGTCAGTCATTAATATTGTTTAGAGAATTTAGTTGTTTTATTATTTATGAAGTTTGGTCATCATCTCTACATATTTTCGGCCGATAATACACGAATTATTCTTAGTCTCATTTTACTTTAGAGCTTGCACCAGTACTGGTTTATTGTTTTCACAAATTATAAGGACTCATTTATAAATTTTTAAATTATAAATATTAAATTAAAAATCAAATGATATTATAAGGACTAAAAGAATAATTTAACATCACATACACATATACGAAAAAGAGACATAAAGGAAATAAATAAGAAAAAAAGTAGTCAGATGTTATTTTTTCTATAAATATTTCAATTTATTTTTTATATGTTTTATATTTATTTTATTAATCTATTGAACATGTTTTTGGAGACCAATATATCGACTAGAACGGTAGTAATTATGAGCTAACCTTTCTTTGGGCGAATCTATGGGAGGTCGGCTTTCCAGCCATTCGAGATTTGGGTTGAATTTTAATTAAGTGAGTTATTATATATATATATATATATATATATATATAAACCTCTTATTTTTTTATAAAACAAAATGAGTTTAAGAATGAGAAGAAAAATTATGTATTTTTTTCTTATATCTTGATCTATTTTCAATCAAAACATAAAAGGCGTTGATTATTTAATCAAAACACGATTAATGTATGAATTTTAAAAATAATTATATATTTTTTATAACTCAAATATTATTTTATGGGTTTTTTAATATACTTGTTATACATGTTTTTTTTAATGAATAACTTAATAGCAAATATGTAAGAAACCATATATAAGTCTTGTCATTTAGAATTATATTCTCACTTAATATATTGCAAAACCTATAAAGCAATGTTGAATTATAAAAAAAAATATATAATTTTTTTAAAGTCCATAAATTTATTGGAGAACTAACACTTGATATGTTTTGATTGAAAATACATAATTGCAAAGGTAATAAAAAAACTACATAGTTTTTTTTTTCTCATTATCAAACTCATTTTGTTTTATAAAAAAAATTTTAACAGCCCCTTCAACTTTTATCTTTGTAAAAATCTATTTCTATCCAACTTTTCATCAAATCAACTATCAGTCAATGTCATAGTCAGCCTTAATACCACATCATGCCACATCACTTCTAATTTTTAATACAAGCATTTATGTTACAAATTAAACTTAATCCAACCTTCTCTTATTTGTACCACCTCTTCCAGATGCTCCCATATATTTTGCCTTGCACTGTTGTTAGCAAACCACCCATCACTGGAAGTCACCCTCCGTTGCCAGAAATTGTTATCCATCACCCTTTGTTGCTCATGCTCCTTTGTATTAGGCGTGTCTTGTGCGACGACCTAAGATAGTATCCAAATGTGCCAAGGTTGTGTATTGGGTACAGTGTGTCGTCATTTGTAAATTAAGTGGTGTAACAATTGCTCATAGTCTTGGTGTGTTTGGATACTATCTTAAGTTGTTGCACGTAGCACACCCAATATAGAGGAGCATAAGCAACAAGGGGTGACAAGGAGCAATGCAACAAGGCCTAATATAAGGGAGCACGAGCGCTACGTATACTGTGGGGATTAAACAGTTGAAAGAAGAAGGATTAAGTTCAATTTGCCACATCAGTACTTGCATGTTTAAAAATTAGCAATGATGTGGCACTAGGAGGGGTTTTTTTGCTATAAGATGAAAGTTGAGGAAATTATCTTGTTTAAAATTCAAGGAGGTAGTACCATGACCCTAAAATTCAAGGAATAAAATACATTTTGACCATCTATATATAAACTGATTTTTCTAATTATTAGTTAAATTTTGTCGTAGTAGCTAGCTAATAGCTATACCTCAAAATTACAATAAAAATCTAGAACACTAATGTTTTGGGATTGGGGGGCCTCCTTAGCCCAAAAGCTAAGGAGACTTTCTTTTTCTGATGTTTTGTTTTGGTGTTGGCATTTAGTAAAGTGTTGGACTTCTTCAACACTATTTTATTGAGATAGGACAGGTGGTGTTCCATGTGGGCCCTACCTTGACTTGTTGGGAAGCCTTGCACTACACTGATCACCAATGTCTAGCAAAAAATGTTGAATTTTAATATAATATATATCCTATTTTGGATTAGCATTAATCAATTATTAAATATCATTAACATATTAACTATATTATTCTAATATATAGCCTTTAAGATATGAATATTATAATTGGATTTTTATATTGTGAGTGACCCGTGATGGGTTGGGTTAATCACATAGTCTGTTGAGAAGTCTCTGCTCTCATCTGATAATAAATAAACTGACTCCCCATTAATCAGTTTAACCCTAGACAGAAAACTTATAGATAGAGAGTAGTACCACTCTCACAAAATATTCAAAATTTCCTCTGTTCTGTTGTTCGAGATGGATACCGCGATGATGCCAGGTACACTTTATATTCATCTCTTTTATATCCTGTTATTTTAATATGCCGTAGTCTATATCTATACCGATCTAGGATCAGAAATTAGTCCAATCTAAATCCTTCAGAAAATTCATGTTTGAAAATCTAGGTAATAGTTACACACACAAGTAAGGAAAGCGTGAAACATTTGAGTAAATTGCGTGTATTTGTAATATAAGTGATCAAAGCCTAAAGGACATCCAGTTTAATTAATTAGAAGAGACACAAATAAAATATATAGATGAGAGCTTGCTGAGTAGTCATTCCATTGAGAATGAACTCCTAATACTCAATAATTCAAAGAACGTCAAAATAATAATAATAATAATAATAACAAAAATTCATAGCTAATAACTTATTGTGCCAAAACCCGTTAATGAGAGAGATCAATCATTCCACGTAGTAAAAGCTGATGCATTTGGTGGGTGAGATCAAGGCTGCATTTATCGTTTCGTTGTGCTGACTGCTAAGTTGGAATTCAACTAGTGGGGCTCGATCAGGTTAATTGTTAGTTTCTTTTTAGGAGCATTCGTGCTTATATTCTGTTATAAGTTTGAACTTTTGCTTTTTTTTTTTTAATTTGTCATGGTGTCATGAATTCTTCTACTATGTAATCTAGGGTTACTAGTACCACTGCACTGTGTGTTGTTTTGATTTATTTCCAAATTGTCTATGCTTTCTCTTCTCCAATTCTCTGGGGTTACTAGTACCACTGCGCTTTATAAAGTTAGCACAATTAACAAGTTCATCTTGATAAAAGTTATCTAATTCAATTAATTTAAAATCAAAATTATGGTTGATCTGTTGAATTCTACAATTAGTCCCTCGCCATTATATATACAATACAACTGGTTGATCATCATGGGTTTAACCAAGCTCTGAGAAAAGATTCATCAACCCACTTAAGAAAATATTCAAATATCTTTATTTTATGTTGGTTGCCCCACAAGCTCATAAACTTTTGGGGCCCCAAAAGCTCATGTGTTTTTTTTTTCTCTATGATTTACTATCTTAATTATTCGCCAAAGAAAATATATGGGTCTTTTTTAGGATGTGAATTAAACAGTGAAATTTGAAATAGGTGAATGGTGACAAACATCGCAGACCAGTTGAAATTGGTAGAAACATGAACCTATCATATATATCCTCGAAGGGAAGGATCCGCTTTGTGAGCAAGGCTCTGATTGTAAAGCTTAGCTGTTGCACGTTTCACGGTTTGGTTCTTTGGAGGTACTTTGAAGTAGAGATAAAGCGAGTTTCAGTTTGAATCATTGTTTCCATATGCAACTCTTAACTTTAATAGCTAGGTGTTTGTCTTTTGGATCTTCAACGGGAAAAGTTATATTCTTGCAGATTATAGTGACTTAAATTTCTTTTTCTGTAATTTTTAATATTTGTAAAGATTTCAAATTTTTAACATTTAATTAGTATGTATGTTTTTATTCATGATAATTTAAAAAATAAAACATTACACTTTAAAATTTATATCATCAAGATTATAAGTAAAAGAAATAAAATGAAATATTGATTTTGAATTTTTTTATAAAAAAATTAAAAGAATGAAATATTTACCAAAAATTTAATGAAGTCCTTAATATTATAGCTTTATGTTCACTTTCTCTTATGCCTCTTCCTCTTTGGCGCTAGAGAGGAGTCGAACTTACTTGACGCATAGTTTTCTAACTTGAACCTAGGGTAGGGTTGGGTTGGGTTTAGATCATGTGTTTTAGATTGACTACAATTGACATGGGATTGACTCGGGTAATATGGCTGGATCAATGGCGACCCTGGCTTTAACCAGGCTGGGTTAACCTAGTTGATCCGGACCCTTTTTTTAATAAATATTTAAATTTGTATGAAAATTTAGAAAAAATGTATACTTACCAAGATCAAATTATATCCCCCGCTTATAGGTTGTGTCTCTTACTATCTTACTATCAATTTTTTCTTAATTTATATGGGTGAAATATCATATATATAAGGTGCAAAAATTGTTCTAACTCAAAAACCAAAACTTGCATGTGACAAGATGCCAAAAATCTAAAATGAAAAAGACATTTGATTTAACAAAAAATATTATTATACTAATGAATTAGGAGATAAGAAAAAAATTATATTTATATAATTATTTGATGAAAAAAAATTAAATGAAGAAAAATTGAATTGCATAGACAAAAAATTTTATATAATTATCTAATTTAAAAAATAATAATAAAATAATTTTTAAAAATTATTTGTAATTTTTGACAAAAAAATTATTTATAGATATTTGTATTTTAATTATTTATGACTAATGACTATGGTTTTAAGACTTTAAAGTGTAAAATTTGATATAAATTATTTGTTTTACTTAGTTTTAAATTTATTTGTAAACAAATATAAGTATATATATAATTTTTAATTTATTTATCTAAATTAACAATTGATCCGATGACTGAAAGACCTGTCTGGGTCTAATAAAAACAAAGAGCTAGTGGGTTTTTTGAAGAGATAGAGAAAGATTATAAAAGAATGATAAAACCATAAAGTCATGCACTAGGATAGACAAATATCTTATAATTTTTTTAAAAATAATATCCATTTGTTTTTGTAGTTGTGGCAATATCTGTGGGCAAAAAAAATACTCAACATTATATTCTAGGATAAGAGTTAGATTTTTTTTAAAAAAAATATATACGTTGGCCAATTAAGACTCATGAATTAATGAGAATAGAAAAATTAATATATAAGTGCTTATGCCGCAACTAAAGAGTGAGAAAAACCCAAGCTCCACCATACGCAACTAAAGAGTGCTTATGACGCAACTAAAGAGTGAGAAAACTCAAGCTCCACTTTAATGGCTGTGAATCCAGTAGTTGTCCATATTCACAAGCTGAGCTCCCTTTTTCTGGGCCAAGCTAGATACCAAATTGAAAACATTGGGCGAATCTATGGAAGGTCGGTTTTCCAGCCATTTGAGATTTGGGTTGAATTTTAATTAAGTGAGTTATTATAATATTATATATATATATATATATATATAATAAGTTTAAGAATATGGAGAAAAATTATGTATTTTTTTCTTATATCTTTGCAATAATCTATTTTCAATCAAAACATAAAAAACGTTAGTTATTCAATCAAAACTTAGTATATTGCAAAACTTATAAAGCAATGTTGAATTATAAATATATATATATAATTTTTCTAACGTCTATAAATTTATTATACTCTGTTGGAGAACTAATACTTAATTGTTATATTTTGATTGAAAATATATAATTACAAAGATATAAGAAAAGCTATATAATTTTTTTTCTAATTATTAAACTCATTTTGTATTATAAACAAATAATTAAGAGGCTTATATTTAATATTATAATAACTCAATTAAAAGTCAACACAAATTCGAATATACCACAACTAAAATCGAATGGCTAGAGAGGTCGATTTTCTCTTAGCTTCGACCAAAAGAATTACTAAGGGTGCTGCCGCAATAATTTTCCAAATCACAGACAAGAATTTTCCAAACATGCTCCAAGGGTTACCATAAGCGAAGCAATGGCGTGACATCGACAGGACCTTTCCAACAAAATGGTGGGATGGACCTTCTTTTGGGCGGTTTCCGTAGTTGACACGACTCTTAACTGCCAAAAAGGGAAAAACAAAAGTGAGCGTTACGAAGAGAGAGAGAGAGAGATTGACGTGACTTGTGAAAGTGAGGAAGTGTAACACTCACTCACTTACTCTTAAATTATGAAAAGCTGTGATTTTGAAGAGGCTAAGTTTTTTTTAAATTGTATTTTATTTCTAAGTTTTTTCATTAAGATGGCATTTTTTTTAAAAAAATAAGTACTATGAATACATAATATAATTAGATTTGATCTTCATTAAACACCTTTTGTTCTTTCTAACTATCAAAACTCTCCATTGTAACTAAAATAAATGCATGTTTATAATTTGCTACATTACCTTAAAAGTTATAATTTTAGGAATAAATTAACTAAAATAAATGCATGTTTATAAAAATTATATGCTACTTTTTAAATCAATTATTAATTTATAATTTTTTTAATATATATATTCTTCTAATTAAGCTTTTTTTTTCAAACTAGATTTGTTGTTGATCGTGATGAAGAAAAAAATACATTATAAAAAAATTGGCAAGGCTTGAAATCGCGAGCGCCTAAAGCTATACAGGGCTCAGAACAACGAGATCAGATCGAAAAGAGAAATAATAGCAAATGTTCCAAACGGAATTCCAAGGGATGATTGGGCTTCTTATGTTTAGCACTGTCAAGACCCACGTTACCTGGTAATGACGCTTTAAAACATTATTTTCTATATCATTTTTACACTATAATAACATGCTTCATCCAAATGTTAGGAGAGAGCTGGAAAAAACAAAGTGAGTAGACAACGTCTAACCCTTAATCACACAGGAGGCACAAAGAGTTTAGCTCGAAGAGGAGCTGAGATGGTAAACTTACTTTTTTAACCGAAATATAAAATATAATTTCATAAATAATTGATTTTAATTTTGTAGGCTGCTGAGCGTGGTAGACCTGTCAGTAGAGCGGAACTTTGGATTGCGACTCATAAAAAGAAAGATGGCTCATTCATCAGCGATGAAGCGAGAGCCATCACTGTAAGTTGTTTTGTAATTAAAAATTTTGAAATGTGAGTTAATGCATTCAATTGTTAATAATGTTTTATTTTTTATGTGGGTGTACAGGAAAAAATCACTATGATAGAGTCGCAAGGGACTGCATCTACTGCAGTCTCGCCTCAAGACTCATTTGCTCTGGCTTTAGGAAACCATGAGTATCATGGACGAGTGTGTGGCTTGAGATTTGGACCATATCCTACTCAAGTGTTTAGGTGTACTTCATGTTTTGCAGGCGACACGTCTTCGAGTCAATATGTTCATGAATTACATACAGAGGTTGCAAGTCTCAGATCTCAAATAGAGCTGATGACAAATCTCAAGTCTCAAGTGGAAGAGATGACTCGAAAACATAATGAAATGATGCGGTTCTTCCATAGCCTCCAAGGCAGTCGAAACAACTGTTGCTCCAATTTGGTCATTCTAATCTTTACACTCCTAACTTTGCTGATATAAGTCTTTATAAAGAGATAAAAATAGGAATGGATTCACTGGCGTCTCCTCTAGACAGAATACTTGCTTTGCTTCTTAAATACATCTTTTTAAAAAAAGGATTTTCTTTTTTTATAGCGGCATTTATAAAAAAGAAAGATCTTGAATATTCTTTTTACTAATTAGGTTTACAAAATCTTTTACTACTTAATTAAAAAGGAAAACACACACACACACACACACACACACACACATCCATATAGTATTAATGGACAAATCTAATGAAGAACACATGCAAAAGTACATGCCAGGAGGCTTATGCAAACTACTTACATGACAGATAATTATGGATGAAGGTGCATGTGTTTGTTCACTAATGTAGATGTGCTGTAAATGTGGTATACATTACGAGATTCTAGACTAGTGCTAAGTACTAACTTATAGTTGAGCTAGCAGTATGAGTCTGTTGCCATCTTCTGTGATTCAAAAACATGATTTATGTTGAAAGGTTACCTTAAATAACGACTCAAGAGTCTGTATGCGGTAAATCTGAACTGAATTGCAATGCTTCCAGTGATGTCATTGAATGACCAATATGTGCCTAAGTAGAGAAACAATGCAAATTAATATAATTATTACTAAAAACTAAAAATATATTATATTGATAGATCACAAAATTGTAACTATTAGCATTTCAGTAAAACTTATTTTGTTTGCATGCCCCTGGGGTACGGGAGGTGCCGAGGATGATACTCCACATTGTGTATCATTCATCTACATTTATGCATAACAAAGGTTAGATCATATAACCAAAGGGTTGAAAAATAAAGACATATAAAAACACAATGTATTTAATCTAGTCGGTTCTCTCCTCTTTTTGTTTTGTTGAACTCCAACGCAACTTCTG
Organism: Biancaea sappan; assembly: GCA_037074585.1. Classification (NCBI taxonomy): domain Eukaryota; kingdom Viridiplantae; phylum Streptophyta; class Magnoliopsida; order Fabales; family Fabaceae; genus Biancaea; species Biancaea sappan. The sequence continues at coordinate 1,073,721 of CM073501.1, read as the reverse complement.
TAACGTTTCTTGTTTCTTGAATCCTCTTTCTCCTTGAAGCTTGTTGCTTGTGGTGTTCATCTAGGTGTGGGATTAGTAGTGGCATTGAGATCCGTAGGCAAGTTAATTCTAAATGAATGAAGCACACTACTAACTTTCTGCCTCAATTCAGCCATTATGGTATGCCACACCAATGGCGCTTCTGCTGACTTAGAGGCTTCGGCCACAATACTTATTGCTTCTCGGCTCATATCCCTAAAACGATGCATAATTTCTAGCTTAGGGTCATCAAAGATTTCCTTCCCCCTCACATCGGATATCACACCCGCCCTTGCCTGCTTGTACATCGACGCATAATGTACTTGTTGGAGAGTAACCTGACATCATTGATATCATAGACTTTCAGTGCATGACAACACAACATACCAAAGGTCGAAGAATCGAAGAAGATCCACTTGTAGGTTTAATAGGTCCTTCAGGTCGGAGTTCAAACTTTGACAAAGTTGCGTACTCTGCATACCAAAGGTCAAAGTTGTTTCATGAAACACGCTCCCCATTTTTTCTCTTATCTGAAAGCTGCAAATTATCTTGAACATTATAATCTAATAGCATTTTGCTCCACGCGGCCTCAAACTCATCTTCGTCGAGGGCTTTCTACATACACTATGACAAATCCTTCAAGATATTTGACCTTGCTCCCTTAGGCAAATGAGTCAAATGTTTAGCGGTATTACACATCAAGTGCCATGTGCATAGTCCATGTACAATGTTTGCCATCTCCTCCTTCAACACTTTCGTCATTACCGCATCTTGATCGATGAAGACCGTGACAGGATATTTATGCTGATGAGCCTCTAGAAACGTTTGAAGAGCCATTTAAAAGACTCGACGGTCTTATCATATAATAACGCCGCCCAGAAGATCACCATTTCTCTATAGTGGTTAAAACCACAGAACACGGCAAGAGGCCGACCCTTCTTGTTGATACCAAATGTGGGGTCAAGTGTGACCACATCTGTCACATCACAAAAATTGAGCATGTGAAAAGATACTACTCATTTGATAAAATTCTCAAACATACGTTATTTACATATATTCTGTAAGGTTTTACATTCAACCTTAATCATTCATTCCACACTACAGAATTATATTCATCTGATAAGCAATTATAGACATACATAGTCTGATATTTCTATCTCATCGCAAGCCTAGGAGATCTATAGTAAGTACAGAGCGTTCCTAGTATCCACATCAATAAGTACTGGTATCCCACCAGACAGAAATAGAGGATAATTCCAAGGGACTTCTATTCTTCAAACGGATATTCTTCTTCTTTGTTTTCTGTATCTGAAAAGATAATCATAGGGAGCGTGAGTTTATTTAAAAACTCAGTAAGTAAATAACTGTACTATATAAAATATCAAAAGTACAAATACCACATTTACTCATATATTTAATTGTCTTATACATTGAGTAGTATGGGACTCAAACCCTTTCAAACTCGTGAATAAGATTTCATAAATATACACCGAGTAGTATGGGACTCTAACCCTTTCAAACTCGTGAATAAGTTCTCATAGATATACTCCGAGTAGTATGGGACTCTAACCCTTTCAAACTCGTGAATAAGTTCTCATAGATATACTCCGAGTAGTATGGGACTCTAACCCTTTCAAACTCGTGTATTAGATCCCGTAGATCTTTACTCATTAATAAGATAGTGAGAACTTCTCACATAGTACAATTTCCATGAAATAAAATCATTTATACATTCTCTTATTCCTTTGAATTTCTGTAAAAAATATATCAATCATCATATACTGTCATATGAAAAATTGATCAATTAATATCCAAATAATATTGTAAATGGGACTTATATTGTACTTTGACTAGTAATATCAAATTAGCTTCGCAAGGTTATTCACTCACCTTGATGTTAGTCCAAGTTTACCTTGTTCCACACTAGAATTTGTGTAGGAAAATTTCCTAGTAAAATATATTACAAGGAAACATAAGAAAGGAAACAAAATCACGAAAATACACAAAATTTTCTGACTGCTACAGTAACGGTTTGCTACAGTAACGGTTCGCTACAGTGTCGGTTCACTACAGTACCGGTTCGCTACAGTACCATTGACTGCCGACACTACAGTGCTGCTACAGTAACTCAAAGAAAAATTTTCAGATTTTCCCGAAATTTCTGGTCGCTACAGTAACTCGGTTTTTGCAGAAGTTTTTGCAGAAATTTCTAACAATTTCATCCTTTCCTTTCTTGTTTCAAAACCAGAATTTCAACTCTTTTAACCGATTATAACTCAAATATAACTTCTAAAACAACTGAGATTCATGAATTATCATCAAAATCTTCAAGAACAAAACCTCCTCTGATCTTCTACATAAACTGAAATTTGAGGAAAATAATGAGATTAAAGCTTACCTTTGATCCTTACAAAGCTTTTGAACCGAACAAATAATCAAAACTCTGAAGATCAAGGAAATGATTTGAGAAGAGGATGAAGAAAACGAGAGAAAGCGAACTTCAGTCTTCCTTCGGTTGAGTGAGAAATGGGGGTTACTATTGAAGCTTTATATTAAATATTTCTAATGGGTTATTGAATAACCCATGGGTATCCATAACCCAACATCCAAACCCATCCAGTCAATTTACAATAAATGGACTAATTGACCATTCTTAAACCACTTTTTCATGAATTTCACCATTCTTAGAATATATCCCACATGGTGCAAATATTTAGTCCAGTCATTTAACTCAATTTTCATAAATAATATTCAAAGAGAACAATTAAATATGAAAATTAAAAATGACCAAAATAAATAACTAAAGTAACGTTGTAGAATTCTAAAATACTCTTAAGCGAATTATATTCCGAAATTAACGGGTATTACAACATCTCTAAACAAACCATAATCAATGAGCATCATCGCATCGACCAAGAATACATTAGTAATTTGTTCCTTTGAGCCCATCTAAGATGCATAGAAGAAGGATGGATTCTCAGAAAGTTGCTTATGAAAATATTGGAAAAGCACACCACCGTCCCCATACTCCATATTTCGCTGTCTTCTAGCTTGTAGATAATTCTTTACGTCTACGTGTGTGTATCCAACACTAGCTCTTCCACTCGCTTGCATACTCATCAAATCATAGCAGGCTTTTTGCCTAAGGCCAGAGTCCTCGGCCAACTCAATCTCATATGCTTGTGCCTTGGATATTGTTCTTTGGAAGTGAAGCATATGAATTGTTTCCTCAGTTTGCAAAACATGATTGTGAGCCTCTATAAACTAATTCACTTTATACTTCTTGCCCCTACGCTTCCCTGCCATTCTAGCCATACATCCAGTTCTAGTCTCTATGCGATGATTCTTAGTGTTTGAACCTTTTTTTCTTCAGGAAAACCTTCTTTAGAACATAAAATCTCCGAGACATGACGATGGTATTGTCTTTTTTACTCCTATGGTGTGAATCCTTCCTCACTCCAAATCCATATTTCCTACCATATGCCATCCAAAAACTCCATGCATCCTCTAAGTTATCAGACTCCTTCCCAATATAGGGCTTGCAATTTTCCTCTGCATTGTTTTCGGAAAGTTATCTGAAATGCAAGTGATAAATTCAAGTAAAATGCTCAACATTCCCCAAACATGCTCTTTCTTTGAATTTATTAGAAAAGAGGAAATACGATATTTAGTTGTTTCCTGACAATGCCAAAGTAAATATCATATCTATCTATCTACCCATCTCATTCTCATACACACACACACACATATGACATATTCATGGGGAAGAAGAGTTTAGACTATAACATTTTTCCAAAGTTTTCCATTTATATGTCTAGCCTGTCTTTGCCTTTCCTTTATGCATAACTTGCTTGTGTTGGCTAGTTTGTAGAATATATTCTTATGTGAGTTCTAGTTTCTGAAGTGTTGGTATTCTGTTACTCAAAATGTTCTTTTTATTGATATATTCTTTTTTTATTTATTTATTTTATAAATTAATTGGAGAAGCAAATTAGGATATAAAAGATTTTGCTTTGATTAATGATAAACTTTCAACGACAAATCCCTATAGGAAAACTTGTATCATTTCAATTGGGTAATGAATTCATCTGCATTCAAAATGATATATATATATATATATATATATATATATATATTCTTAATTTCTTTTTGACAAAAAACGTGACTTTGTTTTGATTTAAAATGACTTCATGAGGTAGTACTAGTAAAGTAATTACATAAGTTGAAAAGTAGCAACATGACCATTTCTGCAGAAAAGATAATGCTATTTGAGCAACACAGATTATAGTTTTATATATATATCTATATATATATATAATTATATAGGTTCCAATTATGCAGAAATGGACAAAAACTTATCAGTGTGTGTGTATGAGTCTTTGGTTGAAAAGTTCTTGTTTGTGGTTGAACCTGGAAAGTGCCTTACAACCAAGGTCAAAATATTCCCCTTCAAATGTGGTTAATGAGAGTGAGAATGTAAAGGTTACAATTATTAGAGGTGCTCAAAATTGATTAAAACTAAATCTCTTTATAACCAATTAGTTGCCTGGGTTATATGCCTGTCCAGTGTACATGTCATTGGGAGGGTAACCAAGTAGACAAAACTAATATGATTTGCATGAGTTCTGTTCCATTCAAATGCCTTAATCTATAATCACGAAAAATTATGCCAATATAACAGCAGTGCCAGTATTCTTACTCATCTTCAAAGAAGGTCCTTATTCTAGGTTCTGTTTTGGGGAGCAGCAATCACTATGTTTTTTGTGCTAATGATAAATTAATATACATACAAATGAAAATACACACAAACCAATCACCAAAAAACTACCAACAAACCAATCACTAAAAACCTACCAAACCAGTACACCATTCACAGATGCAAGGCGGGAGAGAAACTAAACCGGCGAAACACGTTGACGAGCTGATGGCTGTTGAAATACATAATCACTGTTCCAATGTAGAATGTACTCACACCGGCGACAACGTAGGAGACTACCGATGACCAGAGAAGAAGAAGACCACCACAGACGAAGCAAACGTGCGAGGCAAAGGGGGAAAAGGCAGGAAAATGTGCAAAATGACGGAGATGGTTGTCTGATCAGTCACTTGGAGTTGACGTCAAGGTGTTGTCCGCATCGGGTTCGTGGGCGAGCTGGTGAACCGGGTGGTGTAGGTGAGCTAAACACGTGGCCTCTTCTCTTTTGTTTGAGCTTATTTCAAAAAAAAAATTAAAAAAAAAGCTTTAATAAAACGGTTTATTTTATTAAAACTATAGTAACTGTTGAATCAGAACGATCTGACGGTCATAAAACGTGCACTGACCGTTGAATCAAAATGGAAGAGCGGCAGCTGCTTCTCCCCCAAGGGGAGCAGCATATTCAGATTCATAACGTTGGATGGGTGGAAAGCAGTGAATAGTGCACTATCAGTATCAATCTTAATCATATAATAGTGCACTATCAGTAATCAATCTTAATCATATACATTGTCAACATTTCTGGGCCGCCATTTCACTCTCCACATCCACGTAATTAAAGTAATATTAATCTGAATGAGATGAGTACTATCAACATTTCTGGGCCCCCATTCCACTTTCCACATCTACGTAATTCAAGTGGAGTTTAGCAAGTGTACAATTTCACTCTCCACATCCACGTAATAAAGTGGTGATTGGTAAGTGTACATGTATATTACGCAGTCTATAAGACTATATATGACTGTATGACCCTCTTATTCTCCAACCCTGTTCTTCTGTAAATATATCTATCCCCTTAATTCTCTTCAACTCTAGCCTGCTGCTATAATTCCTGGCATTATATACATGGCGCCTATCTTTCAAAAATACTTGTCCAGGACTGATGTCACTCATAGGCTCTCGATTCCTTCTGTTGTATTTTCTAAACATTTCCCACCAATCATCCATGGCAATAGAGTCAACATTAGGGTGAGGTATGGCTATGGGAACGAGGAGCCGTGGAATCTGCCATGCTACATCAGAGGACCTCCTTGTCCTTATGACAAGCCAGTTATATCAGGAGGCTGGCGTCGCTTTGCTGCCGATAAAGGATTTGCTGAGGGCGATCTTCTCATATTATACAAGGAACAAGATCAACGGGGTTGCGTTTATCGTTTCTTGGTGCTGACTGCCGAGTAAGGATGTTAGTGAACTGGGTCAGCTGCGCTTCGTTTAATTTCCTAATTAGCTTAGCCCTATATGATGTAAGTCCTGTTTTGATTATTAGTTTCTTTTAGGAGTAATCGTGCTTATATTGTTAGAAGTTTGAACTTTTACGGTGTTTTTTTTTTAATTTGTCATGGTCTCATGAACTCTTCTACCATGTAATCTGGGGTTACTAGTGCCACTGCATTGTGTGTTGTTTTAATTTATTTCCAACGTCTATGCTTTCTCTTCTCCAATTCTCTGGGGGTTACCAGTACCACTGCGCTTTATAAAGTTAGCACACAATTAACGAGTTCATCTTGATAAAAGCTATCCAATTCAATTAATTTAAAATCAAAATTATAGTTGATCTATTGAATTCTACAATTAGTTACTCGCTATATATACAGTACAACTGGCTGATCATCACAGGTTTAACCAAGTTCTGAGAGAAGATTCATCAACCCGCCACTTGTCCCAAAAGCTCATGTTAAAATATTTAAGTACGTACTGCTGAATTCGTTTAGAAGAAATAAAATATAAAAATCTAATGCTTTTATTATGCCAATATCGTACATGTTTCTCGAATGGGATATCCCGACTTTAGTACTTACTTAATTCGGGAATATAGATATTATAGAATAAAACAACTAGAGTTTGTATAAATAACCACGTTATAATAAAGAGCTCTTCTGTCTCATTTGTTGGTGCACCATATATTAATTTTCATCATATTGTAAAGCTCCTCAGATAGCATTTGGAATGAATAAAAAGCTCTTTAATTTATTAATTAGGAGCTATATATATATATATATATATATATATATATATATATCTCCTAGAGTGGAACACATCATGCATGCTTCATAGAATCACCGGTGATTAGGAAGAACAAAGTTGCACTACCAAATAAAAATGACAAATTGGTTATGCTTTAGAATATCTTCTCTTCATAACATAATCATGTCTTTAAAGCTCATAATCCATTCCAAGACTCGAACGCCACCACCTCCCTTGCACCTTTGGTTTCATAGAATCACCCATGATTGATTGAAATGCCAGTTTTATTTGTGAAGCGAATATATGTATTATTATGCATATCGTGGCATCAAATATAAGGGAAATTAATTAATTAATTAATTAATGACACTTATGTGCTTTTTTTTTTCCCTATAATTTTACTATCTTAATTATTCGCCAAAGAAAATATATGGGTCTTTTTCAGGATGTGAAACAGTGAAATTTGACGTTGGTGAGTGGTGGCAAACTTAAAGCGCAAGTTCAATCATGACTAAAATGGTGGGACCTTCTTGTATATGTAACTCTTAACTTTAAAAGGTAGGCGGTGGGTTTTTATATATATATATATATATAGAGAGAGAGAGAGAGAGAGAGAGAGAGAGAGGAATGATATATAATGATAAAATCATAAAGTCATGCAACTTATAATTTTTTAAAAAATAATAATTAAATAATTTTTGTAGTTACGGAAATATCTGTGAGAAAACCCCAAAAAAAAAACTTAACATGTGCTTATTTTAATTTACATTTGTCTTATGGCAAATTTATAAATATTTGAAGTGTTAATAACTCAAAATGTGAAATAAATAATATTTTCAAAAATTATTTAATTATTATTTTAAAAAAATATAAGATATTTGTCTATTCTACTGCATGACTTTATGATTTAATGATTTTCATTCCTTTATAATCTTTTTCCCTTTTCATAACACTCTCTCTTTGATTCTTTATCACAATCATACGAGAATTAATAACTTTTATTTTTAAATTCATACGTTGGCCAATAAAGACTCATGAATTAATAAGAATGAGAATAGGAAAATTAATATACTAAATGCTTGTTTTAATGTACATTTTTCTTATGGAAAATTTATGAATATTTGAAGTGTTAATAACTCAAAATGTACAATAAATAATATTTTCAAAAACTATTTAATTATTATTTAAAAATATATAAGATATTTGTCTATTCTACTGCATGACTTTATGATTTTCATTCCTTTATAATCTTTCCCTCTCTCCTTAACACTCACTCTTTGATTCTTTGTCACAATCACGTCAAACACCTAGCGATAATTATGAGCTTATAACATTTTTATTTGGTATTAAATTTGAGCATCTCTCTTTGTAAAAATTTGAATATGGTTGTGTTTGATAAATCATTTAAGCTAGCTTATAACCTATTTGACTAACTTATAATTTTATTTAACTAACTTATAAACTCGTTAGAAGTGTTCGATAAACAAACTTATTTCAATAACTTATAACTTATTTTGAGATATAATTTTTTTTAGTTGTATGACCTATGACCCCACAACCTAGGGTGGGGACCGGTTGGAGTCGAGGGTCCAAATGGGGTTACAATTGACCCGGTCGACCCAATTGACCTAGACCTCTTTTTTTTTAATGTTCAAATTTGTATAAAAATTAAAATTCCACACTTATAAATTGTGTTCTCACCATCTTATTATTAATTTTTTCTTGATTTATATGGGTGAAATATTATATATAATATGCTAAAATTATTCTAACCCAAAAATCAAAATATGCATGTGGCAATATGACAAAAACTAAAATAAAAAAGACATTTAATTTAACAAAAAATAAGTATATTATTACTAATTAATTAGAAGATAAAAAAATAATTATTTGATGTAAGAAATTAAATCAAGAAAAATTGAAGAGTATAAACAAAAAATTTTATATAATCATCTGATAAAAAAATAACAATCAAATATTAAAAAAATATTTGTTATTTTATAACTAATAACATTATTTATGAATATTTGTATTTTAATTATTTATAACTAATGATGATTGTTTTAATACTTTAAAATGTGAAATTTGAATATATATATATATATATATAATTTATTTTACTTTTTTTGAATTTATTTCTAAAAATATATAGGTATATATATAATTTTTAATTTTTTAATTATTTACCTAGTTTAGCAATTTACCTTGTAACCCAGCTGTTAAACTAGTGATCTGGTAACCTGTAGGCCTGCTAGTATCAATGACTCGGTCGAGTCTGATAACTATGCTATTTTTATTTGCTTATAACTTTTATATTTTTATTCTTTTTTTACCCTTGTTATTTTATAAAAATATCTATTATACTCTTATTTCACACTTAGGTTAATAATTCTGGATTTTAAAACTAAAAGCAGAAGAATCCTATAACATGTATTCTACAGAGAATTCAGAGCTTTCTATTGCGTCTCTAAATTCTACAAACATGCGTTCTTGAACAACATAAATTCTGGAGATAGAAGAAATAACAAAATATTCAAATTCTACTACAAGCATTAAATCAATAAACGGTATTGGAATAAAATGAGTAAAAGAGATTCTCATATTAATTTCAGAAGAAATTACAAGAGAGTTTTGAACTTACAATATTGAACAAGCAGCTAATTCCTATGCCGAGAAACGCTTATAGAGAATTGTGATAACAAGTGTTTTCTCTATTTTTCGTGTTCTGCCTAAACTAATGAACTACTTCGCCTTTTATAGAAGTAAGAAGGCGGATTTGAACAAGTGTAAAGTCCGTGGATTTCAGAGGCTCTGGAGTCCGCGGATTTGAGAATTTTTGAATCCGAAAAGTTAAGACGCGTGGGCGGCTTCTTTTCAAAAAGTTGATCACGGGCAGTCCTTCCTTTTCAAAAAGTAACTTTGTCGTTTTATGCCGACGCTTGCTTTTGCTAAAGTATGTCTGCCACTTTTGAACATGCTGAAGGAGACGAGGAATCAAAATTATTGAGCTGGCATGAGCCTTTGGATTCTTCTGCCGACGGTGTAATACCCCAATAATTTTTATAAATATTCAAAATCTATTTTGAAGTTTATTGAAAAAAAAAATTAATTACGTGGAAAATATTCTTTTGAATTAGTGAAGGAAATTTGGGAATAGAAATTTTAAAATTTTAATTTAGGAAATTTTTACAAATTCTCAAGGATACAAATCTTATAAGTTAGAGTAGCAATGAGTAAATTTATCCAAGAAAATTAGTAAGGCCAGTTACTATTCCAGTATACGGTACTATTTACCTGTATAATATTATTTACGTATACGGTACTGTTTACATATACTATCGAAATGTCAAATACCAAATGTGGTTTGATCATAAGAGAAAACTAGAAAGAAACTGGAAAAAAAAAGACATTTTATATGAGAGAATTTCCTGAGGGACTAAATTGAAAGGAAACTAAATTAGCAAATTGATTATACTAGTAGATGAGACTAGTAAGTGAAACTAGTAGATGAGACTAGTAAGTGATACTAGTAGATGAGATTAGTAAGTGAAACTAGTAGATAAGACTAGTAAGTGAAACTAGTAGATGAGACTAGTAAGTGATACTAGTAGATGAGACTAGTAAGTGAAACTAGTAGATGAGACTAGTAAGTGAAACTAGTAGATGAGACTAGTAAGTGAAATTGGTAGGTGAGACGGGGTAGATGGAATAGTACCCTTAAATTTTCCTATAAATAGACCCTTCCATTTCACTTTCAAAATCACACATTCAACTTCTCTTCTTCTCTCTTTAAGATTTCTTGGTCCAACGCTAGACATCTGAGATTTTGGATCTTTCCTTTTCAGCTTAGGTAAGGATACTATACCCTTTTTATGTCTTACAAATCTTAGAAGTTATTTTCTTAAGTATGCTCTGTGGTTGCAGCTTTGGCTGATCTTCCACATCAGAAAAAATGTCCTTAGCTGCCTATATATTATTTTGAATCCCTGATTACCAAAATAGAATATAAACTGTGAAGAATACATGTCTAGGAAAGTTTTGGCTAAGGAAAGACCTGGTTTTTAAGTGTGTCCATTGCGACCCTCCACTCTTTCCTGGGAACTTACCTGGTGTACTCTTTTACAAATTGTATTCTCTATTTCTGGTATGAATAGTATCCATATGTATGAATAGTAACCGTATGTATGAATAGTAATCGTACATATGAATAGTAACCATACGTATGAACAGTGTCTGTATGAAAACAATCCTAACTTGTTTTCTCTAATCTTTCATGAAAATCTCTGTAGCGGAATACTGAAATTCATCTGTGTACTCTTGTCCGTAACGACTTAGAGAAGTGATACTCGTACGGAATCCAGGTGAGTAAAACGACCCCGTTTTAATAGAGTTTTAGCGTTACTGGTGATAAAAAGTATGTCGTAGGACACTCCCAAGATTCATAGGGGAAAATTGGATTCAGAATGGCGAATCTAATGAGATAATTAATCCAGAAGTATGGATAAGATGAAATAAGTATCTTATGATGATGTGAAGTTTGAATGTTTTCAAAAACGGATTAATTGTTATCTTGATATGTGGTCTATAAATCTATAATATAGTTATATATTATACCTGTTATATGGATGAATATTATATTGAGCTTCTGATTATGATATGAAATGCTATTGATTGTGATTGAGCGGGACAGTACCCCTCTCACGGCAAGGCGGAAAACCCGGTTGACAGGGTGTCTTAACCAATGAGTGTGGAGACAACGATTCCCTCAGTAGGGATATAGCCCGGATTGGTGATAAATCCGTGAGGCGCCCTAGCTAAGAGGATGAGGTTGTGCGTCATGGCGGAAATATACATAATTGGTGAGCCGGCCTGTGTGCACTCTCCGGGATATATTGCCATTGACGAGTACTAGTAACGTTTGTTGAATTGGATGAATTTTTATCTTTTTGTATGTAATTTCTAACTATGTTTATTGGTTGAGTATGAGCCTTCGGATATGCTTGCATGACTGGTAATGTATTTGGATTTTATTAACGCGAGGCCGATTCGCTCATTGAGTTTAAAAGCTCACACTCTCTGTACAACCTTTTTGTTCAGATCAAGTTGCTGATGAAGAATATCCGCTAGAAGAGTATATCACTTTGGACCCTCCCACTGTCGGGTAGGCCCATCTATTGTTGTAGATTATGTTGCTCTGTAATCGTCTAGGATATCTAGGTCAGGGGTTTGGCATTTGGTTTGTATGTCAGCATAATAATGTATTTTATATTGAGAATCTATTATTATGTGCAAATCATCTCTATGAATTTCAAATAAGAAAATTTGATATATTTTCTTCAGGAATGGTTATTTTGATAATGACTAAACTCATGGGTAGAATTTATCAAAAGGCTTACAGTGATGGGATATTCATCATTGTGCCGGTCATGTGCATAGAAAACGGGTCGTGACAGAGGGCTTAACTCAACCATAGTCAGTCATGACTAAGATAGGTGAAGTCAATGTTGTAGCAGTCATCTTCGTTCTGAAACTGGCTGCTATCTTCTGTATTGAGATCTTCAGAGGGAACTTTTTCTGCAGCTTTCTCCGAGAGTTGTTGAACAAGACGGTCAAATTCTTCTTCCGTCTGAGCTTGTGCGAGTTCTGCCATTATCTGAGATTTTGATGTCAGAAATAGAGACTGCTGTTGAACAGCTTGAGGAAAATTCATAAGCTGGGGATTTTGCTTTAGCCATTTTTCCACAGCTTTTTTGTTGAGCAGATTGTGGTTGTATGTTGACCACCATTTGATGTTGAACGTGCGGCTAAGATATAGAGGATAACCGCAATTGAGTCGGTCTTTGAATTCAAAATCCCAGGACATAATCCAGGGTGTTCCAAATGTTGAGAAAAATTTTAAAAGCATTTGTCCAGTATGGAAACTGGTTTGAGCAGAGAAAATAGAAAAGGATTCCTTCGCGTAAGTGGGAAGGAATTCATTGTTTGGACCATAAAAATGAAACCAGTCAGAAAACCAGGCTGAAAATTCATGATTTCCTTTATTGAACCATATGAACCAGGAGTGAGAGAAGGGACGAATCAGCAGTGCATTGTACCAAGCCATTTTGTAATCCCAGTAATTAAATCCTGGTGGCTAGAACTGTCTTGAAAAATTTTTAAAAGAAAAAGGATGCTGATTCCATTGTGAGAGAGTTAAAACTTTATTAATTTTGAACTTCGAATACTGAATTCGATGGGGAAAAAGAGGATCATACTCATGAGTGAGCGTGATCGAGTTTGTATCTACCAAAATAAATTCATAAAATATTCTTGTTTTTTGTAATTCAGAAGAAAAGTATTTTCCTTCTTGAAAATATTTTTGAGCTACTTCCCGTGGTGTAAGACCAGGGTTTGTTTTGATCCATTCGGGTTCAATGGGACAAATTGGTGAGTACACTGGTTTTGAAATATACTTATCAGAAAGAGATCTCTTAAGCGGTGTTGCTTGAGAGAGTTGTACCATGGAAGAAGAAGGGTGAACAGGAATTATGGCCTGTTGAGGTGGAGGTGTAGAGAGAGCTTGATCATAAGTGAGAGGAAGAAAACGGTTGGAAGAAGAGGGAGAAGAAGGAGTTTGAGGTCGAGGACCTCTGATCTGTGGTCGAATACCACCGCCGGAAGGGCTGTTGAACGATGAGGGAGTCACCAGTAAAGGTGACGTTGTATGAACCAGTGGGGTTCTTTGAATATTTAGAGCAGGATCCAGTGGGGATCCATACTGTTCCTTCTTTACTTCTTTTCCTTTGTTCTTGCTCATCCTGCTATTTTTCCCTGCAAGAATTCTCGAGTAAGGAAGTCAGGAAGGGTGTTTTCTTTCCCTTTTATATGCTGGATTTCAAAATCAAAACAAGAAAGTAATATTTGCCATCTGGCAAAAACATGTTTTGAAACTAAGTTTTGAACATCTTTTTCTAAGACAGATTTGGCAGATTTACAATCCGTTTTGAGCAAAAAAGTTTTGTTGAAAACTTCTTTTTGAAATTTTTTGACAATTAAAACAATGGATAAAATTTCTCTTTTTATTGTGGAGTATTTTTTTTGGGCTTCTGTCCATACTCCTGAATTGAACCTAACTATTTGTTCTTTTGAACTTCCTACGGGCCTTTGTTTAAGGACTCCTCCATAGCCTTCTTTTGATGCATCGGTTTCGATTATCATAAAGGCGTCTGGGTCTGCTATGCCTAAGCATGGGAGTTTCTTAACTCTAGCCTTAAGGGTTTTGACCGCGTCCGTCATGGACTGATCCCAAGGTGGGGATTTCTTTCTTAGTCTAGAGTAAAGAGGTTTACAAATTACTCTAAGGTCTTGAACAAAATCTGAAACATAATTAAGACAACCTAAAAATCTTTGTAATTGATTTTTGTCAGTTATCTCGTCTGGAAATTTATCAGCAAATTCAATGGATCGGTTAATTGGTTTTATCATACCCTGATGGATATCATATCCTAAAAACCTAATCTTTGTTTTGAACAGTTTCATTTTCTTGGCTGAAACAACTAAACCATTGTCTTTGACAATTTTATGAAATTGATCAAGGTGCCTAAAGTGTTGTTCTATGTTATTAGAGAACACTAAGACATCATCTATATAAACTATTGAGAATTGAGAAAAATTATTAAAAATGGAGTTCATAACATTCTGAAATTCAGAGGGTGCATTTTTAAGACCAAAGGGCATTACGTTCCATTCATAATGTCCAAAGGGAACAGCAAAAGCTGTTTTGTACCTATCTTTTTCTTCAATTTGAATTTGATAAAAGCCCGATTTCATATCGAACTTAGAAAATAAAGATGCTTTTTGAACGCGACCGATTAAGTCACTCCTATCAGGTATAGGGTACCTAATCCATCTAAGAACTTTATTGAGGGGTTTGTAATTAATGACCATACGAGGTGCTCCTCGCTCTATTTCTGCCTGATTTTGAACATAGAAGGCTGAACAGCTCCAAGGGGACTTATTGTGCCTAATCAGCTTCTTTCTTAATAGATCTTGGATTTCCTTTTTACAGTATTCCAAGGTTTCTTTATTCATTTGAATGGGCCTAGCCTTAGTTGGGATTTTATCTTCACTAAAACTGGGCTCATAAGGAAGTGAGACTGTGTGTCTCTTTCTGTTCCAGAATGCGTTGGGCTTGTCTGAACAAATTTCTTTTTCAAATCTTTTTTGAACAGATTCTATCTTGATTTGGATCTGAGGTTTTTCTATCTGTTCTTCTATTCTTTTGTATTGAACTTCTTTATTAAGTAATTTAATTTGAGCTTGTTTTCTATTGATCAAATTAATATTAGAAATAGCTAAATTTTTAAGTAAATTAACATCTTGGGTCTTGGTAGGATTTAAAAATTGAAAGCAAAGTTCTTTGCCATGAACAGAAGTAGAGATTCCTAATTCTGAAACCTTAAAGGGATAAATAAGGGTCAGAAAAGGTGTTCCTAAAATCATTGAATGATTTAAATTCCTAACAAGAATAAAAGTTGTGTTGAACTTAATGCCTTGACTACATATCTTGGCATTAGACAACTTATACCTAACTGGAAGTCTATTACCTCCTGCACCGCTGAGACTCTCAGTGGTTTTCTCATAGTATTGAGTGGGAATTAAACCTTCTTGAAGACAATTAAAATCAGCGCCTGAGTCTATCAGAGCGACTAACTTGGTACTAAAACTACCTATGGTAAAGTTAATCTCACTGTACCATCTTTGAACAGATATCTGAGAAATTAAATTCAAATAATTTTCTTTTGGTTCAGAGCTAGTTTCTCCTAACTCATTTTGATCAGTGGAATTTATGGAATTCCTTGTTTCTTTGTTGGCCATTAAACTTAAAATATCTAAGGACAAGTCATTATCCTTTTGTTTGAGCAATTGAATTTCTTCTTTAATAATTTTAATTTCTTCCTGGAGTTCTTTAACAGAAACTCGTTCTTGAGTGGAAGTGTGTTGAAATCTATTTATTATTTCTTGAACATTATACGGTTTAACTAAGGGTTTAGGTTTGGGTTCGTCCAAATCCATAAGTTCCTTAATTTTGAGCAAATATTCTTTTCTAATTTCTTCATCAGTAATCTTGTCTAAGATTTCTAACAAAGTTTGAACTTTATTTCTATTAATTACATTAATTATTTTTTAACAACTAACTGATTGTTTTGAACATTCCTTACAGGTGCAAATTCCTATATCTGAATGACTCTCGTCATCAGATGTTGAACTAGAAGATGAATTACTCAGTTGATCTAACTGACATAATTCATTTTGAACACTAGACTGATCTGAATCAGATTCTGACTCAGAGTTTTGATCTTCTAACAGAATACTCATAAGACTCTGTTTGTACTTATCATCTATTTCTAAAGAATTAATGCGTTTATATATATATATATATATATCATAAAATATATATAAATATATAATAAAATATAAATAAATATTATATATATATAACATATTCATATGTATATTTAATATATATTTTTAATTAATTATATACATATATATAATAATTTAAATTAATTTATTTAAGAAACAAAAAATAATATGTTTTATGTATATATATTATAAAATATAAAATAATATTATATATATATATATATAATTTATTATATATATAATAATTTAAAATAATTTATTTAAAAAACAAAAAAATGATATATTTATTTTATATTATTTTACATTTTTCAACTATTTTAAAAATTACTTTTACTAAACACTTCTAATTTGATAAGCTAGTATATAACCTATCAACTAAAAATTAGTTTATAAACTTTCAACTAGCTTTTAAATTTTCAACTAGCTTATCAACTAGCTAATTTTGCCAAACAGAACCTATGCCTTTATTATCTTGTGAGAGACTAATTTGTTTTAGATCCAATTCATGTTAGTACATGGTGAGTGATTTGAAATAGTGGGGGGAAATGCATATAATATGTATTTTTCTGAAGAGGCTGATTTTTTTTATTAGGATGACAATTTTTTTAAAAAAAATAAATACTATGAACACATAATATAATTAGATTTGAACTTTATTCAACACCTTTCGTTCTTTCTAACTACTAAAACTCTCCATTGTAACTAAAATAAATGTATGTTTATGAAAAATTATATGCTACATTACCTTAACATTTATAATTTTAGAACAAATATAATAATCCAAATAAAGAAATACTAAGCCTCTCAGGTTTCCATAACAACGCAATTTTTAAATCTTCAGGAGTTAGAACTTTTTTAAAATACATATGTTAGCAAATAAAGACTCGTGATTTTTTTTAACTGAAAAGGTCCCAGGCCTCAGCAATTTTATTGATAAAATTTTGAAAGTCTACATGTGCCAAATAAATATAAACTGCTGGAATTTTTTTTTTTTTAAAAGTAAAGTCTTCCCCCAAGCAAGTAGACTCTGTTCTTAAAGGCCGCAAAGTTTTTTTCTGCCTCATGAATTAATAAAAATGAAAACAAGAAAATTAATATAATTAAGTGCATATTTTAATGTATCTTTGTCTCATGTCAAATTTATAAGATATTCGAAGTGTTAACTCAAAATGTGCAATAAATAATATTTTAAAAATTAATTTAATTATTATTACTATATATATATATATATATATATATATTAAATTTTATAAGACCTTTGTGTGTGCTGTTGCTTCGCTTTATGATTATGACTATGTTTAGCAAAAATAATTGATAAATGAGTTTAAAGTTTATAAGTTAATTTTTATTTAAAAGTTGATAGCTGAAAGTTAATAGCTAAAACTTGTTAAGTTGTCTTATTAAATTAGAAGTGTTTAATAAAAGTAACTGTTAAATTAACTGATAGATGTAAAATGACATATATTTTATAATCTCAAAATAATACAAATAAACATATTATTTTTTGTTTTCAACTAAATTAATTTAAATTATTATATATATAATTAATTAAATATATTATATATATTATATAATATATAATAAAATAAAATATATTATATATAAATTTAATTAAAGATAAAAATTAAAATTAAAATTATTCACAAACAAAAAAATGATATAAAAGTAATGTGAGATTAGAGTATGATAGAATTTTTGATAAAATAATAATAGTAAAAGAGAAAAAAAATATAAAAGCTATAAGTTTTAAGCTCCTCAAAGTAATATTTTAATAAACTATAAATTATTGAAATAAACTTATTTATCAAATACATCTATTTTAATCAAATAAATTTATAAATTAATTAAATAAATTATAAATTTATTTTTTGATATTGTCAAAATAAAGTTCTTATCATTTCTTTACAATCTTTCTCTCTCTTCATAACACTCCGATTTTTTTTTCTCACAATTCAGGCCAAACGCCTTGCCATTGAATACAACGTCATTGGACGGATGCCAAAGAGACAATATGATTCTTTTGATTGGAACAGAAAAGAAAAGAGAGAGAGAGAGAGATATATATATATATATATATATAAAAGCATCATGCAGATTTGATCTGTGTTTTAGGATTTAGATTGATTCGACGAGTCGATCTGGTGACCCAAGGCCTTGATCGATTCAAGTTATAATTTTAGACTGATTTGTCATCGACTCAGCCAAGACTTGGTTGACCCATTGATCCGAATTGACTTGGTTATTTTAAAAAAATTAACTAAGAATTATTATAGATAATTATGAATTTTTAAGACTTTAATATATGAATTATTATGTTTGAATAATATTATTTATGACTTTATAAATTATTTTGAATATTTATGACTTTATGTTTGAATAATTATAGAAATTTATAACTTTAAAGTGAAAAATTTACATATACATTATTTATTTTACTTGTTTTTTAATTTATTTGTTTAGTTATGCATTGATGGAAAGCAATGACATTTGAAGTTTTCAAACAACGATTTAGGTCAACACAATTTGATCCCTTGAAGCTTCTTCAACCATATAAACCACATTCGTTTTTTTTTTGGTATCATTTTCGTTGCTCCAAACTATGTTTGTTTGAATGATCTCTAAACATAAATTTTGTTCTCTCAAACTTAATTTTACGCAAATCACATTATTCTTGATCATCTCTCTGTTGTTTACGCGTTAACGGAGAGCAACCACATTTGAAGTTTTCAAACAATGGTTTGGGTCAATGCAATTGGATCCCTTAAAGCTTCTTCAACTATTTAAACCATATTGGTGGGTGTCTTTCTTGTTGCTCCAAACCATCTCTGTTTAATTATTTTTTAAACATAAATTTCATTTATCTAAATTTAAATTTACTCGAACCATGTTTTGTAAATCATAATTTACTCACTAATTTTTGAAACACATACTTAGCCGAATATGGTGCAGCCCCCAAAAGGGGCAAATGTTACTCTTTTTTTGACCATAACATGTGGATGAAAGCGATAAAATATGTGCGTAACAGTTAATTTATGTGATCATTTTTTGTTAGCTTTCTTGGGCTTCTTGGACAGTTAGGTTAGTTATTGGGCTGTTTTGGGCATGGGAGGTGTAATTTGTCAGCTCAGATATTCTGATTGTGACTTAATGAATCGGGTATGACCCGGAATTCCTTTTACTTGTGTATTGCTCCACTTCTGTAGAGCAAGAAAATCAAATTTATACAAAATAAAATATGTTAACAAATAGCAGTTTAATTTGTCCGTATGAAGTGGAGCCAATATTTCACAAAAATTTACACATGAAAATGAATAACACTTGGTGCATCTTAAATGTTGAAAAGAGAGAGCTTCTTTTAAAAAAAAAATAGCGAAAAGAGAAATAAATCAAATCAAAATATATTATGCAAAACTAGAATGAAATTTACAAACATGTAAGAGAGGATGGAATATGCCATCCCATACAATTCCTTAAAAGAGAGATCAGATTTATTTTTGGGTGGATCTAGCCGGGGGGAACCGGCTCTCATTCTGAGAGAACAATATTTGTTAGGACTAAATCTGAATTATTAGATGAGATTATTTAATAGTTTAGATTAATTTTATATTTTTTTAAAAAATTATATGATTAATTTTTAATAAATTTAATCTTGTATTTTTTTTAAATTTTTTAAAAATAGTAATGCCTGGAAACACATTATAATTTTTTTTCATTTTTTAATAAGTCCAAGTTTGAATCTCTGGAAGCTTACTTGTTGAAAGAATTTTAACTTTAACGCTTTTAATCTGAACATTGATTAGTTTTAAGTTTAAAATGACTTAAAAATACCCTGAGTTCAAACAACAAAAATATTAATAATAATACAATTTTAAAAAAATATATAAAATTAATCTGAACTATTAAATAATCTTATCCAATTATTCAAATTTATTCCTAAAGAGTACTATTCTCTCGGGTCCTTAATGGAAGCCGATTTCATCAATGGACAGCTAATTGTATAATTTAGAAGACATGTTTCATCAGCCGTAATGGAAAACAAGATTCACCCTAGAAACTCCTACTGAGGGGCAACCTTAAAAAGATGTGGCCTCTCCAAAAGGATTTTGGTTGCCACATGTGTCTTGTTTATTGGAAGAGAGAGCTTGAGGGAGAAGAAGAAGAAGAAGAGGGGCCTATAACGTGCTGCTCTAGTGTCACATGATTCATGAGGGTTTGCTTTTCAATGCTATAAAAATTCTCTCATCACTTCAGCCTCTCTTCTTTCATCTTCAACCGAGCTTTTCCTCTAATTCTCTCTTCTTCATCTTCAACTAAGCTCTCCCATCTGTTCAAGCTTCTTCATGAACCGTGGAAAAATATTAAGTAAAAGATGGAACAGAGTAGGGATTCGCTTATTATATTCTGTTCCTTATCCGCACCTTCCCTTAATTTCTTTGTGGTCTTCCGAAAACTGGCATTCTTGGTCATTTGATGCTTTAAATTGATTTTCTGATCTAGATCTCTTGGTGCTGCAGTTACTCACCCAGATCGTTCTGTTCTGTTGATTCTGGAAGTCCATCTCAGATTTTATGCTGATGAAATCTACTATCCCCGCTTTCTTTTCCTTTAATTATTTCGGGATAAAGGTATTTGTCTGGAATCCAAATTTTCTTGGCGCATTTGGATACTGTCTTAGGTCGTTGCACGTGTCACACCCAATAAAGAGGAGTGCAAGCAACAGAGGATGATGGGTAACAGTTTTCAGCGACGGAGGGTGACTGTTAGTAATGGGTGGTTCACGAGCGCTGTGTACTGGAGGGATTAAACAGATAAGAGAAGAGGGATTAAGTTCAATTTGTCACATCACGTGCTAAAAAAATTAGTAGTGACAAGGCACTAACAGGGAGATTTTTTGTTACAAAAAATTCAAGGAGATAAAAGTGTTTTGACACTAAAATTCAAGGGCTAAAAACATTGGCTATCTATATATAATTAATTTTTATTATTATTAGTTGAGCTTTGTCGTAGTAGCTAGCTAGCCAATAGCTATATATATATATATATATATATTTCAACATTTCGATGGATATCTAGAACACCTATCATATTAGTACATACATCAACGATTCTTTTGTTTGGTGTTAGTGTCCAGTAAAATGTTAAACTTCCTAACATTATAGGATAGGTGTGGGCCCCACGTTAATTTGCCGGGAATAATAGTTGCACACCCAAGTACGGAAAAAGTGAACCATTTGAGTAAATTGCGTGTATTGTAATATAAGTGATCAAAGCCTAAATTGGACATCCAGTTTAATGGATTAGTAGAGACGCAAATAAAAAAGATGATGAGCTTGCTGAGTAGTCATTCCATTGAAAATGAGCTCCTAATTTATACTCAATAATTCAAAGAACGTCAAAATAATAATAATAATAATAGAACTGCATGGTTAATTACTTATTGTGCCATAACTTGTTAATGAGACAGATCAGCCATTCCACGTAGTAAAATTAGCAGAAGCATTTGGCGGGTGAGTGAGGTCCGGTGGGGCCGACCAGCCGCCACTATAAGCATCGGAGGGCATGTCATAATCAACCTTAACCACCGCAAGTTCCTCGGCCGACGACGTCGTTGTACTCAGAGCCATCCCGATCCCTATCCCTCCATTCCCCACGAACCCCGAAGTACTGTTATTGTCCACCACAGACGATGATGATGAAGACGAAGAAGATCCCATGTTCATAAGCAAGGCAGGGTGATGAGGGTGGTAATGTGTGCTCTGAACGACGTCGCTGTTGTAAAAGGGAGGATTTTGAATCTGATGAAGATGAAGCTGGTAATTATTAGAAGCATCGAAAGTGTGATGAAGAAAGGAATACTGAGAATTAATGTCGAGAGGTTGTTGGACACTTGTTTGGTCAATGAAGGGGAGTAGTGGTGTGTGGATTAGGGAACTATAAGGTTGTTGTTGTAGTAAGGTAGAGCCAGAGGGGGATGAGGCATGATGAAGATGATGTGGCAGCATGTGTTCTCGTTTTCTAGAAGATTCTAGAACTTGAGCCTCCTTGAGCCGTTTGGCGGCGCCGCCTCCGATGGGGAGACTGTTGCTTTCCAGAATGCCTTTGACGTCGTAACGATTCATGTCGAAGTTTGTGACTGCGGTTAGGCCTCTGAACTTTATGGCCGCTACGTCGTACGCCTCTGCTGCTTCTTCCTCAGTACCTTCACGTCATCAACGAATTCATTCAAGTTTCAAAATCAGTGTGGGTGAGACTTGAGAGGATGAGCAGGGAAATAACTAATTCATTAGAAAGAAAAAAATAAAAGTGTCTTACTGAATGTCCCCAAGTAAAGATCTTTGTTTCCTGCCACTCTCCCAATCCTTGCTTGCCATCTCCCATGTTGGTGATGCCTACAACAATTCATATATCATATATTAATATCGTGTCTCTGTGTGTGTGTGTGTGTCATGTATATATATATACCTTGTGACTCCGCGATACATGGATGCACCCCTAGAGAACCCACTACTTTTCCTGAAATTTAACACCAACACAGTCAATTGAAGAATGGGCTACAAGAGAGTGTGTGTGTGTATATAAAACCTTCATTAAACCCCATAACTACTTCTTATAAACATGCATGCTAGTTGGTACCTTCTTATGGCGGCCACGAATTCTTGTCTTGTCATGTGCTTCATTTCTTCCAATTCCTTCTCGTAATTAGTTATCTGTGAAACCATGACAATGATCAACAACAACTTTAATTCGTTTCAACTTTTGAACCTAAAAGTTAGATTCTAGAAACCATATACATAACGGCATAATTAATCAACTAACTGGAAAGTTGGTAGTGGTGGTTGTTCCCCAGTACTTAAGTGCAGCTAAATCATAAGCCCTCGCTGCTTTCTCTTCTTTGTCATACCCACCTGTCATTTATATATAAGGAGGAAATAAATATAATTTTTTAAAAAACAGTTAACCAATTAATCAAAGAGTTTTTAAAAGAAAAAAGAAAGAAAGAGAAGCACTTACCCAAATACACTGGAAGGTTGAACACAAATGGAAGCAAAAGGGAAAAGGAGAAATGTGTCAGCAAAATTTCAGAAAAGGTTAAATTGCTTAATTCATTTTTAATGAAAGAACCCCAAAAAACAAAAGAAAAACTTGAAGGCTCTTTAGTTTTATTTACCTTGGCGACCTTTCCTGGATTGCCCTTCCCTTCTACAGCTATTATCCCAAAGATGAGCTTCATACCTTCCAGTCCATCTATGTCTATATAATTTTGGCACACACATTAAACTAAATTCGTATAATCCATATACATACTAATTAACACAATATATATAAACCCCACCTTGTTACACCACGATATATGGATGTTCTCTGGCCAAAGTTGTCCAAATTTCTTCTGGGTGCAGAAGCTTCAACAGCATTGGTTATACTCATTACTATACTATTGTCGCCATTACTACCACTTGCTTCACAAGTCGGATCCTTACCACTACCACTACCACTGCCCATGGATAACGTCAACGACTGCAAATTACCGTTACCATTATTTTCCTGATACTCGTAGTCGCTAGATGTGGCCACTACTGTGGTCTGCATGATCGGCACCATAGCACTGGTGTTTGTGAATAGATCATATTCTGAATCATTTGACTGACTAATCTCATTAAAAACTGTAAGATCTGACACATTTTCTGTCTTTCTCACTCCTAGAAAATCCGCAACCTTCGGAGCTTGGATGCTACTCTGACTCTGACTGTGAGTGTTCATCAGATTCCAATCTGTTTCATTTCAATTAAAAAGGAAAAACAAAACATACATGAGCATATATATATATATATATATATATCAATCTATATATAGATGAACTTCATGAACGTATATGTAATTAAAGGATAAATAGGCACATAAATAGACAGGGTTTTGATTACCGTGGTTTTGGAAAGGGTTTTCCATGTTGAGGTTATCATCGAGTAGGCCAAGAGAAAAGTGATGATGATGAGATTGAGAGGGTTGGAGATGAGGTTGTGGTAAGGAAGAATGATCAGAAGGGGAAAGAGGGAAGGAAAGCCAGTTGTTTGAGTTCATTGACCCCATACTATTTTGCTGCTCTTCACCTTCTGCAAGCCAAGTCTCTCGCTGCATCTACAACTCAACTTAATTAGTATGAAACATTAATTAACTTGCATGATTAGCCCAAGTTAATTAATTAGAAGTGGTGGACACTGGACAGTTACATACAGCTTCACCTTCACCCACGATAATGGCTACCTAGGGTTTTAAAGCTCCGAACTTTTCTCTCTTCTCTGAAGGAGAGGAAAGGCTGAAAAGAAGACATTTTGTTGAATTGTTGCAAAATATTTAAAGAAGACATTTTTTTGAATTGTTGCATAATATTTAAAAGTGTACCACATTTTCTTTCTTTACTCTCTTATATTAAAAATGAGATATCTTACTGTCTCTCTTCTCTTTTTGCAGACTCACACCAGTTTCCAACACTAGAAAACAAAGTCACGATCTGCCTAGCTACAATCATTATTAAATAATATTATCTGTATGTGATACACGAGCGTCATAGCTATAATTAACTTGAACTCCTTGGGTCTTCGTTTTTACGGAGACAAAACCACCATTCCCAACTGGAAAAAGCTATATATATATGATATCTCTCTCTTTACCCCACTTGGGCTTATTGGAACTCTCGTCCTCGTTCAGTGAAAAAAATGAATCCACAAAACCCAGCATTCCCACACTCCACAAATCATCTCTCTCCCTCTCCCGAAATCCACGTCTCTACGTAAAGTTATAGATATTACTCTATACCGACCTCTCTCCCTCTACAACTATACAAAAATCAAACTATATATATATATATATATTTTAAACCCAAGAAAAAAAAAAGGAGTAGGAAAACATACGAAGAGATCAGATATATATAGTAAGAGTATCGGAGATCTAAGTAGAGAGGATTTCAAGATGTGCATGTGCAGGTTCATGCAGTTATTTTATGATAAAACTCCAACATATTAAATTTTAAAAGTACTGATATAAGGAGTGAGATTTACTCTTGTTCAAAATGGGACCAGGCCTTCATCTATCTTTATTTTCATAGTTGTTTTTCTTGATTTAAAAAATATAATTTACAAGGATTTCTCTTTTGGTTCCCCCAAGTAAAAATCTGTTGACCACTGAATCGGTTCTCGGACCCGTCAAAAGGCCACTCTAAATTACAGGGTTAAAGCTCATGTCCTTTACACACTAGAAGCTGTTTGGGTTCACCCCTACACAAATTCAAATATCTCGTAAACCATCATTATTCATCTCTATAAATAAACAAAAAGTACTTTATTAATTATTATATATATATATATCCAGGATCACAGAAGATGGCAACAGACTCATACTGCTAGCTCAACTATAAGTTAGTACTTAGTACTAGTCTTGAATCTCGTAACGTATACCACATTTACAGCACACCTACATTAGTGAATAAACACATGCACGTTCATCCATAATTATCTGTCATGTAAGTAGTTTGCATAAGCCTCCTGGCATGTACTTTTGCATGTGTTCTTCATTAGATTTGTCCATTAATACGATATCGATGTGTGTGTGTGTGTGTTTTCCTTTTTAATTAAGTAGTCAAAGATGTTGTAATAATTAAGTAGGAAAAAGAATATTCAAGATCTTTCTTTTTTGTAAATGCCGCCATAGAAAAAGACAAATCCTTTTTTAAAAAGATGTATTTAAGAAGCAAAGCAAATATTCTGTGTAGAGGAGACGGCAGTGAATCCATTCCTATTTTTATCTCTTTATAAAGACTTATATCAGCAAAATTAGGAGTGCAGAGATTAGAATGACCAAATTGGGAGCAACAGTAGTAGTGATATATATATATATATATATATATACGTACACACACTGATATTAATATCATTTAGAGTTTGCAGTAAATAAACAAATGAATGGGTATATATATATATATGTACCTGTGATTGCAGAGATTGGGGCGGTAGTGTTGCAGCCAAATTCTGGTGAATAGAAGGAAGCAAAGCCTCACGTCTCTCGCTTTCTTCGATTTATATATCATACTCTTCGAAGTTTGAACCACACAAGTAGTAGTGCCTCCGAACACAGATATATATATATATATATATATATATTAATACCTAAACCTCAGAAGAGAACAAACAGTATTGTTGATGATGACGAGGAGTGAAACAGATAAAACCCCTATAGTCTCCATGAAAGTCCACATATATAAAAAATAATTAGAATATAAATAGTAAGGCAAGGCAAGAGAAAAATGGAAGCAAGCATGAAAAGAAGAAGGAAATCAGAGAGAAAATTAAAGGAAGAATGAGAGAGAAATGGAAGAAGAAGGGGTGAGGGTGGTGACTCACCAGACCACCGACCTTCCAGGGTGAACCAAAGTCATAAGGCTTTCACGCCGTTTCATTATTCATTAATGTAATTCACACAGGACTGGAATATATATCACGTACGTACATGTGTGTTGTCCATCGTTTGTTTTGGTCTTTCACTTTAGTTTTCAATTTCAAAGTTGCATTGCACCCACACTTCATGTCGTTTCAACTTTAAACAGGTGCTACACCATCTCATTTTATATTTTTTAAAGAATAGAAAAATGTGTATATTAATTATTATTAAGGGAAAAGTAATTTTTACCCCCCAAACTTTTATACTAAATTTTAATTTTATTCTTAATATTTTTTTACGTTAGTTATATGCTATATGTTTTATTTTTATTTTAAATATATATTTTTTACTAACACAATTTATTTCACTAATAAAAAATGTTAACTAAATGGTTAGTAAAAATAATATATTTGAAACAAAAAAATAATACATGTGATGCAAAGAAAAAAAAAATTAGGGACGTAAAAAATATAGGTTTGAGTTCTATATTTTTTTTTGTTTCAAATCTATCATTTTTACTAATTACTCAATCAGTATTTTTCTGTTAGTAAAATAAATTATGTAAGTAAAAAAAGTAGATTTTGAATAAAAATGAAATATTTAGGACATAATTGAAACAAAAAAATGTTATGGATAAAATCGAAATTTAGTGTAAACATTAGAGACGTGAAAATTATTTTTGTCTTATTATTCATTATATATATATAGGTTGAGGAATGAATGAAGACATAGATTGCAAATTAAACCACCAAGCGCGTAGGTTAACTAATAAAAAATTATTCTAACTTGATCATAAGTCTCAAATTTAAATCTCAGAAAATGTAGCTACATTAATACTTGGTAGAGAGATATTTATCGCCCATTTTGATCCTACTTAACTCGAACATAAATTAATCGATACCCATAATTTAAAAATCGAACACCAGATAATTGTTAAAAAAAAAAAGATAAGAGACGAGAAAATCCAGGAGGTGGGAGGAAACGCCGGGAAAGTGCTTGTGTCGCCTCGAAATGAAAGCACCATCCATCAAATAATTAATATTGCTAATTAATAATTATTTATGTCTATCTTTGGAATTTGCATTTATCTATACACACATTAATTCTACGTTGAACCCTCCTATTTTAGCTAGGTCTATACTACTCCCCTCCCATTATTGTCCACAAATCAACCACTAACAAACACGTTTTATTTTTTTACAATAATTGATTCAATTAAATTTAATCATCTTTTATTAAAGAAAAGGTTTTTATTAGTCTCTCGAATATTTTTTTTCTCAATAAAAATGATTAATCTTGTAAAAGTATTTATGAGAAGAATGGTCTTTTATAAACTAAACTACTATTTTATTTGATCTAATTTACATATATATCTTATTTTTATTGATTTTAATCCAATTATCTGTACTTAACTATTTTTTGACTAAATAACACAACATTTAAATTGTGACTCTTGCCCATGCATGTTTATGCATTTCGCAAAAGCATACTAGAAACCCGTAGGACAATTGGGCCTTGTAGTTGGACACATATTGCGAATTGAAGACACAATGGAAAAGCTTTTGTGGGCTGCCAAGCCCATTAGTTTGTCCAAATAACGTCCCATTTGGGTAGTTTAGGGCCATTGCGTTACACCATTCCAGGCCAATGAAATTTGTTAGTAAAAATCGAAGCCAGAATTTTTTTTTAAAAAAAAGTATAAAGTTTAGTTACAGTTTTTTTATTTTTTTATTAGTTTTTAAGTCAAAATAGGTGAAGTAAATATTTTTTACAACATGATTAAATTTTTTTTTAAGAAAAAATGTTCTCTACATGATATGCTGATTATTAGAGAATCAAATTAATAATATGCGCTTAGAAAGATTTACCTATATTTGGTCCAATTAGATGACACGCAAAAACAGGGGCATGATTGATTAATAATGTAATTATTTACGAAAAAAAGAATATATTTGGTTGTTCATTTACAGTAAGGTTCTGAAAATTGAACCAGTCATTGAATCGGTGAAGGCACCAGTTTAACGATTAATGGTTGTATTGTAGTCGAACCGTGATTAAATCGATTTATTTTAAAATATTAAAAAATAATATATGTAATTATAAATTATAAATATAAATTTATAAATTCAATTAAAAATAAGATTTGATGTCAAATTACATAAAACAACATCGACAATAAAAAAGACTCACAGTAAAAAATGATCAAATAACAAAGAAATATTATTAATCAAGATAATATTCACTCATGTCAAATTCATAAAATACCCAATATTAGTATCTCTACTAAAATTAACTTATTTGTATATTAATTTCTTATTACCTGATTATAGAATAAGCAAAATAAAAAAAATCAAGTGAACCAATTCATTTAGCATCAGCAATTCTTACATGATTCAACCATTTCTTGATTGATTCAATCACTTAACAGTTTTAAAAGTTATTCCAGGCCAATTTTCAATTCAACCAGTTGAATTAATCAATTCAATTCAGTTTTTATAATTACAATAATAATAATAATTTTCAAGTATCAAATAAACCATTTCTTACAAGCCTAAGTATCTAAAGACTCAAGGAATTGTTAATTCATTTATCAGCAAAGTGATTTATCACTTCAACTCTCATCCTTTCCTTCCACTCCATCACTCCATGGCTTCAAAGTGAAACCTTCACTTATCATAAACATATTATTGCCAACTCAACGTCCACTCAATTATAAACATGATGATATATATATATAGTCCGATAGTAACTGCTAGTTTATGCCTATATATATATATATATATATATATATATTTATATATAAGCAAAAGCAGAAGAACAGAAAAATTTGTACGACCTTCATTCTGCTCCTTCACTGCGTAATGATAGTGAACTTGACATTCGGTACCACAAATGATCGTACTGTCTGTGTGTGTGTGTGTGTGTGTGAGAGAGAGAGAGAGAGAGAGAGAGAGAGCATAATTAAAAAAAACAATGGGGCAATGGTTATAACTCAAATTATATATATCTTGGACTTCATCATGAAAATGCAGGTGAGGCATCCAGGTGGAAGCAATTAATTAACCATGCTAAAATAAATCACACAATAAGGTAGAGAAAAAAGGGATTTGGATACTTTGACACAGAGAAACCAACATTACAGTAATGTTAGATTTGAACTGTTTGATCAGGGTATGAACAATTCATTAATTTTTGTTTATAAAAAAAATTATAAACATAAACTTGCGAAATATCGTCTATGTCTTTTGATCAGAAGGTTTAAATTTAACATTACCATAATTTTAGATCCTCTACGTCAAAAAATTCAAATCCGAGAAAAGGCCCACGAAATAATACTAATCGTAATTTTGATCCAAAGGTCATAATTGAGGGTTGTGATGAAAATCTAGCTACCTCTATATAGTCAGTAAAAAGGTTCATCATAATACTTCGTCCGTGTGCCCACATGTTCTGGAAATTATATATAGATATAACATACATTGTAATAATATAAGGTATGATATCGATATTAGGAAAATGGGGTGTGGGGTCTTTGGAGACTAAGGTAATTAAGAACCTCCACAAAAATGATGAAATATAATGTACCAAAATTAATTATAAGATTAATTAATAAATTTAAAAACGTAACCGCGCTTTAATTAACCATTATATCAAACAGTCAGCTCTATGTCCTAATCGTCCAAACAATTTTTGTATATGTCAGAATTTCAAATCCTCTCACTATATACAAGAAAATCATGATATGTCTCTGATTAATAAAAAAAATTGTCTCTAATCATTTCATTGCAAATAATTTAAAACGGAAAAAAATTATGTCTCAGACTTAAGAACAAAATTTTATGTCTCAAGCAAATTTAGTATGTAAAACAAAATTATTTTGTAACAAGTCAGAGATGGAATAGTGTTCAGAGACAAAAATTTTCTGTCTCAAAATTCATCTCAAATCAAGAATATAAAAAAAAATTATTTTAGAGAATTAGAGACATAAATTTTTTATCCCATAATTCATTTCTAATTATGTAAATTTTCCCTTCTTACCTAATTCAAATTAGATGAGTACTAATAAAACTACATGTGGGTGTCGCATGTGTCGTGTGAACTGTGAACCACAATTTAAAACGGTGATCATGAGCACGAATCCTAAGGAGACATAGATACAGTAAAACAAACACACACACATACAAAGTTCGTTATATAAATCACAAGCAATGTTTGTGTTCTTTCCTGCTTACAAAAGCTTCATTCATATATATATATATATTGATAATAATTAATCTTTTAAAAAATAAATTAATAGTCATAACAACGTCATTAAGCATTGGAATAAAATATTCTCGACTAATTAAGTATAATGTTAGCTAAGAATCATTTTGATTCTCTAAGTTTATTTGTTTCAATTTTAATCATTTAACTTACAAAAATCATTCAAGTATTTTATTCTGTTAACACCACCAAATGATGCTTGACAAACAAATTTTACAAGGTTATCAAAGTTAAACATGCATCTTGATGGTGTTAGTATATAAAAGAATATATTTCGAGAGATTTTTTTAAATTAAACAATCAAATTAAAACAAAATAAAATTGAGGGAATAAAGAAATACCTATAGTACAGTTAAGAGATCAAATTAGAATTTGATAAAATTAAAGAACCAAAATAAAACCTAAGGTAAAAATTAAGGGGAGAAAAATATGACACTTAAGAATTATAAAGTTAAATTGAATTTTGTTATGTTCTAATTAATTAAGGTTCTTAACTTGACTGTCTTTGTCTTTTTTTGATATACACGGATGAGTTCAAAGGACAAATTGACACCGAAGATGTATAATGATAACATGAGACCCAATTAGAATAAAATAAAGAGTCAACACACCTCATACAGGAATAATTTCAATATTGAAGTTACTAGTTCTCTCTCACCCATTGTTCATTTTGATTAGATAGTTGATAATAATTTTCTAAAAAAAAATTATTGACAAAAGAATCAATAACTCTAATATTAAAATTAATTTGATTCTCCTCATTCCAACATGAACTAAGACGTCCAAAAAGGTAAATTACACGCTTTGCAAATTGAGCACGGACCTCGAAATCAAAAAGAAGGCGGTTGTGGGCCGGAAGGCCCAACTAAGGTGGAGGCGGGCTTTTGTCAAACTGTTTGCTGTTTATTGGCCCATGCAAAAGCAAATCTTGTTAATGTTACCTGTTACAGACTTAAGCCCAAAAAAAAAAGGTCGTATTTGGGCCCAAGGGACACACCGTCTATTTCATTGTGGTGGTTGTTATTTATGTATTGGCACGTAACAGAATCCCGCATTTCATTGATGAACAAGATGCCATTGGAATTGTCGCAAAAGTTCAAGTTTGAAAATGGCATAAATTTCATTGACATAATGTCTTTGAACGTACTCCTCCACTTATCCTCTCAACACGACATAATAGTACTTTCATTTCCGGATAATTTAATGTTAAAAGATCCGACAAATTAATGCGCCAATCATGTAGTACAGTAGTAGTGTTGATGACATATACTGCGTATTTACGAATTACAATACGGCCTAAAATAAGAGCTTACTTATTAGTGAAATTAAGGCAAGAGAAGAGAAGATACGGCAAAGTCTAAAGAGGTAGGTAAATAGGTACATAAATCTCTTATTTGATCAAATAAGATATTTAGTTAAGTTAATCGTTTGAACTGTTCAATCAATTTTTCATCATATAAGTCTTATTTATTAAAATTGATCGAATGGTCCTATATCGCTAATCAAAGTTCTTGACTAAGCAAGAAATCTAAATTCAACAAATAGTTAAATAGGTTTTGTTGTATGATGATAAGGGAGGGATGTGAATGTAACAAAACCTTAAGACTGTTAAAGTGATTACCAAGAACGTTGTTTAACCTGTAAGAGTAGTATTATCAATTTCGCCCTTGGCCCGTGGGCCAGACCATTATCACTTGTAAATGAATGGTCTTGGATTGAAAAAATATGCTCATTTAAAAATAGAACTAAACAAGTCAATTTTTTTTTACATTTTTTAATATATATATATATATATTAGTTAGTATACATAATCTTACTTTATCACATTGTTATGTTTTATAACCTTATATTAATTAAATATAGTAAATTTGGATATGAATTTTTTTTAATTTTTTAAAAAATAAATATAAAATTTTCAAATTTAAATATAATTTTGTTAATTTTGAAATAAAATAAGAAAAATTAAAGTTATTAGTTGTTTAAAAATATTAAAGAAATAAAATTTTACATGTATAAATTGTATTTTAATAACAAGGTAAAAATATACTTTATGCCCCTAAGGTTTGCATATAGTTTCATCTATGTCTCAAAGATTTTTTTGGCTGACTTATATCATATGTTTCAGATTTTATCACATCTGTCTTTTTTTTTGTAACACTATTAGACAACTTAATGGAATGCTAACTAGGCCGCAACGTAGCAAAAAACATCAGCCACATGGCAGCCACGTCGACTACCAAAAAATTTTTTGGCTGTCCACGTGGCAATACAAGTTCTTTTCAATTTTTTTTATTTTTTTAAAAATTTTTTTAATTTATTCACTTTGGTTCTTGGTCAAAATATTCCTCTTGTCTAATTTTTGATATAAACTCATTTTCTACTTCATTTAAGTTCCTAGTTTAAAAATCTATTTTTTTTGTCAAAATCATCCCCTATAAATTTTTTTAGTTTGTACACTTTAGTCCTTATTCTTCACTTTCAAGTTTTTTTCTCATAGTTTGGTCATTCAAATCAGTCTATAATTTATTTTTTAGTCATAATATGATTAAAACAATCATTTTTACCTAAAAACAATACAAGAAATGAATTAAAATTAAAATTTTTAAAAATTACATATCTCTCCCTCTCATAAAAGGTAAAATTTGAAATTAAAATTTTAATTCATTTTTTGTATTGTTCTTAGGTAGAAATGATAGATTTAATCATATTATGACTAAAATAAATTATGGATTGATTTGGAGGACCAAACTGTGAGAAAAAAGTATAAAAGTGAAGAATATGGACTAAAGTGAACAAATTAAAAAGTTTATAGGGGATGATTTTGACAAAGAAAAAATAGATTCTTAAATTAAGGACCTATATGAAGTAGAAAATAAGTTTATATAAAAAATTGGTTAAGAGGTAAATTTTGAGTAAGGATCAAAGTGAATAAACTGAAATTTTTTTAAAAAAATAAAAAAATTTGAGTGTCCACATTTTGGTAGTCCACGTGGCTACCATGTGACAAATACTTTTTATCACATGACAACTCTGTCAACATTTTATTAAATTGACTAACGGTATTGAAAGAAATGGTTGGATCCCAAGAGGGGGGTGAATTGGGTTTTATAAAAATTTTCACAAAACTTAATTGGAAGTTAAAATGATTTTCTGAAATTGGATAATGTTAAAGATAATAATTTAATTCAGAAAATCAAAATGTTTATCAAGATGAATAATTTTATAGTGCAAGGAATTAAGGAGCAAATATAAATCTACACAAATTAATTAATACTTGAGGTAGAAATCAAATATAAACGCAAAGCATTAATTAATTAACTTCAAATGTAAATAGAGTAGGGATAGAGAAAGCAAACTCGGAGATTTATACTGGTTCGGCTAATCCCAAGCCTACATCCAGTCCTCAAGAGACCACTTGAGTATTTCCACTATAATTGCAAGTTTAATCCGGGTACTTGCAAACCACTACAACATACTTTTCTCCCTCAAGGGTGTCTCTCCCCCTTACAACGTGTTTTCTCTCAAACACTAACTCAAGGAACCAATCCTTGAGAAACTAAATTTAAAGGCTTAAGGAAAATAATGGTAAACACTCTCAAAGTGTAGATAACGCAGAAATTAAGCTCAGAATATTTCTCTAGCAATTTAGAGAGAATGAAACTCAAGATAATATGATAAATGAACAATTGAAGCTTGATGCAAATAGTATTGTGAAGTCCCCTTTATATAGTGAAACCTTGCTGCTACAGTGACTGCTTTAGTCAAAATTGCTACAGTAAGTTTTATCATCATTTTTCAACCTTTCTACAACAACCAAAAAACTTTATCAACCTTTTTCAACAATCAATATTCTTTTTCAAATTTGCTACAGTAAAAAGTATTCTTTTTCAAAGTTTATTACAACAACCAATAAACTTTATCATATTTTTTCAACAATCAAAATTCTTTTTCAAAAGTGCTACAGTAAAAGATATTCTTTTTCAAATTATATTACAACACCCAATAAACTTTATCATACTTTTTCAACAACCAATAAACTTTATCATAATTTTCAACAATCAAATTTCTTTTTCAAAAGTGCTACAGTAAAAGATATTTTTTTTCAAATTATATTACAACACCCAATAAACTTTATTATACTTTTTCAACAATTAAATTTCTTTTTCAAAAGTGCTACAGTAAAAAGCATTCTTTTTCAAATTATATTAAAACACCTAATAAACTTTATCAAAAATCAATTTATACTACTATATTTAAATATATAAAGCATTAAATATATTTGGGCCAAGAAAGATTGAATCATGTATTTGGATCAAGAATATTAAATCATACATTTGGGCCAAGAAGATTAACTCATTCATTTGGGTCAAGAAAACTAAATCATACTATTTGGGCTAAGAAAGATTAAATCATACATTGGGCCAAGAAGATTAAATCATTCATTTGGGCCAAGAAGATTAAATCATTCATTTGGGTCAAGAAGATTAAATCATTCCCACATATTTGTCATCATCAAAACTTATAGCATAATACATTAGGGCTAACAATCTCCCTCTTTTTGATGATGACAAATCACCAAAGAAAAATATGTTACAATGTAATAATCATTATACAATATACACATATTTTTCTTTCCATATTCTTCTCCCCCTATTTGACATCAACAAAAAGGTATAAGGAAGGCAATATATAAAGGCTAAAGCGTATTCCTTCTTTAAGCAAGAATATCATATGACGTCATAGGGTAAAATTTCATCAAAACTTATCATTGATATGCCAAAAATATATAGTTAAGGAAAACATTGCATCTCATATAAAGTGACCCTAAAAATATAGAGCATTTAAGTATAGATTAGGCTCCCCCTCAATCAATGCATATTAAACAAATGTAATTTTCAAGATGTATTCATATATGTATCTTGAGGATGAGCACCTGCAAAAAATTTGACAACCACTCCGATGCTTAAGTTAGTAATGTAAATCAAGGATTAAAGGCAAAATTAACTGCTTACGGTCGCATGCATCAAGCATTATCATAATGCAAGGAAATCATTGCCTTTCATTTGCCCACAAAAGCATTATATGTAAGTATGTGTAACTATGAAGATGTATTATCCTCTACACATTTCATTTTATTTAAAAAAAAAATTTTTTTTGACTTCTCATTTTCTATGAGTGCATGTGGAATCATGACATATTATTCATAGCCTTCGCTCATGATGCATGAATAGCATACACAACATATGTTCTTAGATACATGTAATCATAGCATGATGCAATCAATCATGTATATTATACTGAAAGCTCTCAAGAACAACACAACAAAGCAGAGAAATACGGTTCTGTTTATCACCATTTTATTAATCCTTAAAATTTTTAATCAAAACAAATTAAATCAGCCGCAAATCCACCGAAAATTGACTTTCGTGGTTTTGCCATTAATGCGACGCGTTGTTGGTGTGCATGCGTACCCTAGAGTTCTGGCTTCCAGCTTGCAAAATCCGTAGGATGAACGTGTAGGGGTGCGGCGAAGAGATATCTTCGTTGGCTCTAAGTCATCATTTTCTCTCTATAAAGACTGCCCAGAATTCTCAATTATCACACCACAAAGAGTATTCATCTCTGAGCCTACAACTTTCTGACATTCCTCTCTCTTCATACTCAAAAAAAAAATTCCAAGCCATGGCAGCAAGAAAGTTCATTGATCTCACAGTAGAGGCCAGGGAGGAAGAGCTCGACTTAAACTTGAGTCTAGGTAAGGATAAGGGCAAAAGACCTTTGGAGGGATCTCAAGAAAACCGAAAGAAGAAAATGAAGATCGAAGAAGCTGAGGAGATTAGTACAGGCCATACGTCAGAAGACAAAATTGCTTGTCTGGAGCAGGAGGTGAAGAAACTCAAGAAGATGATAGAGGACCAGGAGAAGTTAGCTAAACGCAACAATGCGGCACTGACTTCAAGAATAGATAGGTTCTTCTATTGGTCTACCCAATGC
Source organism: Biancaea sappan (assembly GCA_037074585.1). Classification (NCBI taxonomy): domain Eukaryota; kingdom Viridiplantae; phylum Streptophyta; class Magnoliopsida; order Fabales; family Fabaceae; genus Biancaea; species Biancaea sappan. The sequence continues at coordinate 1,036,673 of CM073501.1, read as the reverse complement.
TTCTGTAATCAACAACAAAGAAGTGTTGATTGTATGAATGGAATTTACACTACCCTCCGTGACATTGCTCAGTCTCTTGCTCCAAGGAATGGCCGAGGGGTGATGATACAATACAACCCTCCTAATCCGAGACCACCTCGCCTGTAGGTTGCTCATGCATGAGCAAACTTTCCCTTTTTTTTTTTGCAATGTAATCCTTTAGTTTGTGTTTTTAATGCAAGTGGTTTCTTTCAGATGACGGTACTTAAAAAAATTATAATAATAATAAAGAAAGATAAAGAAAATCAGCCGCACAAATTTAGCACAATAGAAGGATATATATATTTTGAAAAATATATATCCATTTTAAAGATAGAAAGAATTTTCTGACATGGATATATATATCATCATTTCAAAGCAAAAGCAAGTTACATACTTACTCAAGATAAAACATATTATAATCAGAGTATGTAGTAACATAATTGAGGTAATATGGATTAATAAGATATAATCAGATATAAACTATAATCCATAAACAATGGTTCATAAGTTACAGCTTATGTAAAAGAGATGATATGTATAATGCTCAAACCATGATGTATTAAAAAAATAATTTAAGTATTTAACATATTTTTATATGTCATGATGTGATCAAGTATGTAAGATGTCAGAAAACAATATGTCATTGCAATGAAAGTATGACAGTAAAAAAAAATTTGCCAGAATGTTCAATTGAGATCAAGGAGTATCATTCAATTAAATAATGAAGAAGTAAAGGATAGAGATACTCATCAATTTTGGCAAACTTTTGTTGCTTCTTGAAATTCCTGTTCAAGATTTTGATATCCTTGTTTTGCTCATTGTTCTTCTTTTGATCATGTCTTCTTGCAATTTTAATGATCTTAATTGATTGATTATTTGCAAGATCTATCAAGCATTGGTTCAATGTAGGCTTCGTTGGTCGACTACTGATAGGAGCGTTGGTCGACCAACCAACTTCAAAACTATAAATCTTACTGATTTCGGAGAGCAGAGGAAATAATGTGCTTTAGAGGATTAACTCCTGCAAAACACTTTTGGTGGAGCACTTTGATGTTCAAATCAGTAATGTTCAAATAAATCTCAAGCACTAGGAGCAACATTATGTTCAAGATATGCCATATTAATAAAAGTGCTATGCTTCCATGAAATGTAATTTTGCAATATATTTGATTTTGTTGAAAATATTTGAATAAGATTACAATAAGGATAAATACTATAGGCAAGAGTAATCTTATTATTGTGAAAGTGTAATACCCGTTAATTTCAGAATATAATTCGCTTAAGAGTATTTTAGAATTCTACAACGTTACTTTAGTTATTTATTTTGGTCATTTTTAATTTTCATATTTAATTGTTCTCTTTGAATATTATTTATGAAAATTGAGTTAAATGACTGGACTAAATATTTGCACAATGAGGGATATATTCTAAGAATGGTGAAATTCATGGAAAAGTGGTTGCAGAATGGTCAATTAATCCATTTATTGTAAATTGACTGGATGGGTTTGGATGTTGGGTTATGGATACCCATGGGTTATTGAATAACCCATTAGAAATATTTAATATAAAGTTTCAATAGTAACCTCATTTTTTCACTCAGCCGAAGGAAGCAGAAAAGATTTCTTTCTCAGTTCTTCATTTTCTTCTCAAATCCTTTCCTTGATCTTCAGAAGTTCGATTATTTGTTCGGTTCAAAAGCTTTGTAAGGATCAAAGGTAAGCTTTAATCCGATTATTTTCCTTAAATTTCAGTTTATGTAGAAGATCAGAGGAGGTTTTGTTCTTGAAGATTTTGATGATAATTCATGAATCTCAGTTGTTTTAGAAGTTATATTTGAGTTATAATCAGTTAAAGGAGTTGAAATTCTGGTTTTGAAACAAGAAAGGGAAAGGATGAAATTGTTAGAATTTCTGCAAAAATCGAGTTACTGTAGCGACCAGGGATTTCGAAACAAAATCTGGAAAATTTTCTTCGGGTTACTGTAGCAGTACTGTAGTGTCGGCAGTCAACGTACTGTAGCAGTCAACGTTACTGTAGCGAACCGGTACTGTATTGAACCGTTACTGTAGCAGTCAGAAAATTTTACGTATTTTCGTGATTTTGTTTCCTTTCTTATGATTCCTTGTAATATATTTTACTAGGAAATTTTTCTACACAAATTCTAGTGTGGAACAAGGTAAATTTGGACAAACATCAAGGTGAGTGAATAACCTTACTCAGCTAATTTGATATTACTAGTCAAAGTACAATATAAGTCCCATTTACAATATTATTTGGATAATAAGCAATTAATTTTTCATATGGGAGTATATGATGATCAGTAGAAATAAGAGTATGAAGAAACTATTTATTTCATGACAATTGTACTATGTGATGAATCTCACTATTTTATTAATGAGTAAAGATCTACGGGATCTAATACACGAGTGTGAAAGGGTTAAAGTCCCATACTACTCGGTGTATATCTAAGAAATCTTATACACGAGTGTGAAAGGGTTAAAGTCCCATACTACTCAGTGCATATCTATGAAATCTAAACACGAGTTGAAAGGGTTAAAGTCCCATACTACTCGGTGTATACCTATGAAATCTTATTCATGAGTTTGAAAGGGTTAGAGTCCCATACTACTCGATGTATAAGACAATTAATTATATGAGTAAATGTGGTATTTGTACTTTTGATATTTTATATAGTACAGTTATTTACTTACTGAGTTTTTAAATAAACTCACACTCCCTATGATTATTTTTTTTCAGATACAGAAAACAGAGAAGAAGAGAATCTGTTTGAAGATTAGAAGCCCCTTGGGATTATTCTCTATTTCTGTCTGGTGGGACACCAGTACTTATTAATGTGGATATTAGAAACGCTCTGTACTTTTTATAGGTCTCCTAGGCTTGCGATGAGATAGAAATATCAGACTATGTATGTCTATATTTGCTTATCAGATGAATATAATTCTGTAGTGTGGAATGAATGATTAAGGTTGAATGTAAAACCTTACAGAATATATGTATATAACGTATGTTTGAGAATTATATCAAATGAGTAGTATCTTTTCACATACTCAATTTTTGGGATGTGACAAATTTGGTATCAGAGGAAAGGTTTTATAGGTCCCCTATAGAGTACAGAGCAAAGTGATCTTTGTGGGCCCTTCCCTATTGTCATGAGCCGCGGCATGACCATAGGATTAGGTTCCATAAAAGACCTTGTAGAGTATAACGTCATTTTATAGATAACTTCTCAGTGGGGCTAGTAAGTGATATTTTGTTTATGTCTGAAAATTGTTTGTTATGTGTGTAGATCTGTGACAGATCAATGTCAGAAGGATCTTCTAATAATAATGAGCATATGGGTCCAATGAGGGCCATAAATCCACCAGTACATGTGCAAGATGATCCTAACCGTGGTGATAGTTTACATGCTCAAAGTACTGAGGGCGCAACTAGTGAGCAAGCAAGAAGAGTCGAACCTGATGCTCATGTCGATAATGCAACTATTGCACATGTGATTCATTTGATGAATGAACGATTTGACCGATTTGAGGCTGAAATGAGAGGTCGAGCTGCACAAGCTAACCTGCCAGTGGATCCTCCTATTGTTGAAGCTGAAAATGTACCACCAGCTCCGTTAGCGGGAGGAGTTAATGTAAGAGAGGTAAGAATGTCTGAATTCCAGAAAATGAGGCCTCCTACTTTTTCAGGGGAAGATCCCAAAGAGGACCCACAATGTTTCCTTGAAGATTGTGAAGCAATCTGTGATGCTATAGGGTGTTCTCCTACTCAAAAGGTAGAATTCACTTCCTTTCAGTTAAAAGGTAGGGCTGGTAAATGGTGGAGGAACTGGAAGAAAGCTAGAATTCAAGGCGCACCGCCAGTTATGTGGACAGAATTTTACAGATTGGTTATGGATGAATTCCTTCCGGCAAGTGAACGATCATCCAGGGCCAGAGATTTTCTGTATCTACGGCAGGGAACCATGACTGTTGACGAGTATTCAGCTCAGTTTGTTAAATTATCTGAATATGCCCCTGAAATCATTCCTTCTGAAAGGAAGAAAATAGAAAAGTTTGTGGAAGGGCTTCGTGATGCCTTATATGATCAAGTGGGTTCTAATATGAATGATTACTCTTCGTACTCAGAAGCTGTTGATGTGGCCCGAAGAATGGAAAGGAGGTCAAAGAATAAAGTAGAATATCGTCAAAAGAAGAAGGCCAGATATAGGAGATCTTTTAATCAAGGGGAAGACTCAGGGACTTTTACTGCACCACAACATGCTCCAGCCACTCCTACTAAGTCATCTTATTCTATAGCCAGTGTGGCTAAGCCTCGTTCAGAGAGCAGGGGTGGTTTTAGCTCTTCTAGTAGAGGAGGTACTCAAGGTAGAATGGAAAAACCTCAATGTCCTGAATGTGGAAAGTTTCACTTCGGAGAATGCAGGTTAAACACTGTTGGTACAGGCTGTTTTCACTGTGGACAAAAAGGACATTTTATAAGGGAGTGCCCTCAGCTCATGACAAGACCAGGTCAAGGGTCTACTTTGCCACCTCGACCACAATCTATTACTCAAACACCAACCCCTTCAACAGGGGGTAGTATGGGAAGAGGTTCTGGAAGAGGCCAAGGTGACCGTGGAAAACAAGCTGCTGGCAGAGGAAATGCAAGAATATATGCTCTAACCCGACAGGATGCTCAAACATCCAATGCTGTAGTTACAGGTATATTATCTGTTAATACTTTTGCTGCACGTATTTTGTTTGACCCCGGTTCTACTCACTCATATGTGTCACCCCTATTTGCCAAGAGATTTGCAATTGATTCGATTATTCTTAAAGAACCATTCTTGGTTTCCACACCGATGAGAGAGACTTTGATGGTTAAAACATGTTATCGTTCTTGTAAAATAATCGTTGGAGGCATGAAAACTGAGATAGATCTTATGGTTCTCAATATGTTAGATTTTGATGTGATTCTAGGGATGGACTGGCTATCTTCTTGTCATGCTACTATAAATTGTCGTGACAAAGTTATTTCCTTTAATATACCGGGGAGGAGTAATTTTGTGTTTCAAGGAGATCGAAGTGATGTACCTTGCAACATGATATCTATGTTAAGTGCCCAGCGTATGTTGCGAAAGGGATGTCAGGGATTTCTAGCTTTTATCAAAGATTTAGAAAAGAAAGAACAGAAGTTAGAAAACATTCATGTGGTTAATGAATTCCCAGATGTGTTCCCAGAAGATTTACCTGGATTACCGCCAGAAAGAGATATTGAGTTCAGTATTGATTTGGTCCCAGACACAAGACCAATTTCTATTCCACCTTATCGTATGGCTCCTGTTGAGCTAAAAGAACTTAAAGAACAATTGAAAGATTTGTTAAACAAAGGGTTCATTCGCCCAAGTTTTTCACCTTGGGGTGCTCCTGTTCTTTTTGTGAAAAAGAAAGATGGTTCTATGAGATTATGTATAGATTATCGTCAACTGAATAAAGTCACAGTGAAGAATAAGTATCCTTTACCAAGGATAGATGATTTGTTTGATCAGCTTCAAGGAGCAAAATACTTCTCAAAGATTGATCTAAGGTCTGGATATCATCAGTTACGAATTAAGAGTGATGATATACCTAAGACTGCTTTTCGTACACGGTATGGACATTATGAGTTTCTTGTGATGTCTTTTGGGTTGACAAATGCACCAGCAGCATTTATGGATTTAATGAACAGAGTGTTCAAATCATTCCTTGATAAGTTTGTAATTGTATTTATTGATGATATTTTGGTGTATTCAAAGAGTCATGAAGAACATACTGAACATTTGAGAATAGTGCTTCAGACTTTGAGAGAGCATCAGTTGTACGCAAAGCTCTCAAAATGTGAATTCTGGATGAGTCATGTAACATTTTTGGGACATGTTATTTCCCAAGAAGGTATTCATGTAGATCCAAGTAAAATTGAAGCAGTAAAACAATGGCCTCGACCAACAACTGTGTCTGAAGTACGTAGTTTTCTTGGCTTAGCAGGGTATTACCGTCGCTTTGTCAAAGATTTCTCTAAGACGGCTCTTCCATTAAATAAGTTAACCCGAAAGAATGTTAAATACATTTGGGATGATTCATGTGAACAAAGTTTCACCCAATTGAAAGAGTGTTTAACTTCTGCACCAGTCTTAATTCTACCATCAGGACCAGGGGGTTACTCTGTATTCTGTGATGCCTCAAAGATAGGCTTAGGGTGTGTGTTGATGCAACATGGTAAAGTCATAGCTTATGGCTCACGTCAGCTTAAAAAGCATGAATTGAATTACCCCACTCATGATTTGGAAATGGCAGCTGTAGTGTTTGCCCTAAAGATATGGAGACATTACTTGTATGGGGAAACTTGTAAAATCTTTACAGATCACAAAAGCTTTAAGTACATTTTTTAGCAGAGAGATCTCAATCTAAGGCAACGAAGGTGGATGGAACTTCTGAAAGATTATGATTGTACCATCCTTTACCATCCAGGTAAAGCAAATGTAGTGGCTGATGCTCTAAGTCGAAAGTCTATGGGAAGTTTAGCTCACATTGCCACTATAAGGAGGTCTCTAATACATGAACTACAAGAATTGGAAGCTGATGGAGTATTCTTCGAGATCACTGAGTCAGGTACATTTCTGGCTCATTTAACAGTTAGATCATCCCTTGTTGAAAAAGTAAAAGCAACTTTAGAAGGTGACATTGATATGGTCAAAATAAGAGATAAGGCAAGGCAAGGTCTAGCACCAAGTTTCTTGGTAGATGAAGAAGGAGTCTTATGGTTTAATGGTAGACTCTGTGTCCCCAACATTGAATCTTTGAAACATGAAATCTTAATGGAAGCTCATGGTTCACCCTACGTTGTACATCCTGGTGCTGTGAAAATGTATCAGGACTTGAAACAAGTTTATTGGTGGGAGGGCATGAAGCGAGACGTGACTGACTTTGTAGCTCGATGTTTGACTTGTCAGCAAGTTAAAGCTGAACATCGACGACCACCTGGATTGATGCAAAAACTAGATATTCCCGAATGGAAGTGGGAAAGGATCACCATGGATTTTGTAGTAGGTTTACCTCGGTCAACAAAAGGAAATGATTCAATATGGGTCATAGTGGATCGACTTACTAAGTCAGCACATTTTCTTCCTGTTCATACCACTTTCAGTGTAGCAAAACTTGCTCGACTTTATGTTAAAAAAATAGTGAAATTTCATGGTGTACCAATATCCATTATATCAGACCGAGGACCTCAGTTTACTTCTCGGTTCTGGAAAGTCTTTCAAGAGGCTTTGGGTACCAAAGTGAATCTTAGCACAGCATTCCATCCTCAGACTGATGGACAGTCCGAAAGGACAATTCAGACTTTAGAGGATATGCTAAGAGCTTGTGTGATGGATTTCAGTGGAAGTTGGGAAGATCATTTGTCTCTTATTGAATTTGCTTATAACAACAGTTACCAAGCCAGTATTCAGATGGCACCTTTTGAGGCTTTATATGGGAGACGGTGTCGATCTCCTATAGGTTGGTTTGAACTTGGTGAAACCAAAATATTTGGACCTGAGATGATTCAGGAAGATATAAATAAAGTTAAACTGATCAGAGAAAAGTTGTTAACTGCTCAGAGTAGACAGAAGTCTTATGCGGACAACCGACGACGTGACCTTGAATTTGCAATAGGTGATATGGTTTTCTTACGAATCTCACCTATGAAGGGAGTAATGAGATTTGGGAAGAAAGGCAAGCTTAGTCCGAGGTATGTTGGCCCATATGAGGTTGTAGACAGAGTGGGTAATGTGGCATATCGCCTAGACCTACCTTCCAACCTAGAGGGAGTTCATCCAATATTTCATGTGTCCATGCTACGGAAGTATCTTCCTGATCCTTCTCATGTCATTCAACCCCAAGAAGTTCATTTTGATGAAACTCTCACCTACGAAGAGGTACCAGTAGCTATCCTTGATAGAAAAGTCAAGAAATTGCGTACCAAAGAAATTCCTACTGTCAAGGTTCTTTGGAGAAATCATTCTCGTGAGGAAGCTACGTGGGAGGCAGAAGATGAGATGTGGAAAAACTATCCACATTTATTTGAAACTTGAGGTAAGATTTTAATTCGGAGGACCGAATTCTTTTAAGGGGGGTAGAATGTAATACCCGTTAATTTCAGAATATAATTCGCTTAAGAGTATTTTAGAATTCTACAACGTTACTTTAGTTATTTATTTTGGTCATTTTTAATTTTCATATTTAATTGTTCTCTTTGAATATTATTTATGAAAATTGAGTTAAATGACTGGACTAAATATTTGCACAATGAGGGATATATTCTAAGAATGGTGAAATTCATGGAAAAGTGGTTGCAGAATGGTCAATTAATCCATTTATTGTAAATTGACTGGATGGGTTTGGATGTTGGGTTATGGGTACCCATGGGTTATTGAATAACCCATTAGAAATATTTAATATAAAGTTTCAATAGTAACCTCATTTTTTCACTCAGCCGAAGGAAGCAGAAAAGATTTCTTTCTCAGTTCTTCATTTTCTTCTCAAATCCTTTCCTTGATCTTCAGAAGTTCGATTATTTGTTCGGTTCAAAAGCTTTGTAAGGATCAAAGGTAAGCTTTAATCCGATTATTTTCCTTAAATTTCAGTTTATGTAGAAGATCAGAGGAGGTTTTGTTCTTGAAGATTTTGATGATAATTCATGAATCTCAGTTGTTTTAAAAGTTATATTTGAGTTATAATCAGTTAAAGGAGTTGAAATTCTGGTTTTGAAACAAGAAAGGGAAAGGATGAAATTGTTAGAATTTCTGCAAAAACCGAGTTACTATAGCGACCAGGGATTTCGAAACAAAATTTGAAAAATTTTCTTCGGGTACTGTAGCAGTACTGTAGTGTCGGCAGTCAACGTACTGTAGCAGTCAACGTTACTGTAGCAGTCAACGTTACTGTAGCGAACCGGTACTGTAGTGAACCGTTACTGTAGCGAACCGACACTGTAGCAAACAGTACTGTAGCAAACCGTACTGTAGCAACCCGTTACTGTAGCAGTCAGAAAATTTTACGTATTTTCGTGATTTTGTTTCCTTTCTTATGATTCCTTGTAATATATTTTACTAGGAAATTTTCCTACACAAATTCTAGTGTGGAACAAGGTGAATTTGGACAAACATCAAGGTGAGTGAATAACCTTGCTCAGCTAATTTGATATTACTAGTCAAAGTACAATATAAGTCCCATTTACAATATTATTTGGATAATAAGCAATTAATTTTTCATATGGGAGTATATGATGATCAGTAGAAATAAGAGTATGAAGAAACTATTTATTTCATGACAATTGTACTATGTGATGAATTCTCACTATTTTATTAATGAGTAAAGATCTACGGGATCTAATACACGAGTGTGAAAGGGTTAAAGTCCCATACTACTCGGTGTATATCTAAGAAATCTTATACACGAGTGTGAAAGGGTTAAAGTCCCATACTACTCAGTGCATATCTATGAAATCTAAACACGAGTTGAAAGGGTTAAAGTCCCATACTACTCGGTGTATACCTATGAAATCTTATTCATGAGTTTGAAAGGGTTAGAGTCCCATACTACTCGATGTATAAGACAATTAATTATATGAGTAAATGTGGTATTTGTACTTTTGATATTTTATATAGTACAGTTATTTACTTACTGAGTTTTTAAATAAACTCACACTCCCTATGATTATTTTTTTTCAGATACAGAAAACAGAGAAGAAGAGAATCTGTTTGAAGATTAGAAGCCCCTTGGGATTATTCTCTATTTCTGTCTGGTGGGACACCAGTACTTATTAATGTGGATATTAGAAACGCTCTGTACTTTTTATAGGTCTCCTAGGCTTGCGATGAGATAAAAATATCAGACTATGTATGTCTATATTTGCTTATCAGATGAATATAATTCTGTAGTGTGGAATGAATGATTAAGGTTGAATGTAAAACCTTACAGAATATATGTATATAACGTATGTTTGAGAATTATATTAAATGAGTAGTATCTTTTCACATACTCAATTTTTGGGATGTGACAGAAAGCAAAAGAAATATGCATGTGATGGACGAAAGTTTTCATGATGCGGCAAAAAGGAGAGTTTGAGCAGTATTTAGAAGAAAGATATTGGTTCAAAACAAAATTTGAATCTATAGGTCACACACATAAGAATTGTTTTCAGATATAGCATGCATGAATATCAAGGATAGATGTAAGACATATTAGACAACAGACAAAAGCATTAGAGAGCAGTAAACATATCAGTCAAAATTCTTACAATGCATTCCATCTTATATGTTTACTTATCAATTGCCTCCTTTTGATGCAAGAGTGGAGTTTAAATGATGTAGCCATTAAAATGTCATTTTCGCTCCTTGCTTCGAGGTGAATCTACAAATTAATCTTTTGTTTTTGGTACCCAAATTTCTTTGGATCCGCCTGGTCATGAGTTCCTTTTTGAACCCATTTCATTTTTACTCCATGAACAAGATTTTTCTTATAAAAGCATGAGTAAGATTTGTGTCCTTTCAGTCCATAATAAAAACAAGTGCAAGTTGGACTATTTGACATCTTTACAGAAACAAAGAAGTTTTTAGAATGCTTTTGGTTTGATTTCCTTTTAGAAACAAGATCAACTTTGTTAAACCTTCTTCTTTGTTTCAAAACTGAGGTATTTAAAATTTCTCTACCTTGAGAAAATTTTGCAAGTGTGTTTTTAAGATTATTATTTTCCTTTTTCAAAGAATCACACTTGGTACAAAAGCAATTTTTGTTGGTAGAGATATTTGCTTTTAAAATTAAATTCTCTTCTTGCAAAGTTTTGTTTTGATTTTCAAAAACAAAATTCTCTTCCTTGGAAATAGAAAATTCGTTTTTCAATATTTCCAACTCATTTTCAAGAGAAGAGTTTTTCTGTTTTGAAACATTTAGTTTCTTTGCAAGTATTAGAGATTCTTCATATAAATCATCAAAGGCATCTTGTAATTCTTCAAAAGAGTAGTCAAATGAATTTACCTCATCTTTATCTCTGGCCACAAGACAAGTGTTGGCTTCTTCATTTGTGTTCTCCTCATCAGAATTGCTATTTCCCTAAATGGACGATAGGTAAGCTTTCTTTGATGATTCAGCTTTTGGTTGTTGTTTCTCTTTTTCTCCTTTTTCTTTTTCTTCTATCTCCTTGGTGATTTGAGATTTTCCTGTAAGTTCAACACCAAGAGCTTGCAAATGATTAAGCACAAGTTGTATCTCATTAATGGTTTTGCAATTGTTCATTTGAGCAATTTCAAGTTCATTAATGAAACTTCTATACCTTAATTCCTCAGCAATAAGATCTTCTTCATGTGCAACTTCAAGAATTTCCCACATTTCTTTTGCAGTTGCACAGTTGGAGATTTTGAAAAATTCATCTTGACTCAATGCACAAGAAATAATCAATTTTGCCTTAGCATTGAGTTGCATTAAACTTCTTTCAGTATCATTCCATTCACTCTTGGGTTTTGGAATGTATTTTCCTTGTTCTTCCTTGACAGGCATATCAAAACCATTTTCTATAACTTCTCAGAGTTTATGGTCTACTGAAATTAAAAACATTTTCATTTCATACTTCCAATATTGAAAATGATTAGCATCAAAAACTGGAGGTTCTGTGAAAGAACAATTTTTAGAAATAAACCACTCACTAGATCCAACCATGTTTACTCTTAGACGGTTAAGTCTCAAATCAAGAGCCCAAGCTCTGATACCAATTGAAAGAAATGGTTGGATCCCAAGAGGGGGGTGAATTGGGTTTTATAAAAATTTTCACAAAACTTAATTGGAAGTTAAAATGATTTTCTGAAATTGGATAATGTTAAAGATAATAATTTAATTCAGAAAATCAAAATGTTTATCAAGATGAATAATTTTATAGTGCAAGGAATTAAGGAGCAAATATAAATCTACACAAATTAATTAATACTTGAGGTAGAAATCAAATATAAACGCAAAGCATTAATTAATTAACTTCAAATGTAAATAGAGTAGGGATAGAGAAAGCAAACTCGGATATTTATACTGGTTCGGCTAATCCCAAGCCTACATCCAGTCCTCAAGAGACCACTTGAGTATTTCCACTATAATTGCAAGTTTAATCCGGGTACTTGCAAACCACTACAACATACTTTTCTCCCTCAAGGGTGTCTCTCCCCCTTACAACGTGTTTTCTCTCAAACACTAACTCAAGGAACCTGTCACGACCCGTTTTCTGGGCACATGACCGGCACAATGATGAATCTCTCATCACTGTAAGCCTTCCGATAAATATATCAAATTTTCTTATATGAAAATCATAGATTATCAATTTAAAATACATTATTATACTGACATACAAGCCAAATGTCGAACCCCTGAACTAGATGTCCTAGACGATTACAGAGCAACATAATCTATAACAGAAGAGAGGTCTACCCGACAACGGGAAGGTCCAAAGTGATCTACTCCTCTAGCAGATATTCTTCGATGGCAACCTGATCTGAACAAAAAGGTTGTACAAACAATGTGAGCTTTTAAACTCAATGAGCGAATCGGCCTCGCATTAATAAAATTCAAATACATTACCAGTCATGCAAGCATATCCAAAGGCTCATACTCAACCAATAGACAGAAGATAAAAATTCATCCAATTCAACAAACGTTACTAGTACTCGTCAATGGCAATATATCCCGGAGAGCGCACACAGGCCGGCTCACCAATTATGTATATTTCCGCCATGACGCACAACATCATCCTCTTACATACAAGATAAAAATTCATCCAATTCAACAAACGTTACTAGTACTCGTCAATGGCAATATATCCCGGAGAGCGCACACAGGCCGGCTCACCAATTATGTATATTTCCGCCATGACGCACAACCTCATCCTCTTAGCTAGGGCGCCTCACGGATTTATCACCAATCCGGGCTATATCCCTACTGAGGGAATCGTTGTCTCCACACTCATTGGTCAAGACACCCTGTCAACCGGGTTTTCCGCCTTGCCGTGAGAGGGGGTACTGTCCCGCTCAATCACAATCAATAGCATTTCATATCATAATCAGAAGCTCAATATAATATTCATCCATATAACAGGTATAGTAGATAACTATATTTTAGCTTTATAAACCACAATTCAAGAGATTCAATCTTCACATCATCATGAGATACTTGCTTTTTCTTATCCATACTTCTGGATTAATTATCTCATTATATTCGCCATTCTGAATTCAATTTTCCCCTATGAATCTTGGGAGTGTCCTACGACATACTTTTTATCACCAGTAATGCTAAAACTCTATTAAAACGGGGTCGTTTCACTCACCTGGATTCCGTACGAACATCGCTTCTCTAAGTCATTACAGACAAGAGTTCTCAGGTGAATTTCGGTGTTCTGCTACGGAGATTTTCATGAAAGATTAGAGAAAATACGTCAGGATTGTTTTCGTACAGATACTGTTCATATGTACGGTTACTGTTCATATATATGGTTACTATTCATATGGTCACTATTCATACGTACGGTCACTATTCATATATACGGTCACTATTCATACATACGGTTACTATTCATACGTACGGATACTATTCATACCAGAAATAGAGAATACAATCTGTAAAAGAGTACACCAGGTAAGTTCCCAGGAAAGAGTGGAGGGTCACACTGGACACACTTAAAAACCAGGTCTTTCCTTAGCCAGAACTTTCCTAGACATGTATTCTTCACAGTTTACATTCTATTTCGGTAATCAGAGAATCAAAATAACATATAAACAGCTAAGGACAGTTTTTCTGATGTGGAAGATCAGCCAAGGCCGCAACCACAGAGCATACTTAAGAAATTAACTTCTAAAATTTGAAAGACATAGAAAGGGCATAGTATCCTTACCTAAGCTGAAAAGGAAAGGCCCAAAATCTCAGAGGCCTAGCTTTGGAGTAAGAGAAACTTAAGGAGAGAAGAAGAGAAGTTGAAGGTGTGAGTTTAGAAGTGAAATGGAAGGGCCTATTTATAGCAAAAGTCAAGGGTACTATTTGATACTATGCGTTAATAAAATATTCAATTTACTATTCATGAAAATGACATTTCTAATAATGCAGTTACTGTGCAAATAGCGGCTAAAAATTTTTCTGTTATTACTATTGAAAACTTAAAGGGAAAACTATCCTTTCATCTTAAACCTTTAAGTTTCTTTTCAAATCAGTCCTTTCAATGTAGTCACTGAGGGTATTTTTACACATAAAACGTCATTTTCTCCTACAAACTTCTTTCTAGTTTTCTCTTATGACCAAGCCACATCTAGTACTTGACATTTCGATTGTATAAATGAACAGTATCATATACGTAAATAGTATTATACAAGTGAATAGTACCGTATACTGAAATAGTAACAGTAGTTTGTAAACAAATATTTATATTTTATTTTTCTTGGGTATTACATTATCACCCCCTTAAGAGAATTCGGTCCCCCGAATTCAAAACTCATCTCAAGACTGAAATAAATGTGATTACTTCGTCCATATCTCATCCTTTGCATCTCTTTCTTCCAAAACCTTATCACACCCTTGGTGAGATTTACAAGAACACTATACTATCGACTGTGAACTCTAGACCGCATTATCAATAATTTGCATTGGACTTTCCTTTTCTAAACGGTAAACATTCTCTTCCTCATCAGTTTGATATTTTTCCACAATCTTTTGTACCATAAAGTGTTTCATCCTCATAACCTTTACCAAACTTAAACCATCTGATTAGAGACGAACTCTGTCTCTATGTAAAACCTCAAATAGGTGTCTTTTCAAAAGTGACACATGGTCTTTCTAGTTCATACTGAATATCAGAACACAAGCTACCATACACATAGCTTATAACTTTTACGAATACAAGTACCCTACCCGAAGGCATCATTTTGGTCATAGGTAATACTCTTGCCCGAAGGCGATCCTTCTACCTTAAGGCAACACTCTCAGCTGAAGGCGTTATATAAAATGAAATCATTACATAATTCTCTAGGAAGAACAATCCCAGAAAATGAGTTAAGTAAATAACATACTCCTCATGCATAATTATAAAATAAATATATATAGAAATTCCTCTCACCTCAATGACTCATATAGAGTCGTATCCCTTCAATGCTTAGGGCAAACCCATAGTTCTCTATATATAGGTTCATAAAATACTTATTCAGCATTCCTCCATAGCTCAGAAGTGCAATGAAATATCATTTTAGTAACTCTGCTCAGTCAAAAAGATATTACTATACTATGCTTTAGAATCAAGTATGAAATATAACAAGTCCAATATCTTCTCATTCCTCAAGTTCTTTCAGTAAAATGAATCACTTCAACAAAGAAGATCTAGATACTAACTTAAATTTTATTTCTAGTACATAGATAATTTTAATACGTGAAGCTTACACCAAATGTAGCTTTAGGTACAAACAAAAGAAAAATAAATTAAGGACGAGGAGGCTTTTGAAATGTAAAAGGTGCTCCAGGTCTAGAAGAGGAAGGTGCTTCAGACCTTAAGGAGGAAGCTAATCGTTGCAGCCTAGAAAGAGTTTCTGGAGGAAGCGCCTGAGAAATTTGGCGAAGAGCATAAGTCACTCCGTTCATGCAGTCAATACACCTTGCTTGTTGGTCACGAAAATTTTGAGTTGCAAACATTGAATGTCTATCAACTCGATTAGCCAGTTCCCCGAAACGACGGTTTATCAGTTTCTCTTGGTTTTCAAAGAGACGACTTATTAGTCGCTTCTGGTCCTCTATCTTGTATTCCAGGCTCTCTATCTTACGTTCCAGGAATGCAAGCTTATTTTCTGAGGATGTTGCAGTACTGTCCTCCTCCAACTCTATTACATTCCTCTTTCTCTTCTTAATTTCTGGTGACCTGTCTACAGGTCTCTTCCCTTTGTTGTTTCCGAGACTTAGATTTAAATCAAGCTCTACATTGCCAGTCTCAAAATTCAAGTTGAAAGACTTATTATCGGCCATTGCTCTAGGGATCTCAGAAATAACTTCGAATGAGAAAGGAATGGAGATTGAGAAATAGGTATGTAATGAAAGAAGTAGGTTTGCTTGGTGCGATGAGTAGGGTAACGGGCATACAAGATTTATAGACAACCCGAAGCCCCTGGAGCTAAAGCCACCACAACCTACACGCCGCTTGCTATAAGGTTTACAGATCACATATGTCGCAATGCCAGCAATTAATGTCGGACATGCAGATAAATAGTAAATACAATTAACATAAGTCAAAGATTTCCTCAAAAAATTTTCGGCTAATCTTGACCTTTCTCAAACTTCTGACTAACTACGCTCTTCAGTCTGAGATTTTCTCCCTCTAACTTGTTTTATCCTGTAATCCCATATCACGATGTCCCTCTATGATTAGGTCGCCTCATATTGGCCGTATCTTAGATTCTAATCGGTGTCTTTATACTGGATTTACACATAATATATATGTAAATATATATATTTTAAAACAAAGTTAACTGCTTACGGTCACATGCAGTAAGTATTATCATGATGCAAGGAAATCATTGCCTTTCATTTGCCCACGAGAGCATTATATGTAAGTATATGTAACCATGAAGATATATCATCATCTACACATTTTATTCTATCCAAGTCATTTTGATTTCACATCTCTATGAGTATATGTAGGATAATCACATATTCTCCTTGATCGTAGCCTTCACTCA
The DNA here is from genome assembly GCA_037074585.1 of Biancaea sappan. Taxonomy (NCBI): domain Eukaryota; kingdom Viridiplantae; phylum Streptophyta; class Magnoliopsida; order Fabales; family Fabaceae; genus Biancaea; species Biancaea sappan. The sequence continues at coordinate 1,019,893 of CM073501.1, read as the reverse complement.
TTATGCATGAATAACATACATAAATGTAATTACAACATGATTCAATCAATTATGTATATTATACTCAACTGAAGGCTTTTAAGAACAACACAATAAAACGGAGAAATGTATTTCAGTTCATCATAAAAGCATCCAAGGCAATCTTTAATGGCTATATCATTAACTTCTTTGAATTTCGAAAAATGCCAACGGGAGAAATGGGAAAACCGAGTAAAATCGGCCGCAAATCCACCGAATACTGACTTTCGTGGTTTTGGCATTAATGCAACGCGCTATCGGTGTGCACGCCTACCCTAGACTTCTGGCTTCCAGCTTGCAGAAATCCATAGGTTGATCGTGTAGGGGTGCGGTGAAGAGATATCTTCTTTGTCTCTTAGTCCAAATTTTTTCTCTATAAAAACCTTCTCAGCGTTCTCAGTTACCACACCACAAAGAGTAATAATCTCCGAGCCTACAATCCCCCAGTATTCCTCTCGCCTCATACTCTTACAAAAATTTCTAAATTTTTCCAAATCATGGCCTCAAGGAAGTACATTGATCTCACAGTAGAGGCTAAGGAAGAAGAGCTCGACTTAAACTTAAGTCTGGGCAAAGACAAGGGCAAAAGACCTTTTGAGGGGTCTCCAGAGAAGCAGAAGGAGAAGAAAATGAAGAAGATCGAGGAAGCTGAGGAGACTAGCACGGGCCATACCTCGGAGGACAAAATCGCCTGTCTAGAGCAGGAGGTGAAAAATCTGAAAAAGATGATAGGAGACCTGGAGAAGTTAACTAAACGCAATCATGCAGAAATGACTTCAAGAATAGACAGGTTCTTCTATTGGTCTACCCAGTGCTTCTGCAATCAACAACAAAGAAGTGTTGATTGTATGAATGGAATTTACACTACCCTCCGCGACATTGCTCTGTCTCTCGCTCCAAGGAATGGTCGAGGGGTGATGATACAATACAACCCTCCTAATCCAAGACCACCTCGCTTTTAGATTACTCATACATGAGTAAACTTCTTCTTTTTTTTGCAATGTAATCCTTCAGTTTTTTTTTTTTTAATGCAAGTGGTTTCTTTTATTGGTTGGTACCCTAAAATAATATAGCTACACAAATTTAATCATGAATTCAGCTTATAAAATCCACCATATAAAAATTTGATCCGACAACAATGGAATCAAAACAAGTAACAACTTTTCCTTGACTAAGTTCAAAAGTGTAGCCACATCTGTATAAAACTAAAACTGAGAACATAATTCCTAAGAAGAGATAAGTCTCGGAGGGAAAGGAAATGAAAACATCCTACAGGACCTTCAGTAGAGCCGTCTCTCTATAGTTGTGCCCGGGTTCACAACGATAGAGGAGGTCCTACTAAGGTTACCTTGCTCTGTAATCACTAGGAGACCTAACAACCTTTCTTCTGATACCAACTTTGTCACGACCCGTTTTCTGGGCACATGACCGGCACAATGATGAATCTCTCATCACTGTAAGCCTTCCGATAAATATATCAAATTTTCTTATATGAAAATCATAGATTATCAATTTAAAATACATTATTATACTGACATACAAGCCAAATGTCGAACCCCTGAACTAGATGTCCTAGACGATTACAGAGCAACATAATCTATAACAGAAGAGAGGTCTACCCGACAACGGGAAGGTCCAAAGTGATCTACTCCTCTAGCAGATATTCTTCGATGGCAACCTGATCTGAACAAAAAGGTTGTACAAACAATGTGAGCTTTTAAACTCAATGAGCGAATCGGCCTCGCATTAATAAAATTCAAATACATTACCAGTCATGCAAGCATATCCAAAGGCTCATACTCAACCAATAGACAGAAGATAAAAATTCATCCAATTCAACAAACGTTACTAGTACTCGTCAATGGCAATATATCCCGGAGAGCGCACACAGGCCGGCTCACCAATTATGTATATTTCCGCCATGACGCACAACATCATCCTCTTACATACAAGATAAAAATTCATCCAATTCAACAAACGTTACTAGTACTCGTCAATGGCAATATATCCCGGAGAGCGCACACAGGCCGGCTCACCAATTATGTATATTTCCGCCATGACGCACAACCTCATCCTCTTAGCTAGGGCGCCTCACGGATTTATCACCAATCCGGGCTATATCCCTACTGAGGGAATCGTTGTCTCCACACTCATTGGTCAAGACACCCTGTCAACCGGGTTTTCCGCCTTGCCGTGAGAGGGGGTACTGTCCCGCTCAATCACAATCAATAGCATTTCATATCATAATCAGAAGCTCAATATAATATTCATCCATATAACAGGTATAGTAGATAACTATATTATAGCTTTATAAACCACAATTCAAGAGATTCAATCTTCACATCATCATGAGATACTTGCTTTTTCTTATCCATACTTCTGGATTAATTATCTCATTATATTCGCCATTCTGAATTCAATTTTCCCCTATGAATCTTGGGAGTGTCCTACGACATACTTTTTATCACCAGTAATGCTAAAACTCTATTAAAACGGGGTCGTTTCACTCACCTGGATTCCGTACGAACATCGCTTCTCTAAGTCATTACAGACAAGAGTTCTCAGGTGAATTTCGGTGTTCTGCTACGGAGATTTTCATGAAAGATTAGAGAAAATACGTCAGGATTGTTTTCGTACAGATACTGTTCATATGTACGGTTACTGTTCATATATATGGTTACTATTCATATGGTCACTATTCATACGTACGGTCACTATTCATATATACGGTCACTATTCATACATACGGTTACTATTCATACGTACGGATACTATTCATACCAGAAATAGAGAATACAATCTGTAAAAGAGTACACCAGGTAAGTTCCCAGGAAAGAGTGGAGGGTCACACTGGACACACTTAAAAACCAGGTCTTTCCTTAGCCAGAACTTTCCTAGACATGTATTCTTCACAGTTTACATTCTATTTCGGTAATCAGAGAATCAAAATAACATATAAACAGCTAAGGACAGTTTTTCTGATGTGGAAGATCAGCCAAGGCCGCAACCACAGAGCATACTTAAGAAATTAACTTCTAAAATTTGAAAGACATAGAAAGGGCATAGTATCCTTACCTAAGCTGAAAAGGAAAGGCCCAAAATCTCAGAGGCCTAGCTTTGGAGTAAGAGAAACTTAAGGAGAGAAGAAGAGAAGTTGAAGGTGTGAGTTTAGAAGTGAAATGGAAGGGCCTATTTATAGCAAAAGTCAAGGGTACTATTTGATACTATGCGTTAATAAAATATTCAATTTACTATTCATGAAAATGACATTTCTAATAATGCAGTTACTGTGCAAATAGCGGCTAAAAATTTTTCTGTTATTACTATTGAAAACTTAAAGGGAAAACTATCCTTTCATCTTAAACCTTTAAGTTTCTTTTCAAATCAGTCCTTTCAATTTAGTCACTGAGGGTATTTTTACACATAAAACGTCATTTTCTCCTACAAACTTCTTTCTAGTTTTCTCTTATGACCAAGCCACATCTAGTACTTGACATTTCGATTGTATAAATGAACAGTATCATATACGTAAATAGTATTATACAGGTGAATAGTACCGTATACTGAAATAGTAACAGTAGTTTGTAAACAAATATTTATATTTTATTTTTCTTGGGTATTACAGAACCAATCCTTGAGAAACTAAATTTAAAGGCTTAAGGAAAATAATGGTAAACACTCTCAAAGTGTAGATAACGCAGAAATTAAGCTCAGAATATTTCTCTAGCAATTTAGAGAGAATGAAACTCAAGATAATATGATAAATGAACAATTGAAGCTTGATGCAAATGGTGTTGTGAAGTCCCCTTTATATAGTGAAACCTTGCTGCTACAATGACTGCTTTAGTCAAAATTGCTACAGTAAGCTTTATCATCATTTTTCAACCTTTCTACAACAACCAAAAAACTTTATCAATCTTTTTCAACAATCAATATTCTTTTTCAAATTTGTTACAGTAAAAAGTATTCTTTTTCAAAGTTTATTACAACAACCAATAAACTTTATCATACTTTTTCAACAATCAAAATTCTTTTTCAAAAGTGCTACAGTAAAAGATATTCTTTTTCAAATTATATTACAACACCCAATAAACTTTATCATACTTTTTCAACAACCAATAAACTTTATCATAATTTTCAACAATCAAATTTCTTTTTCAAAAGTGCTACAGTAAAAGATATTCTTTTTCAAATTATATTACAACACCCAATAAACTTTATTATACTTTTTCAACAATCAAATTTCTTTTTCAAAAGTGCTACAGTAAAAAGCATTCTTTTTCAAATTATATTAAAACACCCAATAAACTTTATCAAAAATCAATTTATACTACTATATTTAAATATATAAAGCATTAAATATATTTGGGCCAAGAAAGATTGAATCATGTATTTGGATCAAGAATATTAAATCATACATTTGGGCCAAGAAGATTAACTCATTCATTTGGGTCAAGAAGACTAAATCATACTATTTGGGCTAAGAAAGATTAAATCATACATTGGGCCAAGAAGATTAAATCATTCATTTGGGCCAAGAAGATTAAATCATTCATTTGGGTCAAGAAGATTAAATCATTCCCACATATTTGTCATCATCAAAACTTATAGCATAATACATTAGGGCTAACAGGTATTACATAAAAAAGGGACATATGTGATAACATATGAAACATATGGGATATAAGTGGGCCAAAAAAACCTTTGGGGTATAGATGAATCTAGGTATTAACATTAGGGACATAAAATACTTTTTTTGTCTAATAAAAAATAATTGAATTTTTTACTAAAGAATTTTAAAATTATATAAGTTTAATATAATTTTTTTAAAAAAAATGACTCGCAAGCCAACCTGTTTAGGCCTACGGGCCAAGATAAGTTGTCTTGGTCTTAGTAAATAGATCCATTTAACACTTGACTAGTGACGGGTCGATCTATTTAACAGTACCAAGTAAGAGGTTGTCTTAACTTAACTAGAAATATTGTATTTGAGCTCTAAGAATACAACTATTTAAAAATTTCATAGAAAGAATTTTACTACCTACTCCAACTTAGATTTAAATTAGTCAACACAAACATAATATTTGAACTTCCAATAGTTGTTTAAAAAAAAAAAATGTCCTAGGTATAGTCATATGTGATGAGTGATGACTTGTGACATGGAGGCATATGATAGGATGGAAAGCCTACATTGTAGGTTGTAGGAATATAGCTGAGTCCTATCTATATGCTTTACAGTTTATGAGCCACACGTTTGTAGCTCAATACCTGACTTGTGAGTTGTAAATTGTAATTAATCTTAATACTTGTATTTTTTTTTTAAATTTTGTTTGTTAGTCTTCATGTTTGTTTTACCCAGTGTTATCCGACCCGGACCGGCCCGGCTAAGTCAACCTGAAAATCGGTGACCCGGCACATGACCCGGTCCGGGTCACTTCAACGGATCGGTCTGCACACGGACCGGCTAAGACCCGACCGACCCGGTGATCGGTTTTTTTTTTTTAAATTTTTTAAAAATTTTTTATGGTTAATATTATTAATAATTTTCAAAAAAAGTTTGTTTTATTTACTCTAAAAATTAATGCCTTTTTTTTTTCTTCATATCTACACCATTCCACTACAAACAAATTGAAACATAATATTCTCACTTTATTTCTCTAAAAATATTAGTTAAATTTCTCTTTCAGTTTCATAAATTTTTATTTAAAATTGAAGTTAACTCTTTACGGTTAAAATATGCCTAATTATTGCGTTAGACAATAAACGTTTTCAAGAAAGTCGATAACAAATATTGGTTTCAAATTAGTCCTTTAAATTTATAACAAGCCATTTAAAGGATTAATTTGAATTCTACAAGTGGTGGATTTTTTTTATAAAATAGAAAATATTATAAAATAAAATATCAAAATTATTATTTTTAATTTAAAGAGGATAAATTAATTTTTTCTTAAAAAGTACTTAATTTTTCTTAATTATTAATGACTTTATAAATTATTATGGATGTTTAAGACTTTAAATGTATGAATTATTATATTTAGATGATTTTATTTATGACTTTATGAATTATTATAAATATTTATGACTTTATATTTAAATTATTAGAGATGTTTATGAATTATTTTGGATGTTTATGATTTTAAATTATGAAATTTACATGTAAATTATTTATTTTACTTATTTTTTAATTTATCTATAAAAATATATAGGTATATATATATAATTTTAATTTTTTAATATATTTATCCGGATCAGCAATTGACCCGGTGACCCGACGGTTGAACCAGTGACCTGATGATCCGAAGACTTGTCCAGATCAATAACCAGACCGATTCTGACAATATTGGTTTTACCTGCTGTTTCTGGCGGGAAACTTAGGTAATTATTTTCACTGCAACAATGAATGGCTTGGCCCCCCTTTCTCCCAATATCACACTAGCCAACAATTGCTTTTATTATTGTGCATTAATAAATATAGTAATTACAATAAAAGAAAGTTTTGTAGGCAATTATCCATCACCGTACCCCGTAATTTTAGAACAATTTGTCCCGTAATCATAACTACACCTTTTCTTTAAATTTTTTTTTTACCAAAAAGAAAAACCTCTTATTCTAGTTCCATCATTCCTCCTCCAAAAATCACACCACCTTTTCTTTCTCCATAAGCTCTTTTCGACTTTTTTTAAAAGAAAAAAAAAACCCAAGTGAAGAGAACTAGGTGCAGCACGTGATAAAGTCTAATAAGTAATAACCTTTGGCTGCTCATTATTATATAGAAAAGCTCAATTCAGTTTATAAATAACCACAACAGTGTCATAATATTATACTTAGATCCCATTTAGCTAGTATAATTTATAATTTATTAGTATGAATGATTTTATGCAAAAAAATAATATTTTGATAAATTTAAATAAATAACTTATTAATTTTTAAAAAGTTATTTTTAACTTATTTTATAAAATTAATTTTTTAAATCTTTTTAAAAATTTTTTAATTTTCAGAAGTTGTTTTGTATTTTTTTAGATAAATATATCTTCAAATATAATTTAAAATAACATTAAATACTAAATAATGCTTTCTTCTAAAAAGAGAGTTGCCTTTAGTGCTTTACCCATAGCAAACCACTCAATGCACTTTCAAGATTAAACAGAAATTAAAAGAAACAAGATTAAAATTAAAAGCAGTGTTTCTTGAACAATTTGCCCACGAATTAAAAAATCAGAAGGGAATATTTTCAAACGCCTATGATTTCGAATAATTGGCACTCAATGTGACTCGGTGATCGCACTCGATCCCTCTTTATGACCCCATTTTTGGGTTCAAGCAATAATTACCCGAACCGGATTTCTTTCACCATTTGAAAAGACGCATAAGGCTTCAGGCCAGTTCAATTTAAAAATAAAATAAAAGCATAAGAAAAATCATGGCCATTGAGTATAACATTTAACGGAAGCATAAGAAAAATCATGGCCATTGAGTATAACATTTAACGGCCATGATGAATTACTAAAACTTCTTGTGCATTTTCGAGCTGGAAAAAATCCGCAACCATAATTATCATCTAAAATTTGAAAAAGAAAAAGAAAGAAATATTATTCCTACTTCCTACTCTTGCGAACTTCATGTGCTGACGTGGAGTACGCTAGATGCATATATATCAGAAGGGTTTTAGCGTATAAAAAACAATATTGTACAACTCTTACGTCATAACCTATATTTGTAGATTACACGTGCACCGGCTAATTTAGCTAACGCCGTTTTCCCGGCCTACAGATACCGTCAATTCTATGTACACAGATATTCCGGACCGCTAAAAGAATAACTAACTCTTTCAAGTGCGAGACCTCACACGTGCGTGCGTCAGAATTCTGTTATAGTAATATCCCTGGATTTCGGCCGGTACGGTGACGATAACGGAGATGGCGGGATGGACGGCGGCGCGCTTAACCTCTGGAAGTACTCCCTCACGTCCTTTCCACCGGTCCTCAGTCGCTCCGACGTCAAGATGGCGTCCTCTTTAGACGGAATGAACGGCGGCCGTACGACCTCCGTCAAGATGTCCCACCGGACCCCTCTGAAGAACTCATGCTCCTTGATCTCGCTGGCGCCACGCGCGTAGCCCAACCGCCTCGTGGGGTCCTTTTGCAATAAGCGTTCGATCAAGTCCGTTAACTCCGTCCGCTTCCCAACGAACTCTGGTGCTTTCACCAAAACGTTACGAAACGTTTCTTTGCGGTTCCTCCCCTTGAACGGCGTCGTACCGTACAGCATCTCATAGATTAATATCCCCAGGGCCCACCAGTCAACGGCGAACTCGTGTCCCTCCCCGCGCACGACCTCAGGCGAAACGTACTCCTCCGTGCCGACGAACGAGTTAGAACGCTCTCCATTTGAGAAACTCAGTTTGCGTCGACTCACCGGGCTGACTCGAGCGGACTTCGCCTTGTTCAACCCTCTCGTGATGAACATAATGTCCGGCGAGACCAGGATCCACCGCGAGAAATTCCGGCGGTGCCTGCGTCGATTGTCCCGAAGATTTTCTTCGACGTCTGTTGATGCATCGATGACGGTCTTGATGGTTTTGGGGGTGAGCTTACGAGAGAGATCGAAGTCCGTGAGAATCACGTGGCCGGATTGCTGGACAAGGACATTCTCCGGCTTCAAATCGCGGTAGGCGATGCCGAGGCTGTGGAGGTGCTCGAGAGCGCAGACTATCTCGGCCAAATAGAATCGAATGACGGCGGGGGAGAAGACGCGATCAGTTTGGAGGTAACGGAGGACGTTGAGGTCGCCGCCGGGACAGTAAGGGATGGCCCAAGCGAGGAATTGATCGGAGTCGAATGTGCCTAAAAGAGAAGGAAGAAACGGGTGAGACAATTGGCCGAGGACCTGCATTTCCCAGCGGGCACGACGGACGGCGTCGAGCTTGTTGTGGACGGAGGATTTTTCGACAACCTTGAGGGCGAAGGGGCGGAGAGCGGAGGGATCGGCCGCACAGTCGTGGACGAGGAAGACAGTGCCCATGCCTCCCTTACCAAGGACTTTGAGAGCTTTGAGCTTGTCAAGGTCAAGCTCCGGCGACGGTGGAGGTTTTGATTCCATATCTCTCTCTGTCCAGTGAATGTGAGGGAAGACAGAAAAGAGGGGAGGAAAAGAGGGAGAGAGAGAATGAGATATGGCTCTTCAACCTTCCCATTCGGCTTTTATATATATATAGATATTATATAATTTGGCATTTTGTTATATCTTTTAGGTCTGTTTTTCCTTGTCGTTCCATTGTCAGTGACTGTTTATTGTTAATTGTTATTTAGAGGCAACTTAATTCGAGTATATGTTTGTTATTATTGTTTTAAAATTTAAAAATCATTATTTCCATTTTTTTTATCCATTCTAGAACAAAATAGGAGCACTAACCATATTTAGAAAAGGAAAAAAAAATATACACGCGTTATGATTTATGCCAGCCTGCCTTTGTAAATTAGGAAGAATACAAAATTTAAATCATAGTGTTTTCTTTTATTGGTCACAATTAAAATCATAGTCAAATTTAGCTATATATGCACTTGTATCTATCCAGACTGACCAAAATAGAGAAGCTTAATGTAAATTGTGGACTGATAGCAAGGCCAAGGATGCATTCATCTCTCACTTTTTTAAATATTACAACTAATTATTTTATCTTTTTTGAACTATTACATCGTTAAATGGCTGCATATGTTAAATTTGTTAGCCATATATACTATATAGGTTTGAAAATGTGTGTCTACCAAATTAGATAGTTGGAATTGCTTGTATAAATTTTTAATTTATAGAATGTGTATAAAGTGCCGTATATATTTATGACCAAAGCCATGTTATGTGTATCAACACATTAATATTTATGACACAATTGTAGTTTTGGAGAGTACTATTGTTTGTAGAAGTATTTAGCGTCATAAAAATTAATGTATTTTAAAAAGAGTAAAATTAAAATAAAAAGAGGGTGATATCTTATAAATTTAGGTGTAGAATATAATGAATTCATAAAGAACTAGGAGAATAGGTAGATTCGTGTGCTCACATTATTAGATTAGTTCAATACAAATCAACGATTCTTTCTTGCATGCAAGGCATATAGGATTTTATAATTATCTTATCAAATTTTAAAAATAAAAAATAAAGTTTTATTACTTTTTCATATATTTATCCCTCCACGAATTTTTTAGTGTCTTTAATTTTTTTTTAAAAATTACTCTGAGTTACACAACTATTCTCTCTTTGTTACTATGGTTTCTAAGTTACATTTTAATGACATGTTTAATCTTGAAGAAAAGTTTTACTGTCACAAAATATTTTTTTGAATATCGTGTTTTATAATAGATTTTTGAATATTACTACTTTAAAGATGAAGAAAATTAATAATCTTGAACAAATTAAATTCAGGATCCATCAATTACTCACTTTTAACTAGTAACTGCAATAAAATACAAGGAGACTGAAAAAAAAAAGGGGAGAGAAAAATATAGAAAAGACGGCTTGGAAAGCAAATTAAAGGAAAGAAGGAACACACACGTGTAAGACATAAAGAAAAAGACACATGGAGCCAAACAAAATGACAAAATAAATAGTATCGTACGATCATCACATGGATCCCCCTAATCTAAGCACTAATTAATCAGCATTATATATTATATATATATATATTGTACGATCATCACATTATATATATATAATGCGAACGTGCACCCTCCACTCCTCCCATTATTTCACATATCCTTGTTAATTACAATCTATTAATTATTCATTTATTAATAATACATCCCATGTGTACTACACTCACTACCCTTGTTTATTTAATTAATTTATTATATTATACCATATCCTATACTTACAATTAATTACTTAATTTAGAGCAGCTTCCATGTCGTTACTGAATCTGTTAAGCGGTAATACGGCACGGCTTGTCTTCTTACTTGTCCTCTTCTTCCCTATATTTCATATCGCATTTTGTCTCTTTTCATTTCTTTATTATATATGTATATCCATCTTGGAATGCTACCCTATAACATATTATATTTTACACCACAACTTATGAATTATAACCTGCGCTACCTGTTTGTCTATATTATTGTGTTGAATTAATTAATTCCATAATTCCATCATCTTTGTAAAATATGTGTTTGAGAAATTTATTTAATATATTTAAACGGTAGTTTGAAATGTTAGTAAAATTTTTCGATTTTAAATAATAATAATAATAAAATATTATTATAAATAATCAGCTCATGAATCGATTTATAAGTATGATAAATAGATAATGATTCTTTAAATTATATAAAGAGAGTTTTTTTTGTATCAATATGTGTAACTCATTATCCATTATACTAAAAATAATAAGAAAGAGACTTCTCTTTTTTTTTTAGAAGAATTTGATTGAATTTGAGACAAATCTTTATAAATCAATGTACGCTTTTCTTTTAATAATCTCAGTTGTGTTTTATCTGTCTATCTAGATCATACAAACAAGTAATTAACCATGATTAGAAGTTAATTATTCTAGATCATAATTTATGATTGTTTGGACTGAGAATTTTGTTTAGTTCCCTTCATAGCCAACAAAAAGATAAACGAAGCGAAAGGGATGCCACAACACACATACGTGAATTGCTAGTAAAAAGTATGGTTGAGAATTATATAGATAAGGAATTTAATTTATTATATTGTGTACACAAGTGGAGGACATCATGATTATGCTGAATTACTTTAACGCATAAAGCTTTCGATTTGCAAATCTTCAAATTCAATCTGATTACTTCACAAATGTCGTGGAAAATGGTTAATTAATTTAATCTTGCAGTTCGTGTAATTATGATGAGTAACAAATCACAATTATAATAATACATATATTGAATAGTATCAAATCCTTCGTTAACAATTTTTAGCAAAAGCTGTAGAAAGGAATCTTATAAAGGAATGATTTGAACTCCTCATCGATCAATTGGTGGTCTGGCTTAATTAATTAAATTCCTATTCCTATATGCTTCATTCTCTTGTGTGTGATCATAAGACTATGATTCCCAGTTTGGGGTATATATCATCAAAAACCTTTCCTATATATATGCCCCATGCTTTCTGGTTTGTAATTTCGAGCATATACTTCTTTTTTTTTGTTTTGCATATTCTCTACAATTTAATTTCTCTTCCTCTCCATAATTTTATCATTTTTTTTTTAAAGAGAATCACATTCACATGACAGTACAAACACCAACTGTATATATATCTTCCTCTAATTCTCTTCCGTTCCTCTTTTCTATACACAAGATCAAAGTGCTAACATATATACTTCAAATCTGTAAAAGCTGAGGTTACTGTGTGTGAATAAAAGGAAGATCATACGCAACGAGAAACAATGTTCTATCAAGTTTAATTAAGAGGTTGGAATTCTAAGAATAATTTGAAAAAGAAAAGGTAATTATGAGTAAGACAGTTATTGCAATAATTATGGTTATTCTGATTCACCACTTGGTACATTTGCAAGTTTGCAGTGAGTGTTGAGTTAATTAACTATTAGAGTAGTGAATTAAATATGAGGCCTTGGCAAGATATTTAAATTTACTGTGAGCCGTTAATACATTGAGGTTTAATTATTCAGATGGGTGAACAGATTAAGCTCAAAATTTTATGTGTGTGTGTGTGTGTGTTTTACTTTAATTTTACTAGGTTTCGAAAGTTGTGATGCATCTCAAAAAACGAGAAGAAATCTATATTAAAAAAAAAAGGGTGTGAGCTTGTGGCCGTTGATAAGGAAAAAATTGAATGCTTAAGCCTTTAAGTAATAGGTTTGTTCTATATAAATTTGAATTTTTGTTTGATCAAGTAACATCGTTTAATTAGTCTTAACAGATAGGGTCCATATAAGTTTTACTTAGTTTTATTTAGCCAAACAAAGTATCAACTAGCCAAGTATGTAGTGTTTAATTGTGGTCCCATGCACTTCCAAAGCACTTAACTCGGTTTGTCCAATTAATCTCGTTTAGGTGTGCTTCTCATTTTTTTTAATGTCAATATGTTATTGTTAACTATTTTTACTCTTTTCGGTGCCTAACTATTTATTCTATTGACATGTTTGTAATATAATTATTTGGAAGCGAGTGCTAATATTCAAACCACGAGTGGTATTGATCAATCAATTTTCCACTACCTATAAGTCCAAGATATATGTCACAAACCTTTACTGATATGATATATATATATATATATATATATATATGTAAAAGAATAATCAATTAATTATTTGGGATATGTTAATGATTATAATGAATTTGAAACCGTGCGGCATTATTTCATGATAGGGCTCTCAGTCTCAGATTTCTTAGCCTAAATGGCCGTGTTATCATTAATTCGCTACCTTTTCTACTTAAGGTGCATGCATGTGTGATCCATTTAATAAGAAAAATTATAATAATTTGAATTAATTAATTAATACATATATATATATATTCCCTATTTAATATTTATATAGAAGTATTTAATTTGCTCCTTTCGATCAGAAAAATTATAGCAAAAACTGATAGAATAATTATTTGCAAGTAATTAATACGTCCTGAGCTGAATTTTCCGTGGAGTTAATACTTCATTTAACATTTTCCTCCAAAAATATGTTGTAAAACTAGTGCATTTAAAAAAAAAGTAAAATTTAGTCTCACATCAATTGGAATAAGAGGGGAGAGACTCTTTATATGTACTTGTTATAATAGGTTTATAAAGAATTAGGAGAAGATATTGACTTGCATGCTCACACTGTTAAGTTAGTTCAGTACAAATTGGTGATTCCCCCCTATGCATGACATATTGGATGGACTTAGTTTTAATTTAATCTTATCAGTAATTGAATCAAATTAGTTTTATAATTTTTTAAAAATTATATTTTCCTCCAGATTTTATCCTCCAAAGTGTTTTTCTATCACATTTTCTCCTTGGGTTTTTTGGGTTACTCACAACTTCTCTCTCTCTGTTGTTTTGGTTCCTGACATATATTAAAAGAGCTTGTTTAATTTGAAAAAAACTTTTATCGTTGTAAAATTTTTCTTTAAGGATAATATTCTACTATAACACGACTCAGACTACTAATTTTAAAACAAATGGAAAAAAAAAAATGAAGAACCTTGTGCAAGTGTTATGATGCCTTCCAACCAGCATTCGTGCGTAAAGTGCCTTTACCGTGCAATCGAATATATCCACTTAATTACTCTCATGACGCATATTCCATCAGAATATTGCTTTTACATTTATTTTATCTATCTATTTATTTATTTATTTTAAAGGTAAAGAACCAAAAGATGCTGATATATGTGTTTAGTAATTCATATAGGCTGCATTAAAGTCTCTTGATTATCAGAAAGCTAACCAAGTTGCCATGTGGTGTCGTAGGGTAATTTATGGGCAGCTTAGTCCTACTATCACTTGCTTATCGTTTCTTAAACCCAACAAAAAGACTCACAAGTTCATAAAGCACATAATATGTGAGTGTGTGTTATGTGGATAAAGGTGTGTTTCTTTTAAACCTCAAGCATCTAAAAATTTATTAGATTTTGATTAATTTGATTTACTTGAATCAAGTTAAATTATTGGGGTATAAATTTTTTCTAACGCCAATTTTTTTTATTCATAAGATTTGAATTATAGACTCTACATGAAAGAAATAGGTGTCAAATCTAATGTTTTAAAAATTGAACTAGTCATTAAACTGATGAAGATATTAGTTCACTATTTATTGGACTGACCGTGGTCGAATTGTTAATAATCAAATCTATATTTTCTAATTTTATATATTAAAAATATATAATATAATAAATTAATAAACATTTTCATAATTAATCTTAGTAAACTTATATTATTATTATTATTATTATTAAATATGAATGTATGTATGTGTTGCTTTTCTATTTCTTTTTCTTGTTCTCTTATTTTTTTTGTGGCAAAAATAATATTAATATGAAAAATAATTAAGAAGAAAAAAGAAATATAACATGATAGAAAAGAATAAAAAATTTAAAAAATAAAAGCTTTCTAAATTTCATATAGTATGAGAAATAACTATGTTTTGATAAATAGTAAATTTTTTAACAAAAAAAAGTATTATTGGTTCATTAATTTTATTAATTTTTGAACGATTCAACTGATTTTTGGCTCTACCAATTTTAAGGACTGATTGAACTGGACCAATGACCAATTTTTTATTCAACCGATCAAATCATTTAGTTTAGTTTAATTTTTAAATTTATTTTAAAATCACTTAAACTATCAAGTGTTGATTAAAAAAAAAAAAAACTCCCCAAAGTCTTAAATTTTGGCACACCAACCAAGCATAGATATACAAGTTTACAACTAAAGGAAGGGAGTAATCTTTGGAAAAGGCTCCCCATGTGTCTTAGAATTAACCCCATGTAATACAACTTTAGGTTACACAAAATCTTTTGTATACTATTTTCTTTTGAGCTTATGTTGTTTAGGCCAACACACGCTCACACCCACACAACCCCACAATTTTTTTTTTTTGGTTTAAATGCATGGTTTTCCATTACCTTTCAAGTTAAATATTAATATCACCCTTTGTGTTTCTGTCTGTCATCATTTAGTGGGAGAAAACACAAGCTTCCACCCAAGCTTAAACAATAAATAATTACAAAAGTAAATAAAATAATAAAAGTTATATATACTATTTATATTCCTCCACCCATGTCAAAGTTTGGAACATTTGTACTTTAAAGAAAAAGCTCTTTTCACTTTGTTGATGCTCTTGTCGGCCATTTCTACCATCCAAACACTATTCCTTTCTTTTAGAATTATATAGTTTTGCTTTTCCTATAGATTAATACATTTCACGAACTTATGTTATAATTACAACAAAAAGAAATTAATAGTTTTTGAGCTTATAGTTAGACAGAAGGAGAAAATTAATTTATAGTATTGAAGGTTCGTTGAGTGTGGATCAATGTCAAAGTTGAGTTAATTTAGCCTCTTTTGAATGAAACATTTTAAATTGAATATATATATATATAGAATAGAGCTAGCAGCCTCAATTGAATTTGATTGCTTTGGCTAAAATTGTTACTTTGTGTGGCCGTGAGTGTGGATGCCTCCACACACACACTTTGGTCAATATATGTGAGATGCGACAAACGTTCGTACTTTTTTTTTTATTTTAATAATATTAAAATAGACACTATAAAAAAAGATAAATCAGAGATAAAAATTAGAGAAAATTTTTTTTTATCAAATTCTGTCCATGTATTGCAAATCCATCTCTAATTTGAATTAGGTAAGAAGGGAAAATTTACATAATTAGAGATGAATTTTGAGATAAAAAATTTATGTCTCTAATTCTCTAAAACAATTTTTTTTTATATTCTTGATTTGAGATGAATTTTGAGACAGAAAATTTTTGTCTCTGAACACTATTTCATCTCTAACCTGTTACAAAATATTTTTGTCTTGACATACTAAATTTGCTTGAGACATAAAATTTCGTTCTTAAGTTTGAGACATAATTTTTTTCCATTTTAAATTATTTGCAATGAAATGATTAGAGACAATTTTTTTATTAATCAGAGACATATCATGATTTTCTTGTATATAGTGAGAGGATTTGAAATTCTGACATACAAAAATTGTTTGGACGATTAGGACATAGAGCTGACTGTTTGATATAATGGTTAATTAAAGCGCGGTTATGTTTTTAAATTTATTAATTAATCTTATAATTAATTTTGGTACATTATATTTCATCATTTTTGTGGAGGTTCTTAATTACCTTAGTCTCCAAAGACCCCACACCCCATTTTCCTAATATCGATATCATACCTTATATTATTACAATGTATGTTATATCTATATATAATTTCCAGAACATGTGGGCACACGGACGAAGTATTATGATGAACCTTTTTACTGACTATATAGAGGTAGCTAGATTTTCATCACAACCCTCAATTATGACCTTTGGATCAAAATTACGATTAGTATTATTTCGTGGGCCTTTTCTCGGATTTGAATTTTTTGACGTAGAGGATCTAAAATTATGGTAATGTTAAATTTAAACCTTCTGATCAAAAGACATAGACGATATTTCGCAAGTTTATGTTTATAATTTTTTTTATGAACAAAAATTAATGAATTGTTCATACTCTTTGATCAAACAGTTCAAATCTAACATTACTGTAATGTTGGTTTCTCTGTGTCAAAGTATCCAAATCCCTTTTTTCTCTACCTTATTGTGTGATTTATTTTAGCATGGTTAATTAATTGCTTCCACCTGGATGCCTCACCTGCATTTTCATGATGAAGTCCAAGATATATATAATTTGAGTTATAACCATTGCCCCATTGTTTTTTTTAATTATGCTCTCTCTCTCTCTCTCTCTCTCTCTCTCTCTCTCTCTCTCTCTCTCTCTCTCTCTCTCTCTCTCTCTCTCTCTCTCTCTCTCTCTCTCTCTCTCTCTCTCTCTCTCTCTCTCTCTCTCTCTCACTCACACACACACAGACAGTACGATCATTTGTGGTACCGAATGTCAAGTTCACTATCATTACGCAGTGAAGGAGCAGAATGAAGGTCGTACAAATTTTTCTGTTCTTCTGCTTTTGCTTATATATATATATATATATAGGCATAAACTAGCAGTTACTATCGGACTATATATATATATATATATATCATCATGTTTATAATTGAGTGGACGTTGAGTTGGCAATAATATGTTTATGATAAGTGAAGGTTTCACTTTGAAGCCATGGAGTGATGGAGTGGAAGGAAAGGATGAGAGTTGAAGTGATAAATCACTTTGCTGAGAAATGAATTAACAATTCCTTGAGTCTTTAGATACTTAGGCTTGTAATAAATGGTTTATTTGATACTTGAAAATTATTATTATTATTGTAATTATAAAAACTGAATTGAACTGATTAATTCAACTGGTTGAATTGAAAATTGACCTGGAATAACTTTTAAAACTATTAAGTGATTGAATCAATCAATAAATGGTTGAATCAGGTAAGAATTGCTGATACTAAATGAATTGGTTCACTTGATTTTTTTTTTTATTTTGCTTATTCTATAATCAGGTAATAAGAAATTAATATACAAATAAGTTAATTTTAGTAGAGATACTAATATTGGGTATTTTATGAATTTGACATGAGTGAATATTATCTTGATTAATAATATTTCTTTGTTATTTGATCATTTTTTACTGTGAGTTTTTTTTATTGTCGATGTTGTTTTATGTAATTTGACATCAAATCTTATTTTTAATTGAATTTGTAAATTTATATTTATAATTTATAATTATGTATATTATTTTTTAATATTTTAAAATAAATCAATTTAATTACGGTTTGACTACGATACAACCATTTATCGTTAAACTGGTGTCTTCACCGGTTCAATGATTGGTTCAATTTTCAGAACCTTAATGAACAACCAAATATATTCTTTTTTTCGTAAATAATTGCATTATTAATCAATCATGCCCCTGTTTTTGCGTGTCATCTAATTGGACCAAATATAGGTAAATCTTTCTAAGCGCATATTATTAATTTGATTCTCTAATAATCAGCATATCATGTAGAGAACATTTTTTCTTAAAAAAAAATTTAATCATGTTGTAAAAATTATTTACTTCACCTATTTTGACTTAAAAACTAATAAAAAAATAAAAAACTGTAACTAAACTTTATACTTTTTTTAAAAAAAAAATTCTGGCTTCGATTTTTACTAACAAATTTCATTGGTATAGAAAATAATATTGCTTTTTTTAAAAAAAAAAAAAAGAAGGAAAAATATCCATCTGAAGGCAAGGAAGGATGTTGGGCCTGGAATGGTGTAACGCAATGGCCCAAAACTACCCAAATGGGACGTTGTTTGGACAAACTAATGGGCTTGGCAGCCCACAAAAGCTTTTCCATTGTGTCTTCAATTCGCAATATGTGTCCAACTACAAGGCCCAATTGTCCTACGGGTTTCTAGTATGCTTTTGCGAAATGCATAAACATGCGTGGGCAAGAGTCACAATTTAAATGTTGTGTTATTTAGTCAAAAAATAGTTAAGTACAGATAATTGGATTAAAATCAATAAAAATAAGATATATATGTAAATTAGATCAAATAAAATAGTAGTTTAGTTTATAAAAGACCATTCTTCTCATAAATACTTTTACAAGATTAATCATTTTTATTGAGAAAAAAAATATTCGAGCGACTAATAAAAACCACAATTGGGTGTGGCATGTGTCGTGTGAACTTTGAACCGCAAATTAAAACGGTGATCATGAGCACGAATCCTGAGGAGACATAGATACAGTAAAACAAACACACACACATACAAAGTTCGTTATATAAATCACAAGCAATGTTTGTGTTCTTTCCTGCTTACAAAAGCTTCATTCATATATATATATATATTGATAATAATTAATCTTTTAAAAAATAAATTAATAGTCATAACAACGTCATTAAGCATTGGAATAAAATATTCTCAACTAATTAAGTATAATGTTAGCTAAGAATCATTTTGATTCTCTAAGTTTATTTGTTTCAATTTTAATCATTTAACTTACAAAAATCATTCAAGTATTTTATTCTGTTAACACCACCAAATGATGCTTGACAAACAAATTTTACAAGGTTATCAAAGTTAAACATGCATCTTGATGGTGTTAGTGTACAAAAAGAATATATTTCGGGTGATTTTTTTAAATTAAAGAATCAAATTAAAACAAAATAAAATTGAGGGAATAAAGAAATACCTATAGTACAGTTAAGAGATCAAATTAGAATTTGATAAAATTAAAGAACCAAAATAAAACCTAAGGTAAAAATTAAGGGGAGAAAAATATGACACTTAAGAATTATAAAGTTAAATTGAATTTTGTTATGTTCTAATTAATTAAGGTTCTTAACTTGACTGTCTTTGTCTTCTTTTGATATACACGGATGAGTTCAAAGGACAAATTGACACCGAAGATGTATAATGATAACATGAGACCCAATTAGAATAAAATAAAGAGTCAACACACCTCATACAGGAATAATTCCAATACTGAAGTTACTAGTTCTCTCTCACCCATTGTTCATTTTGATTAGATAGTTGATAATAATTTTCTAAAAAAAAATTATTGACAAAAGAATCAATAACTCTAATATTGAAATTAATTTGATTCTCCTCATTCCAACATGAACTAAGACGTCCAAAAAGGTAAATTACACGCTTTGCAAATTGAGCACGGACCTCGAAACCAGAAAGAAGGCGGTTGTGGGCCGGAAGGCCCAACTAAGGTGGAGGCGGGCTTTTGTCAAACTGTTTGCTGTTTATTGGCCCATACAAAAACAAATCTTGTTAATGTTATCTGTTACAGACTTAAGCCAAAAAAAAAAGGCTGTATTTGGGCCCAAGGGACACACCGTCTATTTCATTGTGGTGGTTGTTATTTATGTCTTGGCACGTAACAGAATCCCGCGTTTCATTGATGAACAAGATGCCATTGGAATTGTCGCAAAAGTTCAAGTTCAAAAATGGCATAAATTTCATTGACATGATGTCTTTGAACATACTTCTCCACTTATCCTCTCAACACGACATAATAGTACTTTCATTTCCGGATAATTTAATGTTAAAATCATCCCCTATAAACTTTATAGGTCCTTAATTTAAGAATCTATTTTTTCTTTGTCAAAATCATCCCTTATAAACTTTTTAATTTGTTCACTTTAGTCCATATTCTTCACTTTTATACTTTTTTCTCACAGTTTGGTCCTCCAAATCAATTCATAATTTATTGAAAAAAATAAAAAAATTGAAAAGAACTTGTATTGCCACGTGGACAGCCAAAAAATTTTTTGGTAGTCGACGTGGCTGCCATGTGGCTGATGTTTTTTGCTACGTTGCGGCCTAGTTAGCATTCCATTAAGTTGTCTAATAGTGTTACAAAAAAAAGACATATGTGATAAAATCTGAAACATATGATATAAGTGAGCCAAAAAAATCTTTGAGACATAGATGAAACTATATACAAACCTTAGGGGCATAAAGTATATTTTTACCTTGTTATTAAAATACAATTTATACATGTAAAATTTTATTTCTTTAATATTTTTAAACAACTAATAACTTTAATTTTTCATATTTTATTTCAAAATTAACAAAATTATATTTAAATTTGAAAATTTTATATTTATTTTTTAAAAAATTAAAAAAAATTCATATCCAAATTTACTATATTTATTTAATATAAGGTTATAAAACATAACAATGTGATAAAGTAAGATTATGTATACTAACTAATATATATATATATATATATATATATTAAAAAATGTAAAAAAAAAATTGACTTGTTTAGTTCTATTTTTAAATGAGCATATTTTTTCAATCCAAGACCATTCATTTACAAGTGATAATGGTCTGGCCCACGGGCCAAGGGCTAAATTGATAATATTACTCTTACAGGTTGAACAACGTTCTTGGTAATCACTTTAACAGTCTTAAGGTTTTGTTACATTCACATCCCTCCCTTATCATCGACAACAAAACCTATTTAACTATTTGTTGAATTTAGATTTCTTGCTTAGTCAAGCACTTTGATTAGCGATACAGGACCATTCGATCAATTTTAATAAATAAGACTCATATGATGAAAAATTGATTGAACAGTTCAAACGATTAACTTAACTAAATATCTTATTTGATCAAATAAGAGATTTATGTACCTATTTACCTACCTCTTTAGACTTTGCCGTATCTTCTCTTCTCTTGCCTTAATTTCACTAATAAGTAAGCTCCTATTTTAGGAAATAGACGGTGTGTCCCTTGGGCCCAAATACGGCCTTTTTTTTGGGCTTAAGTCTGTAACAGATAACATTAACAAGATTTGCTTTTGCATGGGCCAATAAACAGCAAACAGTTTGACAAAAGCCCGCCTCCACCTTAGTTGGGCCTTCCGGCCCACAACCGCCTTCTTTCTGGTTTCGAGGTCCGTGCTCAATTTGCAAAGCGTGTAATTTACCTTTTTGGACGTCTTAGTTCATGTTGGAATGAGGAGAATCAAATTAATTTCAATATTAGAGTTATTGATTCTTTTGTCAATAATTTTTTTTTAGAAAATTATTATCAACTATCTAATCAAAATGAACAATGGGTGAGAGAGAACTAGTAACTTCAGTATTGGAATTATTCCTGTATGAGGTGTGTTGACTCTTTATTTTATTCTAATTGGGTCTCATGTTATCATTATACATCTTCGGTGTCAATTTGTCCTTTGAACTCATCCGTGTATATCAAAAGAAGACAAAGACAGTCAAGTTAAGAACCTTAATTAATTAGAACATAACAAAATTCAATTTAACTTTATAATTCTTAAGTGTCATATTTTTCTCCCCTTAATTTTTACCTTAGGTTTTATTTTGGTTCTTTAATTTTATCAAATTCTAATTTGATCTCTTAACTGTACTATAGGTATTTCTTTATTCCCTCAATTTTATTTTGTTTTAATTTGATTCTTTAATTTAAAAAAATCACCCGAAATATATTCTTTTTGTACACTAACACCATCAAGATGCATGTTTAACTTTGATAACCTTGTAAAATTTGTTTGTCAAGCATCATTTGGTGGTGTTAACAGAATAAAATACTTGAATGATTTTTGTAAGTTAAATGATTAAAATTGAAACAAATAAACTTAGAGAATCAAAATGATTCTTAGCTAACATTATACTTAATTAGTTGAGAATATTTTATTCCAATGCTTAATGACGTTGTTATGACTATTAATTTATTTTTTAAAAGATTAATTATTATCAATATATATATATATATGAATGAAGCTTTTGTAAGCAGGAAAGAACACAAACATTGCTTGTGATTTATATAACGAACTTTGTATGTGTGTGTGTTTGTTTTACTGTATCTATGTCTCCTCAGGATTCGTGCTCATGATCACCGTTTTAATTTGCGGTTCAAAGTTCACACGACACATGCCACACCCACATGTAGCTTTTATTAGCACTCATCTGATTAGAATCTAAATTTTCTGTTAGACGTTAAGTGCTCCACTGATGCTGGAAAGTGAGAGTGGGTACTACATGGACCCATCTGTTTTAGCGCGACTTAGTTCTATTTATGGATGTGTTTGATTTTTCTTTTTGTGACCAACGAGGTAGGGATTTGAAATTATTTACCACTATCTATCTAATAGACTAAAATGATTTTACCTCTATATACATAATATCACATCATGTAATTATAATTTATTATTTCTGTAATTTTTTAATTTTTTTTAATTTTAAATTTGATTGTATGATTAATGCGTGAATTAAAAAAATTAAAATTTAACTTTTATAACCTTTTGAGTTGATCACATGCTTAATTAATATGTGAATTAATATTAACTTGATTCTTCCCAATCAATAGTCTTGATTTTATGCTATAATTTTCTGTTTAAGCAAATTCAATCGAAACCTTAGCACATCTCCTGCAGACCTCTCACACTCTCTCTCTATGCAAAACCCTAAATTGAACAAGATTCCACACTCCCACATTATTGATGGTCGTGACGAGATTAAAAGCCAATGCTTTGACTTTAGAGATGTTAGATCTAACAACATTCATTTCTGGTGAAATATTGTTCTTCATCATCTCCAAATCTTCTCATAGATGAAGCAGTCAAAACCAGTATCAATTTACATAGATGGAAGCCATTCTAGTGGCACACCACTCGCCTTGAGATCGATGGGGAAAAAAAAGATCATATCATTATCTCAAGAAGCTTGTACAAAGAACTTCATTATTTCAAGAAGCCACTTTAGCGGCACGCCACTTGACTTTAGTTGTTGAGTTGACAATTATCACTAGCTTATACAAGGAGCTTTATTTTATAGTCATTGTGTTGAATCTAAAGTTTAAGATGGAGGGAAACTTGCATTACGGACTGAACGGATTTTAATTATTTACTTGTTTTTTTATTTGTTTGTGTTTTTTACTATTTTGTTGACACAGATCACTACAATAAGTATTAATTTTTTTTTACATTTATGTTGTTAGTAATTTAAACTTCATTAATATGAGAATTAAAAAAATTTAAATTCAAATTTTATGACCTTCTAATTTAACTGCATGTTTAATTAATATGTAAATTAATGTTAGAATAATATTGATATGTTAATTATGTAGTTAAATTTGG
Source organism: Biancaea sappan (assembly GCA_037074585.1). Classification (NCBI taxonomy): domain Eukaryota; kingdom Viridiplantae; phylum Streptophyta; class Magnoliopsida; order Fabales; family Fabaceae; genus Biancaea; species Biancaea sappan. The sequence continues at coordinate 995,668 of CM073501.1, read as the reverse complement.
AATGCTATAATAACATTCATTTATAATCAAATTTAAATAGATTATCAAATTTTACATGAATTAAGAATAAATTTATGTAACTTTGCTTTCTTTCCAAATTAAAAATTGTCATATAGAAAATTTTAAAATTTTTAATTGTGTAATATTTATTTTGATCATATCTTGATAGAAGATTTAATTATGTTATTTGTTAATTCTGTAAGTAAATCTTTTCAAATTCAATGCACTACCTAATAACAAAGTAATAGGTCAAATAATATAAATTAGTAAGTTCTTTAATGTGGGAGTATCATAATTATGTAATTTTTAATTCAAACTCATGATTAATACAAAATTTAATTATGTAATATGTTAATTCTGTAATTAATTATTTTCAAAATTTATTGTATCACCTAATAACATAATATGACATCATACAATTAAAATTCTCTAATTTAGGATTTGATTTCATGATGGTTGCATGATTAGTATGTGAGTTGAAAATTTTAAATTCAAAGTTTATGATCTTCTAATTTGATTGCATGCTTAATTAATACGTGATTTAATATTGATCTATTCATTATGTAATTAAATTTGGAATGCTATCATAATATTTATTATAATCAGATTTAAAGAGATTATTAAATTCTACGTGAATTAAAAAAAAATTTACGTGACTTTGATTTCTTTCCAAATTAAAAATTATCATATAGAAAAATTTAAAATTTTTAATTATATAATTTTTATTTTGATTACATGCTCGATAAAAGAAATAATTCTAAAATTTGTTAATTATATAAGTAAATCTTTTCAAATTTAATGCACTACCTAATGACAAAGTATTAGGTCAAAGAATATAAATTAGTTAATTCTTTAATGTAGGAGTACTGTAATTATGTAATTTTTAATTTGAACCCATGATTAATACAAAATTTAATTCTATAATGTGTTAATTTTATAATTAATTATTTCCAAATTTATTGCATCACCTAATGACAAAGTATGACGTCATACAATTAAAATTCTCTAATTTATGATTTGATTACCTGATGATTGCATAATTAGTATGTGAACTAAAAAATTTAAATTCAATTTTTGTGACCCTTCTAATTTAATTGCATGCTTAATTAATACGTGAATAAATGAATTAATATGGATCTATTAATTATGTAATTAAATTTGAAATGCTATCATAATATTCATTATAATCAGATTTAAAGAAATTATTAAAAATTATGTGACTTTGATTTCTTTCCGAATTAAAAATTATCATATAGAAATATTTAAAATTGTTAATTGTATAATTTTTATTTTGATCTCATCTTGATAAAATAATTAATTATGTAATTTGTAAATTCTATAAATAAATCTTTCCAAATTTAATGCACTTCCTAATGACATAGTATTAGGTCTAAATATCAAAATTAGTTAATTATTTAATTTAATGTGAGAGTTTCGTAATTAAGTAATTTTGGACACTAAGTAATTTTTAATTTAAACTCAAGCTTAATATAAAATTTAATTTTTTAATATGTTAATTCCATACTTAATTCTTTCTAAAATTATTACACCACCTAATGACATAGTATTGTCATACAATTAAAATTATATAATTTATGATTTGATTGCATGATTAATATGTAAATTAAAAAAATTAAATTCAAAATTTGTAACCTTTTAATTTTAATTGAATGCTTAATTAATACATGAATTAATATTGAATTATTATTGATATATTAATTATATTATTAAATCTAAAATGCTATCCTAATATTCATTATAGTCGGATTTATAGATTTTTTTAATATAGAATTAGGAGATACGAATAATATTTATAACATTTTTTCCGCATACTTTACCAAAAGTCGAAACAATATTTATAACCTTTATTAGATGCAAAATATGAATACTCAATATTACATGTTTTAGATGATTACACGAATGATCAGCTCCTAATTACACGAATGATCAATATGAAATAAAGATTTTGTACCAAATGTGGAAACAAGTTAAACTCCTAAGTACACGAATGATTACCTCTTGTTAAATTTCATCTCGATAATTTCCCACAATATGAGATATTAACAAATGTTCTCTATTATATAATTTTTTTACTTCATTTGAAGATAGTAAACTTAATTACCACAAAATATAGGGAACATTTATAGATTTGTCAACCTTGTAACCGAAAATGTTTCTTACAGTAATTAAATGTCGATTAAATGTTTTCTTCTTCATTAATATTAATTTAATATTTAATGAAGAATATACTAAATCTTCACATATTTGTCAACTCTGTAATTAGAAATATCTCTGAAATGTTTTCTTCCATATTAATATTAATATTGATTTCATATTTAATACAGAATATAGGAAATTTTTACAGATTTGTTAACCATATAATTAATGAAAATAATAATGGCTTATAAGTGTCTACTAAATCGAAATTAATATTTCAAATTTCTAATTGAATATTTTTGTCATATTAAATGTAGTTGAATATAATTAAATGTAATTAATTCATATTTAATATAAAATGTCAGAAATCTTTACAAATTTTTCAACTGTGTAATTAATATACTTGATTTAATTATAAATTTGATATTTAATGGCAGAATATGGGAGATCATCATATATATGTCAACCATGTAAATAAGGTAAATAATAATGGCATATAATCTATATAATTTTTGAACTACATCAAATTGTTTGGTATTCCAAACTACGAGCTAAAGTTGAAGATTTATACTCTAATAATGTTATTTAGAAATACTGAAAACTAAATGGGTCTTTATAATGGTAGTAAACTGATTGTATCTCAACTTCGTAAGCATGTCATCAAAGTAACAATTATTTTTGAAAAAAAATATTGGAGAAAAAGTCATGATTTCCAGGATGATAAAAATTACTCCATCAGATTCACGATTTTTTTAAACTTAAAAGACGTCAATTTCCAATAACATTGTACTTTGTAATGAAAATCAACAAAAGTCAAAGTCAATTATTTTCAATAATTGGCTTGTGTCTGGCAAGCTCATTCTTTGCACATGGACAGCTATATGTGGTAATTTCAAGAGTGAGTAGTATAAATGGTTTGAAAATTTTGATTTTTAACAAAGATATCAATCCTATCACAACTACATCAAATGTAGTATATAAAAAAAATTAATAATTTGTGCTGAAATTAGTAAATAAATAAATTTAAACATGTGTTATGTCTATATATTAATAAAATGATTGTATATCGTATAGGTCGTTACACTAATTTGTCATATTTGGTTCCTTGATATGTTTTAATTAGAACAAAGTTTTACCATTTGCGCTTCTAATCGAGAATTAATACTATTGATAATTAAAACTAAAAGAAAAAAGAAAAGGGAGATTTATTAATAATTTGTACAAGTTATTATGATTATGTAAGATGACAGTGGTTTCGATTTAAAAAAAAATTGTATTTGGTTATTAATCAAAATATATAAATAATGTAGAGATCAAAATTAAGGACTAATCAAATCAAATAGTAAATATGTGATCATGAATAAAATATAATTGAAAGAATATTTTTTCAAGATAAAAATGGAAACTTTTTCTGATTGGTATTTGTAATAAGACAATAAAAATCTATTTTAAGGCGAGAAATTAATGAAATAAAACCCAAAAAAAAAAACATGAAATAAAACCCAAAAAAAAAAACTAGCTAATATCAAAATAAGAAGATAATGGGTGCAAATATAAAGAAAAATATGAAATTACTTTGTTAATATGTATGAACAAGTTTGCGTTAGTTTAGGAATAAGATATGATGGATGCAGGAGGCTCCAGCTCCCATCACAATTGCCGACTGTAATTTCTTTCGTATTTTATTTGATTTTTTTTTAATTGTATTAGCTATTGAATTTGTGATCAGTGTAATTTTAAAATAATAATAATAAAAAAGAAATTATAATCGTTGAATACAGTAACCAACGATTTAATGCTAAAGGCTTCTGCGCAAGTGAATTCAGATTGGATATATAGGATGGTGTGCAACTGTGGGATAGAATTCCCCTTAATTTGCAATCAATGAAGATTGAATTAATGAATGAATATGATAAGGCTGTTTGACAAGTTGGGTGTCAATGCTTATGCATTATCATCCTCAATAATATATATATATATATATATACACAATTGCATTATTTTGGTGACAATTCGGTGTTGTTGTTGTTGTTGTTGATGATGATGATATATATATATACAATATATTATCTTGGTTCTCCAATATTCATGGACCTTGTTCTTTCCAAATTCAATAATAAGCAACTGATCTGCAAACTCGTTTTTGAAGCATTTAATTTGGATGATTAAGGCTTTCACTTGGCTTATATATAAACACATGGCCTCCCTCTCTTAGTCAATTGCAACATGGTTGCACACTAAGTATATGTGGTTCCTATTTCTTGTCCTATGTCACCAAAATAAGATCAGTAACCAAATGTGAAAAAAAGTTAAACTATTAAGTACACGAATGATCACTTTCTATTAAGTTACATCTCGATAATTTTTCACAATATGAGATATTAATAAATTTTCTCTATCATATAATTTCTTTTATTTTTTTAAAGATAATAAACTTGATTTGATTATGAATTTCATATTTAATGCAGAATATCAAAAATCATCATATATTTATCAACTCTGTAATTAAGGTAAACAGTAATGGCTTATAATTCCCTACTAATTTGAAATTAATATATCAAATTCCAATTAAATGGATCAATTGAAACAAATTTGTTACTCACTGATGATCAATTAAAGAACTATACAATAATCGACATTGAAAACTTAGTCCAAAATAATGGAAGATAATAAATAATAATAATAATAACAACAACAATTCAACCTACAAAAGTACATAAATGATTTATGATTAAGAAAAAAATTATATAAACTCAATTTATAAAAAACAAATTAAATTTGTTATAAAAAATATATCAAATAGGTATTTATGAAAAATTATCTGTAGCATGCTTTAATATATTCTTATAATTAACATTAATTCCCAAGCAGCTATTATGTGAAAGTGCTTAATGTCTTTTTTATAATAAGAAAAACACTAAAATTCAATAAAGATATCAAAAGTATTTACAAAATACTTTTAAAGAATAAACATAATATTAAATGTACCTCAAACAACAAATTCATATAAAAATATCAGTACATCGTATGAGTCATTATATTAGTTCTTAACTAAAATTATACTTAATTAGTTAAGAATATTTTATTTCAATGCTTAAGACGTTATTATAAATATTAATTTATTTTTTAAAAGATCAATTATTATCGGAAAATATATATATATATATATATATATATATTTATGAATCAAGCTTTTGTGAGCAGGAAAGAACACGAACTTCGCATGTGATTTATGTAACGAACTTTGTGTATGCGTTTGTTTTGTCTACGTTTTAATTTGTTGTTCACAATTCACACAACACATGGCACACATAGCTTTTATTGGTACTCATTTAATTTGAGTCTGGATTATCTGTTAATTCTTAAGTGTTCCATGTTGAGAAGTTAATGTGGATATCACATGGATTTCATCTGTTTTGTAACGGATTCTATGTTAATCGTTAAGTGTTCTATGTTGAGAAGTTAAAGTGAATATTACATGAATCTCATCTATTTTGTTGTGACTCAGCTCTGTTTATGATTGTGTTTGATTTTTCTTTTTGTGACGAACAAGGTAGGGATTTGAAATTCATTAGCACCGTTAGTAATATTTGGTTGTTTGATGTGTTTTAATTAGAACAAAGTTTTACCATTTGCGCTTTTAATTGAGAATTAATACTATTGATAAATAAAACTAAAAGAAAAAATAAAAGGGAGATTTATGAATAATTTGTACAAGTTATTATAATTATGTAAGGTGACAGTGGTGTTGATTTTTTAAAAAATTGTATTTAGTTATTAATCAAAATAGGAAATATTAGTTGAAGGTTAAATCAAAATATATAAATAATGTAGAGATCAAAATTAAGAACTAATCAAATTAATTAGCAAATATGTAATCATGAATAAAAATATAATTGAAAGAATATATTTTCAAGATAAAAATGGAAAAAATTTCTGATTAGTATTTGTAACGAGAAAATAAAAATCTATATTATGACGAGAAATTAATGAAATAAGACACCCCCCCCAACAAAAAAAAAATAGCTAATAGCAAAATAAGAAGATAATCGATACAAATATAAAGAAAAATATGAAAGCAGTTTGTTAATATGTATGAACAAGTTTGAGTTAGTTTAGGAATAAGATAGGATGGACTCAAGAGGCTCCAAATTTTATCACAATTGTTGGCTGCATCTAACGGTTATGATTTTTTTTTTGTATTTTTCAATTACATTAGTAATTGAATCTAACAATCAGTACAATTTTAAAATAATAATAATAAAAAAAAGAGATCACAACCGTTATAAGTGACTGTGATCCAGCACTAGAAGTTACTGTGCAAGCAAATCCAATCCAAATTGGATATATAGGATAGTGTGCTACTGTGGGATAGGATTCCCCATAATTTGCAATCAATGAAGATTGAATAAATGAATGAATATGATTGGGCTGTTTCACAAGTTGGGTGTCAATGCTTATGCATTATCATCCTCAATATAATAAATATATATAATGTTATCTCACTACCAACATAATGCTACCATATACAGATACAATTACCCATGTAATTTGGTGACAATTCTGTGTTGTTGTTGATAATATATATATATATATATATATATATATGTTATCTTTGTTCTCCAATATTCATGGACCTTGTTATTTCCAGATTCAATAAGTAACTGATCTGCAAACTGGTTTTTGAACCATTTAATTTGGATGATTAAGGCTTTGACTTAGCTTATATATAAGCAAATGGCCTCTCTGTATTAGTCAATTGTAACATGGTTGCACATTATATACATGTGGTTCCAATTTATTGTCCTATGTCACCACAATAAGATCAGTAACCAATTATTTAAATTTTGAGTATATTATTGATTTCTCCATCAAAAAATTAAATGAGTATTAATTTAATTTCTGATAAAAAAATATTCTATTTTTCTCAATTTTGTCTCTTGATATCTTATTTTGGTGACAATATATAGATTTGAAATTTGATAAACAACTAATTCAGTTGAAGATTGTTAGTAGTAACAAATTGGTGTTTGGATCCTCTTATATTTTGGCGAAAATTGATAATTGATTAATTAACAACAACTCGTAAAATAGGGGATTCGCTAACTGATCCAAATTAAACTTGTTGATTGCCTAACAAGCAAAGCATGTTGTTAATTAAGAGATTAATCTGAAATTAAGTAACCATATATATATATATATATATATATATGATGTTGCAGAGATTAATTAACGAATTGGGAATCATGTATAAATTAAATTAAATTGTAAGTCGTAGTATTGTTAGGTGAGTGAGTGAAAACGACGAGGTTAAGTATTTATAGTGCAACACCTTTTTTTTTAAGTGTCGTATAAGGAACAAATGACACTGTCGTTTTCGCTTAGCTTCCTGCTTGCGGAAAATATGAATATCATTTAACATTTATGAAGAAGAACAAGAAGCAATTGCTTTAATTTCCACACATCAGTTTGTAATTGTTTCTTACATCTACCTCCCTCAATTTAGCAACTTTTTCCATTCACAGTTTTTGGATGATATCTTCACTCATGTTATATATATACATTGATAACTCTACTTCCTAGAGTTATTTAACCTGAATTTATATTGAGAAGTTGAAGAAAATTAGTGTTTAGGGTCATTTTTGTGAGATAATTGAGTATTTTACTTTGCTAAGTTCAATTTCACATGTTGTTAGTTCTTCTTTAAGATTTTTCTTGGGATTTAATTTATGTTAAGGCTTATTTTGGTTGTCTATTTTGGTTTCAGGGACTTAAATGAAAGAAAATGAGAAGTTAAGAAGGCCTTATACAAAGACTAGCAAACTCAATCTTAAGACACTGATTGTAAGTAAAATGAATTAGCTAAATATGTTTCTAAATATTCGAAACATAAATCGAAAAATTGACTTACTTTCAGCTGTTGTTTTCATTTCATAGTAGAACAAAGTTTCTCACTTAACCCTTTGATTTAGACGATATATGTTCTATATATGTTCTTATGTGTTAGAGAGAAGGGGGAGGACCTCCAAAACCCATATATATATATATATATATAATGTTTAATAGAAGTAAAATATAGTCTATAAGTATTTTTATTAAAAAAATTATAAATATATATAAGCGACAAAAAATAATATAAAATATTAACTTAATTATTAAGTAATGTATAAAGGGTACAATTAATTTTTAAATTTAATTTAAAAAAATATTAGGTGAAATATTTTTAATAAAATAAATAATTATAATTTATTATACGAGGACAACATTTAAAATTTTGTAAGGACAAAAATAAATTACCACGTATATGTATTAATTAAACAAAATATAATGTCCTTGTCAAGCTATAATGTAGATATTTTTCTCTATTTAATCATCATGAACATTAATTTTGTTTTCGTAACTGAAATTTATCACTATCTTATTAAATGACCAACATTGATGTTATCACTGTAATTGTTTCACCAGTTAATTACAGGTTACATTGATAACTTCTCCTAGCAAAGTCTAACATCAAACAAGTGAATGCTTAATTAAACGTTACATTGATAACTTTTCTTAGCTAAATTTGACATCTAACATATGAATGCTTAATTAAACGTTACATTGATAACTTCTTTTAGCTAAGTTTAACATCTAACAAATGAATGCTTAATTAAAAGTTATATTGATAACTTAGCTAATTTTAACATCTAACAAATGAATCCTACAATATGTATAATGCATAACCCAGCATTTAAAGAAAGCAACGAAAAAGAGAATATAGGGAATGTCCCATTGTGGAATTAAAGCTACAAATTGACAAGGACAAGAAGTCGATAAAAATAGAGGAAGAAGGAAAAAGGCGTAAAGGAAGAGAACAAATTAAAGGTCATATGTAGCCAGTAGTGTTGTTTTGTGTTATATTTATTTATATATATATATATATCTATATATAGTAATGATACTTTTTACTGTAGACTCACATTATTATTTTTTTGACTAATATTAATCATCAAAATATTCATTACATGTTGACGTTGATAGGTAGAGATTCCTTGGTTAGGTTGGAGACCTTAGTGATCACAATAAATTTTTGCGGTTTCTATGTTTAATCAATCTATTTACGAATCATTCCCACCAAAATTTTCTTCATTATAGATTCAATAATTTTGTTTGGGTTAATTTCATTCAATATATTAGTCATTTTCGTGTTCCTCTCAAGTCAAGATCATTTGTTATTCTTTAGAAGAATACGATATTAAATTTTTTTAACATTTGTCTGTTGATTCTAACAAATAAAATTCGTATAAATTCTATTATTCATTGAATAGCGTTAAAAAACTTAACATCATATAATACAGCAGATGATTTAACTTTGATCCTCTCTTGTACTAGCTACTTTTGCAAAATGTTAAAAAATATCTTCTTTTAAGGTTGAATTTCTTAACTCAAGTAGTACTTTTTCTAATTTTATTTTATAATTATTTGTCTCTCACCCCCTCTCTCTCTCTCTCTCTCTCTCTCTCTCTCTCTCTCTCTCTCTCTCTCTCTCTCTCTCTCTCTCTCTCTCTCTCTCTCTCTCTAATAATCGTCAACTCTGCAAAACGTGATCGTGACTCGGGAAAAATGGATTGGTCGAAAAGGAAAAATTGAATATTCTGTAACCTTCTTATATATTATGACGTCGTGTGGTCCTAATCCTATAATATCATATACTATGGTATTAAATGTTTATATTTGGTATGGTATTTAATCTTATTTTATATGTTCGGCATATAAAATGTTTATGCCTAGTTTTATATGCGATACTATAGTGGTATTACAAATATTATCATACTACTACACTAAAATTATACTAAACCAAATTCAATTTTTAAAGGGCGATTTAGTAGTGAGAAGTGTAGATAATTTTATAAGTAATCTTACACTCAAATTTTTACTTCATTTATCATCGGGATTAAATCTAGTTGAATGAATTAGTATTTCACACTATTTATATTTTTTAATTGACTAAATTTGAATTGTTAAATTTCACATTTAATAACTTAAATTTTATTATGATATTATCAAACAATAATCTTTTTTCAAAAGATCTTTTTTCAAACGATGAGAAATTTAAGTTTAAATTTTTATTAAAAAAAATATTTACATGTAGTATTTAACATTACTTCAAGTAATAATTTTGGTAAACAATAGTTTAAATGTGAATTAAGTAAGATTATAATAAATAAAAAAAATTTCTCTGCCAAGTTTTTTGTAATACCCGTTAATTTCAGAATATAATTCGCTTAAGAGTATTTTAGAATTCTACAACGTTACTTTAGTTATTTATTTTGGTCATTTTTAATTTTCATATTTAATTGTTCTCTTTGAATATTATTTATGAAAATTGAGTTAAATGACTGGACTAAATATTTGCACAATGAGGGATATATTCTAAGAATGGTGAAATTCATGGAAAAGTAGTTTCAGAATGGTCAATTAGTCCATTTATTGTAAATTGACTGGATGGGTTTGGATGTTGGGTTATGGATACCCATGGGTTATTGAATAACCCATTAGAAATATTTAATATAAAGTTTCAATAGTACCCCTCATTTTTCACTCAGCCGAAGGAAGGCAGAAAAGCATTTATCTCTCAGTTCTTCATTTTCTTCTCAAATCCTTTCCTTGATCTTCAGAAGTTCGATTATTTGTTCGGTTCAAAAGCTTTGTAAGGATCAAAGGTAAGCTTTAATCTCGTTATTTTCCTTAAATCTAAGTTTATATGGAAGATTAGAGAAGGTTTTGTTCTTGAAGATTTTGATGATAATTCGTGAATCTCAGTTGTTTTAGAAGTTATATTTGAGTTATAATCGGTTAAAAGAGTTGAAATTCTGGTTTTGAAACAAGAAAGGAAAGGATGAATTTGTGAGAAATTTCTGCAAAAACTTCTGCAAAACTCGAGTTACTGTAGCGACCAGATTTCGGGAAATTTTCTTCGAGTACTGTAGCAGTTACTGTAGTGTCGGCAGTCAACGGTACTGTAGTAGCCAACGTTACTGTAGCGAACCGACACTGTAGCAAACCGTTACTGTAGCGAATCGTACTGTAGCAATCAGAAAATTTTGCGTATTTTCGTGATTTTGTTTCCTTTCTTATGTTTCCTTGTAATATATTTTACTAGGAAATTTTCCTACACAAATTCTAGTGTGGAACAAGGTAAACTTGGACAAACATCAAGGTGAGTGAATAACCTTGCTCAGCTAATTTGATATTACTAGTCAAAGTACAATATAAGTCTCATTTACAATATTATTTGGATAATAAGCAATCAATTTTTCATATGGGAGTATATGATGATCGGTAGAAATAAGAGTATGTAGAAATTGTTTTATTTCATGACAATTGTATTATGTGATAAATTCTCACTATCTTGTCAATGAGTAAAGATCTACGGGATCTAATACACGAGTTTGAAAGGGTTAAAGTCCCATACTACTCAGTGCATATCTATGAAACCTATACATGAGTTGAAAGGGTTAAAGTCTCATACTACTCAGTGTATATCTAAGAAAGCTCATACACGAGTTTGAAAGGGTTAAAGTCCCATACTACTCAGTGCATATCTATGAAACCTATACACGAGTTGAAAGGGTTAGAGTCCCATACTACTCAGTATATACCGATGAAATCTTATTCATGAGTTTGAAAGGGTTAGAGTCTCATACTACTCGATGTATAAGACAATTAAATATATGAGTAAATGTGGTATTTGTACTTTTGATATTTTATATAGTACAGTTATTTACTTACTGAGTTTTTAAATAAACTCACACTCCCTATGATTATTTTTTTCAGATACAGAAAACAAAGAACAAGAGTATCCGTTTGAAGAATAGAAGCCCCTTGGAATTATCCTCTATTCTTGTCTGGTGGGATACCAGTACTTATTAATGTGGACACTAGGAACGCTCTGTACTTTCTATAGGTCTCCTAGGCTTGCGATGAGATAGAAATATCAGATTATGTATGTCTATATTTGCTTATCAGATGAATATAATTCTGTAGTGTGGAATGAATGATTAAGGTTGAATGTAAAACCTTACAGAATATATGTAAATAACGTATGTTTGAGAATTTTATCAAATGAGTAGTATCTTTTCACATGCTCAATTTTTGAAATGTGACATCTTTAACACATGATATTTTTAATTAAATTAAAATAACCCTTTACCAATTAAAACAAGTGTTCTGTCAAAGATCTCTATTTCATCCTGCTGTTTACATTATAGTGCTTCAATTTTAAAAAAATCTCCATATATGAGGCGACAAAGTCAAAATCACATCACCAAATGCCTCCGAAAAAATGATAATATCTGAGAGCCCAAAAGCCTAATCTCTATTTCATCCTGCTGTTTACATTATAGTGCTTCAATTTTAAAAAAATCTCCATATATGAGGCGACAAAGTCAAAATCACATCACCAAATGCCTCCGAAAAAATGATAATATCTGAGAGCCCAAAAGCCTAAAACACAGAGGCAATGTCAAAGTCCACCACCACCGCACTCCACAGAATGGCTAAGCTTTGCCTCTCATACTGCGTCTCCTTCCCAAATTTCTCTCATTTTGTCCATTCTTCATCCGTGACTCTGCTTTATCTTATCTGTTTCCGTCTTCTCTCTAGTTTCGCACCTCCTTAATATATATATATATATATATATATATGTATATATATCACTATATTCCCTTCTCACTATCAATTCCCACGCTTCCTCCTTGTTTTATTTACAATCTACGTTACCCCGTTAGCTCACCGTACTTTTCACGAGATCTTTTTAGTCTCTCGCTGTTTCTCTATATATATTCCCACTCCCATGTCTCCCTTCTCTTTGCTTTAAACCTTTCTCCTCTCTCCCTGCACTGAATTTTCAGTTTTCTGCTTCACTGCGCTTCTTTTCGGGGTAAAAATCCATTCTTTTCCTGTAATTTCCGTTTCTGTTCAATTCACTCGAGTTCTTATTTTCTGGGCTCCTTCTTACTTCATCTCTGTTTGTTTCTTCGCTACACTTTGATTTTTCGGGTACCCTTTTTTAGCTGAGTTTAACATTGATTTGAATCTGGATTCCTCAGGGGATGAAGGGTTTTCTCTATGCGTTTGTTGTGCTTGTGCTATGTGGCAGTGGTTGTGCATTGGAATACACTAGGGAATGTACCAACATTCCAACCCAAGCCCATGGTATTCGGTACGAGCTATTAAAATCGAAAAACCATACATGGAAGGAAGAGGTGATGTCGCATTATCATCTGACCCCGACGGATGAGTCCGCTTGGGAAAGTTTGCTACCGAGGAGGTTCTTGAGAGAAGAAGAGCAACATGATTGGGCAATTATGTACAGGACAATTAAGAACCTGGGTGTGTTCAAGCCCCCTGAAGGTCTTCTCAAAGAAGTGTCTCTGCATGATGTGCGATTGCATCAGGATTCAATCCACGGCAGGGCACAGCTAACCAATTTGGAGTATCTATTGATGTTGGACGTTGACAGATTGCTTTGGAGCTTCAGGAAAACAGCTGGTCTGCCCACTCCTGGGACACCACATGGAGGATGGGAATCTCCAGATACGGAGCTCCGGGGTCATTTTGTTGGTTAGTTTGTTTCATTCATCATCTTTCTCTTTGTGATTTGTTTATTATATCTAATTCGTATCTCTACCCATTCTGTGTTACTCTCTGTGACTGAGACAGAAGAGCTATAAAAAAACCAATGAAAGCATACTTGGTACTCTTTTTTAGTCAGGGAGAAGATTGAAGTATTAATTTGAATAAAATATTGAAGGTTGTATTTAGAGATTATTTCATAATATATATTTTTGCTACTGAAACAACCAACAAATATTCCCCAGATTTTGTAAAGCATGCCTTTCTGTTTACCAGTCTTGTCTCTGAAGGATTCCTAAGACTCCATTTATTAGTGTGAAGGAATAAACTTTTCATAAATGGTTTGATGTCTGTTCATTATTTCTTTGGACACACTTATGCATGTTCTCCTTGGGTTTTTAAAGCTCTACCATCTAGCAAGCAGCAGCAATTTTAGCATTGGCGTCTGGCGATTTACTTTTTATGGTTAATTAAAAAATGCTTGCTTTTGACACTTTGAAGGGCATTACTTGAGTGCATCAGCTCTAATGTGGGCTAGCACACACAATGATAGCCTGAAGGAGAAAATGTCAGCTCTTGTTGCCAAGCTATCTGTCTGTCAGCAGAAACTTGGCACTGGATATCTCTCTGCATTTCCATCTGAGTTTTTTGACCGCTTTGAAAATATTCAGTCTGTGTGGGCTCCCTATTACACCATTCACAAGGTACATCTGAAAATGGTTTTTGAGTATGCAGCTACTCTTGGCCTTAATATTTGGGATTTCATCTAGTTAACTTTCACAGATCATGGCTGGCCTGTTAGATCAACACACTATAGCTGGAGACCCTAATGCCCTAAAAATGGTGACGTGGATGGCAGAGTACTTTTACAACCGTGTGCAGAATGTAATTAAAATGTACACTATAGCTAGACACTATAAATCACTGAACGAGGAAACTGGAGGAATGAATGATATCCTTTATAAATTATACAGCATAACGGTAGGTTAAATAGTCCTGTTGCTTCATTTTCTTGTATTATTTTGTTGAATCCGATACTCAGTTGATGCAAGTATCGGCTCTATAGATAAAGGTTTTCATAATTATAGCTCATAGTACCAAATCATTTCCGTAAGATTCAATTCTGAAGGTATTCATGTCTTGTTAACCAATGCAGGGAGATCAAAAGCATCTCTTGTTGGCTCATCTTTTTGACAAGCCATGCTTTCTGGGGTTGCTTGCTGTGCAGGTAGTGATTATATTTGTTCAGTATGTAGGTTTCCTCTGAATTTTAACTGTGTTTGTGGCTCTATATCCTTGTAATCTTAGACACTTGCATATCCATTTCAAAACCCAAACATCTGTTACCTGGAAATTACTCATGAAATCTGATCCCCCATCGAAAAAAAGTTGTTGTCTTGCTGATAAATTATTTAAGGCACAAATGACAGTATTGTCTTATAAGTCCTCACTGTCTCATGTTTTGTTGTGGTTCTTAGTTTTCAGAAGGTTGCAATACTAACATCATGGTCTTTTCAATTATTTTACCTTAAATTAGTTGTGATAGCATTTAGATCTAAATGCCTCATTTTAATGAGTAAGCACATCTCTAAACAGTGCAATAAATCACAATGCAAACTAGTAAGTTTCCATGTAAATGCAATTGTTACCTTTCTATTCTCAATCTAATGAAAAACAGATCAAGCAAGGAGTTAGATAATGACAATCATTCTTTTCTCTTTTGTCCCAAACAAAATGTCTCCTCTAAGTGAATGTCATTCATAATATGTTGCTCTCCTTTGAGCAAAACATTTTCATATTTGGATGTTGAACTTAGTCATCTGTTTTATAGTCTAGAAATTGCATTTAATTTTCTTACAATCCTATGATTTCTAAAAATTTTCTTTTCCATGCAGGCCAATGACATTTCTGATTATCATGCAAATACACATATTCCAATTGTTGTTGGATCTCAAATGCGGTATGAAATCACTGGTGATCCAATTTACAAGGTGAACTGCTTTATGTATATTATATCATTGCTGGCTCTTATTTCACTAAGTTTGTGAGGAACTGTGCTTAATTTAATAGTTATTGGCATAAATTTATTTATTTATTTATTTTATCATTTACAAAGTTTACTTGTGATGTTGTCTTCTCAATTATCTATTATGACTTTAGTGGTCAATGCCTTGTGAAAGAAACATATTCACCTTGTAGTCTAACTTGAAGAAAATAAACATTGGAAAACCACTTATTTTAGCTTGGTCAAAAAAACCCACCAATTTGAGGCGCTCATTCTATGATGTATGATCCAATATAGCTTGCAAAGCACACTGTCACTGAAGTCTGAAAAAATATACTGGTATTGGCCTCCAGCTCTCATTGATTCAAAGTTAAAATTTTAATGTCTATTCATAGCCTTCAATTTCTTTTTAAACATTTGTTCTATATTGTATATTTGTCTCAAGACTCCATTGTTCCAACTTCGTATTACAGGTCCATCCACAGCAACTTTCTTTTCTTCTTTTCTATTTTTCCATGCTGGTTATGTTTTGTGTTTGTTTCATAGGAAAATACATAAGAAGTGGTTACCTTTTGCCAAGATATCAAGTTTCTTAACATTTTTTTCCTGGCTTTTTGCTATGTTAGGAAATAGGAACATTCTTTATGGACGTTATTAATTCTTCTCACAGCTATGCAACTGGAGGGACATCGGTCGGTGAGTTCTGGTAATGAGACCCAGTTGTTTTTAGTTTTAGTTTTTTCATTTGAACTTCAAATCATCCATTGAATATCTGTTGGCTAGAAGAGCATCAGGTAGAAAGTGTTGCTATTTGATTCTTTTAAACTCATCTACTTAATTTTTTGTGCAGGAGGGATCCAAATAGAATAGTAGAAAACCTGAAAACAACAGAGACTGAAGAGTCATGCACAACTTATAACATGTTGAAGGTACAGCAACTCATCTATCCTCTTTTTAGCTCATAATGAAATGGTTCCAAAGTGGAAAATGTACAAGAGTGTGTGAAATGTTTTCACAACTTTATAATATGTTCATGGATTTATGTATGCATGTATGTGTTTTCACAACTTATAACATGTAACCATTGACATCCACAGCTAAATTTTAATTTATATATACTGAAGCATTCATGTTTTTCTGTGCGTAGCATCTGGTCATCAGTTGCTGTACAATAATTCCATTATATCAGCAATTAAAAATTAAATGATTTCTCAGGTTTCACGGCACCTATTTAGATGGACCAAGGATGTATCGTATGCCGATTATTATGAACGTGCCTTAACAAACGGTGTACTAAGTATTCAAAGAGGTACAGATCCTGGAGTGATGATATATATGCTTCCACAAGGCCCCGGGTTTTCCAAGGCTAAAACTGGACACGGTTGGGGAACTAAGTTCGACACTTTCTGGTGCTGCTATGGAACAGGTGTGGATATGTTTTGTTCATCATATGATTCAAATTGTCTTAAACTACAAAATATCCTTTCTGAACTTGGTCATACATACTCTTACATTTTCAACTATCCTTTTTCTTTCCTGGTCATCTTTAGGAATTGAATCATTCTCAAAGCTGGGGGATTCTATTTATTTTGAAGAAGGAGGACAGGATCCTACTCTTTACATCATCCAGTACATATCAAGCTCTCTTAATTGGATATCTGGGGGTGTTATGCTTAATCAGACTGTAGTTCCTGCTGCTTCATGGGATCCTTACTTGCGAGTGACATTGACATTTTCTCTTGTAAAGGTACCCGATACATCGTGTTATTCATCAACAAACATTCATCTTTTATAAATTTTAGCCTAAGCATTCTCATAATTCTTAATTCGAGCTAAGTCTGTTATCTTTCATCCTTAACCCTCCTTTCATTAGGGCTTTCAGTTTTGTAGCAGATATAGTTCTACTGATCTGGGAACATTGTCATGAGAAACCCTAAATTTATTTTAATTTAATTGCTGAACTAGCTAAATGACAATGGACATGGTACAATATTTCTGACGATAGGCGATGGATATATGGGCTTATGGTGTCAATTTTTCACATTCCTTGCAGAAACCAAGAAGCTGTTAAGATACACTACATTTTTCTTTTGCAACCTATCGTTGAAATATTCACTTTTGCAGGGAACTAGCACTTCATCTACATTGAAGGTCCGAATACCGACATGGACACATTTGAATGGTGCCAAGGCAATACTGAACAGTGAGACTTCGTCTCTGCCATCTCCAGGTATTTATCTTTCTTCATTTGGAAAGTAGAGATGTCACCAATAGTTATGCAATAATTTGGTCTAGCCATTATATATCTTAGATCCTGTAATTTCAAAAGAGCTGCGTTATGATCATCAGCAGTTTTATTTGAACAATATTGCACTTCTTGTTTTCAAATTCATGCAATTCAGTTCCTCTGGTCTGCATTTCAATGACAGGGATATCCTATTGCTAACATGTTACTCTGCCATGCCATCTCCATATCAGCAAAAATGATATTGTTACATTAACAAAATGAAACCTATTTTTTTTAGTCTAGGAGGAAAAGAAGTTCATATATATATATATATATATGTACATAGCAAATTCAAGAATTCAACTCCTAAAAGTCTGAAACTTGAAAGTATAATTCTATTTTGTGGACCTGTAGGAAACTTTTTGTCAATCACACGAAAGTGGAGTGCCAGTGACAAGCTGACCCTTGAGTTGCCCATCACTCTCAGAACTGAGGCTGTAAAAGGTAGTAATCCATGTGTGCCAGTCACTTCCATGTGTGTGTATATATATATACTGTTCACTTTAGTGATAATGTGTTTTCAATTCAATCCAGATGACAGGTCTGAATATGCTTCTGTTCAAGCAATTATTTATGGTCCCTATGTTCTTGCTGGTCATTCCACTGGTGATTGGGACATTAAAGTTGGGTCAAATGCATCTTTTGCTGACTGGATTACTCCGATCGGTGCAGATTACAATAGTCAGCGAGCATCTTTTACCCAAAATATTAACGAATCAACTTTTGTTTTAACAAACTCAAATCAATCTCTCACACTGGAAGAAGTACCTGAACCTGGCACAGAGTCTGCTCCTCATGCAACATTTAGACTTATATCAAGAGACTCTTCCTTAAAGTTCTCAACGTTGCGAGATGCTATTAACAAAGCAGTGATGTTAGAACCATTTGATCTTCCTGGAATGGTCTTGATGCACCAAGGAGACGAACAACCTCTTATCGTTGCAGATTCTTCGAGTGCTGGGGCCGCTAGTGTTTTCTTAGTGTCAGAAGGATTGGATGGACAAAATGGGACTATATCCTTCGAATCCCAAAGCAATAAGGGTTGCTTGGTGTGTAGTGGTGGTCCTGGCGAAAGTGTGAAGCTGAGATGCAAGCCTGATGCTGATAATACATTCAACCAAGCAGCCAGCTTTGTAGCAAGAGAGGGACTAAGTCAGTATAATCCCATCAGCTTTGTGGCTAAAGGGGCAAACAGGAATTTTCTTCTGGAGCCATTATTCGCTTTCAGAGATGAAAATTATACGGTTTATTTCAACATCCAGGCTTGATACAGGTTTTATTGTTGTTCCTCTTGAGAGCACGGTTGTAGAACTGTATATGGTTCATCTCTGGAGGTTCAAAATATTTAAATATAATCAGCTGTAAACCAATTAATTAATAAAGTTCTTCTTATAGTCTCGTTTATTTAAATAGTACTCAATTATTGTATAGAGGAAGTACAGTACAGTAAGATGACCCTGTATATTGTAGAGAAAAGAATAAGAAGTGTTGATAATGACTGGCCATACTACGAAAATAAAGTAGTTTCATTAGCTATTATGGTATAAGCATTGTTGATAAAGAAACATGCATGCATATGAATATGATGATGAACAGAAAACATTAGCAGTAGCAGTAGTGTTTGCCTGCCTAAACACGTGAAGACTGGGACGGTGGTTGCAATGTGAGGATTAGAGATTGTTTAATGGGTTTGGAGTGGGAGTGAGGTTAGTCCGTATGCATTGAATAATGAAGGACCCACCAAGCGAAGCGATGCAGAGAAGAGAAAGAGAAAAGGAAAGTAAATGAAAAAGTGGGAATGTGAATGTGACTGTGAATGGGAGCCTTATACTTTGAATGCAGCAAGTAGCACCTGCTTCTCCTTCACGTGACTTGTCCCTTCTTTGGCTTCTTATCGACTCATTTTTTGTCCCTTCCTCCCCCAAAATAAGCTTTTGTCGAATGACTCGAATAATCATAATTTGATTCAGTCTTTTGAGAGTACGATTTGATAGAAGAAAAAATTAAAAGTATGTGGGATAAATAGAGCGAGAGTTGATTTGTGAAGTGATTTGATTCGAGCAATTATATATTTTGATTATATTCGACGAGACCAATAAACTAATTTATAGTTTATTTGACTAATTTATAAATTTGTTAAAAATGTTCGGTAAACGAGTCTATTTTAATAGTTTATAGTTTAATCTAAGATATTACTTTGAATAATTTATAACTCATAGCTTATAGCTTATGATATTTTGTTTCTATTTTACCCTTATTACTTTTTTAGAATACTCACTATACTCTTATATATATATATATATATATATATATATATATATATATATATATATATATATATATATATATATATATATATATATATAATATAATATAATTTAAATTAATTTAATTAAAAAAAGTCTATTTGTATTATTTTGGAATTATAAAATTTATACTCTTTTATATCATTTACACTTTTTAACTATTTTAACGACTACTTTTATCAAATACTTCTAATTCAATAAGTTAACTTATAAGTTAATTTTATCGAATAGAGCCATTATGTATATATTTATTTTGCGATTTTATTGTACTGTACTCAAAACTTTTGCCAAAAGTAATACAAATGTTTGTCTTTACTCGTAGATGTAATCACACTGATCGATTCACGTTAATTCTTGTGTGTTCTCTGTTATTTTCACACTGTTTATCTTCTTCGTTATAGCATTAATTTCCGTAACAATTTTCTTACATATTCTATAACAAGATAAAATTTTTTTTTCATGGTTAGGATATCTCAAAATTTATGCATAGTAGTTTTTTATTTTTTTTTTTATACATGCATATTTTTAAATAATCCAATAATAGAAAATTTTGATTTGTCAAAAGATGGACTTTTTTAATATAATAATGCAATAGTAATAGTATATATTAAGATTTGACATCTACATAATTTGAACAAATTTTTTTAATAAAAAAAAGGTTATACTAGTGATTTAGTATCTTGACTTTATTTAACGTTTTAAATTAATTTCTGTAAGTTTGAAATATGACGAAATAACCTTATATTTTATTTCATTCTATAATAAGTCGAGTCCACCCAATCACTACAAGGGTGACTCCTAACGTGCTAAATTGGTGTCTCATTCAACGCTAGCTTTGTTAATAGCCATGTAATGACTTTTATAATTTCTTATTTTATTTTTTCGAATTGTTTAAGGTTTTCAGAAATTGAGCAGTTACAAAGTTGTGCGACGTCATTAAAGCATAATAGTTAGAGCCATTCCAGTAACATGAACTTATGAAATTAAAATATATAAATATGAAATATTTTGGCACAATTCAAATTGAAGACATGAACAAACTTTACATATTAATTGAACTACAAAAATTCACAAACATAAGCTGACCTATTTATTTATTTTTTTCATATGTCGACTTCGAAGTAACAATGCACGAGTCCAAAATCGGAATAGACAAACATTACCTTTGAAGTTAATGAAAAGCAGAGTACCTTCCAATTTCAACTTGGCGTTTCAATCGAGTTTGTGATTGTATTATTATTACTTAAAATATATTAAAGTATTAAAATATAAAAATATTCAAGACATGTTACATATGTATATTTATCTCGACAATAAATTTTTTTTAATAATTTAAATTTTTAGAGATTTTTTAAAAATATATAATAATATTCATTAAAAATTTAAAAAATAAAAAAAAAAGATTGAATTATGGAACTAGTCAATTTTACAGGTTCAACGGATTTTTCATTAATTTAAATACTCACTAGTACTCAAATTTAGACCGAACCAAAAATTGAATCAATTCATTAATTTTTCAATTGAACTAGATAATTCCATTATATTTTCTAAACCATGGAATTTAGTAGTCAACATGCATATGAGCCATATTGATGACAGCTTCATTTCTGGTATATGTCACCATGTTTGGAAAGAAAAAGACCGGCTTTTTGTTTGATAAATGAAAGTGATAATAATCAGTTTGGAATTAATGTGCGTGGAACCTTTTCTACTTTATTGAGTAATCCACACAAGAACAATTTGATTAAAAGTACAAGAATAAGTTAACTAATGAAACGTAAATACATACATACCTTTTTACCAAAATTAATTAACATGGACACCAACATATATATCTTCTTCTAGTAGCATGGCTTGAGGGGCTTCCCGCAGAGACAGTCGTTGTAGACGAAAGACGAAGCTTCTAGATGATCAAAGGGGGACCCACTTGGGATCCTTCCACACAGATGGTTATGGCTCAGATCCAAGTGACCTACGTACGCCGCTGAGGATATGGATTTAGGGATGGTGCCCTTCAGATTGTTATACGACAAATCGAGCACCGTGAAATAGGACCTCTGCCCGAACACGTCGGGTATGGTACCCGAGAACCCGTTTCGGCTCAGATTCAAGTCGCTGATGCCCGAAGTGAAGAGCGTGTCAGGGATTTTACCCCATAATTTATTGCCGTCCAGATTGAGTGTAGAGAGCACGCCCATTCGGCCCACACAGGCCGGAATTGGCCCTGAGATTTTGTTGCGAGATAAATCGACGTCCGCGAGACGATATATTGCACACATGGATCCCGGGATCTCGCCGCTGAGCTGGTTCCCACTCAGCAACGCTCTGCTCAGCATCCGAAGCTTCCCGAAGCTTCTTGGCAGGGATCCCGAGATTCGGTTATTTCTGAGATCAAGGTGCATTAGGTTGCTGAGGTCGGCGAGGGAGGGAGGGATTTCACCGGAGATTAGGTTGTCGGCGATGTTGAGGACGGTGAGGCGTTTCAGCCGCCCGATGTCGGAGGGGATGGTGCCGGAGATGCGGTTGCCGATGAGATCGATGATTCGGAGGAAAGGCAGGGAGGAGATGCAGCGGGGGATCTCGCCGGAGATGCCCTTCCAGTCGGCGATGGTGATGCTGGAGAGGCGAGTTAGCTTGCAGATGGCAGGGGAGATGTAACCGGTCATGTAGCCGGTGCGGTGGGCCTTTTGGAAGAGAGGATCCTCGGACTCGCCGCGGAGGTTAATGTCGGCGACGCGGTGGGACTGCTGGTCGCAGCTGACGCCGTACCAGTTGTGGCAGCAGTCGGCGCCGGTCCAGGAATTGAAGATACCTAGGTAAGGCTCGTGGAGGGCGGCCTTGAAGGCGAGGAGGACCACCCGTTCCGACGGGGGGCAGGAGTGGACGGCACAGCTCGCCGCCAGAAGAAGCAGTGCTATGAAACAAGCCGGTCGACGCATTTTGATTAATTATAAAGCGGAGATAGATAGATTAAGATGAAGAGTGTGTGTGTTAATGTTGTGGCCTCTCTGTTTGTGAGAATGCATGGGAGTTTGGGACTCTGAAACATCATTTATAGTGTTCTTTTCAGTTTTGTGACGATTTTGCCCCTTCCTTGGTCAAACATGACTCCCTCCTCTTTAACCGCTGCTGAGTCTTATTTTTAAATCTAACGGTGGAACTTTGGTTTTAAAATAAGGGCAAATTACACAAAAATGCTCGTCAACTTTGTAATCTTTACAATTTATTTTCATAAACTTTTAAATTTAGCAAAATCTTTACAATTTATTTTCATAAACTTTTAAGTTTAGCAAAAGATTCTATTTAAATTTAAATATTTACAAAAGGCCTATTCGTTTATTCTATTGTCAAGTTAACTATTAGTTAATAGTTAAATCAATTTTTTTATAATGATTAGGGAGGGGTATATTAGTCTTTTTAATTTAAAAAATTTAACAAATTAATAAATCAAGAAAAAAACAAAAGCTACACATAAAAAAACAATAGGAATTAAATCAAAACTGTTGTGTTTTAAATTTGAATGAATATGAAAAAAAAAAGTGAACTAAATCATTAACTAATGATTAACATAACAATCACCTTAACGGAAGAGGTCTTTTGCTAGGTTGGAGAGTTTATAGAGATAAATTGCAAGGATCCTAAAATTTATGAAGGTACTATTTTTCCTTAAAATAATAAGCTTTATTTAAAAATAAAAAAACAGAACCAAATACTGAGTAATTTTAATTTAATTTAAATATTATATTGTTAAATTTAATTTGAGTTGTGAGAGTAATATTGAATTTGGTTTATATTACTAAATTAGTTATTTAAATATACAATTATTTAAATTTTATTAAATTATTTAAACAAGGTGGGGCCGAGCTTGATACTATACAATATGTATAATTATTATGTTATACCAAACTTGTCTCTTCATACTTTTCCTACAAGGAAAGGCTTGGACCACATTTTGTTCAATTTTTTAAGTTTTGTGCTTGTACTGTTTACAAGAAAACAGAGAAAATGTTTTTTTTTCACAAACTGTCTGTCACAATTATTTGGTTCCTCAATTTATCTTAGTAATCATTTAAGCTTTTTACTTGCTAGTTATCCCTTGACAAGCAAGGCAAAAAAGAACTAATAATTAACAAATAGTGAGTCAAAAGTTAATTTTTAAAAATTAAATTATGTAAGAATAAAATTTAGAACTAAAAAATATAAGATATATATGGAGAGAACAGTAAATAATGAAAATGAAATTCAACAACTAGATAGAGATTTTTAATAGTTGAGAGTTCGATTTTTTCCATATCCTTCTCCCTCACTTCTCCTCTTCCAAATTTTGTGTCTCAAAAAAAAAAAAGGTGCAAAAGTAGGGCAAGGACAATAAATATAGTGACCTAATTTCCTGACATACAGCAAAGATATTGAATAACTGTGTGTCGTTCGATTAATGTACAACAAGGGATACACTTCATCTAACCTTTATTTTATCAAACGACATTCGGCCGCCCAATACTCCATTATACAGTAGGAGATCTGGTTCTGTAAATATATTTATATTTCAAGTTTGATGACAAATCCATGTAATAAATAGTAAGTATTTCAGAAGAGCAGTTAAAAAGAAAGAAAGGCAAGAGTAAGGCAGAGAGAGGACAATGCAGATGAACATGGGAAAGTTGATCAGTTGGGAGCATCTCATGTGGAAACGATATATATATATATATATATATATATATATATATATATAAGCTACCAAAGTTTAGGGGTCCAGCATTAATTAATACTAATTATACGATCCGAGTATACCTAAATCTTTGTCTCCCTTTACGTGAAAAAATTATAATTTTGGTTTGGCGTGATCATATGGTTCAAACGTATTACAAGAGATTGATTTACATCATATTGTTGGTGCTGAAACAAAAAGCAAAAAATGCAGTTCACTTTTATGAATTTTTTTTATTATACAGATAATTCTCATTAACTATAAAATTCAATACAAAATCTTTTAAAATTTTTTATTTCATGTAATAAAACTCTTCTATCTAATAATCTGTTAGTTGACCAACGGTTAATACTTATTAAAATTGTAAAACTCTCACGTCAGCTCTATTTTTATACATCAACAATTGATTTAGACAAACTATAACTCAAAATGACATTCTTACAAGTTACCTGTTAATGAGTACAAATAAAATTAACGTGACAAACTTATAATCTCAGTTACAGATTATTAAATAAAAGAGCCTTACCACACAAAACAAAAAATTTAGAGGAGTCTTATATTATCTAATTTATGAGAGTTATTTATACAATTAAAAAAATTTCCAATCAAAAACGTACGAAACCAAATAATTGTCTTATCATCGTCGTCTTATATTGTGAAAAGTGAAGAAGGGTGACTTTGCATGAAGTTCTGGGTCGCGTCGCAAAACTGGGGTCACTTCATTGAAGTACAATATAATTCTGGATCACCACTCACCACTCACCACTCACCACTCACCACTCACCACTCACCACTCACTGGCGAGATTTGCAGATATTAAAGGCTAGCTGGAGATAACGACAACCTCTTCATTTCTTTATGGGCGGAGCCACATGTGCTTGAGGGGGTGCAGCTGCACCCCTGGATTTTATAAAATCATATGTAAAAAAAAAAATTCATTTTGCCCCCCCTCCTTATATTTTTTTGAACCCCCTTAATTTTTTTTGGATCCCCTTCAGTGACTCAGTCCCTCTCTGCTGTTTACAGTCATAAGACCCCCACTCCCTAGAGTTACAAATTTTTTTTTCGATGATAGTTAATTTCTCATTCTATTATTAGGGACCTCTTTGTAAAAATTTGAAATTTGGTGTTTTTGTGCATAGTTCTAATTCTATCAAATTGGTTCATTGATTGTGTAATTAGGATCATGAGTAATATATTTGTGAAGTCAATTTCATGAAATTTTTTCTTGATGATGGTTAATTTCTCATTCCATTGTTAGGGACATCTTTGTAAAAGTTTAAAATTTAGTGTTTTTGTACATAGGTCTAATTTTATTAAATTGGTTAATTGATTATATAATTAGGATCATGAGTAAGATATTTGTGAAGTCAATTTCATGAAATTTTTTCTTAATGATGGTTAATTTCTCATTTGATTATTAGGGACTTTTTTGTAAAAGTTTGAAATTTAGAGTTTTTGTGCATAAGTATAATTCTATCAAATTGGTTAATTGATTATGTAATTAGGATCATGAGTAACATATTTGTGAATTCAATTTCATGAAATTTTTTCTTGATGATGGTTAATTTCTCATTTAATTGTTAGGGACCTCTTTGTAAAAGTTTGAAATTTGAGATTTTTGTATATAGTTCTAATTCCATCAAATTGGTTGATTGATTATATAATTAGGATCATAAAAAACACATTTGTGAAGTCAATTTCATAAAATTTTTTCTTGATGATGGTTAATTTATCATTTCATTATTAGAGACATTTTTGTAAAAGTTTGAAATTTGAGGTTTTTGTGCATAAGTCTAAATCTATCAAATTGGTTGATTGATTATACAATTAAGATTTAGAAAAAGAAAATTTTTTTTATAATGGAAATATTTTTTAAGAGAAAATTACCATTAGATCTAAAAAAGTGAATGAAAATTTTGTCCCCCTTGATCGAGGGGTCTTGAATACGCCACTGTTTATGGTCCCCTCTTCCCCGCCACACAGTCTTGTGCTGTCCTTCTTTTCATTTTATCGGATTTTATTAAATAAAAATATATTTCATGTATTTAATATTTGTACTAAAATTTACTTTTATTTTTAATTTTTTTTATGAATTATATTTTACATGTTTTATTTTATTTTTTTTAAATATATTTTTTTATTAATGCCATTAAATCCAGTGACAAAAAATACTAAATGGACAATTCACCTGATATATTTCAAGTGACATATTATTTGTCACACAAACCAAACATAAAATTTTAAAAATGCTTTTCCTCTCTCTCTCTCTCTCTCCTCTCTCTTTGTTCACCCCTCTCTCCTGCTTGAGCGTCTCTCTCCTTCTAGAGTTGTTTTTCTCTCTCAACTTATATGTCCTCTCAGTTCATCTAATTATCTCTTTGTCAAGCTCATCTTTCCTCTTTCTATCTCGAACTCTCTCACATGAGAATGGATTATCTATTTAGCTTTTAAAGTCAAACACAATGTTTGGCTCATTTAGACTATTGATTGTAAAAATTAATGTTCCAGATTTTATGGTTGTTTTCTTTAAAAAATTAAAATCAATATCCTAAAATATGAGTTATTGATTATGAAAATCAATGGCGCAGATAGGCCAAGCAGAGGATCCGTTTCACCTCTCTCACTAGCAACTTCCACTTCATTTCTCTCCATCTCTCGATCCCTCCCTCTCACTCTCTAATTCTCTCAGGTCCTCCGTTTTGGTATAAATATTAGGCATATCAAATGAGCTTTTGTCTTATTATTATTATTTTTTGGGTAATAATTTGAGAAACACGAAAGCCAGAAGGTATGAATTAATAAATATGAATAATTGGGTGGGCACGTGTGTGTTTCAATTATTTTATGTGTATAGCTGTTGCATATAAACAAGAGAGTAAGAAAAAGAATCCGACCCGCCAGAGAAGGCCAGTAATATTCCAGAAAACCAAACCTTATCCCCAAGATTCCATGCTTCCTCCTGGGAAATGCAACCCTTTCTCTTATTAACTTTATTAAATTAAGGGGTTATGCCTCGTTTGTTTCTCCTGACATCTTGCCCTAATTAAGATTTATATTAAATTAAGACCTGACAGTTAGGCGCCACACAATCACAAACTCCTTTTGATTTTGAATTAAAATATATATATAGAAGAAATATAGAGATTGAAATTAGGTTGAAGAAATGAGGGAAGGATGGCATATGTCTGAGAGAAGAGAGGCATGCATGTGTGTACATGTGCAATGTGATCTTCTCCCAGCTGGTTTCATTTGGTCATACATCACTTCAAATCCCGTACTCAAATTGGCTCACAAAATCACACACACCAATCAAATGAAACGGTCATATATATATGTATATATATATATATAGAGAGAGAGAGAGAGAGAGTTGTTTTCACTTGGTCATTCTCTGTGTTTGAGACATGGATGGATGTGTGAAATCCAAGTGAAAGGAACAAAAGGATCTTACGAAATGTTCAGTATGGCCTCACTGTCATTGTCACTTGTATCATCAGATGGAAGAGCAGTCAGCGTCACCAAAACTATATATATCATTTCAGCTATATATAGCAATAATATTTTAACCCATGGATTATATATACATATATATATATATACAGGCCTATATATAGAGGCCCAGTGCTTGGCCATAGTTGAATCACGGGTAAATAGTTCAGCTTGCAGTCCTTTTTTTTTTTAGTTTAGCTTTCAAATGCTTCATTGTCTTTAGCACCAAAACCCAAAAATGAACTAGAGTTGAAAGAAAATAAAGATAGAAGGCTCACTTTCAAGTCGCGTGCTCAAGATTATGCAAGTAGTTGAAGGGAAAATGGCGAGACCTCAGGTGAGACGACTCCTAGAGCAGAGAGGCAACTGACTAGACTGAGATGAGCGAAGTCCAAACCCTACAAGAGAACTAAGAAGATTCGAGATTCGAGTGTTAGTAAATAATATTTATTATACTTAAGGGTAGTTTAATTTTTTAATCTTATTTATATATATTTATTATTTTTTCTTGTAACATTACGTAGTTGTAATCCTAGCCATTTTAAGAATTATCTCCTCTCCTTCTCCATTCTCTTCGCATTCTAAGATTAGAGACCCAAGAGGAGAGGTTAAAACTTAGATGATGAGAGAGAGAGATGTATGAGAGAGAACCAAGAGCGAAACAATTAGACAAAAGCGACTATTGATGAGATTCACTGAATCCGACTTTGATGATGAATTAAGGATAGGAATCACAAATTGGGGACTTGTGATGTGAATTTTGAGCCTTCTAGAATTTGGACACCTAGTGTAGTGCAAGAAAATTACAAAAAAGGGAGGGGTTGGCTAGCCTGTGACCACCGGTCCCAAACCTATTTTTACCCATTTAAATTCTTTTTAAATGAGCCTAAACTTAAAAAATCAAATTAGCCAATTTATGTGTTGGTCCGCAGGCTATGATTTGTTTTGCCACATATATATATATATATATATATATATATATATATATATATATATATATATATATAATAGAGTTGAAAATCCAAATGAAGCTAGGGGAGGTGGTATCCAAGGAAGTGATATTGTTGTGTTATTAAGCGGATTAAACCGCCCCAAACAAGGCATCGTCAACCATAAACAACGTTGGTTTCTTGTTGTGAAGATCGAGAGAAGCATGTGGACAAATTTCAAATTAGGTTTAATTAATTATTAGTTTAAAAGATTATGTGGGCATTGGCACACATCTGTGGAAGCAAACATCCCAATATATACTCTGCTTAATTATACTATGGCCTATATGAACAAATTATGCCACACCGGGAATTCAGCCAACACCTTCATATTTAACAAATAAAATTATATGAATTATATAAGTGGTTACCGAAATTAAAGGGGTAAGAAACTTCCAACATCGATCTATGCACACATATATAAAAAAAAAAAAAGCCATTATTGTTTTTTGGTAACACACGAAAAATAAAGAACACCATTTCTTTTTGTGTATTGTCTGGTAATAAGATATAGTTTGCTTACAGATACGCAGCATATAATTAAACAGCCATGTGGGTGCATATATCCCTCCTGCAAATACGTATCCTCTTTCACCCACTTAACATATACAATATATAATTTATATATACATAATTTATGTTAACACTAAGGTTGTTAAATTTTCAATCTAAATCTTAAAATTTTACAGTTTTACAATTCCAAACGAGCTGAATGATCTGGTGTCACGTCTCAAAATCTGAGCACGTGACCGGCACGGAAAGTGAATTTCATTTCACCTCCGTAAGCCTATTTTTCTCTTAAGCATCATACCATTCTTTTTCATGCAACCAAACCGAGTTCTCTATACGCACTACAATCATTCACATTACATCACTGAATGAACCTACCCGATTACAGAGATTTCTAGATTTATACAACTTAGAATAAGACTTAATTATTATACCTTTATCCTGAACAAATGAAAAGGTAATCATGGACTAAGGATCCATAATTCCTTGTACCGATATTTACCTTCAGTTGTCAATTCTGAAAAAAAAAATTAATAAGAGGGGTATGAGCAAACCACATGCCCAGTGAGCAGATAATACAACACTATGATAAAAAAATATCATGCACCATAATGATAATATAATTCATAATACTTCACAACAATATCCAAGTAAATCAAATACATTTCAGCATAATTCAAATAATTCACAACAGCAAACAGTGAAATCAATTTCACACATTTCCCGTACCAACCGAGTCATCCAGAATACCTCTGAATCGTTGCCCGCGGCCCCCGCCGCATCCACCCTTATCGCTCCATGTATATTCTCCACCCTTATAGCTTCATGTAGATTTCTCCATGGGGTGCACCACCATGCCTTTCCTTTCTAGTCAAACACAATCACAATCACATATAAAAACATCCTCAGTCATAATCTTGAGCCACATACACAACTCAGTCATTTACAATTCAAGTCACAACATAATCAATATGGTTCCAGCAACATAACATGTATACAACATAACTCATAATATAGAACAATTATTCAACAATCAGAGTATGATACATTTCAACTCAGTTCACATGCCATTCACAATCCATCATATAACCTCCATTCATGAGAAAATAAGAAAATATAATTATATACATCACCTGGCACGTTCCACAATTGTTTATGTCTCATCGTCCCACATCATTCTCTTCAAACTTGGATATTCAACATATTTTCACTATGATGCAAAAAGTCAATAACAAAGATATTTAATCATAGCAAGTATTAACCCACTCACCTTAACTCCGAGCCAAAGTTTCTATACTTCAAATCAGAGAAGGACACCAAAAATCTTATTGAAGGCCTAGAGAACAAGTAAAGCAAGAAACAACATTAAATTAGAACAAAGATTACCAAATTCTCAACCACGTTCTGTTTTGAGGTTACTTTTGGGTCTAAATTTTTAGAAAATTACTGGTATTAATCTGTGGCTCCAAAAATCGTGAAATTTGACATAGAACTATATTTATATGTTAGCAAGCTAGGGTAAAATTTTCAGATTAAAATTCTATCGTTTGGACCCTCTAAAGATCTTATTCATGACCATAGGTCAGACCTGTCTTATTTCCAACAAGTTGCTGTTCCATGATTTTTTTGACCTAGCTAACCATTTCCAAATGAAATGAAATTTTCCAGATCAGAGCAATAACATGTTAAGAGTTCCCCATAAAAATTTCGTGATTTTTGGAATTAATTTGGTTATTCCAAAACACATAAAACCAGTAGCATGACAAATCAGTTTTGTTCTGCCTTTTACAAATATCAATAACTGTTTTAGGTATATGAAGGATACCAAACCAACCCAGAAAATTCTGACATAATTTAGGTATACTCTTAGACACCATTTCTGGTTGTGTACCAAGTTTCATGACCATTGAAATTCGTTTGATACCTCAAACAGTCCAAACAATTCTTAGCAGTAAAGAAAAAATTCTGCAGACACATAATCAGCTCTGTTCTTTGTCTCCTTACCATTTGTTTCGATTTTTGCTTCTTGATTCATGTCTTATGTTTGTTTTCTTCATTTTTAATCTGTAATAGTTTATATAATCATCTCTACCCAAAGACTAAATAAAAGGAAATGAATTAAACTCATGGATTCAAAGGATTCAAGCTTATTGTTACCTTGCTCTATTTTTATGGTAAGAATTACATCCATGACCATGTTTCCATCAATTTGATCTCTAGGGTTCTTAGCTCATGATAGAAAAACAGAGAAGAGCAGAGGAAGCTGAAAAACAAAAGAGGAGAAGAAGATGAACCTTACTTCATGACAGAAAAGGAACGAATGATTTTTGTAGCAAGAATTCTCCTTCCTTCTCCCTAGCTCTTGGTCTCTCTCTCTCTCTCTCTCTCTCTCTCTCTCTCTCTCTCTCTCTCTCTCTCTCTCAAACTCTCCTTTGTAAATATCCTTTCTCCCACACACACTTGACGGAAATGATAGAGAAGGCAATAGTAGTGTATGATTGAGAAGACAAAAGTGGGTGTGTGTGTTGTCTACTTCTTCTTCTTCTTTTTTTTTTTGTCCTTGCATCTTTCTCTCCCTCATCCTCCTCCGCACAACTCACACACATCACTTTCCTTTTTTTTTTTGGTTAAAATTGCTCTTAGCCAACTTAGCTTATAAGATTTGTTCACTTTAATCCCTCTCGATGTCTCAAATACCACTTTAACCTCGAATCCATCATCTTTTCGGTACCGGACTCATAATTCATTCTCATAAGCTTTATTCTTCCTCTCAGGTTCCTATTTGGTCATTTCTCAAAAGTAATCCATATTTTCTTTTCTTTTCACTTTAGTCCTTGAGAATTTGTAAAAATTTCCTAAATTAAAAATTAAAATTTCTATTCCTAGATTTTCTTCACTAATTCAAAAAGCACATTTTTTTCATGTAATTAAAATTCTCAATAAACTTCAAATATATTTTAAATATTCATATAATTTCTTGGGATATTACATCTGGTTTTATGTAAAATTTAAATCTGTTAGGATAAGATCTCAATTTAAATCTTAAATCGATCTCATAACATTCTGAATTTTTGTTATTTTTTATTTGTTGATATATTCACAATTTATTAAGCCAATTGGGATGAGAAAAAATTATTAATTTAAATCTTTATTAATACTACACAATTATAGTTTTACCACTTATAATTTGTTTAATTTTTAACTTTAGTTTAGTAAAAGCTGACAATGAGATAGTATAATATTATATGTTTTGAAGAAAGAAATGTTTATTAGATGAAGAAAAAAAAAAGAAGTTTTTAAATACAATAAAAAGTAGAGGTTGTTGATATTGTTGCAATATTTCTTATTATTGTTGCAAGTCTTTTCTATTACTATGCTTTAGGTCTTATTTATTAAAATTGTACATTGAATATTTTTAATATAATATTATATTTATTTTGTGATTTATATATACATAGCTATATTTTTAATAATTATATTTATTTAAATATAAGATATTTCAATCATCAATTCAATCTATTTTGTTCCTTAATCGATCTTAAATAAGATCTTGATCTTAATAACTTTAGTGAACATCCAACCCCAAACCTAAAGTGTAACCTAATGTTGCGTTTGGTTCGCAATGAAAGCTAGAAAGGAAAGATGTGACTCCGATCTACAATGCCTCAACCATGTTTGGTTGGTGAATTGCAATGGAAAGCTTCCACTCCAATGGGCTATTGTACTTCCATTTTATCAATACGACATTTCCACTGCCATTGGAGTGGAAAACGCGGGGAAGGAGTGGAAACCGTCCGAAAAAGACTAGATTGCCCTCCACCCATGTGATGCTAGCGTTAGTCCTTGAAAAAAAGGATCTCCTCTCTCGATTTTCACCCTGTCAGCCATCCCCCTCAGCTGCGTCTACCGACCTTAGCTTCTAGTCAGCCATTGCCAAGGTAAGTCTCACACTTCTATGTTTTCTTTGTTCAATCCCGACCCTCACCCCTTATTTTAAGATTTTGGGTTGTTCTTTGTCTACTCTCACTTTCAATTCTCTTTCTTATATGCTCTCTTCTTGGTTTTTATGACTTATATTATTGGTATTATTCAAGAATTGTTGAGGTTTGCTGTGTAATGGTATCTTCATATGTTTCTTTTTTCTTCTTATTTTTTTAAGGAACTTGACCCTCTTTTCATCCTTATTCTCAAAGGAAGAGATCATGAGGCTTGCCGGTGAGCAGAGATTCATGAGAGAGAGAGAGAGAGAGAGATGAACAGAAGCAAACATACACGAGAGAGATGAATTGAAAAGGGATCACAGCGAATAGATTGAAAATTTTATAGAAGTTGATTTTAACAAAAAAACAAATTATATTCTCAAATTAAGAATCTAAATAAAGTAACATAAAAATTTATATCAAGCAAAAGACAAAAAAATTTAGCTAAAGACCTAAGTGAATAAATAAAAAAAAATTTAGGTAAATGGTGAGGGATAATTTAATAAAATTACCCCTCATATTCATTTTATTTTTATTTTTCCACTTTTTATTTTTAACCAAACGCATTTCAAGAGTCTAAGAGATTATAAGAAGAAGCTCGAATTATGTTACCGATTTATTTATTTTGGGTTGTGTGTCAAAAGATGTCTATATCTATGAATAAAGTTTTCTTTAAACGAACAAAAAATGAGAAGAGGGAAAACTAATCTTTTACCCAAAAGCTATTAATAAATGCTAATAATGTCCATATTGTTATATTTATTTCGACCAATTTGCGTTATGGCGGATGAAGAATCAGATGGAAGAAGGGTCCGTTCGTTTGTAGTTTGTATGACATTAAGAAAATATGAAAGCCCATAATTCGGAGATGAGCTTCTGGGCCTAATTTATGGACCAAAAATATATCAAGAATAAGCCCAAAGCCCAATCCAGATCCAGAGAAATATTAGAACTGCAAACACGTGCAAGATAGATGAGACCAAAGTAAAAAGTAGAAACACATAAACACAATAAGAGATTTCTATATTCATTCCTAAGCGCTAAGGCTTAAGATTGGTTTTATTTTATCCGCTTGGATGAGGCAATTTAAAGAGGGAAATACAATTTTGTAATTGTTTGAAATGATTCATTAAAACAAATTTTTTTTTAGATTAGAGAATTTCTCATTTCCTCAGTTTTGAAAATCTAGTTGTTCTAATTATTCTTTAATAAACACTAGTGACTCTACATGCATTTTAGTACACGTATTGATTCTCAGTTTAATTTATTACAAATTAAATTACAGTAATTTATATATATATATATATATATATATATATAATTCAAATGTATATATGTTTTTGTTTGTAATTAAAGTTCCATGAAATTTAATATACGGTACAATAGGAATACAAGTAGTTTTGGAGTTTCAAGTCAGCATATAAAGTATCCTATGATTGATGATTTCCAAGTCCAAATCGTTGGAGCCATTATTTTATAGTCAAATTGTTTCAATTACGAATATTTTGTGTGGATAAAGCAAAATGAAAGAAAGATTGAAGAGCAAATATCAAACAACAGCTAGGGTCAACATATTGACCTTGATCACAACCTTTCAATATATATATGTGTGTGTGTGTGTGTGTGTGTGAGAAAATTAAATCAGTATGGCGTTGGGTTTAATTGGATTAGAATTTGTATATATAGTTACCACTGGTACAATCAATTTGGCCAGTGTCATAAATGAATAGTTTTGAGTTAAAAAAAAATAGATTCGTTTAAAAAAAACTTAAACTGACTAAGCTCTTGGGCTGCTCTTTTTTTGACCTTTTTTGTTTTTTACAAAAAAATATATTATTTAGTATAAATAATTTTATTTTATCATATTTTTATATTTTATAACACTATATTCAAAAAATATAGTAAATTTATATATGAAATTTTTTGCAAGTTTTTTAAAATAAATATAGAATTTTTAAATTTAAATATAATTTTGTTAATTTTGAAATAAAATATGAAAAATTAAAGTTATTAGATGTTTAAAAATATTAAAGAAGTAATGTTTTACATGTATAAAAATATTAAAGAAGTAATGTTTAAAAATATATTATTTAATATAAATTTTTAAATTAAAAAAAATAAAAAAAAGAGTGGCCGCGAGTTGGCTTGTGGGCCAAAATGGACAGTCTTGGTCTTAGTTAGTAGTGTCAATATAGGCTTTGGCCCACAGGCTTGAACCCCCAAAAGTAAGCCCTTTTTTAAAAATTTAATTTTTTATATTTAATTATATTATTGTATTTAACCTAAAAAGTGTATAATTTTTAATATTTGTAGGTGAAGGGAGTATTGTAATTTATTTTAAAACAAAACTTATAACACAGTTTAAGATTATGAAATTTTTTTTTTAATTTAGATTATTTCATCTGAAAAATTGACTTATGCATAAATGGGAGAGCTTGGCATAGACTAGGGAAAATCAATTTCAGATAATTGCCTTTCATTAACTATTCGATGGAAATTTCGAAAGAGATGGATATTGGATGCATACGATGAGTGAGGATTTGGTACTTGTCTCTATAGGAACCGTCAAATTTTAGATTCAACAGTTTAAATTTTAATATTATTTAAAAAAAATTATCAAAAATATTATTTAAAATATGAACTATTGAATCTGAAATCAGATAATTTTTATAAAGATAAACGTAATATTTATCTTGACAAACAACAAATCTTCACTCGATGTTGAACTTGATATTCAAGAGCATAAAACATGTAGCCTTAATAAAGGAGAGAGAAACAAGAAAAAGGAATGTCAAAGGACCATACACAACCACATATTTCCTATATGTTTCATGAGTGATTGTGGTTAATTGAAGAACTAGAAGGTCAACTACCTGCAATCTAATTGGTTTCACACCAACTAAAACAAGTCGTTCAAAAAGTGACTGGACTAAGCTGACAATGATCACCAACAAAAACAACCTAAAGATTGAGTTTATATAAAAAATAAAAATAAAATACATTTCAAAAAAAATTAGTCCACAGGCTTAGACTTCAAAATTCAGGCCTGTATTGATAGTGCTAGTCTCAGTGAATAAGCCCGTTTAACACTTGGCCCATGAAAACCAAACCGACCATAAGTTAACTGATATGAAATTATCTTAACTTAACCAGAGGTCTCAAGACTTATAGCTTATTAGATTTTTTTTACTAGTATAATTGTTTTTATGTTTAAAAAAATTGTGTTTGGATAATATTAAATAAGTAACTTATTAATTCCAAAAAAAAAACTTTTTTAGCTTATTTTATGAAGCTAATTTTTTAAACTTTTTAAAAAAGCCTTGTGTAAAAGTTAAAATTCACATGACCCATAAATTGTTTTGTACTTTTACATGATAAATATATCTCTAATCATAATTTAAAATTCTATGAAAAATAAACATTTCACATCTCTCTTACCCAATTATAATTTTAAAGTACTTTTTCGAATATGTATCCAAACACTAAATAACTTGATTTAAAATGATCTTATAGTATAAAAATTTCAAATAAGACATTCTTCTATAAACACTTAAATAAGTTGTTTATCCAAAACAATATTTTAGTATGAAAAATTTTGTCACCCATTGTGATTTTACCTAAGTTGAATTTGAATTAGTCAACGCTTGTATAATGTTATGATACTGGATGGTTATTAAAAAACAAAAAAAAAATATATATGGTTGGGTTGGGGAGAGAGAAGCTAATGTGTGGTCCGCATCATTTTGTATATATCCAACATTGTGGGAAATGTTGCATTTTCATGCACCCCCCTAGTAAATCCAACATTTTGGGAATTCATGACTTTCCCTTTTGGGGACTTAATTTCACTTTCAACTCTCTTTACAAAAACATATTCCCAAAAC
Organism: Biancaea sappan; assembly: GCA_037074585.1. NCBI lineage: Eukaryota > Viridiplantae > Streptophyta > Magnoliopsida > Fabales > Fabaceae > Biancaea > Biancaea sappan. The sequence goes on along the minus strand of CM073501.1, from coordinate 957,731 downwards.
TAATTTCAAATTCATCATCATCCTTTACACTTTAAACCCTAATAGCCCACTCTTAACTTCCTCATACGTAATTCCATGGTTTTACTATATTTCTCTGAAACATTGATTGTTCACCATCTTCAGATCAAATTAAATATAGATATATCATATGTATGCGTGTGTGTTGTTATGGGATGCTTATATTAATTGTACACAAGTGTAATTACTCACAGCCAGTGGATATATCTGAAGAAACGGTTCATCAAACGCATTAATGATCAAGTTTGGCTTCATCGATGTGAAAGGGCAACGTTGACAAAATACATGGTGTGGGGTCCACAAACCCATACACCGTCGGACATAACGACCCACATCATCAACTTTCTCTAATTCAGCTACCTCGAATAATATTAGAATTTCGACCTTTTTTTCTCAAAAATGGAACACAAGTATTCTATTTTTCCATTTTTAGTCATGGATTGGATCGGACTAGTTTATTTGATTAAAAAATTGGTGAATCAGCTACATCTTTAGTCTAGTTAAAATTGGAATTGATGAGTATTTAAACTAGTAAAATATTTATCAAATCAGTAAAACTGGTTAATTTAACTCATTCAACCGATTTTTTTTTAATTTTTTTTTTAATTTTTACTGAATATTATTATTTATTTTTAAGAAATATCTAAAAATATAAACTATTAATAAATTATTTATGATTGATATAAATATATATCTGTAAAATGCTTTGAACTATGATTTAATTATTGATTATTGAACTAGTATCTTGACTGATTTAATGACCAATTTAATTTTTTTTGGATTTTGAGGGGATGTAAATAAAAAAAACAGAATTAATTAAACAAGATTCTGAAGAATGCCTCAAAAAAAAGTTGAGTGAAGTAATTGGACGAAGACAAGATTAACTAGTGTTTTACATATTTATTGATACAAAAATAATAAATATACGACGGCGTTTGATAAATGCCAATAGCCAGATTTATCGAATAATGACGAAATTAATTTTATACACAAATATCTTATAAGTAGTTTAAATTTTTCATTCGATGAATATTGCTTTAGTTGCGTATAACTGAAAATGTATAAGTGCGTATCTTACAGAAAAGACAGACAAATTAACTTATATATAACATGTCATTATCAAACTAGAAATTTTAAAATATGAAGATAGGTATTGTATAATAGTAATAACATTAACATTTGTATATTTTAAAATGAAGAGAATGATTGTAAATAACAGTTTACATGATGTATGAATATGTAGACATTACATAAATAATGTACATGAATGTGAAATAAATTAAGGATACGGTAATGTAGACTCATTCTCATGTAGAATTTGTTATAGCAACAGCGTAGTTTAGTGTAATATAGACAAAGAAGTGGTAATATTTAATTATTTAGTATGACGAAGTGCACGTTGTTACTTGTTAAAGTGTTATAAGGCTCTAAACTATATATAAATATAGGAAAAATTATAGAGAAGTCATGTAAATTTTAGGATTGTTACAATTTATTTTTATAAACTTTGAAATCAAGCAAAGATTCTTTTTAACTTTTAAATATTTATAAAATACCTTTTCTATTAAGTTGATTATTAAGTCAATGGTTCAGTTAATTTTTTTTATATCTAATTAAATATAAAATACAATAATTTTGATTTTATTTTCATTAGTTTTTATGTGTACTTTTTTAATTTATTAATTTGTAAGATTTTTTTGGGTTAAAAAGACTTATATCATTACCAGATTAGTGTTGATGTGATAAATTTATGCTAGATAAAAATAAAAAGAATTGTTTAAATTATTAATTAACAATTAATTTAATTATAAATTTAATAAATAAGTTCTTTTATAAATATTTAAAAGTTAAAAAATCTTTTGCTATAGTTAAAAATTGATAGAGATAAATTATAAAGACAAAAGAGTTTACTTGTCCATATATATATATATATATATATATTATATGTTTGCCTGGTTGGCCCCAACTTTGCACTAACCCCTTAAAGTCCCTGTCATACATTTATGCCAAGACACGTGCATTAAACCCTCGTTGCGGAACTCATTTTTTAAAACCCTATTTGCAACACTTTCTAATTATAATTAAATAAAAAAATTAATAAGCTCATACTTCAAAGTTCAACTATCTGTACATCCTCAAACATTTTATATCGTTAAAATTCACATGCTGTGAGAAAGTTTCTTTCATAGATAATAATTTTGGTTAAAATAAAAAAAAATAGATATGGATCTTTTATTTAGCTTTTAAAATTAAAAAATATATTTAGTCTTTTTGAATAATTGATTTTTATAACTAATAATCTAAATTTTAAGATGTTAATCTTTTTTTAAAATTTTTATCAAAATAATCTTAAAATATAGATCTTTAATTTTTATAACAAACAATCCAACCGCACCAAACACTAACTTGACTAGGATATCCATTCTAGAAAGACCCTAATAACCTTCTCTTTCATTGTGCATTAATTTAAATATGGACTCTTCCATTTGAATGGAGTATGACTTTTGAGATCTTGCTTTTCCATATATATATATATATAATATTGTCCTACTCAAGTAAGAATAAATTAAAATATTTATAATTAATAGCTATTCGTCCTTTTATGAATAATGAAAATAGAAAAAGAATTGCATGAGTTTAAGTCTAATAAAAATATATGCATGTGTGTATTAATGGAGATATGTATATTATGATATTTATATATTCATTAGTTGTTCGTTGTTGTTATACAATTTTTAATTATGTTAATTGTGTTTTAGTATTATTAATGGTTGAAGTTTATATTTTCATTTTACATAAACATTTTCATGTTACAAAATTTGTTTTTTTTAAATTTATTCCGAAAAACAGAGAGCCCTTTTTAGCGATTAGTGATTACTTAATCCTCATCACATACTTCCAAACTTAATGGGTATTATACAGAACTGATTATTATGATGACGTTTAAGATATTATTTTTACTTATCTCTTCTGGTATGTAAGGAAAAAAAATCCTACCGTAAGAGTACAAGTGTACAACTAATGATGTTTGAATAAATGAGGAGTGTTTATCAAAATTATATATATATATATATATATATATATATATATATTGATTTTTTGTGTCTATCAAGCTCATCTGGTATTGACAAGACAATTTTTTTTTCAATTTAAAGTAAATGATGACTTGCTTATTCAAAATACCTCAAAATCATCCCCCACACACAACAAGCACACAAGAGAATTATGAAATTAAACGAAAATACTTGTATAAAAGTTTTTTTTTATATTTTTGTTATTAAATTTTGTTCCTAAAAAATAAAATATATATTGTTGGTTTTAAACCGTCGACAAATATAGCATCCGGTTGTTGAAATTTGCAATGTTCTAAGATAAGTGTTCAGTGCAATAGCATTAGATATGAATGCTATAACATTCCATTGCTAATTTTTTTTAATCAAACTTTTTAAGTTTTCCCAATCTTCTTCTTTTATTAATGTCACTGAAAATCCAAATAAATTTTAAAAAATCTAAAAATTACTTTAACAAGTCCTAACACAAATTAAATCTCAAAAAAAATATTTTAAAGAAGACTAACAATCTAAGAAATTGATCTTAACAAAATAAAAAGATTCAATTCCCTCAACTCTAAACATTGATCTTTCTCAAATTCTCAATTATAAATATATGTTAAATCATACATGAAAAATGTTTCAAAGAATCACTCATTTAGTATTAAGTTGTAAAAAAAATATTTTTTAAAATATTATTTACTTATTATATTTTGATTAAAAAATTATACACTTAATACGTTTTAATTAAATAACTTGATAATAAATATATAAAGAAATTTAAGTAAAGTTTTGTTCCTTCTGAAAATCAACTTCTGTTACCTCTTAAACTTGAACCACTACTTGTTATATTAAAGTTAGATTTTATTCTGATATGATGCCTTCGATGATATAAATATGGGTGACGTCATCAGTTAAAGAAAGATAACAAATTAAAAGGTTATGCGTAGCTGTAACATTAAATAAGGATAAATTTAAATTATAGTTATACTATATATAACTTACGTAACATTGATTTTAGCCTTTAAAATTCGGATGCACTTAATAATTAATGTCAATAGTTAAATTCTTAATAATGCTTCAGTTCTTGGTCCCAAATTTATTATGCCTTTTTTATGTTTAAAAATTTACTATCACACTCATTTTAAAAACAAAATAATATGTTATACCTTTTTTTATAAGAGATATACTCTTTTTAGGCAATCTTAAAAATGTACTCTTTTCCACATTAATGTTGAGTATTTATGATATTTTCACACATGATTAATTTTGTAGAATAAATTAATGGTTTAGTCGTTCAATTTTTTTTAAAAAAAATTTTCTCTTAGTTTTGTCTTCTAAAATAAAATATTTCAATTTATTATCACAAACCTTTTTCTTCAACTAAAATATTTCATATGAAACAATTCTGTTGGCATTCAAATTTATTGGCATCGTTTTAAGACACACACACACACACACACACATATATATATATATATAGCATTTGTTAAGGGTCACACCAAATCTTATTTTTTGATGGGGGCACTATTTTAATTGAAAAAAAATTAAGAGATCAAATTAAAATATTTTATCTTTAAATCTAATATTTGACTAACGAAATTAATGTGATGTTTTGAAATATTAAATTAATAATTTATTCTATTCTTGAAAAGCTAAGAATAATTTAAATTATTTGATAACAAAATAACAGTAGTAACATTAAATTATAAGTAATGGAAAGAATAGGAAATTGATTATGTTAAAAAAAAGAAAAGAAAGGAGGATTGAGTTTGAGGATACCCCAATAAAATGGGATAGATTTTTGGGAATAAGACTTTATATATATATATATATATATATATATATATGAGACTTAAATTATACAGTGATTCAAATTATAATCTATCATAATTTTTTGAAATGCGAGCAAGAAGAATAAAAATTTTAAGATATATAGAGTGAATAAGACAATAATCGATAAGGTCAAATCTATATAAAACAACTCGACTTAAAAAATAGTTATATATTTTATTATATATATATATATATTTATGTTTTGATTTTTCACTGAATTGTTATTAAACACTTTTACTTGAATTAACAATATTTTTTCTTTCCCGTAAATGTAAATAACACCTGACCAAACCATATTATTAATTTTTGCTCCATTTTATGTTCCGTGTTGATGCGTCTTGTTTGACATGGATATATATACATGTATATATATACATATATAATATATATATATATATATATCATCATGTTCCTGCACCGCGTGTCACTCGTGGTCCCCTCTCTCACAACATAGATTATAATCTTGTAATATTATTATATTTCTTTTCTTTTTCCTGCTTTTGGAATCAACTTAATTCCTTTTAGTCCTTCGATCATGGATGAATGATTAACGGTAAATCTTTTCAAAAAATATATTATTAACCATTTAATTGTAATGAACAGTTGGTAAAAATATAAACTCTAATATTAAAATATTCTGTACTGAAATCATCAACCCGTGTTCTCTTGCTTTCGTCTTTTTTGACACTTTTACTATTACACTCTTAACACTATTCATCTCCCACCTTGTCTTCTGAATCCAGTGACAATGCATAAACTTTCTCCACCATTCCCTATGTAACTTTAAAAATGGAAACATTAATTGCGTGTCACCTGCTTCCCTATCCTCTTCTTTTTATATTTGTATGGTACCATCGGATTTCCTTTTTTATTTATTCTTTAAAATATTCACATATCACGATTATTCGCAAGAGAAAGAAAAAAAAATTAGGCCTATTTTGTAAATGAAATGTGATTGGATTTGGTTAAGGAAACCTGGCGAAAATGTTGAAATTAACGTGAAACTCAATTACATGCATTTGTTTTCAGTTGTTCCCGTAACATGAATTATTATGTCATGTTCACTCGATTATACGCGTCGTAAATTCCAACAAAAAATAAATAAATAAATAAAAACAAAACGCAAGACATGAAGAATATATATCATTGGTTTTAACAAGTTATCTTATTTAATAAGATGAAAGATTATTATTTTTCGGAATGTAGTGAGTACAAAAAGTAAAACCTGACTTAAATTAACGTGATAAAACTTTTTTCATTTTTAAAATTCAACAAATTGCTGGGGTAGAAACTAGCACAGTAATTAATAAATGTCTGGGTTATATATTTGTAACATGAAGCATGAGCAGTCAGTCCGTACTTGAAAAAATTTAAGTTTAGATAAATTATAATTTGTATAATAATTTTAAAAAATTAAATTTAAACTAATTATAATTTGCATAAGTAATAATTTAAAATTTTTACTAAAATTATAGTTTGAGAGTAAAATTATATTAATATAAAAATTCATAAACATATTATTTTATACTAAAATTATGTTAACATAATTTAAATCATAATTTGTAAAAACTCAATGAAAAATCAAAAATAAAGTAAGTGGTATATTGAGAGAGAGGATCTCTTGCTTAGTTCATCCAGGCTGTAATTTTTATGATTAACTGTTTAGATTTTATAATTTTTTTAAATAAAAAACAATTCACAAAGTTTAGAAGGTTGGTTATGAAAATTCACCCAAATTTGGTAGGTTGGGCAAAACATGAAAAGCAGGTTGAGTTCTGAAAATGGGGGGTGGGAGTGGCGATTGCGCCTGAGGGAGCCACGTCTGTATCCAGGACGGGGTTGGTTCGGGAAAGATTATCCAACAAGGAGGAGGGCATTACAGTAAAATGGACCTGGAAACGTATCAAATCTGGGACGTCTAGATTTATGGCTGTGTTCACTTGTTAGAGGCTGCACCCCTTCCCCATAATGCTTTGCCTTTTGTTAATCCCTTCTTCGCTTTCCTTCTCTTGAAGCTTCGATCTTTAACCCCCCCCCCCCCCCCCCCCAACTCTTCCTCCTACAACACCCACACACCCACACACACACACACACACATACTGTGTGCCTGAGGTGGGTGTTCTTGTTTGATTTTTGCCTCTTGCTTTTGCTTCTACTCCTGTCTCTCCACTTCAATCATTGATAGATAGATAGATAGATTGTCTCTGCTATTTTCTGCCCCTCTCTGTTCTTTACGTCACAGTTGAGACTCCAAGTGAATTATCTGGATTTGGTGTTGTTTTAATAGCTTTAGATCTGCGCAATACCTGTGGAATTGTTGGGTGGAAGGCTTCCACGGAAGGCGCTTACGGTGGAATTGGGAGGGTAGATGAAGTTGATTTGATCTGATTGGGGGAGCAGGAAGGAAATCCCAGCTGGAAAGAGCGGGAATTGACAGAAAAGAATGGAGTCAGATCTCCAACCGCATCCCTCCATGTTTCACGAGCAGCAGCAGCAGATGAATTCGGGGCTCACACGGTACCGATCGGCGCCGAGCTCGTATTTCACGAATATAATAGACAGGGAGTTCTACGAGCACGTTTTCGATCGGCCTTCTAGCCCCGAGACAGAGCGTGTGTTTTCACGCTTACTCAATAGTTTCGGCGAGGACTCACCTACTCGAAATCAAAATCTCTCTTCTCTTGCCCTAAATCCTCCAGAAGTGAAGCAAGAAGCCATCCAGCAGCCTCAGGTTATACCATCCATGACTAATGAACCAGTGCTTCTACAGCAACAGCAACAGCAACAGCAGCAGCTGAATAATATGGATATGTACGACTCTGCTGCTTCTCGTAATATTTACCAAAGCTCAGCGAAACCTCCTTTGCCCAATCAGACTCCTTCCTCTGCTAATCGGTTGCCTCCTATGAAGACTGGACTTGGAAGTAACTCTAATCTGATCAGACATAGTAGCTCACCTGCAGGACTCTTTGCTAGCATCAACATTGATCCTGGTATACTTTTCTCCTTTTTCTATGTATACTAATTCCTGCCTTTCTTCGGATTAGCTCTTTTCTGGAAAGTGGAAACATTTCCTTTTTATAATTTTCTTATTAGTATGCTGCTAGTAGGCCTAATTATGGGAATTTTTATTTTTTAAAAAATCACTATGGTCTTTTTTGAAGTACATGGGGTTATGTATGATATAATGCCAAAGTTTTCTGAAGCACAGGTTGCTTATCAATATTCAGCTTCCATACTAACTGAAGCTGTGCAAGCTTAAATATTTGCAGGCTATATTGCTGCTATGAGAGGCATGGGAACTTTTGGAGGCGGTAATACTGCTAGCGAAGAACCAAATTTTCCCGCTGCAGGGAGTTTGAAGAACCAACCAGGCTACTCTCCGGGGCTAATGTCATCCATAGAAGAAATTGGAGATAAAAACAACAGAGAGTTAGATAATCCACAGAATGAAGGTTTTGGGGAAGGGCAGGGTAGTGATTTTATGACAGGTTTCCCGGTAGATAATTGGGATGATTCTGCAATCATGTCTGACAATATTTCTGGTCTTAAAAGATACAGAGACGATGATGCAAAACCGTTTTCTGGTGTAAATGCAGCTGAAACCAAGGTACGACACTATAGGATAGGAGGGTGATTTTATGTATATATGTACAAGTTGTGATCACTGAATGTGATTGACTTGATTTAATTTTGTTGTGATTGCTCAGAATGAGAGGGGAAGCCAGAGTCCTTCTCCTTTGGCTCATCACTTGAGTTTGCCAAAAACTGCAGCGGAGATGGCAGCCATTGATAAGCTGTTGCAGTATTCAGATTCTGTTCCCTGTAAAATTCGTGCCAAGCGGGGCTGTGCCACTCACCCAAGAAGCATTGCAGAGAGGGTATGCTTTTAATTTATTTATTTCCCATTTTGCTGGATTGTTCGTTCTAGTGTATGAAATTAACTATATATATGTATTACTATTTGATGAGTAATTAATATATAATTAACTGAGTCAAGTGGGAAATTAAAATGGTGGGTTCAGGTTAGACGAACTAAAATTAGTGAGCGCATGAGGAAACTACAAGATCTGGTTCCCAACATGGACAAGGTAAGACATGAATTGACCCATTTCCCTCCTAAACACCATGATGAGGCTTGCTGCGGCATGTTAATTCACTCTACCTTTTCTTCCTTTTCCAGCAAACAAACACAGCAGACATGCTGGACTTGGCTGTCGACTACATTAAAGACCTTCAAAAGCAGGTTCAGGTATGTCATAAACACCACCTCATATTCTCAACTACACGTCCTTTTATAATATATATATATGCCTAGCTATGCAATGGCTCACTTTCTTGCTACGTAACTCTATAGACGCTTTCGGACAGTCAAGCTAAGTGTACGTGTTCGCGGGGGCAGCATCAATAACGGAAAAGGGGAGGACACAAGACTTAGTCTTTGTACAGATTTGTAATAATTTGGTCGAGACGAGCGAGGAGAGATAAGAGATAGGGATGTTAAGTTAGAGAGCAGGTTTCTGTGTTGTGTACTGATTAAGAGAAATGCATGTAGGCTACTCCATACATGAGTGGTTGTGACTTGTGTAGTGTAGGGGAGAGAATTCGCTCATAAATAAAACCTGACGATATTTATGTTTTAAGATGCAACTCGACTATGATGCCTCGTGTTAACATAGCGTGCATGGGGTGTACAAATGTTTTGTTTTGCAAGCTTTTATATATGTTTATGCCACCAAGGGGATGAAGGAATATTTGGAGCTGCTTAAGTTTGGTTTCACATTTATTGAGGATGAAAAAACGTGAGGGGTCCCAGGCCCACACAATGGGATTTTTTTGGCTTACGAAAGTTTGTAGCTTGTCCATGATGTTTGCTTTGGGAAATGGCTCTTCCAGTCCGTTTTGTTCAGAGGAAATAGTAAGAATGAAAAGGAAAAACAAAAATGAAATTAAAAAAAAAAAACTTGTTTAGTATGAGATGAAAAAGAGAGAAAAAAATTGTTTGGTATGTATTTTTAAATTAAATATATATATATATATATAAGTAATTTTATCAAACTACCCCTGGTTTAAAGTTCTACTTCCTCTCAGTTGTTCTCTGTCTTCTCCTTCAATTCTCCCTCTCAATTGTTTTCTGTGTCTCCCCCATATCTGCTCTTTCGGCATCCCTCTATTCCAACATCTCTATCTATTCTCTATGTTTCGGCGTTTTTCTGTTCCGGCGTCTCTATCTATTCTTTGTTCCGGCATCAAATACAAACCGAGGAGTAGAGAGGCAACATTAATCATCAGGGACACTTTTTTAGGAAATTCAAGCAACAGTTGAGAACACCATTCAAAATTCATGTGTTTTCCATAATAGAGATGCAGTTTTTCATCGCAAATGAGAGGGAAATGAGCTAGATGAAAAAATGAAAAAAGTGTCAGATTTTTTCTACAATAAAAAGCACCTTTCCATCAGGTTGTACGAACCAAACGTGAGAGCATGTAGCTAGCGTTAGAATTTTATGTCTCTACCAGTCAAAAATGGCAAACCAAACGTGCATTTAATTATGGTGTTGATCTAAGTATGGGAATGGGGTTTTCTAGAAGGAGGTGAAGTGGTGTGTACAGAACTTTTAGTCAAGGTGGTGGCTGGTGAGTGATATCAATATGCTGGAAACGCACTTGGTCGTGGCGTAATGATAAGATTGAGCGGACATTGTGGATTATGATAGGCGTCAATCGGGGGTTCTTACTCCATTTTGGGGATTAATATATATGGATATTTTATATTTTATATATTCCATAGTGTATAAAAAAAATACTATATCTATCTGTCAAGCAATTAACACACACACTAAAATGATAAACAAGAAGAAAAATTATAAAGTGTATACAAATTTAACGTAATTCAATCAATATAACTTACACTTACAGATAAAGAAATTTTTTTATTTTTTTACTAGCAAAACCTATTTTGATTACATGATGAAACTGAAAACATAGCATATATTAAAATTACATAACAACAAATCATAAAATGAGTCTTATGTCACTGGTTTTCTTCTCTAGTATTGTGCTTCCAAAAAAAATCAAGTCGTGTAATAATCAACGTTATTATATAATTTAAATCATTCAACAATCTAATATTGGATAGAATACAGAGTATTAAAAAAATAAAATGTTAATTAGATATAAATATTAATTTTGGGTATTCTAAATTCTGTCCATGATCATTATTTATATAATATAAATTTAAGATTTTTTATTAGGTAGATATAAGGTACTGAATATTTGAATATCTAATAAACAATTTATAGTATCCAATATCTAATATAAAATATTATTCGTTTTAATGTTTCAAATATAGAGTATTTAGAATGAGAATACTTAAAAAGCTAATTTTGTTCAAGTTCAAATAAATATGAGTATTATTCAGGTACTTGAAAGAAATATGACTATAAATAGTAAAAAAAAAAAAAAAAAGTAGATGCTCAGTCCTTGCAATCTCCAGGATTGCATAGAAATGGTGGGTGTGAGGTGGCCCTTGTCCTTCTTTTTGGAAGCAAGGAATGATTGGGGAATAGGGAGAAAGAATTAATTGGGTTGGGCCTGGAAGGGGGGGCAGCCCAAATTCTTGGAAGTGAATTAGGATCCTTAAAGAAGTTTTAAGAGTGTGTACTATCCCTATTTAACATATAGGTCAGGTAGTAAGAAATTATTTTAATTTAATTAAAAATTTTAAGTTAGAGTTTTTGATAATACAGTTACATTAAAATTTAATAGGAAGAATTTTATCACCCATTGTAATTTTATCTAATTCGAATTCAGATTAATTAACACTATATTTGAACATTGCAAGATTGTCTTTTTAAAAAAAAAAAAAGTGTGTACCATCAACTCTAGGGTGTAGCAGATAAATTTGATACTGGAAATCTCATTCCATATTGAATGTGGAGTAGTCTGAGTGGGGGAACCTTCCTATAAGCCTAATTACACCTACTCTCTCTATGCCTATGTTATTTTACCTATTTGCATCATATTATGTTTATGTGACTATGTAGGTCATGTGCTGTAAGTCTAAATTGTTTATCTTGTATTAAACTATCCAGATTTTAAAAAATAAATTTAGAAAATCTTATAACATATTTTTATCTTTTGATCTAAAATATTCGATCTAATATGAACGACACATATATAAAATATGATTGTCATATTCCCGAACATAATGAAATATTTTTATCTTTTGATCTAAACTGTTCGATTTAATATGAATAGTTAAGATGTGAAATATGATCTTCATGTTCCCCCTATAACATGGGGGGATGCAAATTCATTATGTCAATAGATCTCTTGTTTAATTTTAAAAACTAAGTATAGTGTTTGGCTCATTTGAATTGTTGATTTTTAGTTTTCACAACTAACAACTTAAATTTTATAATGTTATTTTATATATATATATATATATTTTTTAAAAAAATAACTATGAAATTTAAACCGTTAATTTTTACAACTAACAATCTAAATAAATCAAATACTCTAATTAACTTTTAAAGCTGTGATCGATTCTCATTCACTATGTCACTATGATTTTCAATTGGGGTTGCACTACCTTCCAAATATCTTCCATTCCGCAATGAATTTATATAACCATGTAATCAAACCTACTTTTCTAATATCAATGCAATTAAACTCCTCTTTTAATTTACTCCCATTTCAGTCAATATGTTTGCCAATAATTATACTTTTCTATCACTTTTGTAAATAAATCAAATTATTTAATTTTTTCTAGGCCTCAGATTTTTTCAATTATTTTGAACAAAATTGTGAAAATATATTGACTTAATTAATTCTTTCGATTAATCAATTTTTTAATTAAAACGTTAAATTTACTGTCATGATCTCCATATTGTGGGTAGAATGTGGGAAACTCATATATATTTTGAGGTATATTATTTTCATTTTAAATGAGTCGCACATAGTTTTAAGATTGACAGTATCAATTTTGTAATTAAAAAAATAAATAAAGTGCACTTTATCTTTTACATATATATCAAGGCATCAAGGCATTTACGTATTATCCTAGCTTATTAGTTATTTGTTAAAAATAGTACTTAAACTTAATTTGCCTCAGAACTAGCTTAAGAGTTAAAGAATAACAGATTCTATATAAAAATGCTTTGAAACTCGGAGAACGGATCCGGTGTTTTTTTTTATTTATACTGTTGAATTTTAAATTTAATGGTCTAAATTTTAATGTCTTTTTTAAAAAAATATAAATTATTATTTGAAATCTATAAATTTAACAGTCTATATAAGGGTAAATGCAATTTATGTTTATAAGATAAACATCGGATCTATTTTCCTTAACACCCTTCCTTTTCCAACATGAAACTTTAGTAGCTACCTACAACAAGACTTATCTTTAAGTATATCATATATTTAACTTTGTTTGAAATGAAAGATGCTAATATATATATATATATATCATTTATCTCATTTCTGTTGCCTTTGTAAGTTTTTATTTGTAATGGTAGCTTAGCTCAAATAAAGTAATAGTCCTGAAATAGTATTTATTCAAAAGAATATGCAGAGATCCAGAGATACATAAACTCATGCAAAAAGTGTATGTGAAGAGTAGCGAAATAGAAATTAAGTTGACATAAGAGAAATAAGAGTATGGAAAGATAAAAATGAAAGAGAGTATACGGTAGCAATTTCTACACAACCATCTCTATCAGATTGAGTGCTTGTTTGGGAGGACGTCTGCGTTGTCGTCACCCATGTTTCCAATTGCTGAACCACATTTGAAGGAACGTGGTTGGCAACATTGGGTGTTTAACGTGGTTGGCAGGGAAGCTTGATTTTGTAGCTTATTCGATGCATTTAACGTGGTTGGCTGCATATTTTTTTCTATAGGCCCTCTACTGCCCTTCCCCTTGTGTCTAATGTTTGCTTCTGTGTGCCCCCCTTTGTGTGCACGTTTGTCCTGTTTAAGATCAAAAAAACAAGGGAGGTGGAATAGAGCTGAGAGGTCTGTTGATTGGTGATGACTCAAGAGTAATGGAGAGAGAGAGATGGAAGAGAGACAAACAAGAGGGCGTGAAAGAGAGAGAGGGGCGAAGGCAGTAGTTGGACTGGGTAGATTGAACGAAAAAAACAGGGGAGATGAGAGAGAAAGATGGAAGAGAATTAGGAGGGCAACACTAGAGTAAAATACAATTTGTTCAGAACAAAAAAAAGTCTTGCTTTGGTTGGGGATGACCTTAAATATCCTAAAAACATTCAAGATAAAGTTATAGGCTGGTTTGGAAGGAAAGAAAAATGAATTGGATGTGTGCATCCATGGCAGGGACCAAAGTGAATAAAATCAAAAGTTTGTAGAAGTTGCTATAATTATGGAACAAAATATATTTGTGACCTATGGACCTATGAAACTAAATGTGGTCCTAGAACATGAAAAAAATAAAGGAAAAATTATTACCAAGGACCTAAGTGAATAAAATCAAAAATTTGTAGGAGTAGCTATAATTTTAGAACAAAATATCTTTGTTACCTATGGATCTAGATGAAACTAAATGTGGTCTTAGAACATGAAAAGATAAAGAAAATATTATTACTAAGGACCCAAGTTAATAAAATCAAAAGTTTGTAGGACTAGCTATAATTTTAGAACAAAATATATTTGTGACCTATGGACTTAGATGAAACTAAATTTGGTTTTAGAACATGAAAAAGATAAAGAAAAAACTATTGCCAAGGACCTTAGTGAATAAAATCAAAAGTTTGAGGAGTAGCTATAATCTTAGAACAAAATGTATTTGTGACATATGGACCTAGATGAAACTAGATGTCATCTTAAAACATGAAAAAGATAAAGGACAAATTAATACCAAGGACCTAAGTAAATAATATGAAAAGTTGGAGGGAAAGAGTAAAGTTTTTGAAAATATTCAGATTTAATATAAATAGAATTTTAATTAGGATTTGATGGAATTTACCAAATTTTGAAGGTTATTAGTGATGACATAATTTCTTTTATTATGAGAATAAACCTAATTTATACAATAAAACCTAATTATGTCTGTCACGTCCCAAAATTTGAGCACGTGACCGGCACGGAAAGTGAATTTCATTTCACCTCCGTAAGCCTATCTTTCTCTTAAAAATCATACAATTCTTTTTCATGCAACCAAAACGAGTTCTTTATACATACTACAATTACTCACATTACATCAGTGAATGAACCTACCCGATTACAGAGATTTCTAGATTTATACAACTTAGAATAAAACTTAACTATTATACCTTTATCCTGAACAAATGAAAAGGTAATCATACGTAAATCGATCATCATATGATATGATATTATTCGTAGTACTTCACGACAATATCCAAATAAATCAAATACATTTCAACATAATTCAAAAGTTCACAACAACAATCGGTGAAATCAATTTCACACAAATTTCCCGTACCAACCGGGTCGTCCAGAATACCTCTGGATCGTTGCCCGCGGCCCCTGCCGCATCCACCCTTATCGCTCCATTTATAATCTCCACCCTTATAACTTCACATAAATTTCTCCATGGGGTGCACCACCATGCCTTTCCTTTCCAGTCAAACACAATCACAATCATATATAAAAACATCCTCAATCATAATCTTGAGCCACATACACAACTCAGTCATTTACATTTCAAGCCACAACATAATAAATGTGGTTCCAGCAACATAGCATGTATACAACATAACCCATAATATAGAACAATTATTCAACTCAGTTCACATGCCATTCACAATCCATTATATAACCTCCATTCATGGGAAAATAAGAAAATATAATTATATACATTACCAGACACGTTCCACAATTGTTTATGCCTCATCGTTCCACATCATCCTCTTCAAACTTGGATATACAACATATTTCCACTATGATGCAAAAAGTCAATAACAGATATTTAATCATAGCAAGTATTAACCCACTCACCTGGATTTCACGCTCTCGGCACTCCCACTTTGCACCTTGACCATTCCTATTGTAACCAGACAAAAACATTAGGGTTACGAAATAGAGAAATTTCCTACCACTACTCTCGACCTTTACTCACATCTTAAGTCATAACTCCTAATCGGTAATGAATATCTAAATGAAACTTATACCATTGGAAACTAGACTCAAAGAACTTTCCAACGATATAAAGTTTGCCCAAAACGGAGTCCGGATGAAGAAGTTATGGCCGATTGAAAATGAGCTAAGGTTTTCCGACACACCTGGCGCCTGGGCGCCACCCATGCCCGGCGCCTAGGCGCCCCACGTGGCGCCTGGGCGCCATGCCTTTCTCTTCCCCACATGTCCTTGAGAATTTGTAAAAATTTCCTAAATTAAAAATAAAAATTTCTATTTCCACATTTTCTTCACTAATTCAAAAAGAAAATTTTCCACATAATTAAATTTTTCACTAAACTTCAAATCAGACTTTAAATATTCATAAAAATTCTTGGGATATTACATTCTTCCCCCCTTAAAAGAATTCGGTCCTCCGAATTCAAAACTTACCTCAAGATTGAAGCAAATGCCAATATTTTGTTTATATCTCATTCTCTCTCTTAGAATTTTCACAATCAAGTACAAAATATAACAAGTTCAACATATTTTTATTTCTAATACATAAGTTACAGGCAACAAGCTGAACTTGATTTACAAAACAGATAATTTTAATACTTAAACATTAGATCAAACATCAGCTTTAGGTACAAACAAAAGAAAAGATAAATTAAGAACGAGGAGGCTTTTGAAATGCAGAAGATGCTCCAGGTCTAGAAGAAGAAGGTGCTTCAGACCTTAAGGAGGAAGTTAATCGTTGCAGCCTAGAAAGAGTTTCTGGAGGAAACGTCTGGGAAATTTGGCGAAGTGCAGAAGTCACTCCATTCATACAGTCAATACATCTCGCTTGTTGGTCACGAAAATTTTGAGTTGCAAACATCGAATGTCTATCAACTCTATTCGCCAATTCCCTAAAATGACGGTTCAAAAGCTTCTCTTGTTCTGTAAAGAGACGATTTATCAATCTCCCCTGGTCCTCAAAGTGGCGGTTTATCAGTCTTTCCAAGTCCTCCATCTTTTGTCTCATAAGCGCAAGCTCATTATTAGAAGATGTTGCTGTGCTAACATCCTCTAACTCTACTACATCCCTTTTTCTTTTCTTAGCCTCTGGTGACTCTTCCATGGATCTCTTATTCTTATAATTCTCCAGGCTAAGATTTAGATCCAGCTCTACCTTGCCAGCCTCAAAATTTAAATTGAAAGATTTATTGCCGGCCATATTTTTCTGAGCTATAAAGGTTGTACAGAAGGAGAAGTTTGATGCTAGAAAGCTTATAGATATAAACTTTTAGTGTAGTGAGCAGCGTAATGGGGCATCCATTATATATAGACGAAATTTAGGGCTACAAAACCTTTACATCATACTCTAAAGATGACCTACAGACCTTATCCGACGCAATGCCAACGGTCTCAGATAAGCATGCCAGAAAATAACAAAATATAATCTAATACAAAAGATTTCCTCAAAAATTTCGGCTAACTTTTGACTCTTGCTCAAATTATTAAACTAATCGCCGCTTCAATTTATGGCTTCTTAACTCTGTATTTGTCTTATCCAATAATTCTAAATCGAGATATTACTCCATGAACGAGTAGCTTCATACTAGCCTTATCTAGGTTTCTAATCCGTGGCTTTGCCCTAAGCTTACACATTTTCAAACATACATATTAAAATAAAAACTTCTCACATCTACACATCAAGCGTTCCATAAAGTGAGAGAAAAATTTTACCTTTCACTTGCCTCTACGAGCATATATGTATATATGTATAAACATAGAGATACATCATTATCTATATATATTTTCATCTATTCAAGTTCTTTTAAATTTCAGACTTCTCATTCTCTGAATGTATGTAGAATCATTACATATTATTCCTGGCCATAACAAATAACCTTCACTCTCTATGCATGAATAACATACATACATATCATATGTATTTAAATACATATAATCACAGTATAATTCAATCAATCATGTATATTATACTTAACTGAAGGCTTTCAAGAACAATACAAGAAAGCATAGAAATACATTTTAGTTCATCGTGAAAACATCCAAGACACTCTGTAATGGCTACATTGTCGACTTCCTTCAATTTCAGAAAATGCCAACGAGAGAAATGGAAAAACCAAGTGTAAATCGGCCGCAAATCCACCGAATATTGACTTTCGTGGTTTTGCCATTAATGCGACGCGTTGTTGGTGTGCATGCCTACCCTAGACTCCTAGCTTCCAGCTTGCAGAAATCCATAGGTTAAGCGTATAGGGTGCGGCGAAGAGATATCTTCTTTGTCTCTGAGTTCAAATTTTTCCTCTATAAGAACTATCCCAACGTTCTCAGTTACCACACCACAAAGAGTAATCATCTCTAAGCCTACAACTTCTCAGCATTCCTCTCTTCTCATACTTCGACATAAATTTCTAAATTTTCCAAATCATGGCCACAAGGAAGTACATTGATCTCACAGTGGATGCCAGGAGAGAAGAGCTCGACTTAAACTTAAGTCTGGGCAAAGACAAGGGCAAAAGACCTTTTGAGGGGTCTCCAGAGAAGCAGAAGGAGAAGAAAATGAAGAAGATCGAGGAAGCTGAGGAGACTAGCACGGGCCATACCTCGGAGGACAAAATCGCCTGTCTAGAGCAGGAGGTCAAAAATCTGAAAAAGATGATAGAAAACCTAGAGAAGTTAACTAAACGCAATCATGCAGAAATGACTTCAAGAATAGACAGGTTCTTCTATTGGTCTACCCAGTGCTTCTGCAATCAACAACAAAGAAGTGTTGATTGTATGAATGGGATTTACACTACCCTCCGCGATATTGCTCTGTCTCTCGCTCCAAGGAATGGTCGAGGGGTGATGATACAGTACAACCCTCCTAATCCGAGACCACCTCGCTTTTAGATTACTCATGCATGAGTAATTGTTTTTTTTTTTTTTGCAATGTAATCCTTCTGCTTTTAATGCCAGTGGTTTCTTTTATGGGATGGTACTCCAAAAATAGTAATAATAAAATTAAGAAAGATAAAATAAATCAGTCACACAAAATCAATCATGAATTTAACATATAAAGCCCCATACATACAATTTGATCCGACAGCAACGGAATCAAAACAAATAATAACCTTTCCCTTACCGAGTTCAAAAGTATAGCCATAACTCTCTAAAACTAAAACTAAAAACATAATTCATAAGAAAAGACAAGTCTTGGAGGAAAAGGAAATGAAAACATCCTACAGGACCTTCAGTGGAGCCATCTCTCTATAGTCGTGCCCGGGTTCACCACGATAGAGGAGATCCCACTAAGGTTACCTTACTCTGTAATCGATAGGAGACCTAATCCCAAAGCTCTGATACCAACTTGTCACGTCCCAAAATTTGAGCACGTGACCGGCACGGAAAGTGAATTTCATTTCACCTCCGTAAGCCTATCTTTCTCTTAAAAATCATACAATTCTTTTTCATGCAACCAAAACGAGTTCTTTATACATACTACAATTACTCACATTACATCAGTGAATGAACCTACCCGATTACAGAGATTTCTAGATTTATACAACTTAGAATAAAACTTAACTATTATACCTTTATCCTGAACAAATGAAAAGGTAATCATACGTAAATCGATCATCATATGATATGATATTATTCGTAGTACTTCACGACAATATCCAAATAAATCAAATACATTTCAACATAATTCAAAAGTTCACAACAACAATCGGTGAAATCAATTTCACACAAATTTCCCGTACCAACCGGGTCGTCCAGAATACCTCTGGATCGTTGCCCGCGGCCCCTGCCGCATCCACCCTTATCGCTCCATTTATAATCTCCACCCTTATAACTTCACATAAATTTCTCCATGGGGTGCACCACCATGCCTTTCCTTTCCAGTCAAACACAATCACAATCATATATAAAAACATCCTCAATCATAATCTTGAGCCACATACACAACTCAGTCATTTACATTTCAAGCCACAACATAATAAATGTGGTTCCAGCAACATAGCATGTATACAACATAACCCATAATATAGAACAATTATTCAACTCAGTTCACATGCCATTCACAATCCATTATATAACCTCCATTCATGGGAAAATAAGAAAATATAATTATATACATTACCAGACACGTTCCACAATTGTTTATGCCTCATCGTTCCACATCATCCTCTTCAAACTTGGATATACAACATATTTCCACTATGATGCAAAAAGTCAATAACAGATATTTAATCATAGCAAGTATTAACCCACTCACCTGGATTTCACGCTCTCGGCACTCCCACTTTGCACCTTGACCATTCCTATTGTAACCAGACAAAAACATTAGGGTTACGAAATAGAGAAATTTCCTACCACTACTCTCGACCTTTACTCACATCTTAAGTCATAACTCCTAATCGGTAATGAATATCTAAATGAAACTTATACCATTGGAAACTAGACTCAAAGAACTTTCCAACGATATAAAGTTTGCCCAAAACGGAGTCCGGATGAAGAAGTTATGGCCGATTGAAAATGAGCTAAGGTTTTCCGACACACCTGGCGCCTGGGCGCCACCCATGCCCGGCGCCTAGGCGCCCCACGTGGCGCCTGGGCGCCATGCCTTTCTCTTCCCCACATGTCCTTGAGAATTTGTAAAAATTTCCTAAATTAAAAATAAAAATTTCTATTTCCACATTTTCTTCACTAATTCAAAAAGAAAATTTTCCACATAATTAAATTTTTCACTAAACTTCAAATCAGACTTTAAATATTCATAAAAATTCTTGGGATATTACAATGTCATTATTTATATAATTACTTTAAAAACTTAATTTACACAATTAAGCATCCTAATTATTTTAGTTAACTAATTAAAGAATTAATTTAATTATATCATTATACAATTAAGAACACAATTCCTTTTATTATGAGAATGAATTTTTAAATTTTTTTTATGCAATTAAGTTCTTTTTTGTATAATTTGCATATTGGTCATTACTAATATCTCATATTTTATTTTTTATAAGTAATTATTAACATTTTAATTATAATTATAATTAGTTCACATTGTTCAAATTTTAAAAATATTCTAATAAGTAATTAGTGAAGTAATATTGGACAAATAAACAAAACAAATAGTGCACTTTATTATAAGCTTGTTTTCATTAATTTTAATTGACATAAAATGAATTTAGTAGAGAAAAAAAATGGTATTGAAATTTAGTTAGAAGTAAAATTAATTTAATAGAGAAGACAATTATTTTGAAATTTAATTAGAGATCTTTAATCTATTGTGAGAAATTACTGATTAATTAAAATTTTAATTAGTAATTACAAAATAAAAAATAAATTTATTAATTAAAAATGAGTCATTAGTGATTAATTTATAATACTAGACAAACAAGCAAAAAATTAAGTTTCTTTTAAATAAATGACAATAAATAATAATGATATATCAAAAAATTAAATAAAAAATCCATGCCATATCTGGTAATTATACATTCTGAAATCACGTTTGTAGATTAATATCCAAACATCATGTTCTATCCCAAACCAGGTTTCACAGCCTCAAAACCACATTTGTCCAAATGTTTCGCAAACATAAATTATGTTCATTCAAATCTAATTTTCTCTAACCACGTTTAATCAAACCTAGTTTACACGACCGGACTCTCAAACACAATAATGCTTGCTTTTCCCTTAAGAAAAGCAGGTACGACAACAATTTCTGTACACCCATTCTTGTTGAATTGGGAGTGCCTGCTTTTCTTAAGAGAAAAACACATGGTATGACAGTAATTTCTGCATACCCATCCTTGACGGATTGGGAGTGCCTGCTTTTCCTAAGAGAAAAGCACATGGCCGTTGGATCTCTAAGAGAAAAGCATATGGTATGATAGTAATTTCTGCACACCCATCCCTGTCGGATTGAGAGTGTCTGTTTTTCCTAAGAGAAAAGCACATTGCCCTTGGATCTATAGATCCAACAGCCTCCAATTCACCATTTTTTTTTGGTAGTATTAAATGTTTTTTTGTTTTAAAAAATTTTAAAACCTATATATATATTATATATAGATCAAAATATTCTTTTTTTCAAATAAGTCTATGAAAATAGGCACAACAAAAAAAACGAACATATTAAAACTTATCTAAAATTTTTAAAATAAAAAAATACATTTAATATTAAAAAATAAAAAAAATTGATGGACTGGTGGCTATTGGACCTATGTGCTTTTCCTAAGAAAAAATCTGGCACTCCCAATCCATCCCCGTCCAACTATGCTCTGCCATCTTTATTTCTTTTGACCTTCCATCATTTTAGTTTCCACGTCATCCATTCTGTCTGTTATTTCTCTTAATACTTGTCCTGATTTCCTTGCATTTCAATGTTAAGAGCATATATTCAATGGTATAATTTTAATTAGTTATTTATTGTGAATATTATAATATTATATTATTATTTTTATTTTAAATAATTATCTAATATTTTATATAATTTTTAACTTCAACGATGTAACTTTAAAAAAAAGTTTATAAATAAATTTTATAAGTTACTATATATCTTTATACTTTTATAATAAATTTTACAATTTTTTATTATTTTTGTTGTAAGAACCAGTTTTTATATAATAATAATTTTTACATATAACAGTCATATTGATATACTCTAATAGTAAAATTTACTAAAAAAAATTTTTTATTTTTAAAAATTATTTAAGGAGTGTTATTAAAAATACTTTAAGAATCACTTGACACACTACTGTAACAATCCTCGCTCGCAAGATAACATATCTGCTTTATTATACACAATGTTAAATAGTTTTGAGCCGAGTTATATATATATATATATATATATATATGAATATCATTTATGAAATAGTTTTTCTTGGGTGGAATGAAAAAGGTCGCGGAATTTTCAACCAAAAAAAAAAAAAGACGGCGGAATCAAAACATTGAAAGCGATTCATGATAATGGGCCAAAATAGCCGCGGTTCGAAGTGGGTGGGTCGTACCCGCTTGCGTCAATATGTGGCCGATGACGCAATTATCCTTGCTACTTTGGACAGACGGTTTATTACACGCCCTGTCATAGGCGCGTGGCAGATCGTGATCCTCATTTTGCTAGTGTTCAAAGTATGAACACAAACACGCTCTGTCGTTCCTGAAAGTCAACGGGGAATGATTACTTCAACGAAATTAGATTCAACCCATTACTCATCGAATTCAATAATAATAATAATAATATTATTATTATTATTTTTCCCCAACCACAGAATTAATTAAATTTGGAGTGGGGGATAATAGTATTTGAAAAGCAACAGCTGGACGCCGCCTGATCTGAAAGGCTGGAGAGTCAAACTAGAGATATGGTTGATTTTGGAATTTTTGTAAAATGATTACGATTTGCTCAACCTTCGAATTCAATTCATTTCACGTCATATTCTAACATTCTTCATTTACTTGGATTATCCATGCTTCAGCTTCTAGATCAATTGATTCAACTACGTACATAGGATTTTTCCCTGTTTTTCCTAAGAAGGTTGATGGATTAAGTCTAAAATACTTCTAAGAGAAATGGGAAAAAAATCATCAAATTTATCATAATATGATATATTTTAGAAAACTTATTCACGGTATTTTAAGACCATATAAAATTAAGTCATAATTAGTACGAGTGAAGTTTCGTTAATATGAAAGGTGTAACCCTTAAAGCATATATGGACAAAACTTGAATAATTTTAAGGTATATTAATTTGACTTTAACACCACACGTTACACAATCAGGTCTTAGATTATTTTTCTAAATATACTGTTTATTTATGCGAAAATGTAAACCAGGAGTGGAGGAAAGTTGAAAAAAAAGTAAGGGACAGAGGGTTCTAGCGTGCAATATTTTTCCACACACGAAGCGCTGTTTGTGGAATATTTGTTTGTTTATTGTTTTTTGGTCAACACCAAAATGACAAACGAGTGAGAGAAATTTAGATTCTTTTGTTAAAAGTCTTATGTCTAATAAAATATTAGACTTATCAGTACCGTTTGATACTAATGAGTGCAAACAGGCCTGTAGGGCCATCAGAATCAGACGGGTGTGTGGAGTCCATCTTTCTGAATATACGGCTCTCAACGAGGAATTTTTGTGCGGAGGAAGAGTGTTTTTCAAAAGAAGGAGGCATTCTCGAGAAAGCCAACTTGTGCGTCGTTTTAATTAATATGCTACTTTTTTGTGGTATGTGTCCGTGGAGTTTGTACGGCATCACAATATCACAGGAGAAACCCAGTTCCAATGGTGTGATTGTGATTATTAAATATTAACATCTGATCGGATTCGAGGGTGAATTAATTTAGTGAGTTATTAACAAGGTGATGAGAATGGAGCGGGAGAGCAGCTCCGATTCGCCGACCCGAGACCCGAAAGTGGTGTCGATAGAGTGCGTGAAGGGGAGCTCGAAAGGAGAAGAGTGGACGGGGGGTATGCTGGAGACGGGGGACATAGTGGAGGAGCTCCGAATCGGCGCGACGGGGAAGTCGGCGGTGCGATTCGGAGCCCCGTTCAAGAACGGCAAGAACGGCGTGCACAAGATCCTCCACGACTCCTACAAGAGCAACCGCACCTCCATACTGGTGCGGGTGCGTCGTGCTCCCCACAGCTTCGCCGAGTTGCAGGCCTGCATCGTCCCCGCCGATTCCGCCTCCAAGAAGCAATACGTCCTGCGCTCCATAACCGATCCCAATTACGTCGTCGCCTTCGTGGATCGCACCGAGTCCCACTGTTTCCACCTTCAAGGTACTCTCCTCATCTTCTGATCCCTACTTCCCTTTCGCCATGAATTAGGGCTCAACCGCAGCCTTACCTAATTACCTCCTTCTTTTTAGCTGCCCATTCTCGCTCCCCGGCCCTCCATGCTTCATTTGAATTAAATCGCGTGTAATAATTTAGAACAAGTAAAATATTATGTTCTTCACAAGGTTCAAAAAATTGGTCTGGTGATTTAATCAATTGAGTCATCGTTAAAGAATCAATAGTTAAATAACAGTAATATTAGTAATCTTTAAAATATATTAAAAATATTAAAATATATAGTTAATAATATTAAAATATTCAAGTTATAAATATATATTTATATAATTTTTAAAAATATATAATAATATTTAATAAAAATTTAAAAAATATTGGTTGAAATTGCCCATCAATTTTTTAATTTAATATAGACTAAAGATTTGATCGTTTTATCGATTTTTTGATTAAATTAACTGATTTGATCTATTTGATTTTTTTATTTTTAAATTTGATGATTAAAATTGTAAGTGCTATATATAGTTAAAGTAGTTATATGCAATTTTTTTTTTTAACTCAACAAGTTACATTACATGTTATACGTTTAAATTAATTTTATTTTATTTTTATAATTATTTATTCGATTAGCTTGAATTGTATACATTCGGACTGTTAAAATAATAGTCATTACCCTTATGAAATTTAGCATCAGGACTAAAATTTGTATGCGAACTATAAAGATTTAATTATAACATATCTAAACTTGCTTTCACACGTGAAACGTGACTAATATTAATCATTACGTAAAGTTAGAAGTTTGAAGGAGATTGTGAAAATTTAGGGTCCTAGTTTGACTTGTATGTTCATATATAATTATCGAAAAAAAAAAAGAAAAACAAAACCTGAATTCTGTATCTTAGCGGCTTAGCCGACACAAAATATTAATTTGCACATGCTTGTTGCCGCAAACTTCAATGCTATTTTTCTTGGTACAATAATTTAATACCAAACTCTATATGTAAATTCAAGTTTAATTTTGCATGCATTTAATTTAAGATAGAGTAATATCTAAGTTCTTTTATTGACTTTTCTTTCACATTGAAATATCTTCTTAAATATCTCATCCAGTTATATTGGCCCTGTGTCCTCGTACATATTTTTTTTCCCTCCACCGCAACAGTATTTCTTTCCTTCAGCTCCAAGGCTTGAAGAAAACAGTTTTTTTAGGTCTTAATTTGGATCGTTTGATAAAATTATTTAACTGTTTAGATTAATTTTTATATATTTTTTTAAAAATTTATATGATTAATTTTTAAAAAATAAAATAATATAAAATTAGACTTATAAAAATTAATCATAAATTTTTTTAACAAAAATAAAAAAAATATAAAATCAATCTAGACAGTAAAATAATCTTGTTTAACAATTCAAACCAAGGTTTAGTAAGAACATTTCCGTTCAAGTTTCGGAAGGAAGCCACTTTCCTAAAAAGGAGGGTTAGGTGAGTAGCAACACAAGCTCTTGTGTGAACCATTTTTCTTGCTTTTTTTTATTTTTTTTTGGACAATATTGAGTCAAGGTATGCTTTTTGACAATATTTAGATGATACTAAAGTTTCATCTTAAGGCTGCCAAATTTTGTTAGGAATTTGGACATCAGGCATCAAGGTGCGTGATACTCATGAGTCATGATCTCTTTTATAAGTCGTTGATGGTGAATTGTGACAGCAATTGCTTCACCTAATTTCTACTATACTTCTCCTTTTTGCAAACGAAGTGGACACCTGTTTTTCCTGATGTACTAGTGTTTTTCACATGTATTCGAGTTAGTTTGAGGAAAAGCAAACACCAAGTCCTCAACTTTTCTGCCATCTCACTTATTGCATGCACAATAGTTGCTAACTCACTGTATAGCACCAACTATTAATTTGAGAAGTTCTTGATTTTTACCCTTAGCATAGCATGCTGAATAGTGTAATTTTTCGCTTCACTGAAGTAAATTTTTGCTTGACTGTAAGGATTTAGGGTCAAGGTCTAGTGTCTTCCATAGATAATCCTGCTTTAAAAATCTCATTCACTCAGTGTCTCCACATTTTTAGCTCTTTCATATAGTAGTTTCAAGTCTGGCCAAAGCTCCAGACCTGTAAATTGGTGGATTTAAACATGTTATTTTTTGTCTATTTTAAAAACAAGTTTAAATGGATCGGTCCATTTAGTTTCACGGGTAAAATAAATAAAGCTCACGAGTCCACTGGCTGACCTGTTTATTATTATTATTATTATTATTATTATTATTATTATTATTATTATTTATAATAAATATATTATTTAGTATAAATAATCTCGTTTTATCATATTTTTATTTTATAACATTATATTTAATAAATATAATAAATTTAGATATGAAAATTTTTGTAATTTTTTAAAAATAAATATAAAATTTTTAAATTTAAATATAATAGAGTTAATTTAAAAAATATGAAAAATTAAAGTTATTGATTAATTAAAAATATTAAAGAAATAATATTTTACTTGTATAAATTGTATTTTAATAAAAAATTATTTATTTTTTTAATAAACAAATTTTTATATTATATTATTTAAATATTTAAAAAATGATCTTTCAAGCCAGTTCATTTAAACTTGCGAACTATAACAAGTAAACTTAAACATTAAAAAGTTGCTCGTTTAATAAAAGTAGCAAACTCCATAATATATATTATAATAAACCATGCATGTCGTCCCAATAGACTCTTAACTATGGTGTCAATATATAATATCTTTGGCAAGTGTTGTAAGGTTAAGTAGCAGTTACTCACGGAGCCTCACAGCAGCAAAATGAATTGTAGGTTGGAAGTTGAACCGAAATTAGCTTAGTTTGAAACTTTGACGTGGACTTAATGGAATGCGTTTAATTTGTAGCTTCAAGGAGCAGTAGGATGGTGAATGCTCTAACTAGTAATCGCCTTCAAGATGGATATGTGTCGTATCCATGGGAAAGGAGGATGCTGGAGTTGCTATCGCTTCCCAATGCAAGCAATTTTCTTTCAATGTTGCTGCTTCCCAAAGCTTCAGATCGAGTAGCTTCTCGCTACAATGATTTGGAGGACACCCTTGCCAGAGCAAATGCCTGGCTTCGTGCTGCCCAATCTTCAGGGGTACCTATTGTCTTCATCAACATCCAAACCGAGTCTCTGCTCACCAAGGTAAACACTAACAGCTAAATGCATGCCTCCATTGTCATGCTACTTCTGAGTATGTCTTGTGACTCTTGTCTTGTATTTGCGTGACAGATATCAGGAGAGACAGCTTCCTCCACAGTGAACGCAGGGTCGTTATCTGACTTGTCAAACCTTGCAAATGCTAGCCTCTACGGCTTTGAGGATTACCATGGAGTAGACATAGGCGTTGTAAGAGCAGTTCGCCTGTGGTATGCTCCCATTGGAGGAGAGTTCTCTGTTGAGATCAAACTAAAGGAGAGTGACACGAAGCTTGGGTTTGCCATTAGTCGCACAGAAGAGGTCTGTGAGTGGGTTTGTGTGTGTGTGTGTGTGTGTGTTTTGGTCCATATATATATATATATATATACATTCGTCAATATTGCTTGAAGGGCTTTGCTGATTCATAGTTCACTCCCCTGGGTTTTGCAGGGATTTATATTCATCTCATCAGTGATTGATAACGAAGAGAATTTTCCTGGTACGAGGTCAGGGCTGAGCTATCTATACAAAATAGCAACAGAGAGTTCAAGGTTGCTGGTGGTTTCAAGAGTGTCAAATCAAAAAGTGCTTCCATGGATGGTGACTTCAACAGGAGCCCTTCGGTGTTACGACACCGTTTCCATCAGCCAGAAGCTGTCCCTGCACCGTCACACCGGAGTTCCCATCGTCATGCATTTCTTCGTCTGGGACACACCATTGGCTTCTTCCAGCGGAGCCCTCCCTGTAATGAGTCCCTCTGTCTTGCCTTCGCCGCCCCAAGTTCAGTTGGCACAACATCCTAATCAAACTCACAATCAAATACATCCATTGCTTCCCGAACCATCTTCTCCAGATTCAGGTGAAGTCATCAGTGATGCATCACTCCCCACTCCCAGGATTGAGAGAGACACAGCTGGCGAGCTCTCCTTCAGATTCCATAATTTCTCCTCCTCTAGCAACTGGGTGTGATATTCATATGCCATACCCACTTGTTCTATCCTTTCTCTTCTTGGTTTCCTTCCACCTTGTTTTGCTACTAATGTACATGTAATATAATATGCATTCCTCCCCTCCCTTTTAGGCTTGGAGATTTTGTTTTAAGTAGTTTTGTTATAGAGGGAATTAACGCAAAACAAAGAATATAAGAGTGTAAAATTAAACAGAGAACACACGTGAATATATGTAATTTAGTTAATATCACCTATATTTACAAGCAGGAATAAAATTTTTAATCTTCTCGTAAAAGTTTTTGAGTACAGTACATAGTAACTGAATACAAATATGTATATTATAAATACCAAACTGATCGAGTCGCTCCATAACGCGAAAGACGCACCCCTTACTTACTTCTGGGCTCGACCTTATTAATCGATGTTCTACTCACCTTATATATTTCCAAAATTTTACTCTTTCGAATTGTTTTCCCAAAAAAATTTGATTTGGGCTATAAATATTCAAGTTACTTAACAAGTTTGTTCAGGAGGAAAAAATAATAATAAAAAGAAAACATAATAGAGCAGACTGAATTTGCTTTTGAAGTTTATGTATAGTATAATCCTTGCTGGGCTTTCCCTTAAAGAGTTAGGAAAATGTGATGCAAGATATTCAAGCTACAAATTCAGAAACATGGCGGGCTAACTTTGTGGTCCTCACACATTGTAGCTTTTGAGAAGATTTGAATCTACCCTCTAAGCTACAAATTCGAGAAATTCATTATTAACTAAAATTCTAATTTTGTCTCTCACATATACTCTTTTTTAAATTTGGTCTCACAAATTTTTATTTTTAATTTAGTTCATCACGTATTGATATAATATCAACTTAGCCCCTCATAGATTTTTATTTTTAATTTAATCACTCATATATTGATATGTTATCAATTTAGTCTTTTACATATTTTTATTTTTAATTTAGTTTTTCAAAGATTGATATGTTATCAACTTAGTTCGTCACAAATTGATATGTTATGAAATTGAGAATGAAAATTTGTCAAAAAACTAAATTGATAGTAAGTGTTAAAGCATAATTTCCTACCTCTGTATTTCTGTTATCAGTCATGGGACTATACAGAATTTAGTTATCTCTTTATTATTTTTTTTGTATTTGCCTTTTCCATATTTCACTCTCTTGCATGCACGTGTACTCTTTTCTGTTATGGAATAGCCTATATATTGTAATGCTCACTGTACACAAAATATTGAAATGGAATACAATCAGCTATTTTTGTACATTTAACCTTTTCTGCATTATTCTCTGATATGGTATTAGAGCCAGGTTGACCTTTAATGTCAAGTATGGCTGATAGCTCTCAGTCATCCAGTCCTCTCTCTTCTTCTTCTATTTCAACAGTATCACAAATTTCTGCACCTATTAATTCCCTTCCCCATTTCATTACTGTTAAACTTAATCATGATAGTTATTTAATTTGGAAAGCTCAAATCATACCTTACCTTCACAGTCAGAAGCTTTTTGGTTTTTTTGATGAAACTATATCTCCCCCGCAAAAAATATTGGCTGATAACAATCCAAATCCTGAATATAATAAGTGGTTTCACCAAGATAAACTAATTCTCTCTGTTTTAATTTCTTCTCTTTCTGAGAATCTAATCCCTTATGTTCTACAGTGTAAAACCAGTCATGATATTTGGAACACTCTGGAAACGCTATTCACCAGTCAGATGCAAGCTAAATATATACAGATCTATTCTCAACTAGCATCAGTTAAGAAAGGGGGAGACACTGTCGCAGAGCACTATCGAAAAGTTACCTTGCTTGTTGACTCCCTTGCCGCTGCCAGAAAACCACTTTCAGATACTGAATTTGGTGCTCATTTGATGTCGAGTCTTGGTTCAGATTTTGATCCGATTGTTGCGTCTCTGTCAACGTGCCATCCGCCTCCCTTCTCTATCGAGTTGCTTAGCCATCTTCTTACTTTTGAGTCTTGTCTACTTCTTCAGGTGTCTTCTACGCAATCCACGCCAGAAATCACAGCAAACACAGCTGCAATTCAAACGACTCAGTCAAACAGAGGCAGTCGTGGTCCAAACAGGGGACGCCGTGGCAGACGTGGAGGCCGTGGTGGTGGACGCTTCTGCAGCCATGGTGGTGGCGGTCGTTTTGCTAGTTGACGTGGTTCCAGTCATAGTAGTTGCTCCCCCTCTATTTGTCTGTCAAGTGTGTGGGCGACCGGGTCACGGAGCACTGATCTGTTATCACAGATACAATCAGTCCTATCAAGAAGCACCCCCTTCCTCTGCTGCAGCACATTACTCATCTACTGGCACTCATGACTCTCACCTCTGGTATCCAGATACTGGAGCCACTCATCACATGACTTCGGATTTTTCCGACCTCATTTTATCTGCTGACCCATATTATGGATTTGATATTGTTGAAATTGGTGATGGCTTTGCGCTTCCTATTCAACATATCAGTGCTGGAAATTTACCCACTATCTCTGGCAATTTTCTCCTCTCTAACCTTTTACATGTTCCTTCTATTTCCAAAATTCTCCTCTCTGTCTCTCAAGTCTGTAAAGATAATAATGTATTTTTTGAATTTCATGCTAATTTTTTTCTTGTGAAGGATTCCCGCACCAAAGCTATCCTCTTTCGAGGACCAAATAATCATCAGCTTTACTCCATTTCCAGTCCAAAGGGCACATGGGCACTCAGACTTCTCTTTTTCAATGGCACCAAATATAATGTCTATACTATTTATGAATCTGTTGAGTGATATGATAAATTTTGAAAATAAAATACTTATAAAATATTTGAGCTTTCGAAATAATTGACTTTTGGTATAATTAAAATACAAAAAAATTCAGATTTGACATTTAGCAATCAGTTGACTGATCCTTGACTATCAGTAGACTATTTGATTAAGGTTTTATTTAAACTTGAAACAGAGAAGCATCAGTCAACTTGCGTAAACTGATCAGTCAACTGATGTACTACTAATTTTAATTTTTCGGTAAAAAGTAATTCCAAGCATGGTGGGTTTCTCTCTAAAATTTACATGTAATCCATAACCATACTTAAATGATCATTTGTAGATTTTACTAGAATATCAAGAGTTTAATTACAAATATATAGTATGATCTAAAAGTTACAAAACATGATATTCCATACATTATATGACATTTTTTCCATATTTCTACCTAAGGAAACAACATAGTTAGTTATGCAACATATACTTATTTCTCTTCTTTTCCCTCTTTTTATGCTTCAGTTCCTGAAATGGTAATTCATCACAAAACAAGGTGAGATGTAAAATCCCAGTAGCTAGCATATTGTAAAATATTTTTACCATTTCGGTCATGAAAGGTATTCTAATAATATAAATCATTTCCAATAAATGATATGCCATCATATTAATACACATGTAGGATAAGTCACACTTAACTTAATGTCCTATACTTGACTCTTTCCCATTAAAAGCAATTCATGTCTCATGAGGAATTTATGTCGTCTCACGGGGAATTCTCCAGTCCTTTCATCCCATAAGAACTTTCACATCCTATAAGGAATTTATGGGCATCCCATGAGGATTTATTGTTCTATCATCTCATGGAGACATGTGATATACTTTTCATGAGAAATACGTGTTCTATGCATTCATGAAGACTCTAAAACAATAATCATGCATTAAAAGCTAATATAACACAACAAATATCTAACACATATAGCTTTTATGAGAACTACCTACCTTGATTCCCTTAGAATTGAATTTGGAGTATTATCTTTTAGCTTCTTCCTTCTTTCTCTTTTCTCTAACCTGAAAATCTTCTTTCTATGATTTTTCAAGCTCTAGAATTAAGTTAAACTAGAGGAAACAAGCTAGAAGCTTACATATGATGGTTCATTTGCCAAAAACCTTGCTAAAATTCATTCTCCTTCATTTTCTTCCTCTTCACGTTTTTTTCTCTCTCTCCTTGCTAAATTTTCAGAATTAGCTTCTTTTTCCCTCTTCTCTCTTCTAAAAGAGTCTCAAGGGCTCTATTGGGTTGGAATTTCCCCTTTTAACCCTAATATATCATTTCTAAGCCTCAATAGCATACTAGGGGTAATTAAGTAAGTTTCCTCTCATTAATTTTCAATTAAACTAACCTATTGTCGCACTTCAGCAAATAATCAGTCGACTGACTTTATCCCGATAGTCGACTGATCCCATCAATCGATTGATTCATATAAATTAGTCAACTGATTTCATCTGGGCCTAAAATATTTGTTTGACAGAGCAGAATCAGTCGACTGATCACCTCTCGTCAGTCGACCGATTGCAGATATCAGCACTTGGTCCAATTGCTAAGGCAATCAGTCAACTGTTCCTCTCAATCAGTCGACTGATGCCATCAGAGCTCTTTTTTGCCTTTATTCTTAACTCAATTATCCTAATTTCTCATGCCTCTTTTTTGTCACTTCATCCTAAATATCCAAAAACATTAATTTCTCAATTTCTATCACTATTTTAAATTGAAATGAAGAAAATATAACTTAAATGCAAGAAAATATGGGATGTTACAATTCTACCTCCGTTAAATGAATTTTGTCCTTAAAATTCAAGGTCTTACCTTAGTCGAACAATTCAAGATAAGTTTGCTTCATGTGGTCCGCCATTTCCCATGTAGCTTCTTCTTGTGTCAACCCTTTCCAGACAACTCTTATTAAAGGAATTTGCTTGTTTCTTAATGATTTGATGCGAGTGTCAATTATTCTATCCGGTTTCATTTCATATGTCATGTTATCTTGTAAACGCAATTTCTCATGTTCAATAATATGTGTAGAATATGAGAGATATTTTCTTAATTGGGATACATGGAATACATTATGAATGTTGCTTAGATTGGGTGGTAGGGCTAGTCTATAAGATGTGGTATCAAGTTTTTCAATAATTTGAAATGGTCTCGCATATCTAGGTTTAAATTTTTTTGCTTTTAATACTCTGCCTACAGTTGTGACTGGGGTGATTTTTAGAAAAACATAATCACCAGTATTAATGACATAATAATAATAATGAAAAAGATGGTGTTTGCAAGTATTAATAAATGAAAAGCTAAAACGAGTATTGCCTTTGTGTAGAATGGATTCGCGCTTAATTAATTCAGACTCATTATTTACGTGGATATCTGTCAAAGATCCTTCGATAATAATGTGGCAGCTAGTTATTTACCTAGTCAGGATTGTATCAGAATTTGAGCAATACAATTGGAAAGTTCATCTCACCAGTGCGATCTATCATTAATTCATTGTAGTGTCGCTTTAAATCTTTGATACACGGTTTTTATCTTTTTGAAATAAATGACACGGTAAGAGTTTTAATTTAAAGAAGTAAGCAGATTATTCACACCCTTCTTGTTTATTACCCTGTAACTGAATGTTTGAAATTTTAATATAGTTATGGCATTTGCTAGCTTTCAGTTCATACACTAGTTTTTTTTTGGTGGTAAAAATTAAATATTAGAACAATTAAATTTTAAAAAATTAAATTAATTTTTTAAAAAATATATTAAACATTAAAATTAACCTTTTTTTAAAATATAATTTTAATTATTTTGAATAACAAAAATTATGTATTGAAAATAGAAAACTTCAAAAAATAGAATTAAATTTTAAAAAAAATAAACTAAAACTTAAAATATGAAGAAAAATAAAATTTCATAAGAACTAACCCACCTAAGTTCTAAGAATTTTTATGGGTTGGACTAAAAAACCTTTTTAAAAATAAGTTATTAAATTATTAACATAATGCATATCATTATATTTGTGGCTTTAGAACATTGCAGCCGCATTGGGCAACCCTCACCCCTTACTCAAGCTCTCTTCCCTTCTTTCCTCTTCATTTTTGGCTTTTCTCCTATCTTTAATGGGAGTTTTGGCTACTTTCTACATGGAAGATCTCTCCTCTCTATAGGTAAAGGACTTTTTGAAGATGCTTAGCCTGTGAACGCATCGGGAAGATTTTGGAGAGAGGTTAAACGATGTCAAAAAAATTTCTACTGCACCTCACGCCAACATTTTTGGTGAATGTCGACGCTATTAGGATTCCACACTATTTTTCTTCTGCACCGCTTGCTGAAGTCTATGGTGAATATCGACGCTGCTTTTCATCCTAACGGCGGTGGTTCTATGGCGGCTAATATCAGGGATAGCCAGGGAGCATCTCCGACCAAGGGATATGATGCGACGAAGGAAGCCGACCCATCTCCTTGTTCTCTTTAGTTTATTTCTTTTTTCTAATATATTTTTTGGGTGGTTTTTGGGCTTTACCAGCTCACTTTGGATATTAAGCATATATGTCAGCTTGTATTTTTTCTTTGGTTTTTAGAAAATTAGTTTTAATATAGAGTTAGAGGTGCATTATCTCTTTTAGTCTGCTAGATTTAGGGCTAGAAGTGTAATGCCTTTATTTAGTATTATATTTCTGTTGTGTATGTCTTATACTGATTTTTAGAATATGTTATCTTAAATCATATATCGCTTTTCTATAAATTTAAACTTGTAATATATTTGACGATTTTTAGGCCAAATATATTTTATGTAATCCTAACTTAATACCCAATTTAATGAAATTTATATTCATTTATCAAAATAAAAAACATCTCATTATATGATTGGGATGGATTGATCCGTTGGACCAAGTCCATTTTAAAAACTAATAGTGGCAGCCACACCAAAAAAGAAAACTACTTAAGTAGCCCAATCCCAATTGTTTATTGTTTTGGGTCATAGCTCAATCCAAACATAATTCAAAAACAGAAAAGTGAAAAACAACAGACTGACGTGTTATTGGTTGTTTACTAATAATGAAACGGATCGCGGTCCGTGCCTTCCGTTGAAGAACAACATCAACCGTCGATTAATACTCCCATCGACGGTTCTATGTGCTCCGTTGTTTTGATCTTGCTCTCCCCTAAACATTTAATTTCCCGCCCCAAGCATCACCATCTCCGCCTTATATATACCCCCGAACTCATCCTTCTTCTATCATCACCTTCGAAAGCACATTTACTAATTCTCTCTTTTGTCCCTTTCTCAAGAAAAAGAGAATCGTTGTGACGCAAATGGCTCGTACAAAGCAGACCGCTAGGAAGTCCACCGGAGGAAAGGCACCGAGGAAGCAGTTGGCCACCAAGGCTGCTCGGAAGTCGGCTCCGGCGACCGGAGGAGTGAAGAAGCCTCACCGATTCAGGCCTGGAACGGTGGCTCTGAGAGAGATCAGGAAGTACCAGAAGAGCACGGAGTTGCTCATCAGGAAGCTCCCTTTCCAGAGGCTAGTGAGGGAGATTGCTCAAGATTTCAAGACTGATCTTCGTTTCCAAAGTAGCGCTGTGGCTGCTTTGCAGGAGGCTGCGGAGGCTTATCTGGTTGGGTTGTTTGAAGATACAAACCTTTGTGCTATTCATGCTAAAAGGGTTACCATTATGCCTAAGGATATTCAGCTTGCTCGCAGGATTAGGGGCGAGAGGGCTTAAAGTTTCTGCATTGTAGTCATTGTAATGGGAAATTGGGTATTATATTCTTTTGTCCCAATGTATGAATTATGATTTATGAAACAATGATCGTGTTTGTCATCTCAATTGTACCGATTTCAGATTCACAAGTAGCTCGGTTCTACTGCTTTTTTTTTTTGGGATTTTTAACTTATTTTGATTTAATCGCCAATACAGGAATGGGCTGGGCTTTCGCGTGGCCCAAATAATCATTTTAATAAGAAATAAATCACTAAGTTTGTTACGGCCCACCCGTTATAACATTATGGCGGGAAACAAGTGGTGATTATAATGACATTTAGGATCTCAAACCTGCCATTGCTCAAGTTTGCGCGCGGGCAGATGGACAAATATTTGGTTCATGCCAAATCCTCCATTGACAATGCTCCCTCTCTTCGTAGGTAAACTTGTTTTCGTCAATGCTCCCTCTCTTCGTAGGTAAACTTGTTTTCGTTTGTACTTGATTTTCTCCTTTCGTTGCTGACGTTTGTGGCGAAATCGTGTTTTGGTTGAAAGGCGTCACTGGAAAAGGGGTTCCATAGAATTAAATGGGAGGTTTGAGTCTAATTATCGTCATCAGATGTTTGACTTGTTAACTCGTTCCTATTCCGAGGTGTGTCAACTTTTAATTGGGTTCTCTATAGGTGAATTCAGTTTGATGGTCGAGTATACCTTTTTATTATTGGTTGAGTTACTAGTAGTCGAAGTTTAATCGTGGAGCTGCTTTATTTTGTAAAGGTTGGAGCTTTCCCTCATTTATATCATGTAAATGGAGATGGAGAGCCTTGCCAATCTCATGTACGTAGTTTGCAGTCTTAGTTGTCTACAAATTGCAATCATGATGAACTTTCACATGCTTTTGATACTCTGGATTTAAATTAGTTATTTCCTTGGGTTTGCTTTTCAGGTGAATCGACTTGCAAATGAGGCAAATATTGGTCAACGAGTGTCATTTAGAAAGTCCGTATCTCCCCTTCTTTCTGTCCCATGAAATCCTCTCTGATCCATATGCAAACTTTAAGTCCTGTAGTTGTGTGGTTACATATGAGTGTTTTTCCCCTTCAGTTTTCTTGTGTGAACTGTGAACCATTTATGCTGTGTCCGTTCTTTGCAATAATGCTTTCTCAATAGCAAACAGCTTAAATTTGTTTTCTGACAGGCAAGGCATCTCTGCAGTAGACTTCGACAACAAGGTAAACACAGGCAATCAGTTACTGCTGCGATCATGAAATGCAAGAAAAAATTGAAAATTTGATAGAGCACTTGAGTAATATTGCAAATACTCAACGTGAAAATTTGCATTTCAAACTTCAAAGAAAAAATTATAAAGCATGGTGTAACTAGGTTTTACAAATACTCAACGTGAAAATTTTGATAGGTCAAACTTCAAAGGCTATGATACAAACTAAATGTTAAGTATCTTGACACACTGTTGTTGTTTCTATATCACGATTTTTGCATTGTTTATGTGAATTTTATTTTTTGTTTATTGTAAGAAAAACACAATTAATTTCATTAGTTCTTGATGGTCATATTGTTTTGTGTTTTGTTTCTGACTTAATGTTGCATTCATACTATTTTTGAACTGTATTCTAGGGAATATACTTGGTTTTTGACTTAATGTTGCATTCATACTATTTTTGAACTGTATTCTAGGGAATATACTTGGTATCTGTGACAAAATCAGGTTGCTTAACGGTACATGACTTTGAATCTCTTTATTGTCGGATACAAGAATTAACATGTAAGTTCATCTATAGCAGTTTCGTTTTTTAAGAATTTCTAGAATGCTATTCTTCTTACGAGAGAATGTTAGTGCAATGCAACAAAAGCGTACATGCCCTGTTGGCCAAATCTTTGATCTCACACTTTCTAGGACAGTAACACAACTGTGTCGATGGCAGTTTTTTTTCATTAATTTTCCTTGTAGGCTTGCAAGAAGATGAAAGCAAGCATGTACTGCACCTTCAACTTACTCGATCACTTGATGCTGTTCGATGGAATCCTATTAACCAGGATGAGGTTTCAACTCAGTTATTTCTTCTTATACAGCATTGTACAGTCTAAACTATGGATGAAGATAATATACTCAATTCATATTTACCACATGTTGTGGAAATTGCTTTGAGAGTTTGAGTTTATCTTTAAGTTTCCTCTTTGTAGCTAGACTGTTATATGTCAAGGCTAGTACTCTGGTAAATTGGCACCATTTTTCCTTGTTATAGGAAATTATTGTCATTACATATTGAGGATATTAATCAGGACGTGGTTTCAACCCAGTTAAAATTTCTTCTTACTCAGCATTGTACATTCAACATTATAGTTGAAGATTAATATATTCAAATCATCTTTACCACATGTTCTTGAAAATGCTTTGAGTTTATCTTAAGTTTCCTCCCTTTTTAACTAGTCTATTACATGTCAAGGCTTGTGTTCTGATAAATTGGCATCATTTTTCTTCGTTACATGAAATTAATACATTTACATGCAATTTGTCATTTTAGGTTGTCTGTGCATCAGTGAAAAGTAACGAAGTACTCATATTTGATGTTGGTTATGTCTCTTCTGAACCGGTTGAAGTAATATTCCAGTCTTATCTAATTTTTATCTTTCAGAAATCACGTTTCCACTTTCAATTCACAGTCAAATTTGATCATGTACTTCTACGGAATTATCAACTATAATTTTTTTTTCTCTTTACAGGTGTTAAGAACAAGACAAATAACCACAGTTCATGGATCCAGCATTCACAAGGGTCTTTCTGATGTTGCCCTCATGCCAAATGACCCAAGGTGTGTAAGTAGGCTTTTATTTAAAGGAACTGTATTTTTTTTTTGTTGGGTTTTTTTTTTGATAAGATGAGAGAATGAATTTGTGACAGTGTCACTCATTAGTTATCACGTCTACACTAAATTAAATATTGTTCTGTTGACATAAAATTCTCGCCATTTTGCTTGTTTTTATTTCATATTTGATTCATTATTAAGTTGGACAATTCTAGAAGGGATAGGCATGTGCATGTGATTGATAATGGATGTTGGTTTCCAATCACGTTATGTGATTGTTATTCCTGCAAAAATGATACATAGTGAATCTTTTACAAGATGTGCTTTAACATGATTACATAGTTTTCCTGAAATATTTGATTGGTGATCATACATATCTCATTGAGGAACATGAGCTTGCATTTTCCTAATGCTTCATCACCCATCAAGTTCATGTGCATAGTTTAGAAAGGTGCTAGATATTTTTTTTTTGCGGGTTGGGGGGGCGGGGGGTGTTGGTGGTCATCATAAAAGAAAACACTGGCCTTCCCTTCCAAATTGGGATGTTTATGTCATCTGTAACAGCTTAAGATGCCCATCTTGCAGGTGTGGAGACTTTTATGTTCTCCAAAGTTAAATTATTTTATATTCACTAGACCAATAACCTTTTGTTTTGCCAAGTCAATGTAACTAATATTCAGATATTGTTTATTAAGACCCATAGATTATATTTCTCCTAAAGCTTCGTTGGTCAATTTTACCAGGATATTTGCTTCTGATACACACGGTGTAATCAATTTATGGGATAGAAGAGTGAAAGCTCTACCTTGCCTGGAGCTTACATCTAGTTCTTCTGGAACCCTTAACAGCATCCAATTAAATGCAGAAAATGAGGTTGAGTACTTTGTCTATATTCTATTATGTTATCCTCTTGATTCTCCAGAAAAGATGAACTGTGTGCCTGTTTTTCCTTGGAAAAGGCGGAATGGTGTTGCTTTAATCTTTTCTCTTATTTTGTGCTGGGAATATCAACCATGTGTCATTGAGTGTTATGACTGAATACACTTCTCTCCAGAAATGATTCGTTGAGAGCAGATTTTTAGAGAGATTTTAAGGGATTTTAAGTTTAGTACGTCCTAGAGGGAGTGTGACCACGAATTCTAGGTCACATATATCTCCAGGAGCTATATTCGACTTGGTTTTTAGTTAGTCAAATGGTTAATATTCTTTGTCTTCTGACCTGCATTTTTTAGTATGGGAAATAAGAGTGTGGCAGGGGCTTTGCAATGCTTATGACCAAAAGTCTTCAAGTTAGAATTCCAAAGGCAGTCAAAGATATTAGTGATGACATTGAGTGCGCTATTCTTATCCCACTATGATTTTGAGTTGAAATAGTTACATAGAAGGCTTTCAAAAAGTTCGAATTTTTGATTTTCATTGCATTGAAAAACCAAATGATATTTTTTGAAGTAAATAATCATATTTATAATGAATTAATGAAGCAAGTGGACCAAATGTCTAATTTTAGTATTTCTTGTACAACCCATGTCCACTAATAATATATGCTGATTAGTCACGAGTCTTTATCGTTTCATTAACAAGTCTTGAGAATCTGGGTATTTTGCACAATAGCCACTCCTCATGGCCAAACACAAATGGTGCTTAACTCAGTATTCGCCTGACAAAACTCCAGTTGGTAGCACACAAACAATTGCACTAATGTAGGTTTGAATTCCGCGTGTTTTGTGTATGCCTTATGTAATTTTTTTTCTTTCCATTCAATACTTTGAGAAATTATTAACAAGGAATATTCTATTTATTCCAGCTTATTTTTGGTGCTGGGAAGCATGGGATTGTGTATGCGTGGGATATACGTGGTGGAAGAGCATCTTCTACTTTCCAAAGTCACAAAGAGGTTATTCGTTATTTCTTGAGAAAGGGACGAACAAAAAAAAACTGCATGCAAGTTAATCGCTTAGCCAGTCCTAGAGTCTGCCATTAATTGATTTTGATTTAGTAATATAATCAACATTGTTGCTCAAGATTAAGTCTCAGAATTAAGAAGATAATAACAGAACCATACGGAAGTGAATACCTTACTTGACTTTCGTACACTTTTTAAGTTTACTTTTAAAATAGGAGACACAAAAATTATTTATCTTATATGGTAATCAAATTGGCTTGTCATTAAGTCTTCTTGGGATATGGATCTTACCAGATATATATATATATATATATTAAATTTCTGTCGTGCTCTTCGTATTTTGGATATATACATAAATACATAAGATATAGGCTTGTAACCTCATGAGTGTCCACAGCTTATGCATGTCTAAATTGGTGAGTGACTTAAACTTATGCCTTTACGGTGTTAACGACCTTGTCTCCGTTCTATGGTCTGCAGCATAGAATGCAAGTACATTAAACTTTTGTTAGTGGGGTCAATAAAGCATTGACTTGTTCGCTGGATCTAATGCACAATGTTTTATAATACTCAGCTTTCTAATTCTGACTCAACTTCCTTTTAGATAACTCATCCACCTGTAGCGTCATTGAAGTTGGCATCACTGCTAGAGAAGATTGGATCTCTTAAGGTATATTTATTCTTCGTACTCATTTTGTTGTTTATACAATTTAAAACCGGTGCAGAACAACTTCCTTATAGATCTCTAATGTTAAGATCTATACATATTGTTATGCAGGCACAATCAGATATTATTCCAAAGGAGATACACTCTATCAATCTTAATCCATCTTGTCCGTACCAGTTGGCATTCCACCTTGATGATGGCTGGTAGGTCTTCAAATTTGACACTTCTGCATCTGCAAGATAGCACTTTCTGAGTAATGATTTCTCTTTCCTCAACTAAGAACAATAAAGATACTTCACAAATTCTATAGTTTTAGCCTTCGAAAGTGTTGTTAAAAGTAAATGATTGATTTGGCCCCCAAAAGATAGATGTATTAATTTGGTCCTTAAAAGATTATATTTGTCTCTATTTATTCTTTTCGTTACTAAAACACAAAACCTTGTCATTGTCCAAACATCACTTTGATGGATAGAGGGATAGAATTGAAAGTTGAAACACTTGTTTTTTTAAAAACTAAATTGACATATTTGTAATCTTTAAGGGACCAAATTAATAATTTACTATTTTTTTGTTATTATTTTTATGACTAGGATGTAGGAATTGAAATCTTGTGATTTTTCATTTTTATCACTTATTGTTTGCCAAGTGATGTTATGTCATCTCTAAATGGCCCATGCATTGTCTTTAATTTTATTCAGAACTAAATTGGGAAATAATGAGCCTTTAGCTAAATCGGAACGTCCAATTGACCGGCAATCAGCTGTTGCATTTGATTCAATAGTGATGTACACTTAATTTTTTTTTTGCTGCGTGTTGAAATTTCTAGTCAGAATTAATTGTTTCCCTTACTTCTTTGCACTGGTTTTAGTTGATCTTCCCTTAACAATCTGTTGTAGGTCAGGTGTTCTAGATATTTATAATCTTAAAGTTACGCATATTCATTGCCCTCCTCCGGCTTGGTTGTAAGTTCAGTACTTGATTCTTTTTTGATGTTTGTTGGAAGGCCCGATAAACTAAATCTGATCATTCTGTATTTGCTGGTCATTTCTTGTTAGAAATGATTCTTATGTGCCAGCTGAGCTATCATATATCAGAAAACCTTCATGGTTATCCTCATGCCCGGTAAGAATTTCTTATGAACTTTCCTTGCTGCACTTATATTTTGTTTATTTCAATCGTTTTTCCCTTTAATTGTTCAAGCACAACCAACGTTAGTTAAATTACATGTTAAGATCATTTCCTGCATCTTTTTTATTGCTTTTGCCGTAACACTACCAATAGCCAGTAATGAACTTTATTTGCTTTTTAATACATGGACTCTGCAAAGCTCTCACTCTCGCAAAACAAGATATAACTAGTTTTTTGCTGTAACCAAGTGCAGATTTATGTGGTTGGGTCTTCTTCTGACTGTGGCATTCATCTCTTGGATTTCTATCCCAGCACTAGCTCGCCAAGCCATGTGGATTACAAGTAAGGCACTGCGACAGTGAGATATATATCAATTTGAGAATACTTGTGTACAGTTGACATAACATGGTGAAATAGAATACCACTGGAATGAGTATATCTGAAGTTCTTTATCTTCTATGTATCTATTTGTATATGAAATAATGAAAGCATGCATATTTAAGTATGTTTGTATGTATGTCTAAAATTATTACATTCTGCACTATTCTGAACAGTTTTAGTATTGTTATTTCCAGGGAGGATGTACAGGACATCTCGAGGGGGAACAACCAAAATAATCAGAACAGGTTTCTTCCTTTGTCTGAAGGAGTTACTGCATGTGCTGCTCATCCCCTATATAATACCATCATAGCTGGAACAAAGCAAACATCTTTGCTCGTGATTTCCCAGAGACAAGAGTCATATGGAGGTGGAGAATAGTCCCCAACATTCATGGTTGTTTTGGGTGAACTAGTTGCTCTATTTAAATGTCTTTTACTTGGCTGATTTTGCAAATGAGTCACAAATCACAATCTGTGTAACAGGGCATTCTAGTATAACTTTCTTGTATATAAAGCTGTGTTGAATCCCCACTCAGTACAAAGTGAGGAAAACTTGATTTCACATATTATCTACAGTAAATTTTCTTGTTCAATATGAGATTCATTCTGCCGCTTATCCATGCCTTACCCTCAAGCTGTTACAAGTATACTAGAGTTCTGTTGGCAGCTTTATTTTTTGAACTACATTTCATTTTCGCCCATTGTATTTGACAGTCAAAAAAATCTACTTGATGATAGGCTAATGGCTTTGAAGTATTTAATGTCTTTGAGAGTAGGCAGAGTTTAATTATTGTTAGAACATAGAATTAATGTAAATAACAGCATGATTCTAAGTTTAGTATTACTTATTCTAGTGTTCCTTTTATTATATACCTATTTAATTAAGCTTAATTTATTTACTAGTACCGTCGCAGCATCTTGACAAGTTTCTCTGGGCCATTCAATATTGAAGAATCTACTTATCAATGTGAATTGGCCAGTTGGCTTCCAAACACAATCACCTTTCCTCCAATCCTTATCTCCCACCCCATCTTCTTTGTTATTTTCTGCTTTCTACAAGAGTAATTACCATATAAGAAGTAGCTTTCAAAAAATAAAAAAGGAAAAAGGAAAAGATATACATCACAAATAATAATAAAAAAAAAGCAGTCTTGTGCAACTAACCTATAAAGGTATACTCATTACTACCAATCACGTGGATCAACTGTTAAGGTGTTGTCTTAGCTTTATCAGAAGTCTCAAGTTTGATTTTTTAGAAGTGCAATTGTGTTAAAATTTAGTAGGGAGAGCTTTGTCACTCATTGTGGTCTTACCCGGCTAGAATTTGGATTAGTTGACATAAGCGTAGTGTTTGAATACCGGATAATTGTTTATCAAAAAGAAAAAAAAAGACAT
The DNA here is from genome assembly GCA_037074585.1 of Biancaea sappan. NCBI lineage: Eukaryota > Viridiplantae > Streptophyta > Magnoliopsida > Fabales > Fabaceae > Biancaea > Biancaea sappan. The sequence continues at coordinate 913,010 of CM073501.1, read as the reverse complement.
ATCCCATTATAATGTATCATGTTACATTTCTACAAACCAAAATTCTTTGCTTAGCCAAAAAAGACCATTCCATTAGCACTAATAGGTGGTATCTTTTTGGACCTCACATGATTAGACAGTCCTATTTGGTTAAGCAGAAGATCTGCAAACATACTTATACTAATCATTGCAAGGAGTACATTAAATAAACTCGATATTGTATTTTATGTACTCGATAAATGTGAGACTTCTATATTAGATATTTCTTTCACTTTTATCCCGTGCTTTTATCATATGCATCTGCATGTATTGTATTAATATACTTTATATTTGTTTCGCTTTCTATCCAAAAATTCATTTTCTTGGCGGCTAATTGTTCTTTCATTCATTGTTTCTTTGTGCCCAATTGGATACAACAGAACAGAGTCTTTATGATGATAACATGAAAAGGAAGCATCAAGAGACATCCCCAGCCGGGAAGAATCTACAAGGACCAAAACAAAACTATTAAATCAATGGTATAAAATACATTAAATAGACAGAATGATTCATGAAATAATTACGACTAGTTTCAGATGCTTAAGCACAAAATGGGCGATGCTGTTTTTGCGGGAATGCAACAACAAAAAGAGGACAAACACTGAACATTCAACGAGGAGGCCAGTAAGTAAAACTCAACTTTAAGACTGCACAACTCAAGATTGCAGTATGTATGTATCTGTTTCTGTACAATAAAAATGTGGAGATTCCATAAAGCAGAGTTGTCATTTTACCAAATAAAGAGAACCAAGCTTGTGGGGTGATTGAGGAATAGTGTCGTTTGTTTTCTTTACCATTTCCTATTATATTCCATTTGGTACCCACAAAGAGACACAAAACCCCCATCACCTGTTTCTTTCAGGCTAGCTAGCCTGTCACCCAATGAAAATGATGTGTGGATATTTTCCCCATTACTTGCTTGCTTGCTTAGAACTCCTATTACACATTCATTTTATCATTTTAATCCAAAGTTACACTTCCATGTCCTTCTTCAAAAAAGACGTTTCCTCTTAAAACTTAAACATCTTACGATTCTCTATCAAAGTCGTATTTCAAACGTGTTAAGTGACTTAAATTATACGTTGATTTGAATTATGACTCGACTCGATTTTTTTTGAAAGCATGACCTGAAAGAGAAAAATTTAGAAGTCAAACAGAAACACTGACCTTATTGGGAGTTTAGGGTACGAAGCGACCCGCGATCCATTTTATTTTATGTGCGATTATATAATTCTCATATATGTTATGTTTTCGGTTTCATCATATATTCTGAACAATTTTTTACCAGTAAAACAATAAAAAAATTTTTTGTCCGTAAATATAGGTTACATTGATCAAATTACTTTAAATTTGTGTGTTCTTTGTTTTTTCATATTATTTATCTTTTTTGTTTTTGCGTTAATTTTCATGACAAAGTGTTTGATAATGAAGAGAATGCCAAGCATAAACTTCACAAGTTTATGTATTGAAGCAAAATACCACCGAGGAAGACTTTCTACTGAGCAATTACTAGGAAGCATGATTGAGTGATCCAAAACTGAACAAATCAAAAGAGTGTTAAGACCACCAAAAGAAATAAAACTGAAAGAAGGATACTTTTAAAGGATACATATGCAGAAACAGAAAGTCATTGGTCGGATAGAAAAAGACGGGATACATCCCGTCCCATTCATCCAATCACATTCACTAACTCATCTGTGTCTAGAAAATAGTTGAAGAAATCAAGATTTGGACAAATTATAATTTTCAGAATTATTTTCAAGGAATGAGCAAATCATAGTTTGCAAAAACAACAAGGAACTTTCATTAAAATCATAATTTGAGACGAAACTACGACAAGGCAAAAAAACTTTTAAATATATTATTTTATATTAAAATTACGTTAATATAGCCAAAGAATAGTTTGTAGAAACTCAACAATAAAAATCAAACATGCTATTAATTAGTCAAAGGCAAACGCGTCTTTCTTCCAATGAAATAGCTCTTTGTGATTGTGATATTAAACCTAAGCACTAAACTGCGTGCTTTGAATATTAACTAGATAACACCAGAAATGGATTCTAACGCTACCCATTTAACAGAGCAAAAGGACGCTTTTTGCATATGGTGGTTGACTAGTTTTACTAACTTTCCCAAGTGGCTGGCTCATGCATCTTCTAATCTTTATATTTTTAAGAGACCTTTCAAAGATTAATAAATAAATAATAGTGATATCCTACATGGAATTCCATTTCCAATTCTAAAAGCAGCATTCAGATACTGCACTCCAAAAGCAAAGATTTTCTCCACTTTCAAAAATACCCTTCCCTTCCTTCCTGTAAACCATCCAAGTCCAACCATTATCTGTGGGGAATTGTATTTATATATGGCATAACTTGGCCTTTTTGTCATTTCAAAATTGCCAAGAATCATCAAAATGGACGCTTGGTCCCCACTCTGCCTCCACTGCCTTGTAAATGCATTCTCTGTAAATTGCTTGCAATTTCCCTTTAGGTCCAGAGGAAAAACTGCACCTTCCACACTTCACCATCCTTCCCATTTTCTTTTCACAGGTCTTTTATATGGACGAAATTGACCTCAGTATACTAATTTGATCAGTATTTAGTAATAATGTTTCTGTGATGAGGTTTATATACCGTGAAGGTGGCTGATACACAAAGGTCATTTAAACTGTAAATGACAGATTGAAATTAGCATGATTAATTTTTCAGTACTTTCTATTGAGTGACTTGAATATATAGTAACTCGAATTATGATCCAACTCAATTTTTTAAGAGTGCAACTCTAAAGTAAAAAAACTTGAGGAAACTAATTCGAGTCTGTGTAAATTTTTTATGTATATAATTCAGTTTTCATCATATAATTTATAGAATATTTTACAAGTAAATATTAAGAAATTTTATCTGCCCGCGAATATAAATTATATTAATTCAATCACATTAAATTCATGTGTTCTTTATATAATTAAAAAAGAAGAGTAAGACACAGAGGGTGTCCTGTGTTCACCGACTCACCATCATGATTATGATAGAGAAATGGAGGTAGCAATATACTCTGTGTGGCTAAATAACATGATTACTTACACACCGTGTATCAACGAGTATTAAAGCAACTGTCTCCTTCCCAATAACCCTAACTTCAAAACTCAAACTTAGTGGCATAGTTAGTACTAAAGCCATCATTATTATTTATTTGGATAGTGTTACCACCAGCACCAGATGCTTTTGCTGCCTGCCTTTTGTTGAAATCCAAGGTCATATTGGTAAAAGTATCTCTCTCTCTTTCTTTTCACATGCCCTCATTCCCATCAGAGCAAAGACAAAACACACTGGAGTTGATTTGGGATGCTTCTCTTCTCTCTATCCCTCAATCTCATTCTGTTGCCACTTACCATAGATACGGTCTTATCTGAAAATCAAATCCAGCAGTTCAATACTCACAACCACAAACTCTGAGCATACAATCACCAATCAAGTCCACATATTAAATTTGTTTCCGGAATTCTGATGCTGGTGCTGTGTGGGAGTTCATGGCTACAGTGACGCAGATATATGGAGATGAAGAGCGCAAGGAGAAGGGTGAAAGTGAAATGAGGAGGCAGGAAATTGAGAAAGCCATTGCAAAAGCAGTGGAGCTCAGAGCCCTTCATGCTGCTTTAATGCAACCCAATACTGCTTCCATTGCCAATCCTCCATTCCCATCCCCTTCCCCTGCTTCTCACTTCTCTGCCCATGATTACCCTGTCTTCACTCCCGTAAGCACCATCTTTCTTTCTCACCAATTAACATGTCTGAAATGTTGTGATTTTGATGCTTCATCATGTATCTTACTGTAGTTGGAAACTCTCTTTCAGACTTGTTATTGTTCTTCTGTCTTGTCAATCGCTTTTAGGTGAGATAGTTACTAAGTTTTGGAGCTGTTGTTGACTGAAGTTCCATAACCTAATAACCGATGAAAAAACTAGGCAAGAATCGTGTTTTTGGCTTCTTTACTTTTCAAGATTCCTGCTTTCTTTTGCCTGTCATGCTACTTGTAAGGTTCAATCAGTCAGTCTCGGTTCATCTGAATTAAGAGGTCAATTTCAAAAGATTGATGCTTGTTATCTGCTCTTTGGCTGTTTTCCATCAAATTCTTTCTACAGAACAATTTTATTAACAGTAGAATCATTGACAGAGCTATGAAGTTGAAGCAGTGGGAGGGTATCAACAAATCCCTATGAAAAGCGGAACTGTGTCAGAATGTTGGGATGAGAAGGAGGTAGAAGCAGGAAACCCTATGGAAATCATTGCACACGATTCCAAGGAGAGATCAACTTCAAGAAAGCCTCCAACTTGTGCTTCAGATGACGCCAAATCTGTGACTGGTTCTTGTGCTAACCACATAACCTTGCTTCAAGCATCACCCCCTGAGAGTAATAGTAACAGTAATGAGTACTGCAAGTGTAATAGAAGAAACAGTTTGGATGACTTCAATTCTCTGTCTTCCTGCAATCGATTTAAGCCGCCCCTCATTGCTGCAGAATCTGAAGCTACCAGGAACGTGAAGACTTCCAACACTGTTGTCCCACTCACTGATTCTCACTCGTCTCTTCAATCACAGCCCAGGAACAAGGGGGTTATTTCATGGCTGTTTCCTCGGTTAAAGAAGAAGCACAAGAACGAGGCTTCCCCGAACAGAACAGAGTCCGAGGACGTTTCTCAGGTTCTGAAGGATTTAGGAATAATGTCGATTGAGACATTGAAAAAGGAGCTTATTGAGGCGAATGAGAACAGAGACGCTGCCTTGATGGAAGTTTCTGAGATGAAATCTTCATTGGGGGAGCTCAAGCAGAAGCTGGAGCACTTGGAGAGCTACTGTGAAGAGCTGAAGAAGGCATTAAGACAAGCAGTGCAGGCTAAGGATTCCCATGTTCACGAGAAGCTTAACAATCTTCCCAAGAGAGGGAAAGGGAAATCATTGGATGGAAATAATGCAGAAAATGCGATGCCGGTCAGTGAGGAAGTAATGGTAGAGGGGTTCTTGCAGGTAGTATCGGAAGCCAGATTATCAGTGAAGCAATTCTGTAAGACCCTCATAAGCCAGATTGAAGAAACTGATCATTCTTTAACCCACAATCTAAACCAGCTTCTTCAACCATATAAACTATCTCTCACTTCCAAGTACTCAAAAGCAGTCTTATACCATTTCGAAGCTTTCATCAACCAGTGTCTCTACCAAGACTTCGAGAATTGTGTTTTCCAGAAAAACGGGTGTCCAAAACTCTTAGACCCACAACAAGATCGCCAAGCACATTTCTCGTCGTTCGTGGCACTCAGGAAATTGAGCTGGAACGAGGTACTAAGAAAAGGGACAAAGTATCACAGCGAGGAGTTCAGCAAGTTCTGTGACCAGAAGATGAGTTGCATCATCACCACTCTGAACTGGACTCGGGCTTGGCCTGAAGACCTGCTTCAGGCATTCTTCGTGGCTGCAAAATGCATATGGCTGCTTCATTTGCTGGCATTCTCCTTCAACCCACCATTGGGGATCTTGAGGGTTGAGGAAAACGCAAGCTTCGATGGGCGTTACATGGAGGATATGTGTGGGGATAGGCAGAGATCACATGGGGGAAGCAGGGTGAAGATGATGGTGATGCCTGGGTTTTATGTTCAGGAGAGGGTGTTGAGGTGTAAGGTTCTTTGCAGATACAAATCTGCACTCTCATAGGTTTTGAATGAATATAATGTATGCTATTTCTTGTTTTACAGTTCTGCACTCACTTTTCTATTGTAGACAACTTGACTTCCCAAATGCGTGTCACAAAGCCATAAACTAAAACTGTGTTACCCTAAAATATATATATATATATATATATATATAGCTCGTGATCTGCTTTTTGGCGTCACAGATGTTGGGACCGACCCCGCTCCCTTCTAAGAACCTTCCCTCCTGGAGCTCTTGAGAGTTGAATCTTGCATCCACCCATTCACATGGTTTTGTACTTTTTAATAAAAAAATTACGTAGAAACATCCAACGACCCTCAGGAACTCCTAGAGAATCCTAGAAGAGAGCCGGGTCCGGATGTTGTTGTGTAGTCCAATTTCCAAGTCAAGTAGTTCACAATTCCTCCATCACCATCTCTTTGCCCACTTACTGCCACACATAATGACAGGACACTAACGCACATAACATAGTAGAAAATAGAGAAAGAAATCAGGGGATACATATAAATTTATGTAGTTTAGTAAGTGTGATTTATATCTATAGACAAAGAGAATAATTTTTTTAAATTTTTTGATAAAAATATTTGATACAGATGAGTATAATAAAAAATTGAATATAAAAATTTACAATAAAATACATAATTACTTTTTAAACCAGACCACTCCATGAGTCGCACTATATTATCGGAGGCTTTGGCCCGAATATGTAAGCAAGAAACACTGATTTTTAAATTTTTTTTTGAATTGTGCCCTCAAAATATCAAATCAGTTCATAATTAAGTAACCATATCTATATTCATGTCACGTAATACATAATCTGTCCTTTAAACTCTGTGTGTTGTCCTGTGTCAAATCAATATCTTCAAGTATTCAACAAGGTAATGCAAAAGTTGAGGATTGAGATGTAACTGTCATTTTCTCTTGTGCTCTCAGTTTATCGCTACTGTAGTGAAGTGGATTTCACGAAGGACATCCCAACAAAAAGGAAAATGCAGGAAAAAAAAAAGAAAAAAAACTCTTTCAACTTTATAAAATTAAAGCATAAGTTCTTGTAAATAAGGAGGTTGAAAGGCCAATGGGTAAACTTGTCCTCGTTTTGGAATGCGGATCCTTTGAGGATAAGGATGAAACAGTTATATCTAAGTTTTGATTTAGACTTATAGATAATTTCATTTAACAGATTAATTTAATATTTTTTTAAAAAATATTAAATTAATTTAAATTGGAGAGAACTGTTTTCTTCAAATTTAAAGAAAATTCGCATTCCTTTAGTTGTAAGAATAGAAGAAAGAAGAAAAAAAAATGAATTGATAATTTAATATTGCTGCAATTATTAGTTGCTGTAGTCATTAGAATTTCATCAAAAAAATGTCATGAAAGGAGTTTTTTAAAGTTTTAAAAGTTGAGAGAAATAAAATATGCATACTTCTAAGTTTCAAGAGATTTAAGATTTTTATGTATTTTGTCATTTGTCTCTGATATTATATCTAATACAATTTAGGACACACGGGAGGGTATAAAGTGACAAATAAAATAAAAAATAAACAGAAGCATTTATTTCTTAAAATATAAAAACTGACGAATCTATTTTTTCAATTTAAGAGAAGTTTAAAAAGTTATTTGAAAATGTCAAAGCGGATGAGAAACTTTTTGCATTTTTACATGCAAGTTATGATAACCATGTTCCTTTTTTGGACATTGATAAGCACATTTAAAGAATAAAGATGGGTCAGCACTTTGGTTTGATCGATGTGGGGTTAGTTTTGAATAGTGGATTATGATTTATTAATTGTATATGAGCTTCATTTTAAACAAAGTTGAGAAAATGAGGTTAGTGATTGAATTAGTCAAAATATCGATTCAAGCGTTAATGTTTAAATTATGGTCAAATCGATAACATTTAAAATATATTAAAATATATAATTAATGTATATATTATAGATATTAAAATATATAATATATAATATTAAAATATTCAAAATATGTTACATATATATATTTATATCAGTTTTAAATTTTTTTTAATAGTTTAAATTTTTGAAGATTTCTTAAAAATACATAATAATATTCAGTAAAATTTTAAAAAATAAAAATTAAAAAAAAAACCTAGTTGAATTGACCAGTTTTATTAGTTTTAGGCTGATTTGACTGATTTTTCACTGATTTAAACACTCACAAGTTCTCAAGTTTAAATTAGATAAAAAATTTGGCTAATTCATTAATTTTTCAGTCAAATTAACTGGTTTAATCTAATTTTCTAAACTAATAAGTATCTAACAAAAGACAATTCTAGAACCTAAACAAAACAAATACACATTTACATAGGAGGGGCTCCACTTCACAATATTTTATTCCGTCCTTCATTTCAATGACATTATAATGTTTGCTGCAATCAGCCCCTTTTCTAATATAAACGGATTTGGACTGATTGTCATTACAACCTTTATTAATACATATCAAAAGTAATTGTCGGTATACATATTTTACTATATATTATAATGTACCACATCAATTGTATTATATTTTCAAGGTCAAATAAAGCTAAATTAATAGCCAATTCTCTTATCTATTTACTCCTTGCTTTACATGAATGCACCAAACAACTAATTTAATAGGTTTCCCCTTACTCATTAATCTCTGCTTTGAAGGTTGGAATGAAGGTTTGAATTTGATCTCTACTCAGTAATTCGTTACCACTTAGCTTAATTAATCGTATAACCATTTTTTTTACGTGAAAAGAAAATAGAAAATTAAACTTCTTAAAAGTAGAAATAATTTTTTTTTTTCAAAAAGATATTCTCACTCACCCTACATTTTTTGACCACCCTTTTAGTAATTTAACACTAATTTTTTTTTTAAAGATTTCACAAACACATTAATATTGATCATAGCATTTATCAAGTACCAGTTTCGTTAAAGCAAAATTATCCTTCTTGTCCTCTACATTTTGAGTAAATTTTAATTTTGCTTCATATATTTATTTTATTTCAATTTCGTCTATATATTTATAAAATGTTTTAATAAATTGACGATGAATATAACTAAACACGTCGTTTTATATATATTGTTTCAAATAGTATCAATTTTGCATACTCAGTTCTGCAAAATATCAAATATATTCTTTACATCTTGCAAAATACCAATTGCATCTTGATTTTCTTTTTGTATTTTTACAAGACAAATATATCTCTAATCATAATTTAAAATTTTATGAAAATAAACCTTTCAGCTCCTCTTTTCTCTAATCAGAATTTAAATACGTTTCTTTAAATATGTATCTAAATATTAAATAATTTAATTTAAAAAATTTATAGTACATAAAATTTTTTATAAACATTTAAATAAATTATTTATTTAAACAGAACCATATTTTGTAAAACAAAAAAAAAAGAAAAACTTAAATTTCTAGAAGCAGACCTGCTGACTGCATTCAATTGACGAGGTTGGTAAACATTATAATTTAATAGGCAACATAAATTTGGCCAAAGGCGTTACGCCTCTGGTTTCATCATCAAATTTGACAAAAGTTTTCTGATAAGTAAAAAAAGTCGGAAAGATTTTTGAAAAGTGAAAACCATAAACAACATTGCAATTGCATTGGATAAAAACAACGAGGAGTACATGGAGAGTTCCAGCACTGGTTTACAAATGGTTTTACATGTTAAAGTTCAAAATTGCCAGTGGCTGGATCGCAAATAAATGGTCCAACCTGAGGTCCTGACTTTTATTAATTTTTTTTTTAAAAGCTAAGTCAGACAAAGCCACAAAGATGAAGGATTTAAAGAGGAGGAATAGACAACAGTCAACCAAAGTCACCTTAGATCTATATTTGAAGGAAAAGGAAATAGAGATAGAAGACTGAGACTCACAGAGGGACAGAGCTATTGAATCAGAAATTCTAGATCTAAGCTAACTTTGGTTGACTGTGAAAAAAGCCTCAGACGAAGACAAAGAGCATTGAGCCTCAGACAAAGACGAAGAGGGAGCCGAGAGCACTGAGCCCAGGCACAAGCAAGGAGAAGTGGTGATTCGGTGAGACGAAGCGAGATGAAGAAGCAATGGTAGAAATGGGAACGCTACTGCCTATTGAGAAAGGAGAAGATATGAGAATTGGGAACGCTGATGAGAATTGGAAAGTGAAAACGCATTCTAAGCTTCTAGCATTGCATATGAAAAAAAAAAATTAATAATTAAAAAACAAATTAGCTAGTGGGCTACACCGTGAGACGCGCAGGCTGGCTTATTCATTCAGATTGCAGTCCTCAACAAATTGAACCATTTTACAGAGTGTAATAATTTTTTTAACAACAACAACAATAACATAGTCTTAACCCACTAAGTGGGGTTGACTACATAAATCGTACGACGTCATAAGTAATAATTTTTTTAATAATAATTTTTTTTTTGTTAAAACTTTCAATAATAATTATTATTAAAAGTATTACACCTCTATAATATTAGAAAAGCTGCAGTTTCTTTGACTCACGAGGCTTTTTTTTAGATATTAAGTTCAACATTTAAGACTTCTTCTTAAAAGAAAAAGAAAAGGTTGAAAAGTAGTGAGAGTCAGATAAAGCCGACAACTATAGAAGAGAGCATTATCAGTTTTTGAGTTTCTCTTCCAAACAAAGTATTTTCTTCTCTCCGACAGGCCATCCCTTGTTTCGTCTGTGACCATGCCTCAAACCAAACAGAGTATCGTCTTGTTCCCTTTCATGGCACAAGGTCACATGATTCCTTTCCTCGCCTTAGCACTTCACTTAGAACGAGAAACGCACAACACCGATATCACCATAGTCAACACCCCTTCCAACGTCAAAAAGCTGAGGGCCTCTCTCCCACAAGGCTCCTCCATTAATGTCCTCGAAATCCCTTTTCAAAGCTCCGACCATGGCCTCCCTCCTAACACAGAGAACACCGATGTTGTTCCTTACAACCTTGTCCTTCGTCTCATCGAAGCCTCAACTTCTCTGAGTCCAGCTTTCAAGCACCTCATCCAAAACCTCATTGACTCACACCATCACCCACTCTGTATCATAGCTGACGTATTCTTTGGCTGGACCGCAAGTGTTGCCAAAGAGCTGGGTGTGTTCCACGTTATCTTCAGCGGTGCTGGTGGGTACGGCCTAGCTTGTTACTACTCTCTCTGGTTAAATCTTCCTCACCGGAACACAAACTCCGATGAGTTTTCACTGCCTGATTTTCCTGAAGCTCGTTCCATACACAGGACACAGCTACCTACCAATATATCACAGGCAGATGGCAGCGATGCGTGGTCGGTCTTCCAGAAGAAGAATATTTCCGAGTGGGTTAACTCGGATGGTATTCTGTTCAACACACTTGAGGAGTTCGACTCTCTCGGGTTGCAATACTTCACCCGGAAGTTAGGGCGGCCGGTTTGGGCAATTGGACCGGTTCTTTTATCGACCGGAAGCGGATCGCGAGGGAAAGGAGGTGGTGTAAGTGCAGAGGAGTGCCAAGAGTGGCTGGATACAAAGCCTTTGAATTCAGTGTTGTTTGTGTGTTTTGGGTCAATGAACACAATCTCTGCTTCACAGATGATGCAGTTGGCCATGGCTTTGGAGCGTAGTGGCAGGAATTTCATATGGGTTGTGAGGCCCCCCATTGGTTGTGACATAAATTCGGAGTTCAGAGCAGAGGAATGGCTGCCTAAGGGATTCATAGCAAGGAGTGAAGAGTCAAGAAGGGGTTTGATAGTGCATGACTGGGCACCCCAAGTGGAGATATTGTCACACAAAGCCGTTTGTGCATTTCTGAGTCACTGTGGATGGAACTCGGTGCTGGAATCGCTGAGTCAAGGGGTTCCAATTCTTGGGTGGCCCATGGCAGCAGAACAGTTCTTCAATTGCAAGTTCCTGGAGGAGCAACTTGGGGTGTGCCTGGAAATAGCTAGAGGGAAGAGCTGTGAGGTTCAGTATAAGGATATGACGTCAAAGATTGAAATAGTGATGAGTGACGAAGGGAAAGGGAAAAAGATGAGAAGCCAAGCTCTTCGTTTCAGAGATATGACAAGGGACGCCATGAAAGATGAGGATGGCTATAAGGGGCCCTCTATCAAAGCCATTCATGACTTCTTATCCACTGCAGCATGCACGCAGAAATGTAACCAGTCTCGATGAAAAACCGCTGTCTTATCTCATTTATGGGTAGGGTATGGCAAGTATCATGTGGAACTTGGCCATCATTGTTCTTTTGTCGTATGTTGCTATTCTTCGTTGTCTTTTACCTTATCACAGTGTTATATAATTATAGTTCATCCAATAAAATATGGAACACATGAAGCAAGTCTTTTTGTCGCCATATCTGTCGTACGTTTTTTCTTATAATTATGGAGCACCAATTATTTGCCAAAAATGATGGCTATACACGAGGATTTACCATCGCTGTGATACAAAATGACGTGTCTGCAAAGATATATATTAGCAGTGCTAAATGCTGAGTTCACTACAAAAGAATGAGATGTAGCCATGAAAGTAATACATTACGATGCACATCAACTTTCAGTTCCACCCTCGCTCCACCAAAAGCTAACCGAGAAACTGATAGTTAGAGAGCGGACATAGTGCCACCATTTTGGCGGGATATATAGCATTTCGCCTTCTTCTAGGATACAGTCAACAAATTCCACGTCTTGCACCTTGGGAAACTTCGTTTCATCTATATCATCTAAATCAACCTTCAGACATAAAAATTTTTCAATTAACATGGAGATAAAGATTTCAAAAAAAGAAAAAAAAAATCAACACCTTGTCTAAGAAATGTCTACACTTCAGTTCAATGATCACAAATAGATAATGCATGGTGCAAGGTCTATCAAATATATGAATGAAATTATACCAACCACAATGATCGAGAGTGGAACTTCATAATTCATTGAAAATAAACCTCTTCTCAAATCAGCTCGAAATTGCGTTTATACATATCTACATCTTTTCACTTTGCAATTTAGCAGATTGGTAGGCTTGATACCTATGCTATGGCCACCAATACCTATGCTATGGCCACCAATCCATTCTCATCAAAATCTACAATGGGAGATATTAGTATATATGATAACAAGTTCAAGGCCTCAAACATGTATGCAGTGAAAACACAATTCTAGACACAGCGATAAGACTCTAATGAAATAGTTCCAGAGATCTCTGGCCATTCAGGTGGGGATGCAGTGCTAGTGGTATGCTTTTAGCGAAGGCACAAGTAAACTGCAGATAGTTGTTCAATTAAAAAACTCAAAAAACTAAATACCTGGCTGGAATTGCTAAGCATGGATTCAGTGTAGGGGTACAGTTCATCAGACAAAGATGCAGGGTAAAGCCTTATATATTTCTTTCCAACAACCTGAAATTCCAGTCATACATGATTATAGCTGTTCAATTAGGTAATGGGTGGGTAGATAGCATTCAAGCATGTAACTAACAGGAGAGAAAAATAGAAATCTAAACAGGATATGAATCCAAAGTAGTATCTTGGGGATAGAAGAAAGGTTGTAAAATAAAAAATGAGAATGTGTAATACACTACCAACATTGGGATAATCATTTTTATATGTGGCTTGAGACATGCTTTACAATAGAAGAAAGACTTGTGGATGCAAAATAACATTTCCATGCACAATAATCGTTTGTATAGCATGGTTATTGATACGAACTATAATAGACTTTATGCAGAATGAATTTTAGCAACGTTTGCCAAGGAATTGAACTAACAAGGAAATCATAAAAACCACTGTCATTCACTTGTGTTAATCAGAATTATGCTTTACAGTAATAAATAATATTGCTAAAAGGTGGACACATGGCTTCCTTTGATGGCACCCCCCCTCTCTCATTAATAATTAACTTCAGGTGCATATGCTCAAAAATGTGAGAATAAACAAGACAACAGCTAGTGTAAATTAAAATGAGGGGGAAAAAATTGTGATTGTAAAAGGAAGTTCTACTCTGTAACTGTTCAGTCTAGATTACTACGAGTTACCTGAGCTAGTATGTTATGGTGTGGATCATGGTGTAATGGCGTTACAGTCCCAGCAGGACCAAACCAAGCATTGACAGATCTTAGCTCACCACCGCCAGCAAAACAATAATCTGGTACGCAAATATCTTTGCGAAGCTCAGTTATCTGTCGTATCAGTAAAATCAGTAAGTGGAAGAACCAGTGCTAACTGCACACTTGCATGCCAAAATTACAAATGCAAGTATGTGTTTGTGTGTGCATGCCTGATCAAATAATGGGTGCTGAGCAAGGTATGTAGGACCGCCAGAAGTGCAGTGGGACTCAATCCGCTGAAGAAAATCTGAAAATGTAATTAGCTCTTGCTTCCACTCTGCACATAAATAGTTCTTCCCAACCTGCAAATCAAGCTGAACATTATCCTTTTCTTCGAGTACATATTGATTAAAAAGCAAATAATAAATCAATTTTTTTCCAAAACAAGTTCTTTCACCAGAAACTCTCCTTCAAAACATTCTTTTACAGTAGGATACCCAAACCCTAACTATTGGGGGGAAAGGTGCATGCTATTCTCCTCCAATTACATCTATGTTAAGAGAGATACTAGTACAAAACAACTTCAATTCATAATAAAGCTTTAACGCTGCCAGGCACAAACATATATGACCTAGGAGTAAATTATATTACCATTTGGTGATTGGTAGTTACAGTAAATTTAATGCAAAGGATTCAAATTTCGGGCTCCTGCCCAGAGGGGGGGGGGAGCATAGGAAATCAAACAAATGCAACTGCTCTCATAGCCCACTTTTGTTCTTCCAAGGAAAGGAGGTACATTGTTAAAAGTTACAAAAATAAATAGTTGATTAATACTAATTACCTCAACAGGAATGGTGCGGTAACCAGCAACTTTTTTCAAATAATCTATGTTATTCCATTTTGATTTGGCTGGCCAGTGAGACATACAATCACTGATAATAACTGGGGAACCAGACAAGTAACAATCCTTTAGGAATCTTTCCAGTGACAGAGCGGACCTCTTCTCCACAGTCTTACGTGAAAGGGACTTGACAGGTAAAAGTTGGAGCACCTATAGGTGTAAAAGCTATAGCATAAACATTAGAAGGGCCATACAATGTGGCAGCAATCATCTCATTCAAATGCAACTTCATTAGCACAGTAAAAGTAGTAGAAAAAAACTTATAAGAAAAAATCCAGAAATTTCAACATTGATAGATAATCCTCTATCAAATTCAAGGGCGATACTATCTATATGGAATATTCAGCAAATTTAGTTTCGATTCTAACAACTCTTTTAAGATTTCCAAATTTGCTGAAATTTCGGTTACAATTTCCTGACCCTTGAATAAATTCGGTTGAGAGTATACCTATTCTTGGAAACAACATTATGCCCAAATGAGCTTTCAAATCAAAGATTGGAAGCAATAAAATTTGTATATTTTTAACCTCCATAAGTTCATGTGCGTGCTAAAGTTATGCTAATGGCTAGTGGGGCAGTCATAAACTCTTCAAACTTTAAAAGACAAGTCCCAAATGGCTAACTGGCTACGCCGTTTTGCTATAGGTAGTGTCAAGGTTCAAAGTATAATCAATACAGGCACTCAGCAGTTGCAAAACTCTTTCATTGTCAATGTACAGTATGACAAAAAATTATCATCCAAAACAGAAATTAGTGTCAAGATGGCGTATGATACGTAATCAAATAACAGTAACCATCACTAGTATCAGTAGAGAGACGGACCTCACCTCAGTGTCATTAAGTTGGCGATGATCAAGTGAATGCTCGTAATTCCCCAAGCTTCCACAGCTTTCTTCAGAAACCCTAAGATTGCTTGCCTTCTCCGAAACTTTGTTAACAGCAGAGTCTATGTCCTTCCTTAGAAGCATCCCTCCCATGATGAGTCCCATATCCAAAGCCCTCAGGGCGTCCTTGAACTCGCCAATGCTATAATGGTACTTGGCAACGTGAAGGCAGGCCATAGCGTATGCATCCCGCCACACTGGGAGGACGGAGTGCCAGGGTCCCGAGTGTAGCTGCTCCCATGCCATCTCACGAGCTGCTTCAGCAGAGCGAAAGTCACCGGCGGCCGCCAGAACCGCCATCCTGACATAAGCATAACCTCCGTGCTCGGAAATGGATTGAAGGAGCCTAGGAGATTCCCTCTCTAATGTTGGAGTGTCAAGGTGGGAGTCGCCGCCGGAGATAGTGATGGTTGACGACATATCCATCAGCTAAATGGGCGAAGCTCCGGCGACACTTGGGGCGGCCTATTGAAACTTGAAAAGTGTTCGATAGTTGCTTAATTAATCAAAAAGCCACTTACAAGATATTTATTGGTATCTAGCGTAAAGCGAAAAAGATTGAATGCCGACAGATATTTTCTTCTTCCTTTATACGAAGATTCTAGACTCTCTATTTTTTTCAGTACAGAGGGTAAGATAGCGGGCCTAGGCCCAAAGATGAAGCCCAAGATACGAAATCATATAACACATTTGTATAAATTGTGTTTAAATTAATGTATTCATACTAAATTTATTTTTAAATAATAATACAAAAATCAATGTTGTTTAACAATATATCACCATTTGACTGCGAGATTCCTTGGTGGGAGCAAAAGAGTATCTGCCCAAAAATCAAACAAAATATTTGGCTTAATTTGTATCGTTTTATAATTAACGATTTAAATTTTAATATAGTATTTTTTTAAAAAAATAAAAAATAAAATAATATTTTTTTAAAAAAATAAAAAAAATCTTAACATCTGAGCTATTGATTGTAAAATTTAACAGTTTAAATTGGCCCAAATATCCTACTTAACTTTACAGCTAAGCAAAAAATTCAAATCTAATGAGAGCATGCAACACATGCTGATCCTATTTTTAGTCATTAATAAATTCTCTGTTTGACTTTGAAAGTTAAGTACAGTACTTGACCTATTTGAGTTGTTAATTTTTACAATCAATAATTTAGATTTCATAATGTTAATTTTTCAAAAAAAAAAAAACCATTTTTAGTCATGGGAAGTGATGTTTGTTAATCAGCCTCAAGAATGATTCTCCTAGGTATGACCAACGGACCAAGGTAAAGATGCATCTTGTTTTGTTTAATAATGTTTAATTTGATGTTATATGAATAGTTAATGGACAGATTATTTTAGATATTAATTTATTCCAAAGCTGGGACAAGAAAGTGCGAGAGACTGTGAGTGAGACCATTCTCATTAAAACCCAAAAACAAATTTCAAGATAAAGAATGAAATTTGTAAGCATAGCACTAACACTAATATCTCATGACATGCACAAGGGACAAGGGTGTCTTATTAGTGAGTGTCGGCGTATAGGCGAGGAAATTGAAGAGAACCGACAGTA
This sequence comes from Biancaea sappan, assembly GCA_037074585.1. Taxonomy (NCBI): domain Eukaryota; kingdom Viridiplantae; phylum Streptophyta; class Magnoliopsida; order Fabales; family Fabaceae; genus Biancaea; species Biancaea sappan. The sequence goes on along the minus strand of CM073501.1, from coordinate 895,932 downwards.
CTGTGGAATCGTACAAAATTATGGACGTCATTTTGACATTTTCACAATTTTCTGTCCCATTTGAACGGTCGTTCCCTTCCTCATTCATCATCAACATTTCACTCTATAACCCACACTAGAAAACGACAGAGGCATTCTGTTATATTCCTTCTGGTTTTCCTTTTCCATAGTCTATTTTGGTTGTTTGAACTATATATGAACACCATGGAAATACACTATTTGCAAATATGAGTTTTCTCCTTTTAAGAAGAGAGGGGGGGGGGGGGGAATAAAAGACATGTATCGCATATACTAATGTGTTTCTGGTTCTGTACAAAAGCAATGCATATTGTAGAAGAAAAGGGCTTGAAGCACTGAATATGCCGTTGCACTACGAAGTAGAAAAAATAAACAGAATGAGAGGGTGTGCCTGAAGAGTGAAAACCCACCATGTCCATGACACCCTTCGCTTGAAAGGAGGAAGAAGGTAGCTCAAGGGCCTATGGGGTTGTCGTTGTGATGAAGAGGGTCAGGTCCCGTTGGGACTTGTCTTGCTGACGCTACTACTGTGCTCCCAAATGTCGCAACCTTTCAAAAATACAAAGTCCAAAAAAAGAGACCAAGATGATGTGGCGTGTTTGGAAGATGAAGAACCCCAAAGACAAAACTTTTCTATATACCTCCGGATTTGTTAATATGGGCGGGTCTACTGCAGTGTTTGTGTTCGTCGCATGTGGGAGACCTGCAGATTGAGGAGAGGTTTAATAGCTATTACCTACAGAAAAAGAAAAGAGCATTGCAATGGACTTACTTGAAGTAGAGGAATGAAGAAATGGTAGGAAAATCGGCAAAGTTAGGATCAGAGCGCTTAAAGCCCAAGCGGGAGCTATCTTAAACGCCATTGTTGTGGAGCTATAGAGACTCGGAGACAGAGAGAGAGAGAGAGTGTGTGTGAAAGCGCAAAGGAAGGCTTTTGAAAAAAATACCCCTTTTTTTTTGGAGAATGGAGAATGGAGATTGATGGACGAGACGGTACAGTGGGAAATACCAAAATGGTCCTCCTAGGATGTGCTGTCGACTCCCGTGGAGGAAGGGTCATGATGGTGATGGATGGGATTTACAAAAAAGTTGACAATGTTAACCTCATGGGGTTCACAAATTAACGGAAAACTTGACAGGAAAGGGGAAAAGATAGGAAGGGCAAAGTGGGGTAAGTGAGCGAGGATATTCATAATAGGTTTGGCAGTGCGGAGCAGACATCCTCGTAGCAGGGACGTTGGCGGCGTGGTACTACGGAACACGTGGCCATCCGCTAGCGGTAGAGAGTGAGAGAAAAAGCAATCGTCTAAGGTGTGTTTGGGAGATCGTAAATTAAACTACATTTGATTGAACGTGGTTGAAAAAAATTAAATTTAGATAAATATAATTTATGTTTGGAAGATATTTAGATAAATATAGTTTGTAGCAGAGCATGATGTTTAGATGTTAATTTACAAACATGATTTTAGATGTATAATTACCAAAAAAGACATAAACTTTATTTTTTATTTTTTTGATAAATCATGATATTTTGAATGTATATTCTAAATTTTATACTTATAATCTTAATTATAAATAAATTATTGACAAATTTTTTTATTAATAATTAAATTTTAAATAAAATAAACTAAATATTTATTAAAATTAAATTTTAACAAAATGAAATATTCATTATTTGAATTTGATAATTTAAGTTTATTATTTAATCATACAACAACACTCAAAATTTAGTAAATTTTTTTTAATCTTAATTAAAATCTCTATTGTAATAATTCTGTTTATTTTCAAATATTTTACTTCTAACCTACAACTTTTTATTTTATTCACTTAGGTCCTTGACTAATATTTTTCTTTTGTCTTTTGCATGATCCCAAATCATATTTAGTTTCATGTAGGTCCCTAGTCCCAGAATACAATTTATTCTGAAATTAAATCAAACCATATAAACTTTTCATTTCTTTCACTTTAATCCTTGTCATGCATATTATCAGTTTTCACTTGGTATATTAGTTTTAAATTAAATTTCAGTTCAGTCCTTCTTTGTCTAGTCCATAAATTTCATTTAAACTAAATTTTGATTTAATTTCAACATTTGCCAAAAACCTTTATGTTTATTCACTCAGGTCCTTGGTCAAAATTTTCCTTTTGTCTTTTGCATGATTTAAGATCATATTTAGCTTCATATAGGTCCATAGATCTAGAATATATTTTTCTCAAAAATTAAATTAACCTCTGTAAACTTTTCATTTCTTTCATTTAGTCCTTGTCAGTCCCACAGAGAGAGATGACTATGTTTTCTGAACCAAAAACAGAGGACACTTTTCCAATTAAAAGAGAGAAACCAAACAGCAATTTCAGCCATGAAAGTTGGAAATTTCTGAGTTCTTAAATAACAACCAAGACTTGCTCTGTTTTCATGCACGAAAACAGAGTTCCTTCACGATTTTTCTGCTTGTTTTGCATTTTCTGTAATATACACCAAACACATAAGAAGCAAGGCAATGGGTAGAATTTATATATTGATATACACTAACCACGTTAAGTTTTTTAGAGAAACAACAAATTTGTGTTGTGAAATTAACGAGATTTATATGCTTTAAATTGGGTTACAATAGTAAACACGAATTCCATTGAAATTCCAAAATCACATTGCCTAACTACAACAAACACAAAAAAAGTCAACAGAACGTGCAACCAAACACACACTTAGTGGTGGTGGAGACGGGGCCACAACACAGAGCCATTCATTCTGAAATGAATACTGTAAGCTTCATGCGAGAGGCTGCAGACAATATATATTTAAGCCTGTAGCGACCCTCCCCTTTATTGCAATTTCTTAAGCAACCCATTCGAGGTCCACATTATATATCATCCCGATTATATTCGTGGATATCGATGGATATCACATCGCAAAACTACAACGCCTACAGTACAACATGGTTGGATTATTGATGTCTCTGTTTGTATAATGCTCACTTCTATCAGACCCACGTACATTAAGTTTATAACAAATGGGAATCTCATGATTCAAGTACGCATGCAATTGATTGTAAAACCGATAACATTAGTAACGTATAATTACGTTTCATAGTGGACAGGATTAATACCAAAACAAAAAGCATCTATTCTATGAAAGTTAAAAAAAAAAAAAGAAGTCTAGTACTTGCATAAGAAATTCCTAAACGAAGTAATCAATATTAATACCGAAACAAAAAGCATCTACTCTATAGAAGTGAAAAAAAGAAAAAAAAGGCCTAGTATTTGCGTAAGAAGTTCCTAAACCAAGTGGCCGAAAGCTTTGGGTGTCTTTTCAAGCCGTTGTTATAATCGACGAAGGTGATTCCAAAACGTACAGTATAACCAGATGCCCATTCGAAGTTGTCCAACAGTGACCATGCGAAATATCCTTTTACGTTCACGCCATCCCTTATGTATCACCAAAAGCATTCAATTAGTACGCATCAAATATATTTTTAAATTTATGAACATGCTAACAAGAGAGGATTTTTCTTACTTGATAGCACGTTGAAGATAGTAAAGATGGCGATAATAATAATCTATCCTATAGGTATCTAGGAGGGCCTCCTCAAGTGAGAGTGTTGGATCATTCCTCTCATCCATACCTACAATTTCCAAACTGTTTTAGTTCCTCAGAAGTTATAAATTAGTTATCAGTAAATAGTGTGTATGCATGTGCTTATTACCATTTTCAGTAATATAAATCAAAGGGTTGTGATACTTTCTCTTGATGTAAAGCAGTAGACTTTGAAGGCCTCTTGGATAAATATATAACCAATCTGAAGCAGCCTGTGTATAAATATATAAAACACATGTAAGTATATATATGTAAGTATGATATATTAAATTGTAAGGAAGTGTGAAGTGATGGTGAGAGTTGGAGATAGGTAAGTATACCCTTGGTCCAATAGGTGTGCCATTGCGCTGATCTGTAAAAGAAAAAAAAAATAATCAGTTGTTAATTAATGATATGAGCAAGATTTAAAAAATCGAATTGATTATTAAATTAGACCGAAGATTTATTAGTCTGATCAAATTGATCCAATTCTCTGAAATATAATAATATGAGGAAGTGATTAAGGGAAAAAGGAAATAAGGAATGCAAGGGATACATGTAAGATTGGCGAGAGAATCGGCGAGATAGGCGGGTTGGGAAGGGTTTTGCGGGAGAGGAGCATGGGCAGCATAACTGGAGGTGTAATAGTTTAATCCAATGAAATCGAAAGAGGCATTCCTGAGAAGCTCTGATTGCTGCTTTGAGAACTTAGGCAATCTCCTTCCCACCAAAGATCGCATGCTTCTTGGGTACTGTCCCTTTGTTAGTGGTTCCATAAACCTGAAATATCATATCATATTATATAACTATTAAATGAGAGAGTTCATATATATATATATATATATAGGGGCTCACCAACCAAACATGAAGTCAAGGGCTCTTCGGGCAGCGTGATGATCAGATTTGGTATCTGAGTAGGGCAGAAACCAGTTGGAATTTAAGGCAATGCCTATGATACCCGTTTGGGATGCCTGCACCCATTTTATTTCATATTATTGTTAAAATAAATTAATGAAGAGAAGCGAACAAGTAAATATGGAGGATGCATGGGAGAATAATATATAGAGAACCTGATATTTAGTCCTATAGAGATGAACAGCAGCAGCGTGAGCAAGAAGTTGATGGTGAGAGGTCAAATAGGGGCGACTGGATGTATAGATGCCGTTACTGTAACTCCATGGCTCATTTAATGTCATCCAGTGCTTCACCCTATCACCAAATTCCTTGAAGCAAAGCTCTGTATAGTCTCGGAAGTCATCTCTGTATGCACAAAAGATAGAAAAACTTGTCTGTTATATCGCAAGGACTTCTAATCGTAGAGATGATTTGATAATTATAATATAATTGAAATTGATGTAAAATTTGTGGGGGTGACTTACATGATGCGAGGGCTGAAGAATCCTTCATACTCGTCTTGTAGAGCTTGGGGAAGATCCCAGTGAAAAAGAGTCACGAATGGTTGCACACCTGTGCATTCATTATTATTCATATGATAGGATTAAGAACAACACTTTGTGCCAAAAATAAAAAAAAAATGAAGATGGAAAGGTTGAAATACGACCATTGGCCAAGAGCTCGTTGATGAGGTTGTTGTAATAATTGATTCCTGCCTGGTTTATGCCCCCACTTAGCTTTCCTTCTGCGTATATATATATATATATAGTTATTTAATATAGAATATTATTCAACTACACACACACAGAAAAGCCATAAGATACGAATCCAAAATGCAAGATATGCTTACTGGGCAGTATTCTAGACCAAGAGATGGAGAATCTGTAAGCATCCATGTTCATATATTTCATAATCCCCACATCTTCCTGTATATGAACATGTGGAACGGTCATGACAATAATATTATCAGTTTTGTCAATGTATAATGGGAAGGAAGAAACAAATGAAAATTCCTCAAGAAGTGACATCAAATGGTAAGCATATATACCTTGTAGCGATGATATGCATCAACGGCTACGTCTCCGTTGTTTCCATCCCTTATATCTTCTGCTTTCCGGTTACACCCGTCAGTAATATATAAATGTAAAAGAATTTTGGGTTTGGGAATGATAATAAAAAACAGAGCAAGCAAATGAAGCAATTAACGTCCTTTCAAGTTTTGATTTCTTCCGATCTAAGCTATACATATATAATTTAATAAAGCAGAGGGAGAGAGAGAGAGAATGAACCTGGATGAGTTTGAGTGTAAGTGTCCCAAATGCTAGGTCCTCTGCCGTCTTCACGTGCAGCACCTTCGTACTGCGCATGCATCATCATTAATTATAATCAACTATTTTGGTGTAGGGATGGAATATATGGAGATGGAGATGGAGAAGAAGAATGTAAGGAAGAGAGTGATGGAATATATATATATATATATGTAGATATACCTGGTAAGAGGAGGAGGCAGTGCCGAAGAGGAAGGCTGGGGGGAAATTGGTTCTGTTGAGAGAAGGAAGATCGGAGAGAGAGAGAGAGGGGTCTAACTCTGCAGCCTCCGTCACAGTCACAGTCACAACCACCGCTAACAGAGCCGCCGCCGCCACAACGTACGCCTTCCTTCCCATATCTCTATCTTCTTCAATCGTATCCCAACTGCTTTTGCTTCTTAACTCTGCTATTCTTCGTTCCACTACGTGTGTATATATATAGGCTATTCCAGGTTGTTTTCTGTTTTCCCTGTTCACTATGGAGTACGATTCCTACTAGAATAGCATGGCCCGCTTTTTTGGGTGGTTATGGTTATGATGATACATATCATTATAAAACTGAATTCCCTAATCATCCCAATTTTAAATAGTTTTATGTTACATTCATCCAGATTTGGATTTACCTATAAACTAGTTTTAAAATATAAAACACTAATATATGTTACTTATATTTCATATGGATAAGTTAGTTAAGATTTATGGATAAATTAGTTAAGATTTACTTTAATTTAGTCTTTCAAAAATAAAGTATATCAACTTAATATCTGAACTATTATTTTAGTCTCAATTTTCTCCATTGCAGAATTTTTTTTTTTAAAATTTAGTTCCTGATCGACATATATGTTCACTCTTGAGAGTTTGCAAAAGCATTATACTTACCCACAGGATCACGTTAGTTTGGAAAAAATGTGAGAAAATATATTGAAAGGTCTTTTTTTTTAAATAATTTATCTTTTTTTAAGAATAATTTAACATTACATTTTTATTAAGAACTGCTGATGATTTTTTTAAAAATACCTCTATCATTAATGGTTTACATATACATACACATGTACACATACATACAAGCTTATATATATATATATATAATACACACACACTGTTAAGGAAGGACAAAATAATTTTTTTAATATTCCAAAAATATTATTACTTTATTGAAATCCAATATTTCCACCTCTTCCTGAGCATGAAAATAGAAATGACATGAATCTTTGGAAAGTTTCATTTCCATTTTTTATAATTTAAATCAAATATAAAAATAAAGAACTTATTATTCTTTTATATATATATATGTATTTATATATATATGTATATATATATATATATATATATTCATAAATTAGGAAACTATAAAGTAGTATTGTCAATTAGACCCAGACCCACTTTTTTCATTTCCACGATTTGATCTATGCTATGATTTTTTTGATCCATGCTATGATTTTTTTGATCCATGCTATGATTTATCATTCATGGACATTAATAAAATCCTTCTATTTAGTAACGCCATAAGATGACACAGCCTTCAAATTAAGAGGAAGGTTCAAACTAGAAAATGGTTATGGTGGATTCAGACGGGCTTGGGTTTAATATTTTAAGCCCATTTTAAAAATAAGTTTAAATAGAATGGGCTCAGGTGCCGGTTTTTTTTTGGTTGTTAACAAATTTTGATTCACTATATATGAGTATATATGTTTATATACTTATTTAATTATAATTAACTTTATTAATTTATATTTTGTAAACAAAATAAATAAAAAATATACGATTTTAATAAATCAGGAAAACACATAATTTTCTGAATGAGTTTATAGAACAATAGAAGAATAGTTATATTATGTTCTTTTATTTTTATTTAATAAACTAACTAAAGAACATAAGCTATATGGTAAGTAAAATACCAGAGAGTTCCAAGAATTTATAACATACAAATCAAGTATTATGTGCTAAAATATTTATTTGCAGGGCACTCTCAAGTATTACTTTGTTTTACTTGCTAATACATATTTCTTGCCCGTTTGAATCAATACAAGCAGACTGATAAATCGGTTTCCAACTAACGAAGTGAACTTTCAGTCCCACTACTGTCAATGCAAACTTACATTAAGAAATATAAAGTTATGTTCTCGATAATAATAATGACTTTAAATTAAGAAATATGAAGTTACGTTCTTGATACAGGTTGGCTAATATTTAATTTAAACAGAGAATGTGACACTATGGACATTTAGGCGTTTTGTGAGTTGTGATCATTCATATGGAACATCTGATTTTTTTTTTAAATAACACTTTTTCTCTAAATCAATTTATTAAATAATTTTAGAATAAATTCTTTTCAAATAATTATGAATTTCACTATTTACAAATTTACTATTCATGTAAACAATAACTTTGTAAAAAATTTACAAGATTTTCATTAATCATGTCTGAATTTGAATATATACAAAAATAATTTATATAATATTTGCTATTATTTTTACATCTTTGTATCATAAACTATCATAAAATATATTTCTACACTTCAATCTCATCATTAATATCATCAAAGCTTTCTTTTTTTGCCCTTTTCCTGAAATGATCAATTTTCTAAAAGTGAGATATAAAATATCTCAGTAGTTAGTCGCTTTATAAAAAAAAAATCTAAACACATGATGAGATCATTTCAACCATAAAAATATAATATCATACTGATAATAATTAAATTTCTCTTATTCACTATGTAGAATAGGATTTATAAATAAAATTCTGTAAAAATTGATTATGAACATAGATATTATAAATCATAAATAATCATACTTTTATAGAAGACTAACTACCTTGTGTGAAGAACAAGCCTTAACTTTAGTTTTAATTCTCTTTTTCATGATCTTTCTTGTGCTTTTTCTCTCTTTCTCCCTTCTATTTGTTTTTCATCTCTCTCTCTCTCTCTCTCTTCTTTACTCTTCACAACCCTCCACACTCCTACCTTAACACACACACCTATATATATATATATAGATATATTCTTTCTTTCTTTTATTTCCTCATTATCCCACCATTACGAATTATCTTTTATTTTATTTAATTCTTATAATTATGTTTCCATTTTCATCTTTATCTTCTCTCTTTCTTTTCTTTTCTCTTCTATATTTGTCTCTTCCTCTCTTTTTTCTTCTCCCCCACCTAGTACTTACAAAACATACTCCTATTGCAAAGTTTTCAATATTTAATTCACAAGTGGACCATCTTATGCTAAACATAAACTTAATCTAATATAATATTTCATCATTATACTCTTTTTTTTTTCTTTACCTAACTTTGTCATCATTTCTTCCTCTTTTTCTCTCATCCGTCCATTTGCTTTATATGTGTTTCTTTTGGTTAAAAATAATAAAAAGACCTCAAATCTTTTTATTCTATTCAATTATGTTACTAATCAATGAATAAAATTCTATTAATATTTCTCAAAAATTTCATGATTACTATTTTATCCTTAATTACTTGCTTGATGATTTATTCTAAAGTAATTAAATTTGAGATATCACAATTCAGTAGCATTATGTCATATGTTTTGGGAGTCATTCATTTCACCAAATGGATAGAGTAAAACCTTAGGCTAAATATTAGGAGCCTACAAATAACAAAATGTGAAGACTAAAATTAGGAAGTATCAATCATTTAATCAGGGTGCTTTACATAATTAAGACTTTGCTAAGTTATGAGGGGGGACATGGAGAAATAAAAAGAGAGCTTATAGCTACATCTTTGTGATAATGCGGTAAAAGAGTAGCACCGACATACTCATTCAAAGCAAAAATTAACTATTCCTGAATTTCATATCACTATTTGTCAGCAGCATTCATGTGTAAATCTGATTAGTTTTTCTTGAGGAAATTCTTGAACCAGTGGGCGGATAGTTTATGGTATCTTTTCAAGCCATCTTTGTAGTCAACAAAGTTGATTCCAAATCGTACAGTGTAGCTTGAATCCCATTCCAAATTGTGCAACAATGACCATGCGAAATATCCCTTTACATTCACACCATCCCTTAGATGCACCAAAAGCCATTAAAACCATAAGAATTAAAATGCCGAAAATATTTCTTAAAAATAAAAGAGAGAGAGAGATGCAGGAAATCTTTAAGTTTTTGAAATATAACTGTATAGAAAGGGGCTCTTTTGATAGGATATCACTTACCTGATTGCGATTTGAATATAGTATAGATGACGATAATAGTAATCAATTCTGTAAGTATCAATAAGAGCTTCCTCAAGTGATAGTGTTGGATCATTGTACTCATCATATCCTATAATATGCACTGTTAGAATAGGCAATAGTCTTTATAATTAATTTCTATCATTATGATTTCTTTAAACCGAGAAATTAGGTTTAGTCTAAGGGATTTGTCGTTCCCTAAATTTTAGGATTTGATTCAATATTTATTTTCAATTATCTTTCTTTCCTAGGATAGATGACATTTGTGTATAAATATCCTATGTACAAAGCATTTTGATTCAACAAAGAAATTACATTCAGACATATTTTTTATGAATAAATACAGAAATTTTTGTAAGATTTTTGTTGGTTTTTGTAAGTCTTGGATTTTAGAAGTTATTCATTAATTAAATAATGCACCTGATACTTGTCCTTATACACTTGGTAAGCAGCCGCATGAGCAAGAAGTTGGTAGTGAGCGACCAAATAGGGCTCTGTCCCTGATCACCACCGGTGCAATTCAAATTCATCCAAGAAGAACATCGGCCTGGTGCAAACCTGCCATTGGCATAGCCATTCTTGCTGACACTCCTTGGTTCCTTTAAAGTAATCCAGTTCTTGTCCCTATCACCAAATTCCTTGAAGCAAAGCTCAGCATAATCCCTAAAGTCAGCTCTGCATATATGATGCTCATCAGTTTAATTTAATTACAATCTATTTCATTAGGCCTCGGTTTATGACAATCTTTCCCTCATACAGTTGAAAATTGAGTCACTTACACAATGCGATGGCTCAAGAAACCGCCATACTCATCTTCCAAGGCTTGGGGAACATCCCAATGGAATATGGTTACAAATGGTTTCAGACCTGAGTTGATCTCAGGGGTTAATTATGATCATATATTAACTGGATAAATATGAAACTAGTACATAATAAAGAGCAAAATAATTAAAAATATAATTACAACCATTAGCCAGTAGCTCGTTGATAAGATTGTTGTAATATTTGATTCCTTCTTGGTTTACACCTCCACTTAGCTTTCCTTCTGTAGAGAGCTTATAAACATTTTGAAAGGTTTAAAATGAAACAGGCAACCGGGTAAACAATAATAGGCATGTGAAATAACATTTGACTTACTTGGTAGTATTCTAGACCAAAATATGGAGAATCTATAAGCATCCAAATTCATATATTTGATGATCCCAACATCTTCCTATACATGTAATAGTGCAAAAATGTAACATAATACGGTACAGAAAAAAAATGAAATCAAAAGAAAAAGACAGACCATTGGAGTTTAGAATTTGAAATAATTAGCCAGTCATGAAGGGAAAAGCCAATTTTGGTGTTTAGTTCTGTACCTACTAGTCATTTGGACCATACCTTATACCGATGGTAAGAGTAAAGAGTCATCAGCTACATCTCCATTGCCTCCATCTTTTATTTTTTCTGCACAGTTCATCAATAATGAAATGTAAACTGTGCATGTAATTAATTATTTTACACTTAAAAGCATTTATTTAAATCAACAGCATGTTTAATCCATGTTGCAGGGGCGAAAACCCCAAAAACTACCATTGGGCGGGATCAAAACTCAAGTTACTACTTCTTAAAGTGATCTATTTTTAGATGATGACAGTCCAGAGTGACTATTGAACAAGATTCTAGAACAAAACATCATTGGAAAGAATCAGGTAAACTCCCATAAATAAACACAGAACAATATACAACTTTCTTGATGGGGACAGAAATAATCTTTCTTTCTTCTTCTTCTGTTGTTGTTTTTTTTTTAATCCAGTCATTTTATTTAATAAGTTTGTTTATAGTTGTGTATCTAAGTTTCATAACTGGTAGTACTTGTAGTCGTAAGATTGCCAGCTTCCACTGTATCTTTTATGAAGTCATTGCCACAAGCACAGACGTAGTTTTTATTATAGCAACAAGAAAATTACAAGGCCTCAATAAGAAGTATAGCACATGTATTTCCCTAAAAAGAAAAAGAGTGGAATTTCCAAAGTTTGGCATACTGAAAGAGAGAGGTCTCCTCCGAAGCCACTCTATGGTCCATAAAGAGGGAACCTATAGTAAAAGAGGAGCTAAGGTAAGAAGGTTATATGCGGATTAAATATTCAGTATGGCCCTACAAAATATATAAAGGTCGTATATGTAATACCCCGATAATAAAAAAAAATTATTTAAAAAATTTATTTGAAAATTTAATTACATATTTTTTTTAAAAAAGGAAATTATGGAGAATTATAAAAAAATGATAATAAATTCATAAGGTTTACTGAAAGATTAAATTAAGTTGTTTGGACATTTTTTTTTGTAATTAGCGAAATTATAGATTATAAAGAGGTGAAAAAATATTGGATACAATTTAAAAAAATCTAGAATTAAAGAGGACTCAAGTGAATTTCATTCTTAAACAATATAGCTTCATGTAATTAAACCCAAACAAGGATGTGACTTTTGAATAGGGTACACTAAATGATTGTCTTCATTTACTTACCTGTGACTTCGACCCCTCCTTCCCTCAATTATTTTCCTCTCTTCCTTATCTCTTTCCTCAACTTTCCTCTCTTCTTCATATCACCCTTGGCTTCTCCCTTCATCGTTGCTGTGCATGACGGCTGCTCATCATTTCAGCCATCAAAAGGGAGGCTCATGGTGGTGTTTTTGTTTGACAGGTTTTTGATGAGTTCCTTGTCATTTATCCTCTAATTTGAAATATAGAATTTTAGTTTGGAATCAAGGTGAGAGATCCTATCTTACCATGTTTGCTTATTTTATGTATATATTAAAAGTGTACTATAAAATATATATATATATATATATATATGACATGAAATTAATGCATTCATGTTATGCATTGAAATGTGCAAGTGTGAGACTATTATGAACTTTTCCTGAAATGAAATGCATATGATTTCTTATGATTGTGTAATGTGATTGTGTTTGATCTTGAGAGAAACGGAAATAGAGTTTATGGGATCCCATGGGATGAAATAAGGGTGGAATGAAATCACTATAGCCACATGGTATTGAATATGATATTCGTCCTTTTAAAGATAGGGTGAACTAAGGTTGGACTACAGATTTGTCCCTTTGAAAGCATGAGTGAAATACGGGAGGATGCGGTAGGGGCTGTGGGGCAACGACCACTTTATGTGGACGGGATCCGAAAAATGTCTGAGAACTTAAATTGAAATTGTATGAATTGTTTGAATTGTTTGAAATGTGATTTGACTTGATCTTGAATGTGTTTGTTAATAAATGCGAGGTGATTTCAATGTATGTGTCCTAATAAATATCTTGTATACTAAAACTTAGATGATTATACTGTTAGATCAATTATGTATATCTGCATGTATATATATATACCTATATTGTATGTGAATGTGGTAGGATTCTCTTATGTAAAAGCTGACTTCAATTTCAGGTATGGAGAACTTCCTAGTTCAATGATGTTTACGCCAAGATTATTTTTTCACTTATTTAGGATAAAGGTATAATGTTTAGGTCTTATTCTAAGTTGTATAAATCTAGAAAAGCTCTGTAATCGGGTAGATTCGTTCAATGATGTAATGTGCATGACTATAACATGTATGGAGAACTCAATTTAGCCATACTTTCTTATTTTTTTGTGAAAAGAGAAATAGTTATCTTATTTTAATTCTTAAATTGTATAATTTAAATTAATCGCATTTAAAAGAATAACCAAAATAAGGATTAGTATTGTGCTTAAGAGAAAAATAGGCTTACGGAGATGAGGTGAAATTCACCTTTCGTGCCGGTCACGTGCTCAGATTTTGGGTCATGACAGTATATGAAGTTAGTCTCTTGAAATTAAATAAATATATAATTAAGTAAGCTCAACAACTTACAATTTTTCAAAGTATTGTTTAGAGAATAAATTTAAAGGCCAATAATTGGAGTTGGAAGGACAAGATTTTATATAATAAAGGTGGTTTCATTTCTATATTAAAAAATAAATGAAAGAGAAAAGTAAAAGCAAATGGGCAAAGCAGGATTTCCATTTCACAATTTGTGAGCTGAGGCAGGGAGAGAGAGACAGCAACAATACCTAGGTGTTAATGGGTGAAGGTATCCCATATACTGGGTCCTTTACCACCTTCATTTGCTGCACCTTAATACCACAAAACACATTGAACCAAGAACTTACAAATTAAGTTGGTGGGAGGTTGTTCTTAGTTGGCAATGAAGAAGAAGTAACGACGAACCCGGTAGGCAGAGGATGAGGCGCCGAAGATGAAGCCGGCGGGGAAATTCCTCAGATTGAGATAAGAAAAGTCGAGAATAGGTGGAGACACGGCATAGGGTTTGCAGTGAGGAGGGATGAGGTGGCAAGCAAGGCCAAAATGCGGATGAGTAGTGCCATCGAAGCAAAGTAATCGACTCCGCTTTCGCACCATGTGAGCCTTTTATATGAGAAAAGAAAACAATGCGTTTGATAAATAGGTGGAACAAATGTGATTTAAACAAATTTAGGTTGAGTGAACATGATTTAAATAAATTTATATTTAGTGAATATGATTTATATTTAAAAAATAGTTGGATAAATGTGATTTGGTGTAAAAAATGATGTTTAAATATTAGAGGTGTAATTACAAAAAAAGACATAAATTTTATATTTTATTTTTTAATGTATAATTATTATTTATTGTTATTTATCTATTGTATAATGATGTAACTAAATTATACCAGATTTAATTATATTATTTAATTGTGTTAATTAAGTTATTTAAGGCAATTAAGTAAATTGAAATAACTGTGTTAAACAAATTGCCTTTTATTTAATTGTGTTAATCAAATAACACAATAAAATAAATTAATTAGGGTTAAGGTTTAATTAATTAATTGTGTTTATTTAATTAGATTATTTAATTGTGTTAATTAGGTTATTTGAGGCAATTAAATAAATTAAAATAATTGTTTGATTAGGTTAATTATGTGATTTAATTGTGTTAATTAGGTTATTTGAGGCAATTAAATAAATTAAAATAATTTTCTGATTAGGTTAATTAGATGATTTAATTAGAAGCCCATAGATGCATACACGTAGCTTACAAGTTAGGTTTAATTGTGTTAGTTAGTAGGTGATTTAATTGTGTTAATTAGGTTAATTAGAAGCCCACAGGCGCAACCCAAAAAAAAAAACATATACAACATCGTCTTCTACATGTTAGAGGGTCACGAAGGATTTGAGTTCTTGACCTGTCACATCCCAAAATTTACATGTGAGATAAACATAAAATACCTAAGGTGTACCTCCGTGGTACCCCTTAATCTCTCTATGAATATTCTTAATATCAATAATTATGTGAATCATAAATGTTTCAAGAAAAATATTTTGTATACATATTCAAAAAATGTTCAACATTCATACACTATACAGTACTATACAACCTCCCAAGCCTAGGTGACCTACTAGATTATAGAGCATTTTCTAATCCTTACCAAATCTATATTTATTTGTTTACCAGACAAAAATAGAGTATATCCTTAAAGGCTATAAATTCTCCTTCTCAACCACTGTATCTGAAAAGATAATCATAGAGAGTGTGAGTTAATCAAAACTCAGTGAGTAAACAACTGTACATGAAAATATCACAAGCACAAATACCACATTTACTAATATAATCTGTAATACCCATGAAAAATAAAATATAAATATTTATTTACAAACTACTGTTACTATTTCAGTATATGGTACTATTCACCTGTATAATACTATTTACGTATATGGTACTGTTCATTTATACAATCGAAATGTCAACTACTAGATGTGGTTCGGTCATAAGAGACAACTAGAAAGAAGTTCGTAGGAAAAAATGACGTTTTATGTGTAAAAATACCCTCAGGGACTAAATTGAAAGGACTGAATTGAAAAGAAACTTAAAGGTTTAAGGTGAAAGGATATTTTTCCCTTTAAGTTTCCAATAGTAATAACAAAAAAATTTTCCATCGTACACGTAAGGTGTGCATTATTAGAAATGTCATTTTCATGAATAGTAAATTGAATATTTTATTAACGCATAGTATCAAATAATACCCTTGACTTTTGCTATAAATAGGCCTTTTCATTTCACTTCTAAACTCACACCTTCAACTTCTCTTCTTCTCTCCTTAAGTTTCTCTTACTCCAAAGCTAGGCCTCTGAGATTTTGGGCCTTTCTTTTTTTGCTTAGGTAAGGATACTATGCCCTTTCTATGTCTTTCAAATTTTAGAAGTTATTTTCTTAAGTATGCTTTGTGGTTGTGGCTTTGGCCGATCTTCCACATCAGAAAAACTGTCGTTAGCTGTTTATATGTTATTTTGATTCTTTAATTACCGAAATAGAATGTAAACTGTGAAGAATACATGTCTAGGAAAGTTCTGGCTAAGAAAAGACCTGGTTTTTAAGTGTGTCCAGTGTGACCCTCCACTCTTTCCTGGGAACTTACCTGGTGTACTCTTTTACAGATTGTATTCTCTATTTCTGGTATGAATAGTACCTGTACGTATGAATAGTAATCGTATAAATAGTACCGTACGTATGAACAATATTTGTATGAAAAACAATCTTAACGTATTTTCTCTAATCTTTCATGAAAATCTCCGTAGTAGAACACTGAAATTCACCTGTGTACTCTTGTCCGTAACGACTTAAAGAAGTGATACTCGTACGGAATCCAGGTGAGTGAAACGACCCCGTTTTAATAGAGTTTTAGCATCACTGGTGATAAAAAGTATGTCGTAGGACACTCCCAAGATTCATAGGGGAAAATTGGATTCAGAATGACGAATCTAATGAGATAATTAATCTAGAAGTATGGATAAGACGAAACAAGTATTTCATGTTGATGTGAAGTTTGAATCTTTTCAAAAATAGATTAATTGTTATCTTGATTTGTGGTTTATAAATTTATAATATAGTTATATACTATACCTGTTATATGGATGAATATTCTATTGTACTTCTGATTATGATATGAACTGTTGTGCTATTGATTGTGATTGAGCGGGACAGTACCCCCTCTCACGGCAAGGGAAAAAACCCGGTTGAAAGGGTGTCTTGACCAATGAGTGTGGAGACAACGATTCCCTCATTAGGGATATAGCTCGGATTGGTGATAAATTCGTGAGGCGCCCTAGCTAAAAGGATAAGGTTGTGCGTCATGGTGGAAATATACAGAATTGGTGAGCTGGCCTGTGTGCGCTCTCCGGAATATATTGCCATTGATGAGTACTAGTAACGTTTGTTGAATTGGTTGTGCGTCATGGCTGAAATATACAGAATTGGTGAGCTGGCCTGTGTGCACTCTCCGGGATATATTGCCATTGACGAGTACTAGTAACGTTTGTTGAATTGGATGAATTTTTATCTTCTTGTATGTAATTTCTAACTATGTCTATTGGTTGAGTATGAGCCTTCTGATATGCTTGCATGACTGGTAATGTATTTGAATTTTATTAACGCGAGGCCGATTCGCTCACGGAGTTTAAAAGCTCACACTCTCTGTACAACCTTTTTGTTCAGATCAGGTTGCCGATGAAGAATATCTGCTAGAAGAGTAGATCACTTTGGACCCTCCCGCTATCTGGTAGGCCCCTCTATTGTTGTAGATTATGTTGCTCTGTAATCGTCTAGGACATCTAGGTCAGGGGTTTGGTATTTGGCTTGTATTTCAGTACAATAAATGTATTTTATGTTGAGGATCTATTATTATATGCAAATAATCTCTATGAATTTCAAATAAGAAAATTTGATATATTTTCTTCAGAAATGGTTATTTTGATAATATAGAGATAATGACTAATAATTTAACTCATGGGTAGAATTTATCGAAAGGCTTACAGTGATGAGATATTCATCATTATGCCGGTCATGTGCCCAGAAAACGGGTTGTGACATAATCAATCTATCATTTATTTTAAATAATTATAGTATTACATTTGTCTGAATTTACGTATGATTTCTTGGGTGATCAATCCCTCAATCACTTTGCATTATGTGCCATAAATACTTGCACCGAGTGACTTGAGAATTTAACCCTCAAACTCTTTGTGCATAGATTTTCACAATTATACACTGAGTAGTATGAGACTCTAACCCTTTCAAACTCGTGCATAGATTTTCACAGTTATACACCGAGTAGTATGAGACTCTAACCCTTTCAAACTCGTGCATAGATTTTCACAGTTATACACCGAGTAGTATGAGACTCTAACCCTTTCAAACTCGTGTATAGATTTTCACAGTTATACACTGAGTAGTATGAGACTCTAATCCTTTCAAACTCGTGTATTAGATCCCGTAGATCTTTTGCTCATCAATAAAATAGTGAGAATTTATCACAATACAATTACTATGAAATAAATTAATTTACACATACTTTTATTCCTTTGAATTTCTATCATCAATCATAGCAATCATCATATATTGTCAATTGAAAGATTGATTATTTAACATTTCAATAATATTATAAATGAGACTTATGTTGTACTTTGTCTAATAATATAAAATTAGTCTAGTAAGGTCATTCACTTACAAAGTGTTCCAGTTTATTCAAGGAACTACCACATCTAGTTATTTAGTCAATTAGAGAAATCAATTCACAAAGGTAATAAAATAATTCCCAATGATATTGCAATTTTTCTCAACTTGAACATACACTGGTAATCTTCTCAATTTCACAAATAATGCAAATGGGATTTATATTGTGCTTTGACTAATTTAGTAAATTAATTTTGCAAGGTTGCCTACTCACCTGGATTCCACGCTCTTGGTGCTCCCACCTTGCGCCTCAACTGTCACGACCCGTTTTCTGGGCACATGACCGGCACAATGATGCATCTCTCATCACTGTAAGCCCTTCGATAAATTCTACCCATGAGATTAAATTATCTATGTTATCAAAATAACAATTCCTTAATAAATATGAAGAAAATATTGTGCTTTGACTAATTTAGTAAATTAATTTTGCAAGGTTTCCTACTCACCTGGATTCCACGCTCTTGGTGCTCCCACCTTTCGCCTCAACTGTCACGACCCGTTTTCTGGGCACAGGACCGGCACAATGATGCATCTCTCATCACTGTAAGCCCTTCGATAAATTCTACCTATGAGATTAAATTATCTATGTTATCAAAATAACAATTCCTTAATAAATATGAAGAAAATATATCAACTTTTCTTATCTGAAAATCATAGAGATGATTTGCACATAATAATAGATTCTCAATATAAAATACGTTATTATGTTGACATACAAGCCAAATGCCAAACCCCTGACCTAGATGTCCTAGACGATTACAGAGCAACATAATCTATAACAATAGAGGGGCCTACCCGATAGCGGGAATGTCCAAAGTGATATACTCTTCTAACGGATATTCTTCATCGGCAACCTGATCTGAACAAAAAGGTTGTACAGAGAGTGTGAGCTTTTAAGCTCCGTGAGCGAATCGGCCTCGCGTTAATAAAATTCAAATACATTACCAGTCATGCAAGCATATCCAAAGGCTCATACTCAACCAATAGACAGAAGATAAAAATTCATCCAATTCAACAAACGTCACTAAGACTCGTCAATGGCAATATATCCCGGAGAGCGCACACAGGCCGGCTCACCAATTATGTATATTTCCGCCATGACGCACAACATCATCCTCTTACATACAAGAAGATAAAAATTCATCCAATTCAACAAACGTTACTAGTACTCGTCAATGGCAATATATCCCGGAGAGCGCACACAGGCCAGCTCACCAATTCTGTATATTTCTGCCATGATGCACAACCAATTCAACAAACGTTACTAGTACTCATCAATGGCAATATATCCCGGAGAGCGCACACAGGCCAGCTCACCAATTCTGTATATTTCCGCCATGACGCACAACCTCATCCTCTTAGCTAGGGCGCCTCACGGATTTATCACCAATTCGGGCTATATCCCTACTGAGGGAATCGTTGTCTCCACACTCATTGGTCAAGACACCCTTTCAACCGGGTTTTTCGCCTTGCCGTGAGAGGGGGTACTATCCCGCTCAATCACAATCAATAGTACAGTATTTCATATCATAATCAGAAGCACAATATAATATTCATCCATATAACAGGTATATTATATAACTATATTATAGATTTATAAACCACAAATCAAGATAACAATCAATCCGTTTTTGAAAACATTCAAACTTCACATCATCATAAGATACTTATTTCATTTTATCCATACTTATGGATTAATTATCTCATTAGATTCCTCATTCTGAATCCAATTTCCCCCTATGAATCTTGGGAGTGTCCTACGACATACTTTTTATCACCAGTAACGCTAAAACTCTATTAAAACGGGGTCGTTTCACTCACCTGGATTCCGTACGAGCATCGCTTCTCTAAGTCGTTACAGACAAGAGTACTCAAGTGAATTTCAGTGTTCTGCTACGGAGATTTTCATGAAAGATTAGAGAAAACAAGTTAGGATTGTTTTCATACAGATACTGTTCATACATACGATTACTATTTACACGTACGGTCACTATTTATATGTACGGTCACTATTCATACGTACGGATACTATTCGTACATATGATCACTATTCATAATCATATGTACGATCACTATTCATACGTACGGTCTCTATTCATACGTATGGTTACTATTCATACGTACAGATACTATTCGTACATACAGTCACTATTCATATATACAGAGACTGTTTATACCAGAAATAGAGAATACAATCTGTAAAAGAGTACACCAGGTAAGTTCCCAGGAAAGAGTGGAGGGTCACACTGGACACACTTAAAAACCAGGTTTTTCCTTAGCCAGAACTTTCCTATACATGTATTCTTCACAGTTTACATTCTATTTCGGTAATCAGAGAATCAAAATAACATATAAACAGCTAAGGACAGTTTTTCTGATGTGGAAGATCGGCCAAAGCCGCAACCACAGAGCATACTTAAGAAAATAACTTCTAAAATTTGAAAGACATATAAAGGGCATAGTATCATTACCTAAACAGAAAAGGAAAGGCCCAAAATCTCATAGGCCTAACGTCGGAGCAAGAGAAACTTAAGGAAAGAAGAAGAGAAGTTGAAGGTGTGAGTTTAGAAGTGAAATGCAAGGGTCTATTTATAAGAAAAGTCAAGGGTACTATTTGATACTATGCGCTAATAAAATATTCAATTTACTATTTATGAAAATGACATTTCTAATAATGTAATTTACTGTGCACCTTACGCGACTGACAATTTTTTCTTTTATTACTATTGGAAACTTAAAAGGAAAACTATCCTTTCACCTTAAACCTTTAAGTTTTTTTTCAATTTAGTCCTTTCACTTTAGTCCCTGAGGGTATTTTTACACATAAAACGTCATTTTCTCCCACGAACTTCTTTCTAGTTTTCTCTTATGACCAAACCACATCTAGTACTTGACATTTCGATTATATAAATGAACAGTATCATATATGTAAATAGTATTATACGGGTGAATAGTACTATATACTGAAATAGTAACAGTAGTTTGTAAACAAATATTTATATTTTATTTTTCTTGGGTATTACATTATCACCCCCTTAAGAGAATTCGGTTCCCCGAATTCAAAACTCACCTCAAGACTGAAATAAGTGTAATTAATTTGTCTATATCTCATCCTTTGCATCTCTTTCTTCCCAAACCTCTTCACATCCTTGGTAAGATTTACAAGAACACTATAGCATCGACTGTGAACTCTAAACTGCATTATCAATAATTTGCATAGGACTTTTGCCTTTTCTGAACAGCAAACATTCTCTTCCTCATAATCTTTACCAAACTTAAACCACCTAATCAGAGACGAACTTTGTCTCTATGTAAAACTTCAAATAGATGTCGTCTTCAAGAGTGGCACGTGGTCTTTATAGTTCATACTGAATATCAGAACACATGTTTCCATACATATAGCTTATAACTTTTACGAATACAAGTACCTTACCCGAAGGCGTCATTTTAGCCATAGGTAATACTCTTGCCCGAACGCGATCCTTCTACCTTAAGGCGATACTCTCAGCTGAAGGCGTCATATAAAAGCAAAAATCACATGAAATTATTACATAAATCTCTAGGAAGAACAATCCTAGAAAATGTGTTAAGTAAATAACATACTCCTCATGCATAATTATAAAATAAATATATATAGAAATTCATCTCACCTCAATGACTTATATAGAGTCGTATCCCTTCAATGATTAGGGCAAACACATAGTTCTCTATATATAGGTTCATAAAATACTTATTCAGCATTCCTCCATAGCTCAGAAGTGCAATGAAATATCATTTTAGTAACTCTGCTCAGTCATAAAGATATTACCATACTCTGCTTTAGAATCAAGTATGAAATATAACAAGTCCAACATCTTCTCATTCCTCAAGTTCTTTTAGTAAAATGAATCACTTCAACAAAGAAGATCTAGATACTAACTTAAATTTTATTTCTAGTACATAGATAATTTTAATATATGAAGCTTAGACCAAATATAACTTTAGGTACAAACAAAAGAAAAAATAAATTAAGGACGAGGAGGCTTTTGAAATGTAGAAGGTGCTCTAGGTCTAGAAGAGGAAGGTGCTTCAGACCTTAAGGAGGAAGCTAATCGTTGCAGCATAGAAAGGGTTTCTGGAGGAAGCGCCTGAGAAATTTGGCGAAGAGCAGAAGTTACTCTGTTCATACAGTCAATACACCTTGCTTGTTGGTCATGAAAATTTTGAGTTGCAAACATTGAATGTCTATCAACTCGATTAGCTAGTTCCCCGAAACGATGGTTTATCAGTTTCTCTTGGTTTTCAAAGAGACGATTTATTAGTCGCTTCTGGTCCTCTGTCTTGTATTCCAAGATCTCTATCTTACGCTCCAGGTTTTCTATCTTACGCTCTAGGCATGCAAGCTTATTTTCTGAGGATGTTGCAGTGCTGTCCTCCTCCATCTCTATTACATCCCTCTTTCTCTTCTTAATTTCTGGTGACCTATCTACAGGTCTCTTCCCTTTGTTGTCTCCGAAACTTAGATTTAAATCAAGCTCTACATTGCCAGTCTCAAAATTCAAGTTGAAAGACTTATTATCAGCCATTGCTCTAAGGATCTCAGAAAGAACTTCGAATGAGAAAGGAATGAAAATTGAGAAATAGGTATGTAATGAAAAAAGTAGATTTGCTTGGTGCGATGAGTAGGGTAACGGGCGTACAAAATTTATAGACAACCCGAAGCCCCTGGAGCTAAAGCCACCACAACCTATACGCCGCTCGCTGGGAGGTTTACAGATCGCATACGTCGCAACGCCAGCAATTAATGTCGGACATGCAAGTAAATAGTAAATATAATTTAATGCAAATAACATAAGTCAAAGATTTCCTCAAAAAAAATTTTCGGCTAATCTTGACCTTTCTCAAAATTTTGACTAACTACGCTATTCAGTCTGAGATTTTCTCCCTCTAAACTTGTTTTATCCTGTAATCCCATATCACGATGTCCCTCTATGATTAGGTAGCCTCATATTGGCCGTATCTTAGATTCTAATCGGTCTTTATTCTAGATTTACACATAATATATATGTAAATATATATATTTTAAAACAAAGTTAACTGCTTTCGGTCACATACAGTAAGCATTATCATAATGCAAGGAAATCATTGTAATACCCATGAAAAATAAAATATAAATATTTGTTTACAAACTATGGTTACTATGCTAGTATACGGTACTGTTTACATGTATAATACTATTTACGTATACGATACTGTTCATTTATACAATCGAAATGTCAAGTACTAGATGTGGTTTGGTCATAAGAGAAAACTAGAAAGAAGTTTGTAGGAGAAAATGACGTTTTATGTGTAAAAATACGCTTAGGGACTAAATTGAAAGAACTGATTTGAAAAGAAACTTAAAGGTTTAAGGTGAAATGATAGTTTTCCCCTTAAGTTTTCAATAGTAAAGCCGCCTGTGACTTTTCCGAAATTGCACAGTAACCATAAATGATTAACGTGAATTATTTTATTAGAAATGTCATTTTCATGAATAGTAAATTGAATATTTTATTAGCGCATAGTGTCAAATAGTACCCTTGACTTTTGCTATAAATAGGCCATTCCATTTCACTTATAAACTCACACCTTCAACTTCTCTTTTTCTCTCCTTAAGTTCCTCTTACTTCAATGATAGGCCTCTGAGATTTTGGGCCTTTCCTTTTCAGCTTAGGTAAGGATACTATGCCCTTTCTATGTCTTTCAAATTTTAGAAGTTATTTTCTTAAGTATGCTCTGTGGTTGCGGCCTTGGCTGATCTTCCACATCAGAAAAACTGTCCTTAGCTGTTTATATGTTATTTTGATTATCTGATTACCGAAATAGAATGTAAACTGTGAAGAATACATGTCTAGGAAAGTTCTGGCTAAGGAAAGACCTGGTTTTTAAGTGTGTCCAGTGTGACCCTCCGTACTCTTTTACAGATTGTATTCTCTATTTCTGGTATGAATAGTGACCGTACGTATGAATAGTAACCGTATATATGAACAGTAACCGTACGTATGAACAGTATCTGTACGAAAACAATCCTGACGTATTTTCTCTAATCTTTCATGAAAATCTCCGTAGCAGAACACTGAAATTCACCTGAGAACTCTTGTCTGTAATGACTTAGAGAAGCGATGCTTGTACGGAATCCAGGTGAGTGAAACGACCCCGTTTTAATAGAGTTTTAGCATTATTGGTGATAAAAAGTATGTCGTAGGACACTCCCAAGATTCATAGGGGGAAATTGGATTCAGAATGACGAATCTAATGAGATAATTAATCCAGAAGTATGGATAAGACGAAACAAGAATTTCATGATGATGTGAAGTTTGAATCTTTTCAAAAACGGATTAATTGTTATCTTGATATGTGGTTTATAAATCTATAATATAGTTATATACTATACCTGTTATATGGATGAATATTATATTGAGCTTCTGATTATGATATGAAATACTGTGCTATTGATTGTGATTGAGCGGGACAGTACCCCCTCTCACGGCAAGGCGGAAAACCCGGTTGACAGGGTGTCTTGACCAATGAGTGTGGAGACAACGATTCCCTCAGTAGGGATATAGCCCGGATTGGTGATAAATCCGTGAGGCGCCCTAGCTAAGAGGATGAGGTTGTGCGTCATGGCGGAAATATACATAATTGGTGAGCCGGCCTGTGTGCGCTCTCCGGGATATATTGCCATTGACGAGTACTAGTAACGTTTGTTGAATTGGATGAATTTTTATCTTGTATGTAAGAGGATGATGTTGTGCGTCATGGCGGAAATATACATAATTGGTGAGCCGGCCTGTGTGCGCTCTCCGGGATATATTGCCATTGACGAGTACTAGTAACGTTTGTTGAATTGGATAAATTTTTATCTTCTGTCTATTGGTTGAGTATGAGCCTTTGGATATGCTTGCATGAATGGTAATGTATTTGAATTTTATTAATGCGAGGCCGATTCGCTCATTGAGTTTAAAAGCTCACATTGTTTGTACAACCTTTTTGTTCAGATCAGGTTGCCATCGAAGAATATCTGCTAGAGGAGTAGATCATTTTGGACCTTCCCGTTGTCGGGTAGACCTCTCTTCTGTTATAGATTATGTTGCTCTGTAATCGTCTAGGACATCTAGTTCAGGGGTTCGACATTTGGCTTGTATGTCAGTATAATAATGTATTTTAAATTGATAATCTATTATTACATGCAAATCATCTCTATGATTTTCAGATAAGAAAATTTGATATATTTATCAGAAGGCTTACAGTGATGAGAGATTCATCATTGTGCCGGTCATGTGCCCAGAAAACGGGTCGTGACAATCATTGCCTTTCATTTGCCCACGAGAGCATTATATGTAAGTATGTGTAACCATGAAGATATATCATCCTCTACACATTTCATTCTATCCAAGTCATTTTGATTTCACATTCTCTATGAGTATATGTAGGATCATCACATATTCTCCTTGATCGTAGCCTTCACTCATTATGCATGAATAACATTCATACATGTAATTACAACATGATTCAATCAGTTATGTATATTATACTCAACTGAAGGCTCTCAAGAATAACACAACAAAGCAGAGGAATACATTTCAGTTCATCATAAAAGCATCCAAGGTAATTTTTAATGGCTACATTGTCAACTTCTTTGAATTTCGAAAAATGCCAACGGGAGAAATGGGAAAACCAAGTAAAATCGGCCGCAAATCCACCGAATATTGACTTTCATGGTTTTGGCATTAATGCAACGCGCTATTGGTGTGCACGCCTACCCTAGACTTCTGGCTTCCAGCTTGCAGAAATCCATAGGTTGATCGTATAGGGGTGCGGTGAAGAGATATATTCTTTGTCTCTAAGTCCTAATTTTTCTCTATAAAAACCTTCTCAGCGTTCTCAATTACCACACCACAAAGAGTAATAATCTCTGAGCCTACAATCTTCTAGCATTCCTCTCGCCTCATACTCTTACAAAAATTTCTAAATTTTCCAAATCATGGCCACCAGGAAGTACATTGATCTCACAGTAGAGGCTAAGGAAGAAGAACTTGAATTAAACTTAAGTTTAGGCAAGGATAAAGGCAAAAGACCTCTCGAGGAATCTCAAGAAAATAAAAAGGAGAAGAAGATGAAGAAGAATGAGGAAGCCGAGGAGAATAGTACAGGCCATAGCTCTGAGGACAAAATCGCTTGCTTAGAGCAAGAGGTGAAGATTCTCAAGAAGATGATAGAGGATCTGGAGAAGTTAACCAAACGCAATAATACGGCAATGACTTCGAGAATAGATAGGTTCTTCTATTGGTCAACCTAGTGCTTCTGCAATCAACAGCAAAGAAGTGTTGATTGTATGAATGGAATTTACACTACCCTCCACGATATTGCTTTGTCTCTCGCTCCAAGGAATGGTTGAGGGGTGATGATACAATACAATCCTCCTAATCCAAGACCACCTCGCCTTTAGATTACTCATGCATGAGTAAACTTCTCTTTTTTTTTTTTTGCAATGTAATCCTTCAGTGTTTTTTTTAATGCAAGTGGTTTCTTTTATTGGCTGGTACTCTAAAATAATATAGTTACACAAAATTAATCATGAATTCAGCTTATAAAATCCACCATATAAAAATTTGATCCGACAGCAACGGAATCAAAACAAATAACAACTTTTCCTTGACTAAGTTCAAAAGTGTAGCCACATCTGTGTAAAACTAAAACTGAGAACATAATTCCTAAGAAGAGATAAGTCTCGGAGGGAAAGGAAATGGAAACATCCTACAGGACCTTCAGTAGAGCCGTCTCTCTATAATTGTGCCCGGGTTCACAACGATAGAGGAGGTCCCACTATGGTTACCTTGCTCTGTAATCACTAGGAGACCTAACAACCATTGCTCTGATACCAACTTTGTTACGACCCGTTTTCTGGGCACATGACCGGCACAATAATGCATCTCTCATCACTGTAAGTCCTTCGATAAATTCTACCCATGAGATTAAATTATCTATGTTATCAAAATAACAATTCCTTAATAAATATGAAGAAAATATATCAACTTTTCTTATCTGAAAATCATATAGATGATTTGCACATAATAATAGATTCTCAATATAAAATACGTTATTATGCTGACATACAAGCCAAATGCCAAACCCCTGACCTAGATGTCCTAGACGATTACAGAGTAACATAATCTATAACAATAGAGGGGCCTACCCGACAGCGGGAATGTCCAAAGTGATCTACTCTTCTAGCGGATATTCTTCATCGACAACCTGATCTGAACAAAAAAGTTGTACAGAGAGTGTGAGCTTTTAAGCTCCGTGAGCGAATCGGCCTCGCGTTAATAAAATTCAAATACATTACCAGTCATGCAAGCATATCCAAAGGCTCATACTCAACCAATAGACAGAAGATAAAAATTCATCCAATTCAACAAACGTCACTAATACTCGTCAATGGCAATATATCCCGGAGAGCGCACACAGGCCGGCTCACCAATTATGTATATTTCCGCCATGACGCACAACATCATCCTCTTACATACAAGAAGATAAAAATTCATCCAATTCAACAAACGTTACTAGTACTCGTCAATGGCAATATATCCCGGAGAGCGCACACAGGCCAGCTCACCAATTCTGTATATTTCTGCCATGATGCACAACCAATTCAACAAACGTTACTAGTACTCATCAATGGCAATATATCCCGGAGAGCGCACACAGGCCAGCTCACCAATTCTGTATATTTCCGCCATGACGCACAACCTCATCCTCTTAGCTAGGGCGCCTCACGGATTTATCACCAATTCGGGCTATATCCCTACTGAGGGAATCGTTGTCTCCACACTCATTGGTCAAGACACCCTTTCAACCGGGTTTTTCGCCTTGCCGTGAGAGGGGGTACTATCCCGCTCAATCACAATCAATAGTACAGTATTTCATATCATAATCAGAAGCACAATATAATATTCATCCATATAACAGGTATATTATATAACTATATTATAGATTTATAAACCACAAATCAAGATAACAATCAATCCGTTTTTGAAAACATTCAAACTTCACATCATCATAAGATACTTATTTCATTTTATCCATACTTATGGATTAATTATCTCATTAGATTCCTCATTCTGAATCCAATTTCCCCCTATGAATCTTGGGAGTGTCCTACGACATACTTTTTATCACCAGTAACGCTAAAACTCTATTAAAACGGGGTCGTTTCACTCACCTGGATTCCGTACGAGCATCGCTTCTCTAAGTCGTTACAGACAAGAGTACTCAAGTGAATTTCAGTGTTCTGCTACGGAGATTTTCATGAAAGATTAGAGAAAACAAGTTAGGATTGTTTTCATACAGATACTGTTCATACATACGATTACTATTTACACGTACGGTCACTATTTATATGTACGGTCACTATTCATACGTACGGATACTATTCGTACATATGATCACTATTCATAATTATATGTACGATCACTATTCATACGTACGGTCTCTATTCATACGTATGGTTACTATTCATACGTACAGATACTATTCGTACATACAGTCACTATTCATATATACAGAGACTGTTTATACCAGAAATAGAGAATACAATCTGTAAAAGAGTACACCAGGTAAGTTCCCAGGAAAGAGTGGAGGGTCACACTGGACACACTTAAAAACCAGGTTTTTCCTTAGCCAGAACTTTCCTATACATGTATTCTTCACAGTTTACATTCTATTTCGGTAATCAGAGAATCAAAATAACATATAAACAGCTAAGGACAGTTTTTCTGATGTGGAAGATCGGCCAAAGCCGCAACCACAGAGCATACTTAAGAAAATAACTTCTAAAATTTGAAAGACATATAAAGGGCATAGTATCATTACCTAAACAGAAAAGGAAAGGCCCAAAATCTCATAGGCCTAACGTCGGAGCAAGAGAAACTTAAGGAAAGAAGAAGAGAAGTTGAAGGTGTGAGTTTAGAAGTAAAATGCAAGGGTCTATTTATAAGAAAAGTCAAGGGTACTATTTGATACTATGCGCTAATAAAATATTCAATTTACTATTTATGAAAATGACATTTCTAATAATGTAATTTACTGTGCACCTTACGCGACTGACAATTTTTTCTTTTATTACTATTGGAAACTTAAAAGGAAAACTATCCTTTCACCTTAAACCTTTAAGTTTCTTTTCAATTCAGTCCTTTCACTTTAGTCCCTGAGGGTATTTTTACACATAAAACGTCATTTTCTCCCACGAACTTCTTTCTAGTTTTCTCTTATGACCAAACCACATCTAGTACTTGACATTTCGATTGTATAAATAAACAGTATCATATACGTAAATAGTATTATACAGGTGAATAGTACTGTATACTGAAATAGTAACAGTAGTTTCTAAACAAATATTTATATTTTATTTTTATTGGGTATTACATCAACCATCCTTAATGTAACCAGGTAAAAACTATTAGGGTTACAAAATAGAGAAATTTCTTATCACTACTCTCGACCTTTACTCACATCTCAAGTTATAACTCCTAATCGGTAATGAATATCTAAATGAAACTTATACCATTGGAAACTAGACTCAAAGATCTTTCCAACGAGATAAAGTTTGCCCAAAACGGAGTCCGGATGAAGAAGTTATGGCCGATTGAAAATAAGCTAAGGTTTTCTGGTACATCTGGTGCCTGGGCGCCACACATGGCGCCTGGGCGCCAAGCCCTTCTTCCTCCCCAAAACCTTCTCAACCTTGGCGCCTGGGAGCCACGATCGTGACCTTTCGCGATTCCTCTCGGATTTGGCTCAGATCTGACCAAATCTCCACCGTTTTCTATGATTTCTTCCATGGGATCTCACCCTTAATGTCTAAGGAGCATTTAGACACCAAAAGTACCAATTTTAATTGAGAAACGAAGCCGGAATCTCAATTTTTACCCCAAACTTCCTTAAAACTAGAAAATAGGAAAAAGCTTGAGAAATAGAAATTTCTACCTCGATTCCTTACTTTCCCTACGTTGCTTGGCTTCTAGAGGCTCGCACCGTAGCCCGAGATCCACCCTCCAAAGTCCGGTTATGGAGTTGAAGTGTAGAGAGAGAAGGTAGAGAGAAGAAAGAGAGAAAGAGATGAGAGAAGGTGAAGAGAGAGAGAGGAAAGGAGAAAATGAGGAAAAATAGGTGAAGCCACTTATATACTTTCCCGAGGTAAAATTATCACTTACTCTCTAGTCGACCCTCAGTCAAGACTAGTAAAAGTAAATTCATAAAATTTCACCTCGGGTGTTTCTAAATCCTAAGTGCCCCACAAATTTTCTTATTTCACTTTAGTCCTTCTCAAAGTCTCAAACTCCACTTTAACCTCGAATCCATCATCCTTTTGGTACCGGACTCATAATTCATTCCCATAAGCTCTATTCTTCTTCTCGGGTTCCTACTAGGTCATTTCTCAAAAGTACTCCATATTTTCTTTTCTTTTCACTTTAGCCCTTGAAAATTTGTAAAAATTTCCCAAATTTCCTTCATTAATTCAAAAGAACATTTTTCATGTAATTAAATTTTTTTTCCAATAAACTTCAAATAGATTTTAAATATTCATGTAAATTCTTGGGATATTACATGACCCGCCAGGTTTTTAGCCATTAACTTGTCGGTGGAGCGCATTCCACTGCTCGAGCTGCCGTTGGGGCCTCCCTAGTTGCATAGAGGAACAAAAAAAAAAAAGGGAAAATGGCCACACCCAAGGCAAATCATGCAACACCACCCAACCATATCTAAAAAAAAGGGGACAATAGAACAACCAAACGATAGGGGGAAATGTGGGAAAAAACATACTTTAATGACGCAAAGATACCGGAAAACTTGATGGAAACTGAGGCACACAGCCAACTGTGCAACACACCCAATGAACAGGAGACAACACTTAACACATTGGAAAAACAAAGGCACACGAAAAGCACAGAAGGAGAAAAGGCCAATATGAAATTCAAACCTAGAAGGGCAATATAGGAAAAGGCGCACTCCAAGGGTAGTTGAATGTGGTTTAATTGTCGAGGAAGTGACTTCAAGATGCGATGGTTGACAATAAAGGCAACATAGTTCATGAAGGACTTGAATACATAATCAAATAGAGCCAATTTCATGCAAAACATTCTAATGTGGTTACGGTTGGTAGAATGTATTACCAAACACATACTAAAGCCATGCCTTTTTCGCACTAATTGCATTAGGTTCATGAAACCCTCTCGTTCGCTTTGAATAACAAAACCCATGGCTGTTTCGCGCAAACGCCATACCTCAAGAATATTGGGAACCCATTAGCTCCAATAATGGAATTATAGTTCCCAAGTCAAATGTCCCATCATTGACCAGAAATTGATGGGCTTCAATACGAGAGTCATTGTTCCCAAGCTAACTATAATACCTGCCAATTTTGGAATTACGAGATTGGGGGCATTACAGTATTTATAACGTAAATTGTCATTATTTTAATAGTATTATTTTATAGTGTTATTTTGGTGACGTTATTTCTAATGCTCTATGTTAATGAAATTAATTTAGTCATTTCAATTTTCTATCATTTCTCACACATGGGCATTTTGGAGCAAGAAGAGAAATTGAGATTTCTCTCAACTTTCATTATATTTTGTTCCTATTTCTTTTGGTGATCTTTGATTTTCTGATTGTTTGTCGATTTCTTGGAGTTACTAGAGGATAAGGTAAGCATTATCTTTTGTCTCCTTTTCGTTTTCTCCATGGATGCCCTAGAGGCGAAATTTTGAAGATTTGAGTGGTTGGTGCTATTTACCTTGCTTTTCCTACTGATTTCTTTTGGTTTCTTGTTGGTTATGGTGAAACACAACTTATTGGAGGGATAGAAGTGGTTTCATGGAAGGAAATGATGGAAAACCATTTTTAAGGAAAGATTGAAGAATTTCAATAAGTCCATGGAATCATCGTTATCCTTGTTTGCTGTGGGGGTTTTGATTACCATAATTCACTCTTTAAAGCCGGTATTAAAGCAAGAACCAAATGAGGGAGAAAAGGGATGAAAAAGTGGAATTTTTGGTGATTTTAGGGTTCAAAACCAAGAAGCTATGGAAGTTCTAGGATCTGGCGCCTCTATAAGGTTTTGTGAGCTTGGCACCTAGGTGCCAAGTGTCAGAGGCAACTTGCCTCTTTTGGAATGTGTTGAGGCACCCAGGCTCCCTGTTCTGGACAATTAAGGAGATTTAGAAATTGTTGCTAAAGTTTTAGGTTTTGTTTTTAGGTGGTTGCGAAAGATTCTCTACTTGTGTGTTTAGGATTTCGTCCACGGTAAATCCTTATCGGCATCAAAGTGAGTGGATGGCTTTTCAAATTGAATTTTATTAAATTCAAGTACATTATAAATCCCAATTATACCACAATTAATTTTGAATTCACTAAATTCCCTTGTTAGTGGTTTAAACTAGAATATGGAATTTTCTTGTGAATTAAGAATTATTTTATTGGATTTCTTGTGGGAATTGGGAAAAGTTTATTTGTGGGTTGTATTTCTTGCGAAATTGGAGGAAAGTATTAGGAGATGTATTTGGGAATAGTAGACTTGCTAATGTGTATGTTGTGATGTGAATGTGTGTATAGTTTACATGTGAATTGAATGCATGGAAGGGGGTTACATGTAAATGTAGACCCACAGAGAGGGAAAACTAAGTAGTATGTCCTAGGATGGACGAACCTCAGAAATAATAAGTCTAAGAAAATGTGGATCTTATTGAGTTGCAGCTCAATGCATTATTTTGATGAGAACGTAGACTCACAGGAGATTTGATTGTGAAAACATAGACTCACAGGATGAGTGAATTGTGAGAACATAGATTCACGGGAGGTCACACGTCGTTGCTACTTATTATATGTGGTGTGTGTATTTCATTGTGCTTGCTATGTTTTTCTGATTGTGGAGTAAAAATGGTATATGTGCTTATGTTTTCTGTTATTCATTGCACAACTGCCTATTCACTGAGTTTTTGATAAACTCACACTCTCTGTGATTATCCTTTTTAGAAACAAGGACTAAGGAGGAAGGGTACCCGTTGGAGAAATAGAAGCTTTTGGAGATATACTTTATTTTTGATTGGAGGGTTCTTAGAACTAATTTTGTAAAGCGTAGGAATAGTGCTCTATAGTCTTGTAGGTCACCTAGGTTTTGCAATGTTGTAATTTGCTGTTTAATTCTATTAGCTGAACTCCCAATGTTGTGGGAGATAGAAAATATATGAATATGTTTAAAACACTCTTTATGAGTATTTTTGCAAATTTTCTTTTTCTTGCAAAGTGATATTTTGCATAGTTGTAGATATTAGGACTATTGGTGTATTTTACTCACGTGCCCAATTTTCGAATCGTGATATATTGGTATCAGAAGTAGAGTTTTTAGATTTCCTATAAATTATAGAGCTAGTATTCTTTGTGGGCCCTTTCTCATTGTCATGAGCCACGACATGACTATGAGTTTAGGTTTCATAAAAGACCTTGTAGAGTGTTGAGTGTCTTTTAAGATTTACTGCTCGGTGAAGTTAGTTGGAAGTTATTTTATTAATATAAGAAATGTTTGCTCTTATATGTAAGTTTTTGGCTCTTTGATGGCGGAGAAATCCTCGGAGCATAGGGAGTTCGTAAGCTCAGATGTAGCTTTGCTACTTTACCACTGGAGTAGGTATGTATTATGGAAATATGAGTTTTCTATATGATTTGTAATAATCCATGTTGTATAAATTGTGATAATTTATTTCAGATTTGGTATTTTGTGATATATGAACTTAATTGTGTGATGGAATATATGTATATATTTATATATATGCATTTATATTTGGTTTGTAATGAGCAATCCTTAGGTGAAATTAATTGTGCTGGGGGATACGTGTATGTGGTAGTTGAAAATTGGGTTATGTATGGTAAGTGTGGGGAACTGAGGTATCTATTACTAGTTTGAGAAGGTATTGTCAGTTTTATTTTGTTGATGTGTAGTGGTTATGTGTATATATATATATATATATATGTGTGTGTGTGTGTGTGTGTGTATAATTGAAGTAGGAAGACTTGTTGGGGGTTTCTTTATGGGTTGTTTGTGCATATATCTTGACTAAATTTTTATTAATTCGTGTGTAAAACGTGGGCCAATACCGAGAGAGATATACATATAGGGGGTATGGTTGAATATGAGGCATGATCCAAAATCTGAGAAGGATTTCCCTTAGGTATATAGCATAAACTATCAATGTAGATATAAGTTAGAACCCTTAAAGGGCAAATCTAGGATTCAGTTCTGGTGAATGCCGAACAGTTATAGTTTATGGAGAAAGCCATGTGTCCTTAAATATAGTGTTCTTTGATGAGAGAGAACATTCAAAAAAAGCTCATGAGCCTTAGAATGGAGTATGAGAGCATGGGAAGGGTGACTAGAGGAAGGAAGGACTAGTCTTACATGACAAGGGAATCCTTGCTGGATGAGTGGGTAAGACTGTTCATGTGAGATAAGCTGAGGGTTAAGATATGGGTACCATTGAGAATTTAGATGCATGGATGGTTATATTGGTTAGAATTGGTACATGCGAGTTCAAACCGTACCATATTAGGAGGCTAACGATGTGAGGGTTTGGTTAAGGAAACTGATGTAAACTATGTAGTTCTCTTGAGGGAGACACTATAGAGAAAGGGGAGCTGATGTTAGGGATGTTAGGGTAGAATATTAATTTTCTTTAGGGGTAACTTACCTAGGTTGCACTCGATGGTTAAGGGTTATGATGATTATGCCGTGTGGTGGACGTGCTGGGGAATAGTCCACAAAGATAATGATTTAGATGGCAAGTTTGCATGGCAAACTGAGTAAGGGTATTGTATGTGTAGGGTGTGATGAGTTTTAATGGGGTGAAATATGATTTGTGGAAATTTTTGTTATGAGGAAGAGTATGGAAAGGTCATAATCTCAGTGTTTGGGCAAGTTATGGGTAGGTTGACGGCATGTGTACATCCTTGGTTGTTAAACATGATATAGGTTAGAACAACTCACTGGTGTATACATATAGGTAGGTATGCATCATTTGCATAAGACTAGTAATGTCAAGGATACAAATCGGTTGTGTGAACGTCGGATGTAGGTGGTGTTGAGAGCAAGGGAAGCTCATTATGAGTTTGGCTGGGGTTGAACTCAAGTTAAACCTAAGCTCCTTTATATTAGGAAAAGTATCTTGGAGTTCTGTGTAGATTGGCTTGAGATGGAGTGGGTTCAGATAGGTAGGGAAGTGTCATTTCACACGTATGAGTATACGAAGGTATTAAAATGGTAGTGAATCTTGTGCTCTTTAACATGATGGACGTTGGTATGATTTGGGGCATGGACTGATTATTCCCGTGCCATGCCACATTAAATTATCATAACAAGACATCCATGTTGAGTTGAGGTGAGGTGAGGTGCACTATAACATTACATCCATGTTGAGCGCCCCACGTATGATTTAGAAAGGTTGTCAAGGATTTCTGGTTGTTGTCAAAAATGTCGGGAAAGAGGAACAAAGTCAAGAATAGTGTCTGTGACTACTGAGTCTCCTAATTTAGTTCTGGAAGGTGTACTAGGTTGTCACTAGAGAGGGACATTAGACTGAGGCATTTGAGGTACATGAGATTCCTTAAAGACTACAACAATATCATCCTTTACCATCCAGGGAAAGTTGATGCGGTGGTGGATGCTTTTAATCAAAAGTTTATAGATAGTCCAGCTCATGTTGCCATAGTTAGGAGGTCCTGGGTTTAGGAATTGTATAAATTAAAAGCATGTAGTGTATGCTTTGAAATTGTTGAGTCAGGTATATTCTTGCCCACATGAGAGCTAAGTCTTTCCTTGTGGCGAGAAAGTGAAGGTAATGTTTAGGGTAAAACCCAAATGGTAAGGATAAATATAGGGCGAGAAATATGTTTAGTTCAAGGTTTCTTAGTGGACAAGGGAGGGTGTACAATGGTTCAAGATGAGACTTTATTCTCTAAATATTGGGCCATTAGGAAAAGAGATTACAGGAAAAAACTCAGGGTTCGACGTATGCTGTACACCTAGATGCCACCAAGATGTGTCCAGACATGAGACAAGTCCTTTGGTGAGAAAGTATGGGGCGAAACATAACCGTCTATGTGGTTCAATGTATGACATATCAGTAGGTCAAAGCTGAACGTTAGAGACCACTAGGTTGAAGGTAGATGTTTAAGATTTTCGAGGAGTTGGAATGGGTTACATTGGGTTTCGTGGTGGATTTACCCCGATCTATAAGGGGGTACTACTAGATATAGGTTATTGAGAAGAGGTATGCATAGCCCTGTGTGAGGAAGATTGTGGCGTTCCACCATGTCTATTATATTAGACCGGGGACCTCAATTCGCATTCCGATTCTAGAGAACTTGGAGTGGGAGATACATAGTAAGGTTAGTGAACATAAGATTCATGGGTTAGTCCATAGAAATGTAGATTCATTGGATAGTATCTCGACAACAAATTCATGGGAATGTAGACCCATGTTGACAAAGTCTTGAGAAACAGAGTTGTAAGAATGTAGACCCCACACAATAAAACTCTTGAGTGAAACATTTAGAGGAACATAGACCTTCGTTAACATAACTCTTGAGTAGGTTTTGGGAGGGATGTGGACCTACATAGGGAGGGGAAGATGAGTTACATGTGTGGTGACATATGTGTTGGTTTTTGGTAAAAGTTAGGGGATGCCATTTCTCATTTATGAGATAGTACCATTCGAGGCCTAGTAGAGGAGACAATGTCTGTCTCCAATTGATTGGCTTGAGTTTACTAAAACTAGAGTGGCAGAACCTTTCTCATGGGGAAGTCACGGGGGAAGTAGAGGGTGAGGTGTGGATGAAGTATCCACTTGCATTTAAGTCTTAAGGTAAGTTTTTGAATTCGGGGGATCAAATTTTATAAAGGAAGAGAATATAATATCCACCAATTTTAGAATCACAAGATTGGCGGTATTATGATATTTATAATGTAAATTTTCATTATTTTAATAAAATTATTTTATAACATTATTTTGGTGACGTTATTTTTAATACATTATTTTAATGAAATTAATTTAGTCATTTTAATTTTTCATATTTAATGAAGTTATTTGAATGTTATTTATGGAAATTAAGTGTGAAATGATTGGACTAGGTATTTTATTACAGAATGGTATTTTTTGCATATTATGAAAAATAAGATACAAAGGATTTGAAATGGAAATAATATAATTATTGGAAAATAATTCTATTTGGGTCAAGTAGGTTTGGGTAATTGGGTACCTTCTTCTTCCTCTCTTTTCTCTCGTTTCACACACATGGGCATTTTGGAACAAGAAGAGAAATTGAGATTTCTCTCGACTTTCATCATCTTTTCTTCCAATTTCTTTTGTTGATCTTTGATTTTCTGATTGTTTCTCAGTTTCTTGGAGTTACTGAAGGTTAAGGTAAGCATCATCATTTTTCCCTTTTTCATTTTCTCCATGGATGCCTTAAAGGAGAAGTTTTGAAGATTTGAGTGGCTGGTACAGTTTACCTTGCTTTTCTTGTTGTTTTTTTTTTTTGGTTTCTTGTTGGTTATGGTGAAACACAACTTACTGGAGGGATAGAAGTGGTTTCATGGAAGGAAATGATGAAAATCCATTTTTAAGGAAAGATTGAAGAATTTTTAATAAGTCCATGTAATCATCTTTATCCTTGTTTGTTGTAGGGATTTTGATCACACTAATTCACTCTTTAAAACCTATATTAAAGCAAGAACCAAAGGAGGAAGAAAAGGAATGAAAAAGTGGAATTTGGTGATTTTAGGGCTCAAAACCAAGAAGCTATGGAAGTTTTACGACTTGGCGCCTGGTTTCTGTAAGTTCAATGAGCTTGGTGCCCTGGGCGCTAAGTGTCAGAGGCAACATACCTCTTTTGGAGTGTGCTGGGGCACCCAGGCTCATTGGGTTGGATAGTCAAGGGGATTTGGAAATTATTTCTAAATTTTTGGGTTTTATTTTTAGGTGGTTGTGAAAGATTCTCTGGTTGCATATTTAAGATTTCATCTACAGTAAATCCTTATTAGCATCAAGGTGAGTGGATGACTTTGCAAATTGAATTTTATTAAATTCAAGTACATTATAAATCCCAATTACATCAAAATTAGTTTTGAATTCACTAACGACACATTTGGATCTGCATCTGGGGAGGAAAGGCAAATGGAATTCCAGTGCACAGTGGCCAGTCCTGTGTTTAATTTGCTTCATCCAATGGAAGATGGCTTTCCATCGATGGAAAGGAGGTACGTGATTTTCCATTACTTTTGGTATGGCTATTTCCATTAGTTGCTTAATGGAAAAGCGCCTTCCATTAATGGAATCAGCGAAGGCTGTGTGCGAGTTTACTAGAATGCCCTTCAACTGCTCTCGGCCAACTCTATGGTCGTCCAGCCCTTTTTGATGGGTCGATGTTGGTGCTGGTGAATAGACGAAGTCAAACAGAACAGACGAGCAGAGCAGCTGGGTGGGGTTTTGATTCCGAGTTCATTGATTTTGGTTTCTAGAGTCTTCTGGGTTTCTGATTTGATGATTTTGGCTAATGGAAATATGTACACCATTGCAAATTCTTATTGAAACTTTTGTGGCTTTGTCTTCTTGTATGCTTGTTGGCTTTACATAAGGAAAGAAAATAAAAATTTTAGAAAAAAGGTCTATTGCATCTCCTTCTTGGCTTTCTAGATATAGAAAGAATTTCTTAGGCTGAGATTGACTGGGAGAGAGAGCAAGAGAAGGGTATTTTAATTTTAGGACAAGCTTCACAAAGAAAAAGGGTAAGAACATAAAAATGAAATCCATTATTGCTATTGCAGATTGTGGGGTTTCCTGCATATTGAAGTTGCAGAGAATTGTTGGGTTTAGCTAATTTTTTTTTTCAAAAATATAATTAGGAGTATTATGGTCAAATTAACCTATTCAAAAATAAAGACCAAAATACATATTTTCTCTTTCCTATTCATTTTTTATTGAATAACAAATAACTTGTCTTTTCCATTCTCCATTCCATTCTATTCCTATTCTGTGTTGTGAACCAAATGAACTGTAAATTCCCTAGTTAGAGGTTTTAACTAGAATATAGAATTTTCTTGTGAATGAGGAATTGTTTTATGGGATTTCTTGTCGGAATTGGGAAAAGCTTATTTGTGGGTTGTATTTCTTGTGAAATTGGGGGAAATATTGGGAGATGTATTTGGAAATGGTAGACTTGCTAATGTGTGTGTTGTGATAGTAAAAATGGTATATGTGCTTATGTTTTCTATTATTCATTGCACAACTACCGTCATTGAGTTTTTGATAAACTTAGACTCTCTGTAGTTATTATATTTTTTAGATACAGGGACTAAGGAGGAAGTGTATTAGTTGGAGAGATAGCTACTTTTGGAGATATACTCAATTTTTGATTGTAGGGTTCTTGGAACCAATTTTGTAAAGTGTAGGAAT
Organism: Biancaea sappan; assembly: GCA_037074585.1. Classification (NCBI taxonomy): domain Eukaryota; kingdom Viridiplantae; phylum Streptophyta; class Magnoliopsida; order Fabales; family Fabaceae; genus Biancaea; species Biancaea sappan. The sequence continues at coordinate 855,863 of CM073501.1, read as the reverse complement.
AGTGCTCTGTACTCTTGTAGGTTACCTAGGTTTTGCGATGTTATAATTTGTTGTTTAATTCTATTAGCTTAACTCCCGATGTTGTGGGAGATAGAAAACATATGTATATGTTTAAAATATTCTGAGTATTTTTGCAAATTTTCCTTTACTTGCAAAGTGATATTTTACGTAATTGTGGATATTAGAATTGTTGGTGTATTTTGCTCATGTGCCCAATTTTTAGAGTGTGACACCAATCATTTAATTGCTTCGATTTTCAAGCCAGCAATAGGACAACTAGCGATGAAATTCTTTTAAAGTGACTAATTGTCAACTGTCTGATCACCTCGGTCAGTTGGTTTGGGAAATCAATGACTTCAGTACTATAGTCAATTGGTCCCCGTAAGACCCAGTCACACAGTGACGTGCATTGCGTAACTCAACTTTTCACTGCTTCTTGCTAAACCATTGGGCACACAATTCTACTATGCTTTTGTGTATGTCACAAAAATTAATGCAGAACAGAGAAGATTTGCAAAATTAAACAAATAACACACAAAAATTTACGTTATTTAGTTAATGTGACTTGCATTTATGGACGAAAAGAAAATCTTGAATTTTTTGACAAAAGTGTTTGAATACAGTGTAACCGAATACAAACATATATATTGAAATACAAAATTGCTTAGGTCGGATTGCTTCGAATTTTTTTCCTTTTAAGTCATGCTCTAAAAAAATGGACCAAGTCATAATTCAGGTCACTGTATTCAAGTTATTCAACAGTCTGTTTATGATTATTTTCTTCTTCTTTTGTTTATGCCCTATTTTATTTTGGCATTTGTGCAATTGAAGAAGGACGAATGACTTTTTAGTATCAATAGAACGCTCTCTATTTTGGTTGGACAATCTTCTGTGAGTTTGATTTACTCTGTGGCATAACATCAGAGGAACAAGAATATATAATCAAGAAACAGAAATAACGGGCGGTTACAGTTTAGACTCGTATATATATATATATAGCGTCACCATTATTATTATCATTATACGGAAGCGTCCACGTGCATATAAATGAAATCCATGTAATTTTTCTTGTTGGACTTAATTAATGAATGCCGTGGCATTATTTATTGGGAATCATCAGATACAACATATACAAGTTTAATACTTCTGAAGGAAATTCTTGAACCAACGAGCCGAGAGTTTGTAGTATCTTTGATTGTTGTTTTTATAGTCCACAAAGTTGATTCCAAAGCGCACTGTATAGCCAGAAGCCCATTCGAAATTGTCCAGCAATGACCATGCAAAATATCCTTTTACATTGACGCCATCCCTTGCAAACACCAAAAGGCAAAGTGAGAAATATTGCATAATAAATTTAATAAAATAGAGATATATTGATTTGACCAAAAACTCGAGAATTGGTCATTGGTTTAGTTTAGTGCTTTAAAAAAATTGACTACAAAAAAAAATTAATCAAAAATCAGTATCGGCTTTTGAAAACAAAATTTTATTATTTACAAAATATAATTAATTTTCATATTATATGAGATTTAGCAAACTTTTTTTTAATCTTTTTTATTCTTTTCTATCATGTTATATTTATTTTTTTCTTCTTAATTATTTTTTCATAATAATATTATTTTTGTGACAAAAACATATAACAGAACAAAAATAAAAAATAAAAAAACAATTACACACACACACACACACACACACACACACACAAAAGAGGAACTACTTACTCGATTGCAGATTGAAGGTAGTAGAGGTGGCGGTAGTAGTAATCAATTCTAAAAGTATCCAAAAGAGCTTCTTTGAGTGATAGTGTTGGATCATTGAACTCGTCTATACCTATAGATAAATATATATATAAAATAACTTTAAATTTGAGAAAAAGCACATTTATGTATTGAATGCCAGAATTTATGTATTTACCATTTTCAGTAATGTAAATCACAGGATTATTATACTTTGTCTTGGTGTAGAGCAAGAGGTCTCTAATTCCTCGTGGATAAACATACAACCAACTAGAAGCAGCCTGCATGTGTGTATATATATAAATACCATTTTCTTCATTAAACAAAAGTATTAAATAAATAATGAAACCAAAAAGAGGCAGTGAGATGGGTGAAAAGACGCGCATACCCTTGGACCAATGGGTGTGCCAAAACGCTCAGCTGCCATTGAGGATAGAACACAAAAGAACAAAAGCAATTAGTATATATTAGAATCATATGGTAGTAAATGAAAAACAGATGATTAAGTATATAGTAAAAGGATAAGAGAAGTAGGTACTAGTGAGATTGGCAAGAGCATCGGTCTGGTAGTTGGGTGGGGCGTTGGAGAAGGAAGGAGAATAGGAGGCGTAATTAGTAGTGTAATAGTTGAGGCCAAGAAAGTCAAAAGAGCCTTTCACCAGCCTTGCTTCTGCTTTTGAGAACTTGGGCAATCGCCTTCCCACAAGACGTCTCATGCTTTCTGGGTACTCTCCACTTGCCAGTGGCTCCATAAACCTGCAATTTCATATTTTCCATTATTTCAACAAATTATTCATTCATAAGACCAGAACCCACCCCTCAATATATGTGTGTGTGTGTCTGTGTGTGAGAGAGAGAGAGATGTTAAAGAATGGAAGGATTTGGATTCTCCCTTGCCTGTTTGATACGCAGGAGGTTTAAGGTCCTATCATGGCCATTCTGTGATTTCTGTCATTTTTTTTGTTTTTTTAAATTGTACTAACCGATAGATTTTATGACTGTTGAATCAAAACCAACAGCTAGTGAAATTTTTTAAAAAAATAATAAAAGAAAAAAAAATTGAGAAGAAGATTACAGCCAATGTAGCATTTAACGACTGTGATTCAACATTACAAATCTATATACATGTGGATGAAATTTAGATTTTCTATTTGTTTTTAAAAAAATAAACTTGCTACTTGTCATCTCACATTCGTTAGATTCATAATCTAACAACCACCAGATAAAATAAGATAAGTATTTATTTTTTTAAAATTACCCTAACATTATCTTATAGACGTTGGATTACAAATCCAATTACTATGAGAGGATAAGGAAGAGAATGCTCAACGACAAGCAAAAAAAAAAAATGTGTGCATGAATTGGAAGGGCCCCTGATCTCCCTGGATCATTGCTTTAGCTTTTGGGTTTAATTTTAAATAATTTCCCTCGTCCTCCACTAGTTGAACAATTAAGCATACATAATTCACAGACCCTGGATTCCTTCCATAAATGGAGAGAGGAAGTAAGAAAGAAAAAGCGAATTTTAGGTAATGATGGGAGTTGGATTTGGATAATATTCATTCTCCGACCAGGATAAAGAAGAGGGCTTGTTGCCGTTTATCCACCAATAAATGTATATATAATATATCTATATATATATATATATATATATTATATCCATGCCTCTCAACAATTAAAGAATAATTATATTAATGGAAAGAAATCATCAATGACTGATCTTTAGTTCCTCACCATCCAAACATAAAATCAACGGCTCGTGAAGCAGCATTTTGATCGGCTTTGCTATTGGAGAATGGTAGGAACCAATGAGACACCAAAGTTATGCCTATCCAACCTTTCTGAGATGCCTGCACATGGTTAATATATAAAATTAATTTCAGATCAGGTATTGAATTAAATAATTGATAATAAGAAAAGAAGAGAAAAAGGAGCGAACCTGATACTTGGCCTTGTAGACTCGGACAGCTTCGGCATGAGCGAGAAGCAAGTGATGAGCCACTAAATAGGGCTCGGTCCCAGAGTCACCGCCGGTGCAGTTAAGATTGAGCCACGCAGAGCAACGACCTGGAGCCAGCTGGCCATTGGCATACCCCTGTGAGCTATAGCTCCATGGTTCGTTTAGTGTTATCCAATGCTTCACCCTGTCTCCAAACTCCTTGAAGCACAGTTCCACATACTCTCCAAAGTTCTTTCTGTCAATCAATTAAATAATTAAATACATTAATTATACATTAATATATATTCGCTCCCAAATGCCCAATATATATATTAAACTAATTATGTGTGACTCACACAATGTGAGGACTTAAGAAGCCCCCGTACTCATCTTCTAAGGCTTGCGGAAGGTCCCAATGAAAAAGCGTCACAAATGGTGTCAAGCCTGCATTATATATATATATATATGTTCCTCTTCATCAGTATTCATGTATATATATATATATCACCATTTAACAGTATTAATTAATAATAGAGTAACTTAAATTATATGCTGTCTCAAATAATGATTTATGCCCACCGTTAGCCAAGAGCTCGTTGATGAGGTTGTTGTAATATTTGATTCCTTCCTGGTTTATGCCTCCACTTAGCTTTCCCTCTGTCCATGGTTTTAAAACAACAATCAAATAAAAACTATAATATGTTTCGTGCGAGATAGAACTCATTCTGGACAGTTGACTTACTTGGCAGTATTCTGGACCAGGAGATGGAGAATCTGTAAGCGTCCAAATTCATATACTTCATGATCCCGACGTCTTCCTATAATAAAAAATAAAATGTAAAGAAAGAAGAGATGGAGCGTTTTGTATGTATATTGAATTTACATTATTTAATTAGGAATCACAGATCAATTGACAGTAAGATGCGAATTCATTGACAGAACTGACATTAATACGGTCCATGATAAATAATTGTTTGGGTAAATAACTTATCTAAACATTTATAAAATAAGTGTTTATATGTAAATTATTTTTATAATTGAAGAGTTTATAAGGAAAAATTTCACATAAATTATTTTTAATTTATTTTCATAAATTATCTTCAAAAATTTATAAAAACAAGTTAAAAATAACTTATGGACAATACATAAGCTATCTTTATAAACTCTAAAAAATACATACATAAACGCTTATATCATAAATAAGTCAATAAATTCAAAATAAGTTGTTCTAAATACGACCTAAATTAATAAATAAAAAACAAGTATATTATTGATTGGGTTTAGAAGTTTAGTGATAATAAAATTAAAATGCCAAACTTCTAGTCGTCCTCACCTTGTAGCGATGGTATTCGTCATTGGCTACATCCCCGTTGCTCCCATCCGCTATTTTTTCTGCGTGGCATTTCACCAGTGAATCAATATAACTCTTCATTATACATATATATATATATATATATATATATATATATATATATATTTATTTATATATAGCCATTCATTTATATATAATGATTGAAAGTTATATAATCCATTCATCCTCACTTGAAAGTTATTATTTATAATGATTGACGACTTCCGCAGATATATATTCTCCATTCGAAGGGAGCACATAATTTTTAGCTAGTATGCATGCTCGTGTACGCTCATAAATACATATATAGATACATACAAAAGTAATATGTATATATAGCTGGCGGGTGCAGAGAGAGATATATATATATATATATATATATGAATAATATTGAAGAAAGGATGAATTGATCTGTACGTTACATCAGCTCAACTCATAAATGCATGAGAATTTGTACAATCAAATTCAATTTCACTAATTTCTGATGCCGCTCGTAGTGAAAGGTTATAACCTCAATAAACGAAGTTTTTGGTATTTTTATAAATTTTAATCTCCAAATTAAATATGCACAAATTTATCTTGACTAAGTGTTTTTTGCAAATTGAATTAAATAGTTTTTATTTATTTTTAAGGACATTAATTATTTTCTAAGTAATAAGAATTAGAAAAGAGAGAGAGATACCTGGGTATTTATGGGTGTAGGTGTCCCAAATGCTGGGTCCTCTACCATCTTGCCTTGCTGCACCTTCGTACTGTATTATAAATATAAAGATATATATATATATAGCCTCAATAATTGATTACATAAATCATTTGGATATGTGTATATATATATATATATATATATATACATATATATATATATATATATATATAAAATTATCAACTTGTGAAACTCAAGAATTTACTTAAACTCGATGAAAGGGTAAACTCAAAATGTAAAATCGTAAGAGTTTACATATATTTTTCCGTTATTCAATAAACTAATAAAATTATAAATATTCTAACACACAAATAATATCTTAGTTTATAATTAATATAAAATTATTGAATTTCAATTTTTTTTTGAGGTTTATTTAACTTTTTCTACAAAATATAAATTGATAAATAAAGTAAAATAAAGTATCAATTAAAGTCATCAAGTATAAATACAATACAATTTTGGGTTTTAGATATGGATGACCCAATCTTTTCATACTAGATAAGAGGAAAAAAAATAAATTTGTTGTTGACTGAATTCGATCGAGTCGTTATAAATTCAGTGAGTTTGACCAAGTTTACTTGATTTAAAAATCTAAACTTATAAATTTGAACAAATTTAAAAGTTAAGTTGAGAGTTTAACAACTGAAATGATGATGAATGGATGTGAAATGATATATAAACATAATGATAGGATTAAAAAGAGTGTAGAGTGTGACCTGGTACGAGGACGAGGCGGTGCCAAAGAGAAAGCCCTTAGGGAAAGAAGTTCGATTGAGAAAGGAAAGAGGAATTAGAGGAGAAGGAGTTGCAGTTGCAGATGCAGTTGCTGCAGGAAGGAATAATGAAATAATAGCAAAAGCCACACCCAACAACACACCAACTAACTCTTTCCCCTTCATTTTGTTTCCGCGAATCCACATCTCTCTAGCTGCTTCTTTGCCTCTCCTTTCACCACTCTATATATATATATATATATATATATATATATCAAAATCAATCCCCAAACACACACGCACACGCAATGGTACATATCTTAAGAAAAACTTCTCTCATTTGCTTAATTTCCCACTTTACCCTTTTTCCTTTTTAATTTCCACTTGCTTTCTTTTTATACTATTACTTTTTTTTTTATTGAAAAACTACAAACATATTAGCTTTTAGATCAATAAAAAAAGAGCGAATTGAGTTGATTTAAATTAAGATATTTTCATTCAATCAATCAAAATCATTTCAATCTATTGTTAAATGGGCTGGTTTGGTTTAGATTGACAGGTTGAGTATTTTTTTTAATGGTAGACTTGATTTAAAAATAAATAAAGAATAATAGAATTATGTCTTATATAATTATATATTTTTTAGAAGAAAATCTCATCTATAATTTGATATTGAATTAATTTTTTCTTTTGATATTTATTAGAATTAGGATGGAAAGTGAAATAACAAACTTTTAAGATATATGTTATATAATGTACTATATATTAATATTAAGAGGGAAAAATGTTGCAAAGAAAACTAAATACTATATTAACTAAATCTTAAATATTCTACACATAACATAAGTATATAACATAGGAGTACTTAAATTAAAAAGAAAATTGTGTAGGTTTGTAGGTTGATTTAGGTTCAACAGGTTGAAAATTTATAAATTCGTTACTCAAATTAATAGTTAGTGAATTGAAAAAAATAAAATCGAATTAACCCATTAACTTAATTTTATGGGTTAATTTAAGTTGAGCAAATTGATAAGGTGGTCCAATTCAATGCACCATCCTATTAGCTTCCCCTTACATTCAAACTTATATATTTCAAATCTGAAATTCATTATTTTTTTTCATTCTACAATATCTAATCATTTTTTCTGTAACTATCAACTTTTCCATTAGTCGACGAGTGTCTATGCAACTCATCTAAAATTAAGAGGAATTTGTCAAACCAAGTGGCTTTCATTGGAGATGTTTACCATGGATAAAATTCTTACATTATGTATCAATGAATCACAAACGAGTGATAGGAAAATTTTTAAATTAAGATGTGATTTCAAGAGCCAGAAAAAATAAATTTTGATTTAATATAAATAGATTTGTCTGTAATGGACGGCGGGCTTTTTTCTTTGCCGAAATAAAAAGGCATATTATAATTTGATAGATTATGGCGATCTTGGCCTTGGGTCGTTCATAATTGTTGACCTTAATTTCTGGCTTTAAGGACCTAACATTTTTATTTAAATAATATATTTTGAAATTTAAAATCAGAGGGGTCGGGACAAAAGAAAAATAGTGGGTAAAAAATAAAGGAGGTATCTTTTTTGTAATTTTATTTGAATTTAATTCACAAATAATTAACAATAACATAAACTTTACACGTGCAAATGTGATTAGCCAATAAATTAATAATCAGTTTCTAAAATTTAATTCTTGGGACATAAATTAAAACAACGAGGGAAAAGACGAGAAGACTACAAATTATTTTATATATAATATTTTTTAAATCAAAACATGACGTGTAAACTATGCACCAAAACAAAGATTAAATTGTAATAATTCAACAAACATTGAATAATTCAAATGGTGAAATCTATTACAATATTGAGGAGTATCAATAAGTCAGTTGTTACATCAATGTCAATTAATCTCTAATTATACCGTTGTCTGTTCGAAAAATCCATACATTCCTGCACTAAGCATCAATATGATCAAGTACATTTATATTTAGTGAAAGATAAATTATTTAGTAACTAATGCCTTAAAAAGATTAAAACAAAAAAATATCAGTTGTTTTGCCGGACTACGGAGAAAAGGCATCGTATAAATATATAATCGATTTTATAAGGTTGAATTATGTTGTTATTCATTATAGTTTAACTCAATTTTTAATTTAGTTGATATCGTTTTAAAATTTGTAATTAAGTCCTCATAATTTTATTTTTTTCAATTTTATCTCTACTATTAAAATTTTGTCAATATTTCATTAAATTTTAATCACAAGACCTATATATATTATATTAACATTTAGAATATACATGACTTTAGTTAATTTGTCATAATTATTTATTATAAATTACATTACATATCATATATATATATATATATATATATATATATATGAGTTAATATCATTTAATTATTTATTTTTGCTTTTAGTTGGCATCAATCATGTTTATTTAGAATGTTAATGTACATATAGTTAATCACGTTTAAAAAATTTAATAGCATACCAACAATAATTTAATAACAAGGACTAAATTAAAAATATGTGAAACCATAAGGATTTAATTACAAACTTTTAAACTTTGGGGACTAAATTAAAAATTTAGAGATACTATAAGGACCAAAAGAATAATTTAACCATTTTATTATTTTGTGTGTTGATAATATATCACTCAATTATTTTTTCCCAACTTATTATTGTTCTCTTTTGGTCAAAATCTTAAAGGGGAGTCATCAAAGTTGATTAAATAACATTTTATAATAAATCAGTTAGAAGTAATTAATTAAATTGAAAAACCATCTAAACAAAGTAATTGAATCAATTATATTAATTTTGCGAAAACAAATTTGATTTGGAAGTTGCGGCAAATTACTAGAGAAGATTAATTTTGCTTGAGCAAACTAAAATAGTGATACATGAAGGATTTTGATTCCTTACTTGGTCCTAAAGTCAAGCAGAGTATTTGACCCAATTTGAACCGTTAGATTTCATAATCAATGGTCCAGATTCATAATGCTATTTAAAATTCCTTTTAAAAAATTAAACAACATCTTGAAATCTGAACTATTATTTATAAAATTTAACGATCCATATTAGACTAAATAGTACATCCTCTTATATATATATATATGAAGCACTCTCCCTACTAATACACATATCCTTGTCATACCTCTCAATGGTTAGGAGAAGCAAAACCATTTGTGAAACTAAATCAACTTATTATGTATTACAATTAATGCGAACTTGATTGATTTCAGTACTAAAATTATTGGTTCCCATCATATTTGTCCGATCGTGTAATTGAACAATTAGTAACAATTTTTTTTTTTGTAAATTCATCGCTAGTTGTTGTTGACCGCGAACAACTGTGGTGGAAATCAGTAGTTCTAATACTGAAACTTATATCATCCCTGATTAATGGAGGTGTTCTCTGCCCTTGCCCCATGCATGCCTCTTGATCATTTTTATTAATTAATTTGGTAAGGTCCCCAATTCACACACCAAGTTGTTTGGCTATTTTTGGGTGCACAAGATTTTCGTTAAATAGAAAAAGTCGATCATTATGTATCATGAACCCACTTTTGTAGTGTTCGTTTTTGCTACTAGAATAGCAAGGCGCCAAAAAGATCATAGTATCAAAGTCTTATCTAGATATGACATCATGATTTGGATCTATTTGATTTTTCAAAATCAAGTGTTCAGTTCATGATTGCCTATTCAAATCTGTTTAGTTGGCCAAAAATTTACCTTTTATCTTTAGTATTTTGGAAGAGATTAATTTTTGTGATCGACCAAGAATTCTGCTTATGAAAGGAAAAAATCTTGTGTAATTAAGTCATCAAGAAAGTCAATTTATATTTATTGTTGGAGTTTCAAATTTCATAATCAGAATTATTTACGTCTTACCAACCATTTGAATCAAACTGTCCTATTCAATTTCCAATAATAAATTCTTAAATATTCCTTTACAGTCTAAAATCTATTATATATTATTGTCATTCATAATCAAGCTATCAAATTATTGAGCCCGCAGACATCTAAGGTCATGAGCATATCGGAGGTGAGCAATCTAGCTGCAGTTGTATAGTATATAGAAATTAATTTATATTATATTTATTAGGTGCTTTATCTTAATATTAATTACTTTTTAGATAGGATTAGAATTAATGTAAGGTAAGCACCACAATATATAGATATATATTCATCACGCTATATTTAAAAATAATTTTATATAGGCTATATATTTAGGTAAACATTAATTTTAAAGATTTTTTTAATTATGTTCTATAATATTAATAACGAGACATATGTAATTTTCTTTTTTTTTTCTTTCTTAAACACTCCATACGTAAAAAATATTAAGTCATCATAATTTTATTAAAAAATTGATAATAAATAGTTAAAACTGTTCAACTTGTCTAACACTTGCCCCATCCATTTGATTTTGACCATTTCAGCCTTTATCTTTGTTCCATGATTATCCATGTGTACAAGTAAATTAAATTTTTGTGATCACCATCATCCAACTGGCGTCCAAGGAGAAGAAAATTCGGTGCTATTCACTTCAAATAATAGTCATTACAAAATAATTGAGTTTTGGTCACGATAAAAGTTAAGAGACTTTCGGTGTTGATTTTGGTAACGGCACAAATGAAATTGTTATTAAAAGTCTCACTTTCAGTGATAAATTTTAATATTGTTATTGAAAATAGACATTTAGTGATAATTTTATATTCTTGTCACCAAAAAAATTTTTTTGGGTGGCGAGTAAGCCTTTGTGCCACTGTGAGAATCTTCTTACTAATTGACCATCAATCAGAATCACTGACTAGGCGTTGCCATGCTTGTTGGATTCATGACAGCCAGTAGTTGTGACCAATCATCATAAACTTGTCTATTCTCTTACATAACGTTGAGTTTTCAATTCATGTCTATCTCAAACACATGAAATTAAAATGCACGTGTAATAGGAATGACTTTTTATGTTCACTAATGGATATCTGATCAACTTTTGGAGATGGCCATAAAATTAGCGTCAATGATGTTGGCAGCTCAATATATTCTAATAAATCCCATTTTGTCTTATATATATTGGCATTATTGGCATTATTTTAAGTTCAAGCCTCACGGGATTGTATAGTGTATACCATATTTATCCAATAAATTATTCCATTATTGGATTGAGTCCAACAAGACTCTGAGTCCTTTTTCACTGTAATTGGTCCAAGTTTCCACACTGCATGAACCAGATGTTATATAAATATATATATATATATATATATATATATATATATATATATGTATATTCGATCACGCTGTGCAATTAATTTGATATTATATATTGTAATTAAACTTTGAAACCTGCTCCTTTGGCTCATCTGCCAGGGACCACGTGATCCCGGCACATGCCGTTCTTTCACGTTATTGGCGTTCAATAGTCATCCTATAAGATATACAGATGCACATAAATATAAGATTTCTTAAATTAAATATGTAATCGTGTTTCTCTGCTGGATTCAAGGAAGACTTAGAAGTTAGAATTCAAACTTTTCTGTGTTTAGGTCAGCAAAGAAAATTCAATTGAGAAAAGCACGACAACTATGAAAACGTATAGCGGAAGAGGTGCACAATCGGCTACCCAAAAGAACAACATCGATCAAGGACGTCCAAGTGGAGCAGAAACAAGAAACAATGAAAAACTAGGGTCTTTTGCTTAGTTTGAAACTTTATAAAAATTTTCTGCACATAGAACAAATTTCATGGGAATAAAGTGTATTTTTTCCAATTATTAATGTTCATGCATTGGTCTAATGTTTTTAGCATGCATAGTGTCATGTATGTGCAGTAGTGTTATTTTATATATGGTGAGTCAAGTGGACTGAACTCATCTCCTTATAGTTTCAAATACAGAAAAATTTTTAGTTCAACGATGTACATGCAAAAAATACTTCCTCTTTTTTATTTAGGGTAAAGTATAATTCCTTAGTTTTATATTAAGTAATTCTAGAAAAACTTTAAAATTAGGTAGGTCATGTAGCTACTGTTGTATAGAATGGTTAAATTTGAAAACACGTAATTTAATTTGTACGAAGACTTATTCATACTTTCTTATATGGTTATGAGAAGAGAAATGATTATCTTGTTGTATTCCTTCATTTGTGTAATTTAAATTGATTATATTTAAAGAAATAACTAAGTTAAGGGAAAGTTAGGCTTGCGACAGTGTGGGATTGGACATCATCCTTGTTGGTCATGGGACCAAATTTGGGGCATGAAAATACGAGTACTAATTTTTTTTTAAAAAAAATTGGGTGGGTTTGTAGGTTGATTCGAATTCGACAAGTTGAAAATTTATAAACTCGTTAATTGAACCAATAGTCAGTGAGTTAAAAAAAAAACCAAGATAACCCATCAACTTAATTTTATGGGTTGATTTGAGTTAAACAGATTGACAAGTTGATCTAACCCAATGCATAATCCTATTAGCTTTCCCGCACATTCAAACTCATTTTAAATCTAAAATTCATTACTCATTTTTTATAAATTAATTTTACATTTTAGGATTTAACATTTTATTTTCTGGAAAACTAGAACAGGACTGCAACTCTTATCTTGTAGTCTAAAATAAAACCCAACGCATGCCATATGTCAAATTCTTTATCAGCATTTTAATTTAAGAGAAAAAATCTAAAAGGATGCGTTTATGCTATAGTGTGAATAGAGAACAGAGAAGTGTGCCTCCCATCAAATGCCTAAGCGCCACATGGCACGTAGGACTTTCCAGTACCTATAAGGTGCTAGAGAGGACCTAAATTCGCAAGAGCCTCTAGCTTCAACATTCCACATACTTCTTGTACCTCTTTTGTTTTTAATTTTATTGACTGTTTAATATCAATAAATACTCATCAAATTTAATGGTCAATACAATTTTAAAAATAAAATAAATAAAAATAAAAATAAAAATAAAAATAAGGACCATTGGATCCAACGGTCTACGTTGGAACTAAAGGCTCGGACGCCTCAAAAGTGCAATATTCTACTAATATAAAGCAAAATATAGGTGCTTTTTTTATGTTTTCAAGGGGACTATTTTTCTTGAAATTTTCATTTTTCCAAAAAATATTAGTGAAAGACTTATAGGCTATCTTACTTTGTTACTGGACATTTTGGATCCATTTTGCATTTTTCTATTCCCTGATAAGAGGCTGTGGAATTTGGATTCCTCGTGTAATACCCATGAAAAATAAAATATAAATGCGTGTTTTCAAACTACTGTTACTATTTACGTATATGGTACTGTTCATTTATACAATCAAAATGTCAAATACTAGATGTGGTTTGGTTATAAGAGAAAACTAGAAAGAAGTTTGTAGGAGAAAATGACGTTTTATGTGTAAAAATACCCTCAGGGACTAAATTGAAAGGACTGAATTGAAAAGAAACTTAAAGGTTTAAGGTGAAAGGATAGTTTTTCCTTTAAAGTTTCTAATAGTAAATAAACGAAAATTAAGGTGCACAGTAACTACATTATTAGAAATGTTATTTTCATGAATAGTAAATTGAATATTTTATTAGCGCATAGTATCAAATAGTACCCTTGACTTTTGCTATAAATAGGCCCTTCCATTTCACTTCTAAACTCACACCTTCAACTTCTCTTCTTCCCTCCTTAAGTTTCTCTTGCTCCGACGCTAGGCTTCTGAGATTTTGGGCCTTTCCGTTTTTGCTTAGGTAAGGATACTATGCCCTTTCTATGTCTTTCAAATTTTAGAAGTTATTTTCTTAAGTATGCTCTGTGGTTGCGGCTTTGGCCGATCTTCCACATCAGAAAAATTGTCGTTAGCTGTTATTTTGATTCTCTGATTACCGAAATAAAATATAATCTGTGGAGAATACATGTCTAGGAAAGTTCTGGCTAAGGAAAGACCTGGTTTTTAAGTGTGTCCAGTGTGACCCTCCACTCTTTCCTGGGAACTTACCTGGTGTACTCTTTTACAGATTGTATTCTGTATTTCCGGTATGAATAGTACCCGTACGTATGAATAGTGACTATATGAATAGTACCGTACGTATGAATAGTGACCGTATGAATAGTACTCGTACGTATGAACAGTATCTGTACGAAAATGATCTTAACGTACTTTCTGTAATCTTTCATGAAAATCTCTGTAGCAGAACACTGAAATTCACCTGCGTACTCTTGTCCGTAACGATTTAGAGAAGTGATACTCGTACGGAATCCAGGTGAGTGAAACGACCCTGTTTTAATAGAGTTTTAGCATTACTGGTGATAAAAAGTATGTCGTAGGATACTCCCAAGATTCATAGGGGGAAATTGGATTCAGAATGACGAATATAATGAGATAATTAATCCAGAAGTATGGATAAGACAAAGCAAGTATCTCATGATGATATGAAATTTGAATCATATAGTTATATACTATACCTGTTATATGGATGAGTATTATATTGTGCTTCTGATTATGATATGAACTGTTGTACTATTGATTGTGATTGAGCGGTACAGTACCCCCTCTCACGGCAAGGCGGAAAACCCGGGTTAAAGGGTGTCTTGACCAATGAGTGTGGAGACAACGATTCCCTCAGTAGGGATATAGCCCGGATTGGTGATAAATCCGTGAGGCGCCCTAGCTAAGAGGATGAGGTTGTGCGTCATGGCGGAAAAATACAAAATTAGTGAGTCGGCCTGTGTGCGCTCTCCGGGATATATTGCCATTGACGAGTACTAGTATCGTTTGTTGAATTGGATGAATTTTTCTTGTATGTAATTTCTAACTATGTCTATTGGTTGAGCTTGAGCCTTCGGATATGCTTGCATGACTGGTGATGTATTTGAATTTTATTAACGCGAGGCCGATTTGCTCACTGAGTTTAAAAGCTCACACTGTTTGTACAAACTTTTTGTTCAGATCAGGTTGCCTCCGAAGTACATCCGCTAGAGGAGTAGATCACGTTGGACCTTCCCGCTGTCGGGTAGGCCCTTCTTTTGTTATACAGTATGTTGCTCTGTAACCGTCTAGGACATCTAGGTCAGGGGTTTGGTATTTGGCTTGTATTTCAGTATGATAATGTATTTCGTACTGAGGATCTATTATTTTTAATTAAGAAAATCTGATGTATTTTCTTTGTATTTATTAAGGAATGGTATTTTGAAAATATAGAGATAATGACTAACGATTTTACTTGTGGGAAGAATTTATCGAAAGGCTTACAGTGATGGGATATTCATCATTGTGCCGGTCATGTGCCTAGAAAATGGGTCGTGACACCTCGTGTTCTTTTTCATTTGCTTCTTTTTATAATTTCTTGATTCGTAGCCTTCTTGCTTCATTGCCTTTTAAAAATTCGTTTTGGAAAGTGAAAGTGCCTTTTAAGGAGAAGGCCTTTGTCTGGACTGCAGTACTCAATAGAATTAATACTAATGATCTACGTCAGAATAGGCAGCCTTCTACAATTTTATCTCCTGACATTTGCGTTATGTGTTTGAGGAACTCAAAGATGAATAGTCACCTAATTTTACATTGTCAGGTGGCTAGGGATATTTGGAATAGGTTATTTAATTTCTTTCAGGAGAGTTTAGTTTGTCCGAATGACCTTGGTGCTTTCTTCCCCAATAATTTTGTGGGTTTTGATTTGAGAAAGGAGAATAAGGCTTTGTGGAAAGTGACTTTGTTTGCTACTGTGTGGTGTCTTTAGGTGGAAAGAAATGTCAGAGTCTTTAATTAAAAAGCGAGTCCTTCCTCCTCTTTTGTTGTAGGATAGAGTTCGCTTTGTTGCCACTCTTTGGGTTTCGGCCAATTGGTGTTTTACCTTCGAAGATGTTCTTAGGAATTGGAGGGCTTTGATGTATTAGAGTTTGCTTTCAAGCTCTTGATTTGATTTTGTTCTTGTTTGGTGTTTTTCTAAGAGGATATCTAGTCTTCCTTGTGTTTTCTTTTCTTTTTTCTTTGTATCATTCTCTCTTATTTAATAATATCTCTTTTTTGATAAAAAAAAAAAAGCAAAAGCAAAACAACATTTGTGACACTAAATCAATGTATTATGTATTTATTACAACTAATGTGAATTAAATTGACTCCAGTACTAGAGTCATTAATTTTTACCACAACTATTCGATCATGCAATCGAACAACTAGTGATGAGTTTTTTTTTTGTTTTAGTGACTTCACCTCTAGTAATTCGATTGTTAATTAGATAGCTAGGGTGAGAACCATGGTTCCAGTACTGGCCGGAACCAATATGATTCTCAATTAATGAAGGTGTTCTTGCCCCTACCCCATGCATGCCTCTTAATCATTTTTTATTAATTAATTTGGAAAGGTCCCCAATTCACACACTCAAGTTGTTTGGCTATTTTTGGGTGCACAAGATTTTGGTTAAATAGAAAAAGTCAATCATTATGTATTATGAACCCACTTTTGTAGTGTTCGTTTTTGCCACGAGAATAGCAAGGCGACGACAAGATCAAAATCTTATCTAGATATGTCACATGATTTGGATATAATTTGATTTTTCAAAACTATTCATCAAGAGAGTGGTAATTCATGAAGTTTTCCGATGTGTAGATCTTATCTTCCATGGCGACGTGAATTGTTGCCTTATTGTCAACTAATATTTATTGTTGGAGTTCAAATTTCATAATCAGAATTATTTACGTCTTATCCAACCATTTGATTCTCTAAAAATAAAATCTTTTAATTTAGTTTCTAAAAAGTCATTATTATCTTAATTTGGTCTTTTATAAATAAAGTCTCTCAACAAAATTTTTGATAACATTTTCCCTCAACTAAAATATTCCTTACATTTTTTTGGGTTGTATATAGTCGTTAACTATTAATATATACTTTCCCATAGCTTTTCAACTTTCAAAATGACACTTTTAAATCAAAGAATCAATAAATAGTTTCTAGGGGGATCAAACTTTGAATGAGAAAAAAAAAATGTCTGAGAGCTAAAATGAGATAAAAGTGACGTTTCAAAAATTAAATTAAAGTTATCTAAATTGAAAAAAAAAGATGATATTTCAATAATTTAATTATTAATTTACTCTTTATTAAATTTGGAGGATCTCCTATCCGGAACAATTTTATTACAACGTGCCGTATGTGTAGTTTGTCCAGTACAACGAATTTACTCTTAATAATAATTATTGACATTGAAATGAGATGCCCATGGCACATTGATTCAAATTTCCCTTCATCTTGCTCTACATATTGTTGAAAGCATCTAAATTAAATTCTCTGAAATTGGTTGCAGGGGATCCTTGGCTGGACCTCAATTTCATCTCTATTACATGCGTACTTATAAAACGACTAAATTTTGAATGTCATCTAAAGGAGTAGTAGGTAAACAACCCTCCCTTTTATTGCAATTTCTTACGCAACTTATTCCCCAACCCTAAGAGGTTCATATCATCAACGATTATATTTCTGGATATCACATCACAAAAATACAACACCTACAGTACAATGTGGCTGCACTATCAGACCCACATAGATTAAATTTATAACAAATGGAATCCTCATGATTCAAGTATGTAATTGATTGTAAAACGGATAACGTTAGAAACATATAATTACGTTTCGTAGTAGACAAGATTAATACCGAAACAAAAAGCATCTACTCTATTAAGGTGATTAAAAAAGAAAAAAAAAAAAGAAAAAAAGGAGGTCTAGTATTTGCATAAGAAATTCCTAAACCAAATGAACAAGATTAATACCGAAACAAAAAAGCATCTACTCTATAAAAGTGAAGAAAAAAAAAACCTAGTATTTGCGTAAGAAGTTCCTAAACCAAGTGGCCGAAAGCTTTGGGTGTCTTTTCAAGCCGTTGTTATAATCGACGAAGGTGATTCCAAAACGCAGAGTATAACCAGATGCCCATTCGAAGTTGTCCAACAGTGACCATGCGAAATATCCTTTTACGTTCACGCCATCCCTTATGTATCACCAAAAGCATTCAATTAGTACGCATCAAATATATTTTCAAATTTACGAACATGCTAACTAGAGGGGATTTTTCTTACTTGATAGCACGTTGAAGATAGTAAAGATGGCGATAATAGTAATCTATTCTATAGGTATCTAGGAGGGCCTCCTCAAGTGAGAGTGTTGGATCATTCCTCTCATCCATACCTACAATTTCCAAATTGTTTTAGTTCCTCAGAAGTTGTAAATTAGTTATCAGTAAATAGTGTGTATGCATGTGCTTATAATTACCGTTTTCAGTAATATAAATCAAAGGGTTGTGGTACTTTCTCTTGATGTAAAGCAGTAGACTTCGAAGGCCCCTTGGATAAATATATAACCAATCTGAAGCAGCCTGTGTATAAATATATATATATATATATATATAACACATGTATATACGTATAAGTACGTATGATATATTAAATTGTAAGGAAGTGTGAAGTAATGGTGAGAGTGGGAGATAGGTAAGTATACCCTTGGTCCAATAGGTGTGCTGTTGCGATCATCTGTAAAATCGAAAAAAAAAAAACAAAAGTAGTTGTTAATTAATGATATGAACAAAGATCGTGGTTAAACCGGACCGAAGGTCTACCGGTCAAACTAACCGATTTAGCTTGGTTCTCTGAACCATTAAATATGAGGAAGTAATTAAGTGAAGCAATGAGATATAAGTGAAAAAGGGAATAAAGAACGAAAGTGATACATGTAAGATTGGCGAGAGAATCGGCGAGATAAGCGGGTTGGGAAGGGTTTTGCGGGAGTGGAGCATGGGCAGCATAACTGGAGGTGTAATAGTTTAATCCAATGAAATCAAAAGAGGCATTCCTGAGAAGCTCCGATTGCTGCTTCGAGAACTTAGGCAATCTCCTTCCCACCAAAGATCGCATGCTTCTTGGGTACTGTCCTTTTGTTAGTGGTTCCATAAACCTGAAATATCATATCATATCATATAACTATTAAATGAGAGAGTTCATATATATATATATATATATATATATATATATATATATATAGGGGTTCAGCTCACCATCCAAACATGAAGTCAAGGGATCTTCGGGCAGCGTGATGATCTGATTTGGTATCTGAGTAGGGCAAAAACCAGTTGGAATTTAAGGCAATGCCTATGATACCCTTTTGGGATGCCTGCACCCATTTAATTTCATATTATTGTTACAATAAATTAATGAAGAGAAGCGAACAAGTAAATATGGAGGGTGCATGGGAGAATAATATATAGAGAACCTGATATTTAGTCCTATAGAGATGAACAGCAGCAGCGTGAGCAAGAAGTTGATGGTGAGAGGTCAAATAGGGGCGACTGGATGTATAGATGCCATTACTGTAACTCCATGGCTCATTTAATGTCATCCAGTGCTTCACCCTATCACCAAATTCCTTGAAGCAAACCTCCGTATAGTCTCTGAAGTCATCTCTGCATGCACAAAAGATAGAAAAACTTGTCTGTTATATCGCAAGGACTTCTAATTGTAGAGATGATTTAATAATTATAATATAATTGAAATTGACATGTAAAATTTGTGGGGGTGACTTACATGATGCGAGGGCTGAAGAAGCCTTCATACTCGTCTTGTAAAGCTTGGGGAAGATCCCAGTGAAAAAGAGTCACGAATGGTTGCACACCTGCGCATTCATCATCATTCATATGATATGATTAAGAACAATACTTTGTGCCAAAATTTAAAAAAAAATAAATGAAGATGGAATGGTTGAAATACGACCATTGGCCAAGAGCTCGTTGATGAGGTTGTTGTAATAATTGATTCCTGCTTGGTTTATGCCCCCACTTAGCTTTCCTTCTGCATATATATATATATATATATATATTGTTGTTTAATATGGAATGTTATTCAACTACACACACACAGAAAAGTCATAAGACACGAATCCAATATGCAAGTTATGCTTACTGGGCAGTATTCTAGACCAAGAGATGGAGAATCTGTAAGCATCCATGTTCATGTACTTCATAATCCCCACATCTTCCTGTAACATGTGGAACAGTCATGACAATAATATTATTAATTTTATTAATGTATAATGGAAGGAAGAAACAAAAGAAAATCCCTCAGGAAGTGACGTCACACCATACCTTGTAGCGATGATATGCATCAACGGCCACATCTCCGTTGTTTCCATCCCTTATATCTTCTGCTTTCCGGTTACACCCGTCAGTAATATATAAATGTAAAAGAATTGTGGGTTTGGGAATGATAATAAAAAACAGAGCAAGCAAATGAAGCAATTAACGTCCTTTCCAGTCTTGAATTCTTCCGATCCAAGCTATACATATATAATTTAATGAAGCAGAGGGAGAGAATGAACCTGGATGAGTATGAGTGTAAGTATCCCAAATGCTAGGTCCTCTGCCGTCTTCATGTGCAGCACCTTCGTACTGCGCTTGCATCATCATTAATTACAATAAATGGAGAAGAAGAAGAAGAATGTAAAAGATGAGAGTGAGGGAATATATATATATATATATATATATATTTGTAGACATACCTGATAAGAGGAGGAGGCAGTGCCGAAGAGGAAGGCTGGAGGGAAAGTGGTTCTGTTGAGAGAAGGAAGATGGGAGAGAGAGGGGTCTAACTCTGCAGCTTCCGTCACAGTCACAGTCACAGTCACAACCACCGCTAACAGAGCCACCGCCGCCACAACGTACGCCTTCCTTCCCATATCTCTATCTTCTTCAATCATATCCCAACTACTTTTGCTTCTTAACTGTGCTATTCTTCGTTCCACTATTTGTGTATATATATAGGCCTACGATGCCAGGTTGTTTTCTGTTTCCTTGTTCACTATGGCTTACGACTCCTACTGTAATAGTATGGCCCGCTTTTTTGGGTGGTTATGGTTATGATGATATATATATCATTATAAAACTGAATTCCCCAATGATCCCAATTTTAAATAGTTTTACGTTACATTCATCCAGATCTGGATTTACCTATAAACTAGTTTTAAAATATAAAACACTAATATATATTACTTATACTTCATATGGATAAATTAGTTAAGATTTACTTTAATTTAGTCTTTCAAAAATAAAGTATATCAACTTAATATCTAAACTACTATTTTAGTCTCAATTTTCTCCCATTACAGATTTTTTTTTAATTTAGTTCCTGATTGACATATATGTTGACTCTTTAGAGTTTGCAAATGCATTATACTTCCCACGGGATCACGTTGATTTGGAAAAAATGTGAGAGAATATATTGAAAGGTCTTTTTTTTAGAATATTTTAAAATTTTTATTAAAAACTGATGATATTTTTTAAAAATACTTCTATCATTAATGGTTTACATATACATACACATGTACACATACATACAAACTTATATATATATATATATACACATACATACAAACTTATATATATATATATATATAATACACAAAATGATAAGAAAGGACAAAATAATTTTTTAATATTCTAAAAATATTATTACGTTATGAAATCCAATATTTCCACCTCTTCCCGAGCATGAAAATAGAAATGATAAGAATCTTTGGAAAGTTTCATTTCCATTTTTTAAAAATTTAAATCAAATATAAAAATAAAAAACTTATTATTCTTATATATATATATATATATATATATTTCAT
Source organism: Biancaea sappan (assembly GCA_037074585.1). Lineage (NCBI taxonomy): Eukaryota > Viridiplantae > Streptophyta > Magnoliopsida > Fabales > Fabaceae > Biancaea > Biancaea sappan. Next base: position 833,803 of record CM073501.1, on the reverse strand, counting down.
AAATTAGGAAACTATAAAGTAGTATTGTCAATTAGACCCACACCCAATTTTTTCATTTCCACAATTTGATCCATGCTATGATTTTTTGATCTATACTATGATTTATCATTCATGGACATTAATAAAATCCTTCTATTTAGCAACGCCTTAGATGACATAGCAAGGGTAAAGAAAGGTTTGTTGTGGAATCAATCGGGCTTGGGCTTAACATTTTTAGCCAATTTAAAAGCAAGCTTAAATAGTTTGGGCTCACAAGCTGGTCCTTTGTTTTAAAAAACAAAAATTTTGATTCATTATATATAAATATATATGTTGATATACTTATTTATTTATAATTAACTTTACTAATTTATATTTTGTAAACAAAATAAAATAAAAAATATCCGATTTTAATAAATCAAGGAAACACAATTTTCTGAATGAGTTTTATAGAAAAATACAACAATAGTTATATTATGTTCTTTTATTTTTATTTTAATAAACTAATTATGTTCTTTTATTTTTATTTTAATAAACTAAGTAAAGAACATAAGGTATAGAGTAAGTAAAATACATAAGCTATATATTATAGGATGAGCAAATTATGAAATGTCTCTGAGTATATATAGTGGCAGTAGCCTTGCGTTAAGTTCAAGCATACGGTTCCAAAACATACAAATCAAGAATTATGTGCTAAAATATTTATTTGCAGGGCACTCTCAAGTATTACTTTGTTTTACTTGCTAATATATATATCTTGCCCGTTTGAATCAATACAAGCAGACTGATGAATCGGTTTCCAACTAACGACGTGAACTCAGTCCCACTACTGTCGATATAAACTTGCATTTACAATAAGAAATATAAAGTTATGTTCTTGATACAGGTTGCCTAAAATTTAATTCAAACAGAGAATGTGACGCTAGACATTTAGGCGTTTTGTGAGTTGTGACCATTCAGCAGCATTATGTCATGTTTTGGGAGTCATTCATTTCACCAAATGGTCAGAGTAAAACTTTAGTCTAAATATTAGGAGCCTACAAATAACAAAATGTGAAGACTAAAATTAGGAAGTATCAAACATTTAATCAGGGTGATTTAGATAATTAAGACTTTGCTAAGTTATAAGGGGGACATGGAGAAATAAAAAGAGAGCTTATAGCTACATCTTTGTGATAATGCGGTAAAAGAGTAGCACCGACATACTTATTCAAAGCAAAAATTAACTATTCATGAATTTCATATCACTATTTGTCAGCAGCATTCATGTGTAAATCTGATTAATTTTTCTTGAGGAAATTCTTGAACCAATGGGCGGATAGTTTATGGTATCTTTTCAAGCCATCTTTGTAGTCAACAAAGTTGATTCCGAATCGTACAGTGTAGCCTGAATCCCATTCCATATTGTCCAACAATGACCATGCGAAATATCCCTTTACATTCACACCATCCCTTAGATGTACCAAAAGCCATCAAAACCATAAGAATTAAAATGCCGAAAATATTTCTTAAAGAAAAACAGAGAGAGAGAGAGAGATGCAGAAAATATTTAAGTTTTTGAAATATAACTGTATAGAGAGGGGCTCTTTTGATAGAATATCACTTACCTGATTGCGGTTTGAAGATAGTACAGATGACGATAATAGTAATCAATTCTGTAAGTATCAATAAGAGCTTCCTCGAGTGATAGTGTTGGATCATTGTACTCATCATATCCTATAATATGCACTGTTAGAATAGGCAATAATCTTTATAATTAATTTCTATCATTATGATTCTTTAACCCGAGAAATTAGGCTTAGTCTAAGGGATTTGTAATTCCCTAAACTTCAGGATTAGATTCAACATTTATTTTCATTTTTCTTTCCTAGGATAGATAATCCACTTGTGTATAAATATCCTATATACAAAAGCATTTTGATTCAACAAAGAAATTACATTCAGACATATTTGTTACGAATAAATACAGAAAATTTTGTAAGATTTTTGTTAGTTTTTTTAACATTTAAATCAAACAACATATATATATATATATATCACGAAAAGAAATATGATTGGTGAGATACCATTTTCGGTAATGTAAATTATGGGGTTGTTGTACTTTCTCTTGATGTAGAGCAGCAGTTGTCGAAATCCTCTCGGATAAATACATAACCAATTTGAAGCACCCTGCACATAAATGGAGGATTCGTTATTCTTATGATTTACTCGGAATAAAATATGAAAGGCCACATAAATTGCCTTATTTGTATCTGCAAATGAAGTGTCACATATATACCATTGGTCCAAGGGGCTTCCCATCACGATTATCTGTCATAACAAAACAAAAAGTGTGCTCTTACAATCACGGTCACCGTATAGTTATCTTTCAATTCTCAGGTCATTAGGACTGAAGCAGTTAGTGAATATACAACTTTATAAGATCTCATTTAATGCTGTTCTTACTTGTAACATTAACAAGAGAATCTGTTTGTAGGCTTGGTCTGCGAGGATCAAGTATTTCAGGTGCATCGGCAGCGTAAAAGGATGAGTAGTAGTTTAGGCCAAGAAAATCAAATGACCCTCTAAGTAGCCTGGATTCCTTTTGATGGAAATTTGGTAGCCGTTTTCCTACCAGAGATTGCATCCTTCTTGGGTACTCACCTTCTGTGAGCGGTGACATATACCTGAAATCAACAATAACAAGTTTATGAACTTCACTTGAAAATTGTGTCCTTTCTCCTTCTTCTGCTTTTGCTGCTTTTTCCAGCATATATTAGTGCTCCTTGCGTCCTGACTAGTCACAAGTCACAACTATGGGACAGATACATAGAGATGGCCTCCAACCAGCTGTCTTTAGAATCGTGAAGGCTTATGTAATTCAACGATAAGTCCAAAATTAACCTAGCTTTAAAGGTATCCTTCATAGGAGTGAAAATAGAAAATGAAGAAACAAATATGATCAAATATATCTAAGTTGATGTTGTCCATATAGCTCGTCAATTTAATTTCATTCTTACATTTTTGTCTGATCTCATTTTTACTTTTGTGCCGAATACAATACATCAGCAAAATTTTAATAGTAAACTTCAATGCAGAGAGTCCTTACCACCCAAACATAAAGTCAAGTGCCCGTTCAGCAGCATCATGATCTGACTTGTTGGAAAATGGAACAAACCAGTCCGAATTTATGGTTATGCCTACCAACCCATCTTGCAATGCCTGCACACATGATATTCTAAGTCTCAAATTGTCAAAATTTTGGGCATGGATCAAGTCTTGGATTTTAGAAGTTATTCATTAATTAAATAATGCACCTGATACTTGTCCTTGTACACTTGGTAAGCAGCTGCATGAGCAAGAAGTTGGTAGTGAGCGACCAAATAGGGCTCTGTCCCCGAATCACCACCGGTGCAATTCAAATTCATCCAAGAAGAACATCGGCCCGGTGCAAACCTGCCATTGGCATAGCCATTCTTGCTGACACTCCTTGGTTCATTTAAAGTAATCCAATTCTTGACCCTATCACCAAATTCCTTGAAGCAAAGCTCAGCATAATCCCTAAAATCAGCTCTGCGTATATGATGTTCATCAGTTTAATTTAATTACAATCTATTTCATTAGGCCTCAGTTTATGACAATCTTTCCCTTAGTAGTCATACAGTTGAAAATTCAGTCACTTACACAATGCGAGGGCTCAAGAAACCGCCATACTCATCTTCCAAGGCTTGGGGAACATCCCAGTGGAAAATGGTTACAAATGGTTTCAGACCTAGTTTATCTCAAGGGTTAATTATGATCATCTATTAACTGGATAAATATGAAACTAGTACATAATAAAGAGCAAAATAATTAAAAATGTAATTACAACCATTGGCCAGTAGCTCGTTGATAAGATTGTTGTAATATCTGATTCCTTCTTGGTTTACACCTCCGCTCAGCTTTCCTTCTGTAGAGAGCTTATACACATTTTGAAAGGTTTAAAATGAAACAGGCAACCGGGTAAACAATAATAGGCATGTGAAATAACATTTAACTTACTTGGTAGTATTCTAGACCAAGATATGGAGAATCTGTAAGCATCCAAATTCATATATTTGATGATCCCAACATCTTCCTATACATGTAATAGTGCAAAAATGTAACATAATACGGCACAGAAAAAAATGAACAACAACAACAACAACAAAACCTTATCCCACTAGGTAGGGTCGGCTATATGAATCGCACGATGCCATTGAGCTCTATCAATGACTAACTCTTCAGGTATCTCATTTACCCAGAAAAAAAAAAAAAGAAATCAAAAGAAAAAGACAAAGACCCTTGAAGTTTAGAGTTTCAAATAATTAGCCAGTCATGATGGGAAAAGCCAATTTTGGTGTTTAGTTCTGTACCTATTAGTCATTTGGACCATACCTTGTAACGATGGTAAGAGTCATCAGCTACATCTCCATTGCCTCCATCTTGTATTTTTTCTGCATAGTTCATCAATAATGAAATGTAAACTGTGCATGTAATTAGTTAATTTACATTTAAAAGCATTTATTTAAATCAACAGCATGTTTAATCCGTGTTGCAGGGGTCAAAACCCCAAAACTACCATTGGGCGGGATCAACTCAACTCAAGTTACTACTTCTCAAAGTGATCTATTTTTAGATGATGACAGCCCAGAGTGACTATTGAACAACATTCTAGAACAAAACATCATTGGAAAGAATCAGGTAAACTGGTTGCCCATAAATAAACACAGAACAGTATACAACTATCTTAATGGGGACAGAAATCATCTTTCTTTCTTCTTCTTCTTCTTTATTTTTTTTTCTAATCCAGTCATTTTATTTAATAAGTTTGTTTATAGTTGTGTATCTAAGTTTCATAACCGGTAGTACTTTTAGTCCTAAGATTGACAGCTTCCACTGCATCTTTTATAAAGTCGTTGCCACAAGCACAGACGTACAGAGTTTATTATAGCAACAAGAAAATTACAAGGCATCAATAAGAAGTATAGCACATGTATTTCCCTAAAAAGAAAAAGAGTGGAATTTCCAAAGTTTGGCATACTGAAAAAGAGAGGTCTCCTCCGAAGCCACTCTATGGTCCATAAAGTGAGAACCTATTGTAAAAGAGGAGCTAAGATAAGAAGGTTGTATGCGCATTAAATTTACAGTATGACCCTAAAAAATATATAAAGGTCGTATATGAATTTAGTCTCTTGAAATTAAATAAATATATAATTAAGTCCAACTTACAATTTTTCAATTTTCATTTTCATATTTATTATTTGTTAAGAAGTACCAACAGGAGCATTATCATAAAGCAGAGTTGCTCTTACAAAACAGAACAGACAGCAACAAAACCAAAGGAAATATCAAATAGAAACAGGAAAATATGCAGAAAATAGAACCAATGACCTTAACCTTTCTGGATGTTGGCTAATAAGATCCTTTGACACCAGAACTTGAATAGTGAGAAGGGACTGCCATGCTTTCATGAACTACTTAGATTCCAAGATCAACTTTTAAACCAACATTAATTTCCAGAAGTCTTTAGCGTTTGTAGTGTTCTTAAGTTTGGATGAACTTGTTCATATGGATGACCTTGTATTTATATACTGACATTATCTTCTTTTATTGCTTCAGCAACTGCTTTTAAAGTCAGTACCATCTTGCTTTGAGAATCCCAACTCGTCGTGCTCCTCCCTTCCCACAAGAGTAGGAGAAACCTAACGAAAAGTGAAAAACCAGAGAGAGGAGACATAACTGAACCAAAAACAGAGCAAGTTGCACTATATTCTTTCAGCACATGCTCTCGATCTCTCTAGTGTGTGTGTGGATTCTTTTTTTTATTTCTGTGTTGGGAACTTCTAAATGTCCTCTTGTCTAGTGGAGAGGTTGTCGCTTTGTTCTCCTCTGTTTTTCGCTGAAGTCCCTCTTTCTCTCTCTCGTTACGTCTCCCTCCGTCAAACTCCCTCTCTCTCGGATTTCTCCTCTGATCTCTCCGATTCGTCCCCCTCACTGTTTTCTCCACTGCCGCTATCTCTCTCTCTCTCACACATTTCTGCTCTGCATCGTCCAATTCGCCCCTCTCTCCCGACGCTCTCTCTCTCTCTCTCTCTCTCTCTCTCTCTCTCTCATTCGATAATGGAGTGAATCTGACGGTCGAAAATTGCTACGTTACGATGACGTAGAAACTTGCTACGTCAGTGAATCCGATTCCATTGTTCGGAGAACAAATTAAAGGCCGATAATTGGAGTTGGAAGGACTAAATTTTGAATAATAAAGATGGTTTCATTTCTAGATTAAAGATATAAAAGAAAGAGAAAAGTAAAAGCAAAGGGGCAAAGCAGGATTTCCATTTCACAATTTGTGAGCTGAGGCAGGGAGAGAGAGACAGCAGCAATACCTGGGTGTTTATGGGTGAAGGTATCCCATATACTGGGTCCTCTACCACCTTCATTCGCTGCACCTTCATACTACAAAACACCATTGACCCAAGAACATACAAAATGGTTCAAATTAAGTTGTTGGGTGATTGATCTTAGTTGGCAGTGAAGAAGTAACGATGAACCTGGTAGGCGGAGGATGCCGCGCCGAAGATGAAGCCGGTGGGGAAACTGCTCCGATTGAGATAAGAAACGTCGATAATGGGTGGAGATGCGGCGGATGGGTTCGCAGTAAGGAGGGATGAGGTGGCAAGCAGGGCCAAAATGCGGATCCGTAGTGCCATCGAAGTAGAGTGACCGATTCTGCTTTCGCGCTGGGCCTTTTATATGGAAAAAAATTTGGTAAACAGATTCAAAAAAATAATTTAGATAAATTTAAGTGATAAATGTGATTTGCTCATTTATATTTAAAAAATTATTTGATGAATATAATTTATTACAGAATATAATATTTAAATATTATTTTGTAAATATAATTTTGTAGATATAATTATTAAAAAAATATAATTTTTATTTTTATTTTTTAATATATTATTATTATTATTTATTGTTGTTTATTAACTCTGTAATGATATAACTAAATTAATTATGTAATAATACATCAGATTTAATTATATTATTTAATTGCATTAATTAAGTTATTTAAGGCAATTAAATAAATTGAAATAATTGTGTTCAACAAATTGCCTTTTATTTAATTGTGTTAATTAAATAACACAAAAAAATAAATTAATTAGGTTTATTTAATTGAGTTTATGGTTTGGGGTTGAGGTTTATTTAATTATATTATTTAATTGTGTTAATTAGGTTATGTGAGGCAATTAAATAAATTAAAATAATTGTCTGATTGGGTTAATTAAGTAATTTAATTAGAAGCCCACAAACGCACTGACGCAACCCACAAATTAGGTTTAATTGTGTTAATTAGTAGGTGATTTAATTGTGGTAATTAGGTTTATTAGCAGCCCACAGACGCAGCTAAAAAAATAAAATACAACATCGACTTCTACATGTTGGTAGGTTGGCGAGTCACGAAGGATTCAACTTTGTGACTCGCCAGAATTTCAATCATTAACTCATCAATGGAGTTCATTCCATCGCTTAAGCTGCCATTGGGGCCTCCCTAGCGGCACAGAGGAACAAAAAAAAAAGAGAATTGGCCAGATCCAAGGCAAATTGTGTAACACCGCCCAACCATATTCAAAAAACATGGGACAACAAAGTAGCTAAACAACAGGGAGAAACATGGGAAAGAACATACTTGAATGACATGAAGATGCTGAAAAACTTGATGAAAACTGAGGCACACAACCAACTGCGCAACACATGACCAACAGTGAGGCCAACGACCCAATGCACAAGAGACAACTCTCAACACATCGAAAAAACAGAGGCACACAAAAAGCACAGAAAGAGAAAAGGCCAATATGAAATTCAAACTTGGAAGGATAGCACGAGAAATGGTGCACTCCAGGGCTAGTTGGATGTGGTTTAATTGCCAAGGAAGCGATTTCAAGATGCGGTGGTTGAACGTGGTTGACAATAGAGGCAACGTGGTTAATGAAGGACCTAAACGCAGCACCAAACATTGCCAATTTCATGCAAAACGTGGTTAATGCTTTTATAATGTAGTTATGGTAGGCTGAACGTGTTACCAAACACATACTAAGGCCATGCCCCTTTTGGGCTAATGACATTGTGTTCATCAAACCCTCTTGTTTGCTTTGAATAACAAAGCCCATACCTGTTTTGCTCAAGGGCCATACCTTAAGAAGACTTAGAATTCATTGGCTCCAATACTGGAACAATAGTTCCCAAATTAGCCGTCCTGTGATTGACCAAAAATTGAAGGGCTTCAATACGAGAGTCGTTGTTCCTATGCCAACCGTTTAATTGCTCTGATTTTCAAGCTAGCAATCAAACGACTAGCTAGTGATAAAATACTTTTTAAGTGACTAATTGTCAACCATATGATTACCTCGGACGGTTGGTTTGGGAAACCAATGACTTCAATACTAAAATTAATTGGTCCTCATAAGACCCAGTCATGCAGCCACGTGCATTGTGCAACTCAGCTTTTCATTGCTTCTTGCTAAACCATTGGGCACACAAATTCTACTATGCTTTTGTCTATGTTACGAAAATTAATGCAAAACAGAGAAGATATGTGAAATTAAATAGAAAACACACAAGAATTACATGGTTCAATCAATGTGATTTACACGGACAGAAAGAAATATTTAATTTTCTAATAGAAGTATTTGAGTACAGTGTAGCTGAATACAAATATGTATATTAAAATACAAAACTGTTTAGGTTGGATAACTCCGAATTGTTTTCTTTTCAAGTCGTGCTCTAAAAAAATAGGTCATGTCACCATATTCAAGTCATTTAACAGTCTATTTATAATTTTTTTTTCTTTTGTTTTGGTCCTATTTTATTTTGGCATTTGTGCAATTGAAGAAGGACAAATGACTTTTTTAGTATCAATAGAATGCTCTCTACTTTGCTTGAACAATCTTCTGTGAGTTTGATTTACTCTATGGCATAACATCAGAGGAACAAGAATATATAATCAAGAAACAGAAATAACTGACGTTTACAGTTTAGCTATATATATATAGCGTCACCATTCACCATTATTATTATCATTATACAAAAAGGGTCCACGTGCACATAAAGGAAAGCCATGTCATTTTTCATGTTGGACATGATTAATGAAAGCCATGGCATTATTTATTGGGAATCATCTGATACAACATATACAAGTTTAATTTCTCTGAAGGAAATTCTTGAACCAACGAGCCGAGAGTTTGTAGTATCTTTTATTGTTGTTTTTAAAGTCCACAAATTTGATTCCAAAGCGCACCGTAAAACCTTCTGTCCATTCGAAACTGTCCAGCAATGACCATGCAAAGTATCCTTTTACATTGACGCCATCCCTTGCAAACACAGAAAGCCAAAGTGAGAAATATTGCATAATAAATTTAACAAAATAGAGATATATACATTGATTAGGCCAATTTGACCGAAAACTCGGGAATCGGTCATTGGTTTAGATCAATAACTCAAAAAGGTCAGCTAGCAAAAAAATCGGTATCAACTTTGGTGAATAAAATTTTATTATTTACAAAATACAATTAATTCCCACGTTGCATGGGATTTAACAATTTTTTTGATATTTTTTATTCATTTCTATCATATTATTTTTTTTCTGCTTAATTATTATTTTCATAATAATATTATTTTTGTAACAAAAACATATAAGAGAATAAAAAAATAAAAAAAAATTACACACATACGCGCGCACACACACATATATAATTATAATATAAATTTATTAAAATTAAGTATGAAAATATTTATTAATTGATTAATCATATATATTTAATATATAAAATTAAATATATATATATATATATATATATATAATTATTATCAATTTGAACACTATCAGATCAATTAACTTTAAACTAGTACTTTCACTGGTTCAACCAATTTAATTTTAACAACTATATATATATATATATATATATATATATATATATATATATATATATATATATATATATATATATATATATGAGAGGCTCTCTTGTAATAGTTAATAAAGAACTACTTACTTGATTGCAGACAGAACATAGTAGAGGTGGCGATAGAAGTAATCAATTCTAGAAGTATCCAGAAGAGCTTCTTTGAGTGATAGTGTTGGATCATTGAAGTCGTCCATACCTATAGATGAATATATATTAAATAACTTGTTTGAGAAAAAGCACATTTATGTATAGAATGTCAGAATTTACTTGTATGCATATGTATTTACCATTTGCAGTAATGTAAACCGCTGCAGGATTGTTATACTTTGTCTTGATGTAGAGCAAGAGGTCTCTAATTCCTCGTGGATAAGAATACAACCAACTAGAAGCAGCCTGCATTTGTGTGTATATATATATATATATATATAAATACCAGTTTCTTCATTAAACAAAAGTATTAAATAAATAATGAAACCAAAAAGAGGCGGTGAGATGGGTAAGAAGGCGTCCGTACCCTTGGACCAATGGGTATGCCAAAACGCTCGGCTGCCATAGAACACGAACAAATGAACAAAAGCAATTAGTATATATTAGAATCATATGGTAGTAAATGAAAAACAGATGATTAAGTATATAGTAAAAGGATAAGAGAAGTAGGTACTAGTGAGATTGGCAAGTGAATCAGTCTGATAGGTGGGTGGGACGTTGGAGGGGGACGGAGAATAGGAGGCGTAATTAGAAGTGTAATAGTCGAGGCCAAGAAAGTCAAAAGAGCCATTCAACAGCCTTGCTTCTGCTTTTGAGAATTTGGGCAGTCGCCTTCCCACAAGACGTCTCATGCTTTCTGGGTACTCTCCACTTGTCAGTGGCTCCATAAACCTGCAATTTAATTAATAGTATTCGTTAATTCAACAAATTCATTCATAACACATCCGTACGCTGTAAAATCTGAGTCGTAGATTTTTATAACTAACGACCTAACGAATGAAGTAATATGATTAGCTTTCAAAGCTAAGTAGATATCATGTATGTGTGTGTGGGGAAGGCCCCTGATCTCCCTGTATCATTGCTTTTGCTTTTGGGTTTAATTATATATAATTTCCATTGTCCTCCACTAGTTGAACAATTAAGCATACATAACTCACAAACCCTGGATTCTTTCCATAAATGGAGAGAGGAAGAAAGAAAGAACGAAAAAGCGAATTTTAATTAATGATGAGAGTTGGATTTGGATAATATTCATTCTCCGACCAGGATAAAAAAGAGGGCCTTTTGCCGTTTAACCACCAATAAATTAAATGTATATAATATATATATATATATATATTAACGCCTCTCAACAATTAAAGAATAATTATATTAATGAAAAGAAATAATCAATGATTGATCTTTAGCTCCTTACCATCCTATCATGAAATCAACGGCTCGCGAAGCAGCATTTTGATCGGCTCTGCTATTGGAGAAGGGTACGAACCACTGACACAACATTGTGATGCCCATCCAACCTTTCTGAGATGCCTGCACATGGTTAATATATATAAAATTAATTTCCGAGCCTCATAATAACGTAACACGTATATCAGATCAGGTCTTGAACAATTAAATAATGGAGGAAAGGAAGAGAAAATGGAGTGAACCTGATACTTGGCCTTGTAGATTCGGACGGCTTCGGCATGAGCGAGAAGCAGGTGATGAGCCACTAAATAGGGCTCGGTCCCAGAGTCACCGCCGGTGCAGTTAAGATTGAGCCAAGCAGAGCAGCGACCTGGAGCCAGCCGGCCAGTGGCATAGCCACTTGAGCTATAACTCCATGGTTGGTCCAGTGTTATCCAATGCTGCACCCTGTCCCCGAACTCCTTGAAGCACACTTCCACATACTCCCCAAAGTCCTTTCTGTCAATCAATTAAATAATTAAATGCATTAATTATACATTAATATATATTCACTTCCAAATGCCCAATATATATATTAAACTAATTATGTGTGACCCACACAATGCGAGGGCTTAAGAAGCCCCCGTACTCATCTTCTAAGGTTTGCGGAAGATCCCAATGAAAAAGCGTCACATACGGTATCAAACCTGCATTATATATATATTCCTCTTCATCAGTATTCATAAATATATATATATATATATATATATCACCATTTAAGAGTATTAACAATGAAATGACTTGAATTCTGGTGATTCAAATAATAATTTAATTTTTTTATAAGAACGCAACTCAAAAGAAAAAAGATTTGAAGGTTTATGAAGCAAATAGAGTGAAAGCCTCAATGGGACAGCTCGCAACCTATTTTATGATTTAAGAAATTATATATTTCATTTATCATTAAGTATTGTACTATATCAAATATTTTTACACAAAATCTCTTTACCTATATATGAATATAAGTTACATAGACCAAACAACGTTAAATTTGTATGCTCTCTAATTTTTTCATTCTATCTTTCTTTTCTATTTTGTGCGATTTTTTATAATATGTGCTGACTGTACAAATTTAATTAGTTTAATAAATAAATAAAAGATGAATGGATTTGTGCCCACCATTAGCCACAGTCTCGTTGATGAGGTTGTTGTAATATTTGATTCCTTCCTGGTTTATGCCTCCGCTTAGCCTTCCCTCTGTCCATAGTTTTAAAACAATCAAACAAAAAATATAATATGTTTCGTACGTGCGAAACATCAACTAGCAAGGTAGAACTCATTTTGGACAGTTGACTTACTTGGCAGTATTCTGGACCAGGAGATAGTGAATTTGTAAGCGTCTAAATTCATATACTTCATGGTCCCAACGTCTTCCTATAAAATATAATAAAAAATAAAATGAAAAGAAAGAAGAGATGGAGCATATTGAATTTACATTATTTAATTAGCAGTCAGAGATCAATTGGTGTAAGATGCCAATTCATTGACAGAACTGATGGGACATTATATGGTCCATAATAAATTAATTAATAAAAAAGCAAGAATATTGTTGAATGGGTTTAGACGTTTAGTGATAATAAAATTAAAATGCCAAACTTTTAGTCGGCCTCAGTCGTTACCTTGTAGCGATGGTATTCGTCATTGGCTACATCCCCGTTGCTCCCATCCGCTATTTTTTCTGCATGGCGTTTCACCAGTGAATCAATATAACTTTTCATTATACACACACATATATATAGCCATTCATTTATATATATATATATATATATATATATATATATATATATATATATATATATATAATCCATTCATTTAACAAAGAAATCTATTAATTCATCCTCACTTGAAAGTTATTATTAGTTATAATGATTGACGACTTCCGCAGGTCATATATATATATATATATATATATATATTCTCCATTCGGAGGGAGCGCCAGCTCAGCTTATATATATATATATATACACATTCAATAATATCATATAGAGCTGGCGGTTGCATATATGTGTGTGTGTGTGTGTGTGTATATATATATATATATGAATATTATGAAGAATGGATGAATTGATCAGTACATCAGCTCAACTCCTACATGCATGAGAATTTGCACAATCAAATTCAATTTCACTCTAATTTCTAATAGTAAAAGGTTATAACGACAATAAAGAAGCGTTTGAAAAGAGCGGTGATATTATATGTCAGAATCTTCCTTAAGGGAGATTTGAGCTTTGATTTACGTGAAAAATCAATTCTTTTTTCGCTAAATTCAACTTTTGTTGGTATTTTTGTAAATTTTAATTTCCAAATTAAATATGCACAAATTTACGATCTTGAGTAAGTGTTTTTGCTAATTGAATTAAATAATTTTCAGTTATTATTCTTAAAGACGTTAATTATTTTTCTTAGTAATAAGAATTAAAAGAGAGATACCTGGGTGTTTATGGGTGTAAGTGTCCCAAATACTGGGTCCTCTACCATCTTGCCTTGCTGCACCTTCGCACTGTATTATACATATAAGGATATATATATATATATATATATATATATATATATATATATATATATAGCCTCATGAATTGATTACATAAAATGGATGAAGGGAACAAACTCAAAATAAAATAAACTTAGAATGTAAAATCATAATAGTTTAGATATGTCTCTCTTTTATTTAATAAGCTACTAAAATTATATATATTCTAACACATAAATAATATTTTAATTTATATATAATTAATATAAAATTACTTAATTTTAATTATTGTGATATTATTCTTCTTAAATTTAATTGACTGCTTATACAAAATATAAATTGATAAAATAGATCATAACATCAATTGAAGTCATTAGGTATTTATATAACACAATTCTAAATTTTGGATATGGGTAACCCAATTTTATTGGGCTAAGTACTAGAAAACCCAAAAAAAAAATATTTTGGACTGTTGCTGACACAATTCAGTTGATTTGGTGTAAATTTGGTGAGTTTGATCGAATTCTAATTTTAAGACTAAATTTACTTGATTTGGAGATTTAAACATGCAAAATTGGATGAATATAAGAGTTAAGTCAAAAGTTTATCAAGGATGGCAACAAAGGATGTGAAATGATATATAAAGAATGATGATAGATAAATTAAAAAGAGTGAAGAATGTGACCTGGTATGAGGCAGAGGCAGCGCCGAAGCGAAAGCCCTTAGGGAAAGAACTTCGATTGAGAAAGGAAAGAGGAAGAAGAGGAGAAGGAGTTGTAGTTGCAGTTGCAGTTGCCGCAGAAAGGAATATTGGAGTAATAGCAAAAGCCACACCCAACACCACTCTAAGTAAATCTTTCCCCTTCATTCTGTTTCTGCCAATCCACATCTCAAGCTGCTTCTTTCCCTCTCCCTTCACCACTCTATATATATACACATAAAAACCAATCCCCATTCACACGCACACGTAACGGTACATATCTTAAGTCAAACTTCTCTTATTTGCTTAATTTCCCACTTTACCCCTTTCTTTTTTTAATTTCCACTTGCTTTCTTTTCATACTATTACTTCTTTATTTAAAAACTACAAACATATTAGCTTCTAGAGCGTGCACGAGTTGGTTGGGATGAGTTAAGTAAATTTTATGAACCAATAAATTAAAAAAAAATAGTATACGTTAGTTTAAGTTGAGATATTTTTACTTAATCAACTTAAATTAATTTAACTATGTTGTCAAATGAGTTAGTTTGATTAAGATTGACAGGTTGAATTTTTTTTAATGAAATACTTGATTTAAAAATGAAGTAAGAATAATAGAATTAGGCCTTACATAGTTATATGTTTTTTAGAAGAAATTTTATATATAAATTGATATTAAGTTAATTTTTATTTGGTATTTATTA
This sequence comes from Biancaea sappan, assembly GCA_037074585.1. NCBI lineage: Eukaryota > Viridiplantae > Streptophyta > Magnoliopsida > Fabales > Fabaceae > Biancaea > Biancaea sappan. The sequence goes on along the minus strand of CM073501.1, from coordinate 818,560 downwards.
GAACTAAGATAAAAGATAGAATAACAAATTTTTTAAATGAAGAACTGGTAGTTTAATAAATAATTAAGATGATAGATGTTATATGTTGTATTATATATTATTATGCTAATAGATGTTATTTGTTGTATTATATACTATTATGCTAATTAAATCCTAAATACTCTACACACAACATAAGTGAATAGTATAAAAGTACTAAAATTTTTTAAAAAACAAATTGGATGAGTTTGTGGGTTGGTACAAACTCGACGAGTTGAAAATTTATAAACATGTTATTCGAACTAATAATTAGTGAATTAGAAAAAATAAAATTAAACTAACCTATCAACCTAATTTTATAAATTAATTTGAATTGAACGAATTAACAACTTCGTCCGACCCAATGCGTCATGCTTCCCCTCACATTCAAACTTATATATTTTAAATCTAAAATTCATTACTTATTTTTATTCTATAATATCTAAACATTTTTTTCTCTGCAACTATCAACTTTTCCATTAGTGGACGTGTTTTGTACGTTAACTTATTTAAAATTAAGAGGAATTTGTCAAACCAAGTGACGCTCATTGGAAATATTTATCTTGGATAAAATTATTTTAAATTATGTGCCCTTTTACAGGGAATCCTGTATGACATCAATGATTCACGTACGAGTAGTAGGAAAATTTTTAAATTATGATTTGATTTCAAGAGCCAGAAAAAAATGATATAAATAGATTTTGCCTATAACGGACGCCGGGCTTTTTTCTACGCCGAAATTGATTGGTCTTGGGTCGTTCATAATATTTGAGCTTAATTTCTGGCTTTACGGACCTACCATTTTTATTCAAATAATATATCTTCCATGCCAAAATTGATTGGTCTTAGGAAACGAAAGATTTATAAAATTATAAAGAATAGAGAAAAGAAATTTAAAAATTTGGATCAAGTAAGATGTGTTAAAAATAAAGAAGAAAAAATTTTGGTTACAGATAAAAATATTAAAAATAGATAGGAGAGTTACTTTCGCTTTTTAATGATGGAGCAAGGTAAACTAGAGATATGGATGATCTAACAACCCAAGAAGGCAAACAAAATTTGGCCTATTATCGCAAGATTAGGGTTGGGGAGGTCGAGGAAGCTATTAGAAGAATGGATAATAGTAAAGTCATTGATCCTGATAATATTTCTATTGAAATTTGAAAGTGTTATGAGGAGGAAGATACTATCTGGCTAACTAAACTTTTTAATGAGATTTTTAGGTCTGAGAAAGTGCCTATATACAAAAATAAATGAGACATCCAAAACTGCGCAAACTACCGAGAGATCAAACTTATTAGTCACACTATAAAATTATAGGAAAGAGTAATCGAACGTAGGTTAAGAATTGAAACATGTATTTCTGAGAATCAATTTAGATTTATGCCAAGACGGTCTACTATGGAAGCTATTTATCTGCTAAGAGGGTTGATTGAAAAGTATCAAAGTAAATAAAAAGACTTGCATATAGCTTTTATTGATATGAAAAAAGCTTATAATCGAGTATCAAAAGAAATGTTATGGAAAGCTATGGAAAAGAAAGGTGTCCGTGTTGCATATATTAGAACTATAAAAAAGATATGTATGAGGGGCAACAACTAGTGCGATGACGTTTGAAGAGGAAACGAGACGTTCCTATTAAGATTGACATGCACTATGGATCATCTTTAAGTCCTTATTTGTTTGATCTAGTTTTAAACATTTTGACGAAACACATTCAAGAAGAAATTCCTAAATACATGTTTTTTGCAGATAATATTATCCTTATGAAAGAGTCAAGAGAAGAGATTAACTCTAAACTTGAGTTATGAAAATGTACTTTGGAATTGAAGGGTTTCGTCTGAACAAGAGTAAGACAGAATATATGCATTGTAAGCTTAACAAGCAGCAAGCTAGAAATGAGTTAGAAGTTAAAATTGGAGACTAGGTTATACCACAAGTGTCAAAGTTCAGGTATCTAGGATCAGTTATACAAGATAACGGTGAAATTAATAGAGATGTTAGTTGAAATAGAGAAAGACATTAGAAGTTGTTTGTGATCAAAAAGTACCTGATAAGCTCAAAGGGAAGTTTTATCTTTTTGCTTTAACACTGACAATATTATATGGGACTAAATGTTGGGCAGTGAAAGGACAACAAGAACAAAAAATTGAGGTAGCAGAGATGAAGATGTTGAGATGGATGTATAGTCATACAAGACGAGATATAATTCGTAATGATTATATACAAAGTAGAGTTAGAGTGGCATTTATTGAGAAAAAATGGTAGAAAATCGTTTAAGGTGGTCTAGACATGTTCAAAGAAGACAGTGAAGGCACCAGTAAGGAAGGTTGAATAGATGATATGGAATCATGTGAAAAAAAAAAGACTAAGGAAGACCAAGAAGAACACTTAGAGAAGTAGTTGAATGAGATCTTATAGTCAATGAGATAACTAAAGAGTTGGTCATTGATAAAGCTCGATAGCATCGTTCAATCTATGTAGCAATCCCACATTGTAGGATAAGACTTTGTTGTTGTTGTTTGAAATTTAAAATAAGAGGGGTAGGGACAAAAGAAAAAAAGTGGGTAAAATTAAAATAAAGGAGATATCTTTTTGTAATTTTATTTGAGTTTAATTCACAAATAATTAACAATATATAAGCTTTACACACGCACACGTGATTAGCCAATAAACTAATAATCAGTTTCTAAAATTTAACTGATGTTGTGAACTGTGTGATACACGAGGAATTCACAACTCTAAAAATTTTAGTAACTTATAAAAAAATAATAATTAATTGATAACAAACATATAGTGGTTGATAGAAGAGACAAATATTTTAAAATATTTACATGTAATGTGAATGGAAAAAAAATCAAATTATCCAAACAATGAAAATATTTCTCTAATGCAAATACACATTCAATGTGATATGTAGTGCTTGAATTGACATTTTCATTTTTGTCGAGTAAAAACAATCTTCAATCATTTTCTACTTTTTACTCTTGAGATGACAACATAAAGTTGACTATGACTAAAGACTGGAGTTGCTAGATATAAATTGACATAGAAAAATGATTGTCCTTGACTTTTATTAATGGTCATTGCAAAACACAAGGAAACTAGAAATTGTCTCCTGTGAAGCATCTGATGGTGTAAGAAGCATCCTAGATATCATTTCTTTTTTTCCCAATTGTCTTCCCAACAATAACAATAGCTTTGCTAACATGTTTTCCTAACCTTGTGATAATTAATCTACTTCTATAGCACAGACCTATGACTTCATCAATATTTCTAAGCATAGTAGGGGCTCCAACTTTTAATTTAACTCGTAATTAGGAACAACAAAGAGCTTGACACTATTAAGAAACTCTAATGCATACAAATCATTAATATTGTTAGAAGTAGCATTAGCTTTGCATATATTATTAGAGCTATAGTATGTCACTACAAAAAAAAAATTTAGAAAACACCATTATATTTAGCATCACAAGCAACTTTGTGGCGTTTCCTGCAAAATGTGGGCACAAACACCACTAATACATACAATGGTGTTTACAATCACCACAAAGTTGCAAATCATGCCAGTAAAAACAACAAATTTAGTGGCGTTTAACAAATCGCCAAGTTAAATAAATATTGGAATTCTTGAACTACATAGTAAGATTTGAACTGAAATTAACAACTTAAATATAAACCATTCATAGGTTTAATTTATGAGAAGATCATACATATTGAAGATCCAATGAAAGTCATGGTCATGGTCTAAGGGCTCACTAACATCTAATTGGCTTTTGGTAACAATTAAACACTAAAAAAAATATTTTTCTAAGAACTCTACACCTATATATGCTTACAAAAGCCTGAGTTTTAAGGACTATCACAAAAATTTTGGTAGAGTTTCCCTTTAAAACATGACCACTTCTAACTTACAAGTAACCCAATTTACCAATCAATAAATATTATATAATATCCTAATACGTTTTTAACTACTAATTAAACAAAATATCAAAATTCAATATATATCCCACAATTTCCTAATCTAAATCTAATCAAAGATGCCAAATATAGGGAAGCATCAAGGTAAAGGCAGAGCTACATGCTGCACTCCCTAAAGTTTACATATTTGCATATAATTTTTTTCATTTTGCCCCCTCCTTTTTTTTGAACCACCTTAATATTTTTTTGAACCCCCTTCCTCAATGGCTCAGTCCCTCTCTCTGCTGCTCATAGTCACTAGATCCCCACTTCCCAGAGTCCTAGACGATCTGCCTAAATCCACCATTTCCCATCCGACCATCCCTAACTCCCCATCTGCTCTTTGTCTCTGCCTTTTGACCACCCCAGTCAGGCCTTCGACCACTAGGCACCAGTTCAACACTAGTCCGCGTCCACCACTAGAGGAGCTTCTTCCTGGTTAGTGACAATGAGAGTGACGAATGACGATACCCTGTGAGTGAAATTTGGGGTTTTTTACGTAGATTTAATTTTATCAAATTGATTTATTCAATATGCATCTTGGTCTCCCACTCTCTGCCAAGAACGCATTTGCGAGGTTGGTGTCATTTTGGGAGGAAGGGGAGGATGACGAGGAGCTCCACTGTGCCATGCTAGAGAGGCTGTCGATGTACTCGCGAGATCAACGTAGTTTAGGGAGGACGGCGGAGAATCCGATTTGAAGCGTGATCCCCTCATCCCTTCCCAGCTTCCCTTGGATTTCCCTTTTTCTTTATTACTGTCACGACCCGTTTTCTGGGCACATGACCGGCACAATGATGAATCTCTCATCACTGTAAGCCTTCCGATAAATATATCAAATTTTCTTATCTGAAAATCATAGAGATGATTTGCATGTAATAATAGATTATCAATTTAAAATACATTATTATACTGACATACAAGCCAAATGTCGAACCCCTGACCTAGATGTCCTACACGATTACAGAGCAACATATCTACAACAATAGAGGTGCCTACCCGATAGCGGGAGGGTCCAAAGTGATCTACTCCTCTAGCAGATATTCTTCGATGGCAACCTGATCTGAACAAAAAGGTTGTACAAACAGTGTGAGCTTTTAAACTCAATGAGCGAATCGGACTCGCGTTAATAAAATTCAAATACATTACCAGTCATGCAAGCATATCCAAAGGCTCATACTCAACCAATAGACAGAAGATAAAAATTCATCCAATTCAACAAACGTTACTAGTACTCGTCAATGGCAATATATCCCAGAGAGCGCACACAGGTCGGCTCACCAATTATGTATATTTCCGCTATGACGCACAACATCATCCTTTTACATACAAGAAGATAAAAATTCATCCAATTCAACAAACGTTACTAGTACTCGTCAATGGCAATATATCCCGGAGAGCGCACACAGGCCGGCTCACCAATTATGTATATTTCCGCCATGACGCACAACCTCATCCTCTTAGCTAGGGCGCCTCATGGATTTATCACCAATCCAGGCTATTTATATGTACGGTCACTATTCATACAGGTGATAAAAAGTATCTGTACGATACTGTTCATATACGGTTACTATTCATACATATCGTCAGGATTGTTTTCATACAGAAACTGTTCATACGTATGGTTACTGTTCATATATGGTTACTATTCATACATACGGTCACTATTTATATGTACAGTCACTATTCATACGTACGGTTAATATTCATATCAGAAATAGAGAATACAATCTGTAAAAGAGTACACCAGGTAAGTTTCCAGGAAAGAGTGGAGGGTCACACTGGACACACTTAAAAATCAGGTCTTTCCTTAGCTAGAACTTTCCTAGACATGTATTCTTCACAGTTTACATTCTATTTCGGTAATCAGATAATCAAAATAACATATAAACAGCTAAGGACAGTTTTTCTGATGTGGAAGATCAGCCAAGGCCGCAACCACAGAGCATATTTAAGAAAATAACTTCTAAAATTTGAAAGATATAGAAAGGGCATAGTATCCTTACCTAAGCTGAAAAGGAAAGGCCCAAAATCTCAGAGGCCTAGCATTGAAGTAAGAGAAACTTAAGGAGAGAAGAAGAGAAGTTGAAGGTGTGAGTTTAGAAGTGAAATGGAAGGGCCTATTTATAGCAAAAGTCAAGGGTACTATTTGATACTATGCGCTAATAAAATATTCAATTTACTATTCATGAAAATGACATTTCTAATAATGCAGTTACTGTGCACCTCACGGTATTACTATTGGAAACTTAAAGGGAAAACTATCATTTCTCTTAAACCTTTAAGTTTCGTCCCTGAGCGTATTTTTACACATAAAATGTCATTTTCTCCTACAAACTTCTTTCTAGTTTTCTCTTATGACCAAACCATATCTAGTACTTGACATTTCGATTGTATAAATGAACAGTATCATATACGTAAATAGTATTATATGGGTAAATAGTACCGTATACTGAAATAGTAACAGTAGTTTGTAAATAAATATTTATATTTTATTTTTCATGGGTATTACATTATCACCCCCTTAAGAGAATTCGGTCCCCCGAATTCAAAACTCATCTCAAGACTGAAAAAAGTGTGATTACTTCATCTATATCTCATCCTTTGTATCTCTTTCTTTCCAAACCTCTTCACATCCTTGGTAAGAATTACAAGAACACTATACTATCGGCTATGAACTCTAGACCGCATTAACAATTATTTTGCATAGGACTTTTTCCTTTTCTAAACAGTAAACATTCTCTTCCTCATCAATTTGATTTTCTCCACAATCTTTTGTACCATAAAGTGTCTCATCCTTATAACCTTTACCAAACTTAAACCACCTAATCAGAGACGAACTCTGTCTCTATGTAAAACCTCAAATAGGTGTCTTCTCAACAGTGGCACGTGGTCTTTCCAGTTTATACTGAATATCAGAACACAAGCTACCATACACATAGCTTATAACTTTTACGAATACAAGTACCCTACCTGAAAACATCATTTTGGCCATAGGCAATACTCTTGCCCGAAGGTGATCCTTCTACCTTAAGGCGATACTCTCAGCTGAAGGCGTCATATAAAAAGTAAAATCACGTAAAAATTATTACATAAATATCTAGGAAGAACAATCCCATAAAATGTGTTAAGTAAATAACATACTCTTCATGCATAATTATAAAATAAATATATATAGAAATTCCTCTCACCTCAATGACTCATATAGAGTCGTATCGCTTCAATGATTAGGGCAAACCCATAGTTCTCTATATATAGGTTCATAAAATACTTATTTAGCATTCCTCCATAGCTCAGAAATGCAATGAAATATCATTTTAGTAACTCTTCTCAGTCAAAAGGATATTACCATACTCTGCTTTAGAATTTCCATAATCAAGTACGAAATATAAGTCCAACATCTTCTCATTCCTCAAGTTCTTTCAGTAAAAGTAATCACTTCAACAAAGAAGATCTAAATACTAACTTAAATTTTATTTCTAGTACATAGATAATTTTAATACATGAAGCTTAGACCAAATATAGCTTTAGATACAAACAAAAGAAAGAATAAATTAAGGACGAGGAGGCTTTTGAAATGTAAAAGGTGCTCCAAGTCTAGAAGAGGAAGGTGCTTCAGACCTTAAGGAGGAAGCTAATTGTTGCAGCCTAGAAAGGGTTTCTGGAGGAAGCGCCTGAGAAATTTGGTGAAGAGCATAAGTCACTTCGTTCATACAGTCAATACACCTTGCTTGTTGGTCACGAAAATTTTGAGTTGCAAACATTGAATGTCTATCAACTCGATTGGCCATTTCCCCGAAACGACGATTTATCACTTTCTCTTGGTTTTCAAAGAGACGACTTATTAGTCGCTTCTGGTCCTCTATCTTGTATTCCAGGCTCTCTATCTTACGCTCTAGGCATGCAAGCTTATTTTCTGAGGATGTTGCAGTGCTGTCCTCCTCCATCTCTATTACATCCTTCTTTCTCTTCTTAATTTCTGGTGACCTATCTACAGGTCTCTTCCCTTTGTTATCTCCGAGACTTAGATTTAAATCAAGCTCTACGTTGCCAGTCTCAAAATTCAAGTTGAAAGACTTATTATCGGCCATTGCTCTAGGGATCTCAGAAATAACTTCGAATGAGAAAGGAATGGAGATTGAGAAATAGGTATGTAATGAAAGAAGTTCGCTTGGTGTGATGAGTGGGGTAACGGGCGTACAAGATTTATAGACAACCCGAAGCCCCTGGAGCTAAAGCCACCACAACCTACACGCCGCTCGCTATAAGGTTTACAGATCACATACGTCGCAATGCCAGCAATTAATGTCGGACATGCAAGTAAATAGTAAATATAATTTAATGCAATTAACATAAGTCAAAGATTTCCTCAAAAAAATTTTCGGCTAATCTTGACCTTTCTCAAAATTTTCGACTAATCGCCGTTTCAATCTATAATTTCCTCACTCTATACTTGTCTTATAGTGTAATCTCAGATCACGATATCACTCTATGATCGGGTAGTCTCATATTAGCCTTATCTTATATTCTAATCGGTGTCTTTATTCTGGATTTACACATAATATATATGTAAATATATATATTTTAAAACAAAGTTAACTGCTTTCGGTCACATGCAGTAAGCATTATCATAATGCAAGGAAATCATTGCCTTTCATTTGCCCATGAGAGCATTATATGTAAGTATGTGTAACCATAAAGATATATCATCATCTACACATTTCATTCTATCCAAGTCATTTTGATTTCACATCTCTATGAGTATATGTAGGATCATCACATATTCTCCTTGATCGTAGCCTTCACTCATTATGCATGAATAACATACATACATGTAATTACAACATGATTCAATCAATTATGTATATTATACTCAACTGAAGGCTCTTAAGAACAACACAATAAAACAGAGAAATGTATTTCAGTTCATTATAAAAGCATCCAAGGCAATCTTTAATGACTATATCGTGAACTTCTTTGAATTTTGGAAAATGCCAACGGGAGAAATGGGAAAACCAAGTAAAATCGGCCGCAAATCCACCGAATACTGACTTTCGTGGTTTTGGCATTAATGCAACGCGCTATCGGTGTGCACGCCTACCCTAGACTTCTGGCTTCCAGCTTGCAGAAATCCATAGGTTGATCGTGTAGGGGTGCGGTGAAGAGATATCTTCTTTGTCTCTTAGTCCAAATTTTTTCTCTATAAAAACCTTCTCAGCGTTCTCAGTTACCACACCACAAAGAGTAATAATCTCTGAGCCTACAATCCCCCAGTATTCCTCTCGCCTCATACTCTTACAAAAATTTCTAAATTTTTTCAAATCATGGCCTCAAGGAAGTACATTGATCTCACAGTAGAGGCTAAGGAAGAAGAACTTGACTTAAACTTAAGTTTATGCAGGGACAAGGGCAAAAGACTTCTCGAAGGATCTCAATAAATTCAAAAGGAGAAGAAGATGAAGAAGATTGAGGAAGCCGAGGAGATTAGCACAGGCCATAGCTCAGATGACAAAATCGCCTGTTTAGAGCATGAGGTGAAGAATCTCAAGAAGATGATAGAGGACCTGGAGAAGTTAACCAAACGCAATAACGAGGCAATGACTTCGAGAATAGATAGGTTCTTCTATTGGTCCACCCAGTGCTTCTGCAATCAACAGCAAAGAAGTGTTGATTGTATGAATGGAATTTACACTACCCTCCGCGACATTGCTCTGTCTCTCGCTCCAAGGAATGGTCGAGGGGTGATGATACAATACAACCCTCCTAATCCAAGACCACCTCGCTTTTAGATTACTCATGCATGAGTAAACTTCTCTTTCCTTTTTTTTTTTTGCAATGTAATCCTTCAGTGTTTTTTTTTAATGCAAGTGGTTTCTTTTATTGGCTGGTACCCTAAAATAATATAGCTACACAAAATCAATCATGAATTCAGCTTATAAAATCCACCATATAAAATTTTGATCCGACAGCAACGGAATCAAAACAAATAACAACTTTTCCTTGACTAAGTTCAAAAGTGTGGTCATATCTGTCTAAAACTAAAACTGAGAACATAATTCCTAAGAAGAGATAAGTCTTGGAGGGAAAGGAAATGAAAACATCCTACAGGACGTTCAGTAGAGCCGTCTCTCTATAGTTGTGCCCGGGTTCACAACGATAGAGGAGGTCCTACTAAGGTTACCTTGCTCTGTAATCACTAGGAGACCTAACAACCAGGCTCTGATACCAACTTTGTCACGACCCGTTTTCTGGGCACATGACCGGCACAATGATGAATCTCTCATCACTGTAAGCCTTCCGATAAATATATCAAATTTTCTTATCTGAAAATCATAGAGATGATTTGCATGTAATAATAGATTATCAATTTAAAATACATTATTATACTGACATACAAGCCAAATGTCGAACCCCTGACCTAGATGTCCTACACGATTACAGAGCAACATAATCTACAACAATAGAGGTGCCTACCCGATAGCGGGAGGATCCAAAGTGATCTACTCCTCTAGCAGATATTCTTCGATGGCAACCTGATCTGAACAAAAAGGTTGTACAAACAGTGTGAGCTTTTAAACTCAATGAGCGAATCGGCCTCGCGTTAATAAAATTCAAATACATTACCAGTCATGCAAGCATATCCAAAGGCTCATACTCAACCAATAGACAGAAGATAAAAATTCATCCAATTTAACAAACGTTACTAGTACTCGTCAATGGCAATATATCCCAGAGAGCGCACACAGGCTGGCTCACCAATTATGTATATTTCCGCCATGACGCACAACATCACCTTTTACATACAAGAAGATAAAAATTCATCCAATTCAACAAACGTTACTAGTACTCGTCAATGGCAATATATTCCGTAGAGCGCACACAGGCCGGCTCACCAATTATGTATATTTCCGCCATGACGCACAACTTCATCCTCTTAGCTAGGGCGCCTCATGGATTTATCACCAATCCGGGCTATATCCCTACTGAGGGAATCGTTGTCTCCACACTCATTGGTCAAGACACCCTGTCAACCGGGTTTTCCGCCTTGCCGTGAGAGGGGGTACTGTCCCGCTCAATCACAATCAATATCATTTCATATCATAATCAGAAGCTCAATATAATATTCATCCATATAACAGGTATAGTATATAACTATATTATAGCTTTATAAACCACAATTCAAGAGATTCAATCTTCACATCATCATGAGATATTTGCTTTTTCTTATCCATACTTCTGGATTAATTATCTCATTATATTCGCCATTATGAATCCAATTTCCCCCTATGAATCTTGGGAGTGTCCTACAACATACTTTTTATCACCAGTAATGCTAAAACTCTATTAAAACGGGGTCGTTTCACTCACCTGGATTCCGTACAAGCATCGCTTCTCTAAGTCATTACAGACAAGAGTTCTCAGGTGAATTTCGGTGTTCTGCTACGGAGATTTTCATGAAAGATTAGAGAAAATACGTCAGGATTTATTTTCGTATAGATACTGTTCATACGTACGGTTACTGTTCATATATACGGTTACTATTCATACATACGATCACTATTTATACGTACGGTTACTATTCATACCAGAAATAGAGAATACAATCTGTAAAAGAGTACACCAGGTAAGTTTCCAGGAAAGAGTGGAGGGTCACACTGGACACACTTAAAAATCAGGTCTTTCTTTAGCCAGAACTTTCCTAGACATGTATTCTTTACAGTTTACATTCTATTTCCGTAATCAGATAATCAAAATAACATATAAACAGCTAAGGACAATTTTTCTGATGTGGAAGATCAGCCAAGGCCGCAACAACAGAGCATACTTAAGAAAATAACTTCTAAAATTTGAAAGACATAGAAAGGGCATAGTATCCTTACCTAAGCTGAAAAGGAAAGGCCCAAAATCTCAGAGGCCTAGCATTGAAGTAAGAGAAACTTAAGGAGAGAAGAAGAGAAGTTGAAGGTGTGAGTTTAGAAGTGAAATGGAAGGGCCTATTTATAGCAAAAGTCAAGGGTACTATTTGATACTATACGTTAATAAAATATTCAATTTACTATTTATGAAAATGACATTTCTAATAATGCTGTGCACAATTGGAAACTTAAAAGGAAAACTATCCTTTCTCTTAAACCTTTAAGTTTCTTTTCAAATCAGTCCTTTCAATTTAGTCCCTGAGCGTATTTTTACACATAAAATGTCATTTTCTCCTACAAACTTCTTTCTAGTTTTCTCTTATGACCAAACCATATCTAGTACTTGACATTTCGATTGTATAAATGAACAATATTATATACGTAAATAGTATTATACGGGTAAATAGTACTGTATACTGAAATAATAACAGTAGTTTGTAAATAAATATTTATATTTTATTTTTCATGGGTATTACAATTACATACTTCAATGATGGCTACTTAAGAATAATTAGATCTTCAAAGTATTGTTCATATTAGTTAGGGGCAAAGATTTGACAGTCTCTGGGAATGAGCTCCCATTTGGTTTGGCGCGAAGATTTTTTGTTCAAATGGAAAAAATAACAATTTTTGAAATTTTGGATTTTTGTAAATTGGTCTAATTCTGTCAAGTTGGTTGATTGATTATGTCATTAGGATTATGAGTAACATATTTTTTGAAGTCAATTTTATGAAATTTTTTATGGTTAATTTCTCATTCCATTATTAGGACCTCTTTGTAAAAACTTGAATTTTGGGGGTTTTGTATATAGGTCTAATTTTGTCAAGTTGGCTGATTAATTATGCAATTAAGATTATAAGTAATATATTTGTGAAGTCAATTTCATGAATTTTTTTCTTGGATGATAGTTTATTTCTCATTCCATTGTTAGGGACTTCTTTATAAAAACTTAATTTCTTTTGGTGGTCATGTGCTGTATGTCATTTGAGCTTGTAGGACTAACAATCACAAGTCTAAGAAAAATTCTGGAGTTAAACATTGATTAAAATAATCTTTTTCCCCTTGCTTTTTCCCTCTCTCTCAGAATGCATTAATGACAATTTATCTTTACAAAATATTTCAGTAAGTGTCAAGAAATATTTAGAATCATTCAGGCCTTTATGTCTGAAATCTTCAAAAGAGATAATAATATGGCTTCTCTTGCTTTTATTTGATCGAATGCTTTTATGATCACTATGTCTGAAATCTTCAAAAACACATAATATTAACTTGTATACTTCCATTCTCATGATCACTATGCATTTGCTTTGTTTACAAATCAAACTTATGGGTTTGGCATAGCAATACTCAAAACAACTAGAGGATACCATGGAGAAATTTACACAAGGCTAGACAAAAATCCTTATCTGCACCAATATAGTAGAAAGTGGGCGTGATACTCAAAATGCGAATACCATAATCATTCAGAAAGTTCAACATCTTGGCCTTGCACAATTGTATCAGGTTTTGTTCTCAATCCATTGTGATTTTTTAATACATATGAAACTTCTATATATGTTGGTTATGTGAATTTCATTTGGTTTTGGATCTAGATTTGGACTGAAACGTCTTGATTTTTTAATGTGTGTGTGTGTGTATATATATTGGTTTTTTATTTAATTATTTAATTTTTTTAAAAATAAATTGCCCCACTGAGTCAAGCATCCTAACTCCGCCACTGATCAAGGGCATTATGAATTGTATAGTTTTATTCCCAACACCTAAAAGATTCAAAATATAGAACCATCCAAACCAAATAAAAAAATTTTCCAAAAACAAAAAATAAAATAAAAACCTCACAAAATCTCTGCAAACAAATAATCTACCAAAAAAACTCAAAAAAAAAATCACAGAACAACAAAAAAATTAGAAAAAAGGAAAAAAATTAAAAAAAATTATAGAGGCATACCAAAAGAAGATGGACGGTGGCGACAATGGTGATGGACAACCATGAACAATAGTGAGCTTTAACCATAATAAAAAAAAAAAAGAAATTCCAAAACATTCAACATACTAGAGAAAGCAAACCTTAAAATGATAGACTCATAGTGGACAAAGATTCACAGCACAGTGAACGAATGGTGGCGTAGGTCACTGAATGGCTGCACAAGCATGACTGCATGGAAATGACTCTCGAACTGAGAGACAGACAAAGAGAAAGGGGGCAGGTAGCTGAAATCAAGCAGAGAGGATTCAGATGAGGGGCTAGGGATTCTGACTTATTTCCTATTCCCCACTACGTCGTTTAGCCTATCAGGGGAAAAAAAGTTCACATTAGTGGCATTTGGTTATCCAAACAACACTTATTAGTGGCGTTGAAAAACAAAACGCCACTAAACATTGTGGCGTTTTGACCCTAAACGCCACTAACTAGTGGCATTTCAAGTTAAACGCCAAAACATTTAAAAATTAGTTGCGTTTATTTCAAGCGCCACTAAAAGAAGGCCACAAAATTGCTATTTTTTTTTTGTACTGTGTTTTTTCTTCCCTTAGAAGTAAGGACAACATGTAATTTTATATATCATCAACATCATTTAATCTAGGGCCAAGGATTGCTCTTTCTTGAAAGTAGGAAATATTATGCATATTTTTCAACATATTTGGATATGTATTCATAATAATATTGCATTATCAACATCATTTATAAGTATATCATTCAGAATGGTAATAACAGACTCACTGATTATGTCATGATCAATATCACCCTCACCAATGCTAATAATCCAACTGGCAAATGATTTAATTTTTGCATATTTAACATGTGATAGATGGCTCTTGAGACATGTTTTTTGTCAATGTGAGAACCTTACAAAAGTCCCAAATGTATGATGTGTTAATAGTGGAATGGACTATCTTTTTTCTTGTAGATCTTAGTATAATTGGAAGAATTTGTTTTAGTGCATGACCCGTGCAATGCATGACTTTATAGCAGAAGCTTAGAAAAAGAAGTACACATGCAAAAATAATAATAACAAATGAAATATAGAATATATATATACACAAAAATATGAGCCATTGTAAAAATATAGAACAATTTTTTTATGAAGTATTACAAAGAATTTCATGCCCAAGACCATCTATTTATAGACTATCATGAGTCGGCCCACAGCCATAGTCCCGTTTTGACACTACTATAAGTGATGACATAAATTAACATGAATGTATTAATATTAAGAAAAAAATGATATGAAATTTACTTCCTAAATTTTTTAATACTTTTTTATAAACTACATTTGTACTGCTTGTCATTAGATTCCCTTCTTTGTTAAATATAAGGATCTTCAATTGTTTTTTACTTTTATTTTTTAGATAACAACATAAAGATGAAACTAGTCTCTTGTCATTTTAATTCTTTCATAAGCAATATTACTCTTATGATTAATGAATAATAATTTTATTAATATCCTTACTAATCATCATAATTATAGAAAAATATATTAAATACATAATTTATTTTTGTCAAAATGAGAAATATTGAATTATTTAGATAGTAATTCTTAAATCAAATATAAGTAGAAAATATAAACTTCGTTACTTGTCTAATCATATATTTTTTATGTTTTCCTTATAGGTATATTGCAATCTTTCTTGTTGAGATTTATGGTTATTTTTCCTAGGTGATTTTTGCGATTCTTCTTGTTGAAAGGAAAAGCGAAAAAAAAGTAAGGAGTGATAATTTTTTTGGTCAAAATGATAAATATCAAATTAGTTAGATAACAATTCTTAAATCAGTTATATGTAGAAAATATGAACTTTGGTACTTACCTAATCACATGTCTTTAGATTTTTCCTTATAGGTGATTTTGCAATCCTTCTTGTTCACCACAATGTAACAATTAATGTACAATAAGCTTGAAAAATTAAAAAAACAATTATCGCAACAGCAATTAAGGTTCAAAACTTTCTTCTCAAAATGAGTTAAATTCAGAGTTTTCTTGTACATGTCGCATATACAGCCTGTACAACTAATCTTGAAGGGGATCACCATTTCCTACAATATAGATCATAAAATTAACACTTCCACATCGTCCAAGTTCCTGGAGGTTGCTTTCCCCTTTGCCTATATATATGTGGCTTCATTCAATCACATTTCCTTCACTGCAGTAGTGGGTTTGTGCACCTGGGCCTACATAATAAATGGTGGGCTAAAAGCTTGTTTTGATATTCATTGAAGTTGGGCTGCCTCAGTTCAGTATGTTTCTTTTTTTAATTTGAACCGATTTGCTTTGAACAGGTTTGAAGCAAAAAACAATTAGTTTAAACCAACCTGATTTTTTACCAAGTTTGACCAATTTTTTAGCTTACTGATTTTTGGTTATGTCTGGACTAGACTAGGCTCCAATTCACTAGTTTTTCGGTTCAACCGGCTAGTCCGGTCCAATTTTCAAAAGCATGAAAAGAAGAATGTATAGGCAACTGAACATGTTATGAACTTTAAATTACTTTCAGGTGGTCATTAGCACCTTTCAAACAAGAAAAAGAGAGAAAAAAATCCTAAATGAAGATGATTATAAGCTAAACTTTAGATGAGTGCATAGTTGAACGTTAAGATAGTTATATAAATTTTACCTCCAGCAGTGCAACTAAATCTACTTAGCGTTAGCTCCATGCTTGTCTTGCAAGAGATCTAAGCTAATTGGTCTACACTCCCATCACTATCCACATAATAGAGAGAAGTCTGGAAACTAAACGGGATACAATGTAATAATAAATGATACAGATAGCATATATAGTTCCCAAACTCTACCATATACATCTTTGGTTACTTGACTACTACATCTCTGGCTTACTAAAGATATTCAATAAATAATGATTGAAAGAACACAATCCAAATTTAAAATCATAAAGAAGAAAATTTTGAATCTAAACACAATATGATGCAGAAAAATCAATGATAGAAAGTGTCAAAGCGTAACTATTAGATGAAGAATCTATAACATTCTTTAAAATATTTTGCAAACAAAGTTTCCCAACCTATACAACGAGAAAGATATACCACTGCAATCTCTCATCGCGCACCCCAAAGCAAGTCCATTTGTTGTAGCACCTAAAGGTTTTCTTGTTGAAAATTGTAATGAATAAATTTAAACATTATTACAAAAAAAATGATGGGTGAGCTCCAACAAAAGAATATATAAATGAAAGTATCTTCTAAAGTGATTTCTACTTATGGATTAAGAAATATAAAAAAGTAAAAGAAAATGAAAATGCAGATTTTATGATTTTATTAATAACACTAAATCACCACAAAGAACAAAGAAAAATCCAAAGAGCAACAATCCAAGCAGCTTAAGTTATGGCTGTTTGAGTGATTAATCAGCAAGTTAGAGAGTTATCATTGTAGGTTTGACTTGCCCGATCCCAAGTTTCTCAAAGATATAATGAGGCATAATGCTAATGCTTACTCCAAGATCACAAGTCCTTGCCAAGGTAACATCCATAATAATGCATGGAATAGAGAAGCTCCCGAGGTCTTTGAGTTTAAGAGGTAGTTTCTTTTGAATTATGGCACTACACTCCTTCATCAGCATAATTGTTTCATCATCCCCAATCTTTCTCTTCTGTGATAGGAGCTCTTTCATAAACTTTACATAGAATGCCATTTCTTTGAGGGCCTCTGCAAAAGGTATGTTAATGTGAAGTTTTTTTTGAAGACTTTCAAAAATTTGCCAAACTATTTCTCCTTTTGTTGCTTGCAAAGGCATTGGGGGAATGGCACCTTAAGTTATGGCATAGGAAGACTTACACCACTTATCTTCTTCTTCTTTCGTTCATCCTCCATACTTTTTGAAGAAGTGTCTTGAATTTTAGAATTTTCATCATCAACCAACTCCTTATTCTCCTTCTCAATCATTGCCTCTTTTCTAGAAGTCGGTTCTATTACCTTTCCACTTCTTATAGTGATGGCCTTTACATGCTCTTTTGGGTTGATTGTCATATCACTTGGTAATGAACCTTGAGGTCTACTCACAAGTTGTCTTGCAATTTGGCCTACTTAAGTTTCCAAATTACAAATGGAAGCCTCTTGATTTCTAAAATAACTCCTTGTCTCATCTATGAATGTCGAGGTTTATTGAATAAAAGAAGTAGCATTTACGGCCAACTTCTCCAAAGCATTTTCCAATAAAGACATTTTCTCATTAGATTGAGATTGAGAGGAGGAGCTCTGAGGTTGTTGGGTGGCTTATGAGAGGCATTCAAACTATTTTGATTTTCCCAAGAGAAATTGGGATGATTCCTCCATCCTAAGTTGTATGTATAGGAATAGGGATTGTTTTGAGTCTTAGAATGATTCCCCATATAGTTGACATGCTTAGATGTGGAGGATGAAGAGGGGTTAAACATATTGCCTAGACAACTCTAATTGGAATGGCTTCCCGAAAAAAAGTCCCAAGCAACGGTCAGATGGTTAATGGCACTTACATTAGCTGCATCAAATTTATTGTTTAACTCAGCCACTTGTTGGGTTATCAGCTTCTTCTGGGACAAAAGGGCATCAAGATTACCCACTTATAATCTTCTTGACATGGTCCTTTTCCCCTTGGCCTTGGTAATCATTGCATGCCATCATAGTAAATAAATCGCATGCTTCCTCAAGGGTACAATTGAGAGCTCCTCCCACTGTGGCATCTACCATAGTTCTAGTTTGGGGAAGCAATCCATCGTAGAAGCTTTGAGCTTGGATCCAAAGTTTAAATAAGCGATGAGGGCATCTTCTCATAATGCCATTGTACCTCTCTTATGCCTCACTTAAAGTCTTTGTCTCTTGCTACCTGAATAAGGTGATCTTAATTCTAATTTTAGAGGATCTAGAAGGAAGGAAATACAAGTGAGGAATTTTTGTACTAAGTCTGCCCAAGTTGTCACACTACCCCTCGACAAAAAAACCAACCAATTGCTTGCCTTATCCCTTAATGAAAATGGAAATAATCGAAGTCTAATTGCATCTTCACTTACTCTATTTAACTTCACTATATCACAAATTTGCAAGAAGCATGAGATATGTGTATTGGGGTCGTCTAAAGCATGCCCACTAAACTGATTAAGCTAAATCAACTGGAGTAGTATGGGCTTCAGCTCAATGTTGTTTACTTGTATGGGTGGTTGGGCTCTGCTAGCCCCGCATCCCCTAATAGTTGGGATGTTATAATCCATGAGAATTTTAGCTGGAGAAGGAGGAACTCTTGATTTAGATTTTTCTCATCCATAATTTCAGGTTATGCCTATTGTGCTTCTCTAGTTTCTTTTCAGCATCTGCGAGCCGACCTTTCAATTTCAGGGTCGAAAAGTAATGAGCTTAGGTCGAGAATACCTCACATAAATCGAAAATTTGTGTGAGATAAAGAATCAAAAAAGAAAACAAAAGTATGTTGAAGTATCAAAGTAAAATTTGAAGTATAAGTATGGAAATAAAAAAGCAAGGTCCAAACTACAACCCTACTAGTTACTTAATATTGCTAAACAGAGTCAATCCCCGGCAACGATGCCAAAAACTTGATGCGACTTTTTCTGACAAGTGTATCGGATCATAACTAGTAATAAAGTGAGAATAGGAATATTGTCATCAGGGATTGACTTTTAACAACTACTAATTTCACTAACTCAAGTTATATTTGAACACAATTAAAAGGTGGGGTGAATTAAGATTAAACTTGATTTAAAGCAAATTAAATTAAAGAGTGACGAAAATTAACTAAATTAATGGGGAATTACACTATAAAATGGCGGGTATAAGGGATTAACTTAACTTGACTCTTAATCTGATTAATCCATAGACAAATTAATCTTTGAGTTATTAGAGAATGCTTCAAGTTAATTACAAACTCTTTTTAATGGTGATTAAGTTCTCGAAATTATTTGAACCTAATTCCTTGAAGAGACAAATCATCCTAACTCAAGTAATTAGCTAATTCCTTAGTCAAATCATTTGGTTCAGAGCTTAAGATTAAGAACTTGTTAAAACCACGCAAATAAGATTATCTATTCCTAGATTAATCATATTTACAGTAGAAATTACAAGGACAAGTTTATATCAAGTTATTCCTAGCATAAATATAAACTCTAGTTTCATTGAATGATAGTTAAGCATTCAAGAGCATTAAAAATAGTAAAATCTACTCAAAAAAAAATAAGAATTGCATTTATATTGAAACATTCAACAACAACACCTCATAGAAAGTCAAGTTACATCAATCCCCTAAACCTTTGAGGTTTAGTTACACATGAACAAAGGAAGGAAAAATAACATGGAAACACAATACAACATGATACAAGTAGAAGGAAAATAAGAAAGAAGCTTCAAACTCAGTAGAGAAGAGGTTCCCCTTCTTCTCCAATTTGCCCTAACGGAGCTCTCTTCTTTTCCTAGTCAAAGATGCATTTTTTCTCTTCATTTTCCCTTTAAAAAGCTACAGTCACATGCAGATTAGTTGCTGGGCATTGGGGCGCCCCAAACATAGGGGTAACAGAGAGTTTAGGGGCTATGCCTTGGGGCACCCAGTCTGGCGCTAGCCTACCCAAGAGCAAGGGACTTGACGCTTAGGGTGCCACCGTCTTGATAGCAACACTTTGAGACAAAAACTTCACTTGCTTTGATCCAAAAATGCACCTAAATAAGAACACAACAATATTACCACCAAAAAATGCAAGAAAAAAAGGATTAAAACAAGATAAAAAAACTAAAATGCAAAAAGGAAACTCAATAAAAACAAAGGTAGAGAGTGCTAAAAGGATGGCAAATTAAGGCCAAAAGGAAGAAAATACCTATTTGAAAATGCATGAATTAATCAATTTTTAGGATTTATCATAAATGTTATATGTTATATTATACATTATTATTGAGAGGGAAAAATGTTACAAAGGAAACTAAATACCATACTAACTAAATCTTAAATACTCTATACACAATATAAGTACATAGCATAAGAGTACAAAAATAAAAAAATAAAAAAATTGGGTAGGTTTGTGAGTTGGTTTAGGTTCAGCGGGTTGAAAATTTATAAACTTGTTACCAGACCAATAGTCAATGACACTAAAACAATAAAGTAAATCTCCGATTGCAAATTTCTGTCCGATTTCTATTGAATGAATTTGTGACTGCCACACATAACTTTTCTTACTAAAATGTCCTAGGAACCATGGGAAGGCTAATCTAATAAATTTCCTACTGAAAAAACTACTGAAAATCAATAGGAATTTTTTATCCCTCGAATTTTTTATTTCATGATACCTAGGCACATACATGTGGAACCATGTGGCTCGACACATAATGTGTCGAGGTACACTTACATCACTAGCTTTTTTTTAAAAGTTTTATAGAAATTTTTTATTTTTATATCAATAAAGTCTATATTGTAAAAAATATATTTTTATGTTTTGTAAATATCTTTACTTTAATTTTTTAAAAAAAAAAAATTTTAGCTAAGCTGATACAACGTCTTGAGCCATACTTGTCGAGCCACACTTTACTGCTTATATCACTAGTTTTGTAAATATTTTTATCAATAAACTTTATATTGTATAAAATACATTTTTATGTTTTATATAAATTAATTTTATTAGTATTTTGTAAATGAAAAAATATATTCATACATATATATATATATATATATAACATTTATTTGTAGATTTTATATAAATTAATTTATTAAAAAGAAGTAAATATATATTTATAAATATTTAAATAAATTATACATATTCACAAATATTTTTATTTTAAATTTTTTAAAAAGAATGTTAGCAGTGTGTCGAGCCACACTTATACAACTAGCTTTTTAAAAAAAATTTATAGAATTTTTATTTTTATCAATAAACTTTATATTGTTAAAAATATATTTTTATGTTTCATAAATATTTGTATTTTAAAATTTTTTGAAAAAAATTTACCACTAGCATTTTTTTAGTTTTATAATTAAAAATTTTAAAGATTTGTATTTTTATATCAATTAATTCTAGTATACATAAATTTTAGATGAAAATTAAGCTTATCTTAATATATTAATTTTGAATAAGAAAATATGTTTAAACAATAAAGAAATAATTTTTAAAAAATAATCACTTTATTTGTGGGGCTACAGAATAATTATAAAGTATATATTAATTATAAAGTATAAAACATAGAAAAAGTAAAACATTTCATATAAAAAATCAGTCATCAGTAAAATCAATCATCACTTGTAGTATGGTCCTCATTTTCTTCTTTGCTGTCATCTTCATCAGTATTTTTGTCTTTATCTGTGTCCGTATCTTGATCCTTATCTTCTTTTCCACCTTCTTCTTCTCCCTCTTCTTCTTGATCTTCCTCTTTGCTTCATCCTCAACTATTATTTCTTTACATTGTCCCTCTTCTTGCAAATTATCGATTAATAAATCACTATATACATTAGAAATATTTGGTTGTTCAGTTTGGTAGGCTACTTCTAGTCTTTCTTAATTGTCAACTAGATGTCTTAACTTAATTTTCATCACAATCTACCAATCTGATTTGTCCCTAATTCTGATTGGATAAGGAACAAAATATACATGCATTGCCTGTTGTGTGAAAATAAATGGATCAACTTTTCATATTTTCTTGAGTGTTTAATTTCTATAATTTCATGCTGCGGGTGCAATTTTGTTATGCAGTTCAACACTAGATCAAACCGGTCACAATAAAATAAGGTGAACTTTTTTGTAGATTCACCAGAATACTGTAACTGTACCACTTCTTTGAGGATGCCAAAATAATCTTTTTCTCTGTCGCCTTCTCTAGTGCATCTAATGCACACCCCACTGTTGATTATCTTTTTGTCAGTACTCTAGGCATCACTATGAAACTTGTATCTATTTATAAAATATATTGGCCATATCTCTACATTCTGAAATGGTCCCCATGCCAAATCCCTTAGATGCGGATTATTTAAAATAGGAGGTTGAATGTGTACCTAATCAAAGTGATAAATGAATATATGAATAATTGATTAATACAATACATATCAACTAATTGTAAATGATGAGACCACCTACAAGGTTTTTGAAGCATTGGAAAAAATGTGATTCAATAATTATATCAATTTCTTCGTCACTGAAGTGTGGATTTAAACTTCTGTGATATTGTTCAAAATTGTTGTTGTACAAAAGTGAAGTCAATGAGTAGACAAAGTAGAGATACAATATTTGATTGAATAATAAAATTAGAAAGTATAATGTGTTCTTATTTAAGGTATGGCTTCACTTCATCACAGTTGAGAAGGACATAAAGTTGAGCTGTTATATATTCTCTATCATCCAAAAATCTAGTGATACTCTTTCCAGAGGGATGCCCAAATTGACTGAAAATTGTTAACATTCTTGGTTCACTTGTCCCTTCTTGTATATAGACATTCCAAACAACTGTTGTTCTCACTGAATTTATAAGTGACTCAAAGTAATAAGAACAAAAGTATGTTGTCTCCTGTGTTGAGTATACCTTACAAATAGAAACTTCTACTTGAGATTTATTTTTTACTGTCTTTTTAATTCAGTTTAAAAACCTTAATAATCAAAACGAACAATATATCATATTTAATAGAAATTAAAGTATTGCAAAAAATATTTAGTAATGAATGAGTACCTCTCAAAGGGATATATCTATCGATATTGGACTGATCCACCAACTCGAGCCTCATATGGCAAATAGACAGACAGATGTTCCATTGAGTCAAAAAATTTAGAGGGCAAGATTCTTTCTAGCTTACAAAGGATGATAGGAATATTTTGCTCTAGTATTAAGCTCATCCACTTTTAGTGTTGCTAAACACATGTCTCTAAAAAAACTAGCTTATCTCAATGTGTCACATCCCAAATTTGGGCATGTGAATAATTCTTTAAACTAGAGGGTATACCCCTATAGTATCCCATAAAATCTTTGATCAATACTAATGCATAACACAATTTTTCAAGAAAGATATTTATATATATAAAAGTTTCAACACAATGAAATAGTAAACACAAATCAAATATCATACAATATGATATTATTTTTCAAGCCTAGGTGACCTATAGGGATTACAGAGCATTCCTAAGCTTTTGGTTTCGTAAGTCCTCAAGATAACATGAAAAGTGTCCTCGAGGAATACTAATTCTCCTGCGGATTTTCTTTGTTGACATCCACTGTATCTAAAAAAATGTTTATAGAGAGTG
Organism: Biancaea sappan; assembly: GCA_037074585.1. Taxonomy (NCBI): domain Eukaryota; kingdom Viridiplantae; phylum Streptophyta; class Magnoliopsida; order Fabales; family Fabaceae; genus Biancaea; species Biancaea sappan. The sequence goes on along the minus strand of CM073501.1, from coordinate 794,467 downwards.
TGAGTTCATCAAAACTCAGTGACTAAATGACTGTGCAATAATAAATATGTCACAAGTACAAATACCAGAATCATAATCACAATAAGAACAGTTATTTTTATATTCAAGGCTTCTATACCTCTGTATTTTATGTTCGAGAATTCAGTTTCCATTTATATTCCCAATCATTACATGCATTGGTATCTTAGGAAATGAAGCCCTCAACCATTCCATGTGTATAATTCCATGCATTGGTATCTTGGGTCAAGCCCTCAACCATTCCATGTATATTATGTACTCAATTCATAATTTTCATCAATATAATTTTAAATCAACAATAAATTTCATTATCTAGCAATCATCATTAAATATATAATCTAACTGCGATATGAGATGGAATTTATATTGTACTTGGAAAAAAAGTAAATAAAGTCGGTTAGCAAGGTCATCCACTCACATAGATTCTGTATCCAAGTCACTTTTCCGAGTTGCTACAAAGAAGAGTATATAGCTGGATTTCAGGTTCCGCTACAGAGATCAGATATAGAAGTCAGGGTTGCTTTTGTACCAAAATACTATTCATACGTACGCTTACTATTTATATGTACGGATACTATTCATACGTACAATTACTATTCATACCAGAAATAGAGAATACAATCTGTAAAAGAGTACACCAGGTAAGTTCCCAGGAAAGAGTGGAGAGTCCCAATGGACACATTTAAGAACCATGTCTTTCCTTAGCCAGAACTTTCCTAGACATGTATTCTTCACAGTTTACATTCTATTTCGGTAATCAGGGAATCAAAACAACATATAGGTAGCTAAGGATAGTTTTTCTGATGTGAAAGATCAGCTAAAGCCGCAACCATAGAGCATACTTAAGAAAATAACTTTTAAAATCTAAAAGGCGTAGAAAAGGGGCATAGTATTCTTACCTTGGATCTAGGCTAAGGAAGAAAGACCTAGAATCTCAGAACCCTAACGTCGGAGCAAGAGAAGTTTTGAGGAGAGAATAGAAGAGAAACTGAAGGTGTGAGTTTAGAAGTGAAATGGAAGGGCCTATTTATAGGAAAAGTCAAGGGTACTATTTGACACTATGCACTAATAAAATATTCAATTTACTATTTATAAAAATGACACTTCTAATAATTCAGTTTACTGTGCGATCACGAGGCGGCTGCGTTCGTCTTTACTATTGGAAACTAAAGGGAAAATTATCCTTTCTCTTAAACCTTTAAGTTTATTTTCACTTTTGTCCCTTTCAAAATAGTCCTTAAAGGGATTTTCTCATATAAAACATTATTTTTCTCCCAGTTTCTTTCAGATTTCTCTTATGCTCAAGCCATATTTCATCCAAGGGATAAATTCTATATCCTAACATCTATTATATCCCACAGTTTATACAATTTATAAATAGAAATCTGTATTTTCAACAATATGCACAAACGAATATAAAAAATTAAACCGATAGGGAATTTATTTTCTCCAAAATAAATTTATCGTAATTCTTGAATACTTATAACTTAAAAATATAGTGGGTATTACACAATAATAGGCTTCCAAACTTACTCAGACAATGAACTGAAAGTAACAGGTAGCAAATATTTCATGAAAATGTGACAGTCATGACTCTTCAGTCTGAATAACTTTCAGTCCTTCATGTCAACACATCTTGACAAATTTAAAGAATATACATTGGGCATTTTTAACCCTTTTACCCACTCCATACTGCCCTTCTTTGCTCTAGAGTAAACATGAATTTAGCCTTTGGTTTGACCACTTTGCCATTTGCTAATTTTTGTAATTCTAAATCACAGCGTCTGTAGTACATAGGAAGATCCATTTTTGCCTTAACATTGTCTTTTGTCTTCCCTTGGATGTCCATAATAGTGTTAAAAATGTTATCAAAGACATTTTTTTCTATGTGCATAACATCTAAATTATAACGGATAAGAAGACTTTGCCAATAGGGGAGCTCCTAAAAAATACTCTGTTTTGTCCAATTATGCTCAAACCCATAACCTTGAGCTCTGGAAAGGCCACTCTCAACAACTTTAGAAAATCTTCTAACTTCTTCCCATAATTTTTTCTCACTTGGTCTGGGCGGTGGAAAATCATTCTCAATTTTATTCCTACTAAACACATCCTTGTTCCTCCTAAATGTATGGTCAGTGGGCAAAAACTGCCGATGACAATCAAAGCAAGAGTTTTTTCTCTCATTCTACAGAGTGAAGAGCTTAAAGTTGTACATATAGTAAGGACAAGCTAATTTACTTGTAGTGCTCCACCCTGACAACATTCCATACACTGGAAAGTCATTGATTATCCACATCAAAACTATTTGCATATGAAAATTTTGTTGTGTAAAAATGTCAAATGTGGATATTCCATCCCACAACACTTTTAGTTCATCAATGAGTGGTTGCAAGTACAAGTCAATGACAGCCTTTGGATTACGTGGCCCCGATACAATTGTTGTCAAAAACATAAACAGTGTAGTCATGCACAGCTCAAGCGGCAAGTTGTACAGTGTCACTATAACCGGTCAACACGAGTATAGTTTTCTATGTTGATTGTAAGGATTGAACCATCTGTACACAGGCCGAGTCTCACATTACATGGTTCACTGGCAAAGTCAGGATGCACCAAGTTAAAGTGTTTCTAGGCTTCCCCATCTGAAGGATGGACCAGTATGCCTTTATCTTTCCTATGATTCCAATGCCATCGTATGTGCTCAGCCGAACTCATTGAAGCATAAAACCTCTGTAACCTAAGAATAAGGGGTAGATAGTGCATCTTTTTCACTGGAACTTGTTTAGCAGTTTGTCTTTTACATGGTTTTATCTTCCTGGTATCAGGATGCTCCACAAAATTTGTCATTATCTCATTTATGTAATTATTTGACTGTGACAAAAATTGAAATAAAAATAAAAAAAATACAAAAAATTCGTATAAGCTTGATAATGTAATTATTTGACTGTGAAAAAATTAGAATAAAAAGATAAAAATAAAAAAAATCATATAATCAACAAAAAAAATTAAATCAAAAATTTGTAATTTCAATTTCATAATTTTTTCTTGCACTAAAGATACACATTATAATTTTTCTTAAAATATTTAAGATATAACAAGATATCTATCGTATTCATATCTTCTTTTAAGTCAAATATATTACTTCCTATCTAACTCTTATATATGACATACTCTAGAAACTGTAATAACATATTTTTTTTGTTGGCACTCACATCACATTTGCTGATGCACGTGGCACACACTTTAAGAGTCATCAAATTTAATTTGAGATCTAGTAGTTACATCCAGTTACATTTTAACTAGAACTAATTACTTGTATTCTAGTGATATTTTCCCAACCACCCATCTATCCTCATTTTTTTTTTCTTCAATACTATCATTTCAAAGTCTTATATCATCTCACTCTTTACTAATGTCACCTCACTCCCCTATTGTCCAACTGCGTCGCCGCTTGCAAGTAAGAAAAAGTAATAAGACTTTTTTTTTTTGTCTTTTAGTACATTTATTCACCCTGTCCATTTGCCAACTGCTTACTTGTGTCACTTTTTCATGTTGAAGGTTAAAAAAAGTACTTTAACTTTGTGAAAATGACAAAATCATTATATTTTAGAAAAAAAAGTATATCACATTTAATGTTTTTGATATATTAATTTCTTAAAATATCAAACATAAATAAATAATATAATTAAAAATTAAAAAATATATATAATTTACCCACTTCTAAAAGAAGTAATATAACTCACTGGAAAAAATTTCAAACTCTTAGCATATTTGGTACAAAAAAACAAAAAACATGTGAATGTCAATAAAAAAATTTATTTTATTAAAACATAATTTTTTGATAAATTTTTCATTTTTTAAAAAATAATTTAAAATTTTTATTTATATCTCTTTTTTTTCCTAGTTTGTCACTTTCATTGTTTTTGTTTACTTTATATTCCTACCCACCACACTATTGTTAGACTTAGTTGGACATGTTCATGATGCCATCTTCAGGATAGATTCTTGGAATGGGTCACAGACTGGCAGTATTCTTTTTTTTTTAGTTTATTTTATACTTATATATATATATATAAGTATAATGTAAATTTTTTGTTTGAAATTTATATTTTCATTTGTATTAACTCAAATCACGCACATTTAATTAGAATATATTTCAATTTATGCGTGTTGTGAGTAAGAAATGTTTGTCCTAATTAACTCTTGGTGCCTATTAAATCTAATTGTCTAAAAAATCTAACCATTTACTTTAAACATACAATTAATTTAAATTTAATTTGTTAAAAAATCATAACATGGATGTAAAAATCATTTTAGTGTAAGTAACGTTTAATTTAATTTAATTTAATTATTTAAAAAATTTTAATTATTCAATTGTAATTATTTTAATATTAATTAAGTTTAATTTAATTAATTACAACCCATATCCTCTATAAATAAAGACCATCACCCTCTCTATTTTTCACTCTTTATTCACCCTCTCTCCATCTCACGTGAAAACTTACACCTAGACCCCTCACTATCCTATTTTGAGACTCATGGAGCCATTCTTATTTGAGAATGACTACTTTCATGAAGATATCATGCTGAATATATTATCGCGACTACTAGTTGCTGACTGTCTTGAGTATATGACGGTCTCCTAGAACTGGAACTAGAGTTTTTGGCATGAATCTTTTAGACAAAGACATTTGGAGAGAGCCTCAGTCCATTCACCTCTTGTGTATAACACGAGGACCTGGTCATTCCATCATCTCCAAGTAGGCGAGGAGTGGTCCAATCAGTCATCTGCAATTGAAGTGGTTGGATGCATTAACGATCGAATATTGCCAGGAGGCAAAGGTCTTCGTCGAGATTATTGACTACTTCTCCTCAATCCCGTCACCCAACAAACTAGGGAAATAATTGGCCCAAACATAGGTTCGAGCCATAATTAAACTTCTTTGCAAATTTTTTTCTTTTTTTTATACAAATGAGACTATAACACTAATATAGACTTTTTTATCACGACGAGCTAATTATTGTCTTGCATATAATTCACTTCGGCAAGATTTTGCTGTCGTATGCTATTATTTAGTCAAAAAAACTATGGTGGTGACAAGGCTTTATACACAACACATTGAGTGCTATCCCCCCAAATTCACTCTTTTTTATGATCTTGTGATACAGGAAGAAATTTTTGTGGTAGATAATTTTATCGTATGGGTGATCTCATAGGACAAGCCAACTCTTATCATCCATGACATCCACCAACGTTTTTCTTCAATTGTGCTTATTCCATCTGTGGCATTCTATGATGAATGGACATTGGTGCATTACAACAATGGGTTGGGAATCTTATTTGCTACTGAACACCCCTTTCAAGGGAATTACGTGTAACTATGGACATGCGACATAGTCCATTGTGATCCGAACTCATGGAATTTAGAATGGTATCTTCATCTTCAATTTGGAGATAATCCATTATTGTGCCTTCCCGATTACCAGTTACTAGTAGCTGATGAAATGGACCTGAGGGGAGCCAAGGGCGACAGCACAGAGGATGATGATGATCAAGATAGGCCTACAACTCAATACACATTTGGCATGGTTGAAACTGTGACAGGAATGGGCACACCGGACCTATTAGAAACCTATATCACATCAAGTCACACTTATTTTAACCATGCACATGTTTTGTTTCCTACATTTATGTAAAATAATTATATACTATGTTATTTCCTTGTTCTATAATTAATGTTGAGATTTAGCAAATGATTGTATTGTACTTAAAATATTTACATGAACATGATCTTTTTAATTATGTTAATTGAGTTGTCATTATTTATATTTACAATTTTGTTTGATGTTAGAAAACTAGCTATAGCATTAAGTATACAATATATAATAAATCATAATTTCTATGTATTTAAAGGTGACTGTAGCAGATAATGTCAATGTCAATCAAATAAAATACTGTCTAAAAAAGTTGCCTCTTATTGTCATCCGTAATTTCAACTAGATTAACTAGATCAATCCAATTTTAACAAAATTGGATGTTAATCAAATAATAATCTCACACAAACTCCTCTATATATATCAATGTCACCTCAGTGTACACGCCAATGACCCCATTTTACAATTTTGTTCTTCACTTTCACATTTGATACACATATTGTCATATCTTCATGTGATATTTTTATCAAAAGAAAAGTAACTTTGCAAATCCCATCTAATAACTATTTTGTTCTTACCCTTTCTTTTTTTTTTTACAAAGATAATGGACTCATTATTTGGTAACGGATGGTTTCCTGAAAATATTATATTTGATATTTTGTCTCGACTCCCTACAGCTACTTGCCAAAATCTTATGTCAGTATCCAGAAGCTGGCATCACAGTTTTAACACCCCTATTTTCAAGCAAGTTCACTGTCTAAAAGCATAGAAAACATAGTCTTTTTTTCCATTACTGTCTTGGTTGAGCAAAGTACCTAACGAATCTCGCTTGGATATTGTGGACGTCAGAGATCACTATAGGAAACTGGTCGAACTTTCGCGTTTTGGATATCGTCAACAGTGCAACAACCTCCGAATTCTTGGAGCAATAAATGGTCTAATATTACTTCGAGCTAATTACACATTGAGACATCATGAACTCTTGGTTATCAATTTAGTGACCCAGCGATACTTGTTATTGACCACACCTTATATAGGTTAGTTTAATAATTTTTCATACACATTAAATTTTTTAAAAAATTATCTCCATACTCAATATGTTTTTTAAAAAATTATTTCCATACTCATGAGGTTATAGTCATTTTATAATTTTATCGATTTGATGGGGACATTGTCTCTGTGTCCAAACGCTATACACAACGGGCTAGTTAGACTGATTGGATCGAAAGCTGACACAGCCAACAACCTCAAATCCCATTGGAGATAGTTTACACAAGGCAGATTCTTATGGTAAATAATTTATTTGTATGGGTGACCAGAGAATCTGATGAGGAGGTCACTCTGGGTGTACACAATATACATGGAGATACTTTTAGATCATCAGTGATTCCATCCTGTGCAACGAAAAAGGATTTTAAATTAGTAAACTACAAAAAACAGCTTTTGCATAATTTTATACATCGAGCATGAGCATGGCTTTGCCTTCAAAATATGGACCTGTGGCATTATCTCATGTGATCTCCACTCATGGAACATTGTATTCTCCTCGATCGCTGACAATGAAATTAAGGTATTATTGTGGCTTCTTAGTGACAGTTTTTTGGTTTTCAAATAATCAGAGGTCGAGTATGAAGAACTAGAGGAAATGGAGAATTATAATCCTTATTTTGTTACACTTTACACATTTGGCAGTGAGGGAAATTTGCCTCGTCTACTTTACTCTAAATACATTTCAGCAAATTTACAGTTATTTTAGATATTTTCCAACTCTTCTGTAAAAGTGAATGTATTAATCTATAACGAACGATCAAATGAGAAAAGATATTAATTTTATTATTGTCTACTATTTTTAGTCTTTAACAATACTATAATATTTATTATATACTTTTTTGGAAAAAAATAAATAATTACTATAATATTTATTATTTCCTAACTTTCTTGTAAAAGTGAATGTACTAATCTATTACAAACAATCAAAAGAAAGAAGATATTAATTTTATTGTTGTCTATTATTTTTTGTCTTTAACAATACATATTTTCCGGGAAAAATCGAATAATTATTATAATATTTATTAAAAAACTATTAATTATTAACATATTTTTTTAAATCAATTCAGTATACAAAATTAAAAAAATATAAATTTATCTTAGATAAAACCAAAAAAAATTTAAAATTTAATATAAATATCAATTTTTTATTTTAAATTAAAAATTTATTTGTCACGGTGCAATGTAAATCCTACACCTCTCTAAAAAAATTATTAATTTTTTAAAAATTTTAAATGTTTATTTTTATTTTTAAGATTTAAATAAATTACTATAAATATTATTTTTTATTATAATTATAAATATTTACATTAAATTAAATTACAAAACTCTCAGTACAGTTTATTTTGTAAATTTAAAAACTAATATATATATATATATATATATGTTAAATCTTTTAATATAATTCTAAATATTTACATTAAATTAATTAAATATTTACTAATACCTACTTGACTTTACAAAATTTACCTTTTGTAAATTAAAATAAATTTATATATATATATATATATATATATATATTTGTTTGTTATATATATATATATATATATATATATATATATTTAAGATAGTTCTAAATATTAGTACAAAATTAAATCAAAACTTAGTTTATAAAATAAACTACCATTATACATAAATAAGATATAAGCTCAGTAGGTTAAATTACACATAAAACATTCTTAGTTCTATTCTTCTCCCACTTCTTCTCCTTCCTCCTCTTCTTCTTCTTGGTTTTTGGCCCGTGTTCCTTGTGCTTTTTGGCATCCAAATTCTCTTCTTCTTTTGCGTACTGGTACCAACTTGTCCATCATCCGTACTTCTTCTAGTATTAACTTGCGTTGCATGAGCTTGCCTGGCGTTTCTGTCAAACACATATCCTTGTATATCTCTCATCCTCTCTTTGGACCATTTGCCAAGGATGGTAATTAGGCGACTACCCCATAGCCATGTGCTCCACTAGGCTCGTTATGCTACCTTACATAAAAGATAAAATAAATGATATAGTGATATATGTAATTAATATAAAAAATCAATCTACAGTAAAAAAATTGATATTTTACCACATGATTTATGACTCTCGAATCTTGACTAATATAGTGATGGGTGACATTAAAGTATCATTGCATATACGGTGTCATTAAATTCATATTCTGTTGACCTACCTTGTCTGCCTGTATTATTCGTGCCTCCCAACTGTTCCACATAGCAATTTCCTCTTGGTGATAAGTGGTCCAGTCATAATTGCGACATTTGCCTTCAGCCTTTAGGCTATGATAACCTTCCATAGCCTGTCTTGGTGGGTCCTCTGGGATTTGTTACTTCCAACCAAATTGATGCAGTACGCGCTCAGGAAGCTGCATCTCAACTACATGGAAGTATGTTAAAGGCACCTTGGCCATACCCACTTCAATCCCAGTACGACAATAATCTAGGATGTTTCGAACAAATGAATATGGCCACCTACAAATCTAGAAAAAAATATGACGCATTTTAATTATTATATTTTTTTAAAAAAATAACCATATTGGCATATACTATTATATATATACCTCATTGAAACCCATACAATCTAACATCTCTTTGTATCTCCCAATCATAATATTTGTAGGCATTGGATGCATGTAAGTGTCATTCCACCTAAAAAATATTAACAAGTCAACAATTAGGCAACAAACATAGCTAAGAGACATATATACCTATAACCCAGATGAGGCCGCAACCAATATTTCATTGGCAAAGGATTTGGCTATCGAACCACATCAGACTTAAAAATAGTAATTCTTGTCTATATCCACATATGTAGGAAGGCCATGCACCCTCCAATTTGTTTCGTGTTTTTCATAACCACGGAACAAAGCTGCCTGTACAAATATGCCAACACAGCCAAATCTCATGACAAACGATCGTAGTCCTCAAAGTCAAGAATAAAGGGAAGGAATTTCAAGTTCACATATAAGCCAGATCGATCTAGCATTAAGTATCCACCAATTAATTGTAAAATCCACACTCTAGCATGGATTTCTATGGTCTTCTCATCTGCATCTTCTGGTAGCTCTCCAAATGTATTTGCGAGCCAACTCATTGTTACTTTTTGTCCATCAATCTCAGATCTAGGTGATACAACTCTGAAAGCATCCTCACATAATTTCTAGAGGCTGGTTACTTAAGGATTACCAGTTACTGGTGTTCCCAAACATCCAATAACATTTCTACGTCTTCCAGTGTAATTGTCATCTCACCCTTTGTTAGGTGGAAAGTGTGGATCTCTGGACGCCACCGTTCAACAAAAGCATAAATTAAAGCATGGTCAAACTCAAAATGTCCGAGAACAGACACACCATAGAAGCCAGCTTGTATGAGGAGTGGCACAATAACAAGAGGTAGGTTACTTTTAAATCGTTTATGAGTCCATGATCGAAGCAATAAGATACGATTCACCTACCGGATGGAAAAATTATTAATTAATATAAACAAATCAAGCTATTTAATATATATTAATTACATAAATAATCTAATATAATAATCCAAGTAGTTTAAATAAGTGATACTTACTGAATTAATGCTCCACAGTACAAAAGAAATGTGATCTTCTTACATATATAGATTGGGATTATTTGGTCCAACGAGTACATTACCAGTTCAGTCTTCACTATGCGCCATGTGTATGTATGAGAGGAAGAAAAGGGAAGAAGTAGGAGAGAATAGGAGAGATGAGTGATGTGAAAAAGTGTGAAGAAGAATTCATGTATATATAAGAGTGGTGAGTGTGACGTGTGGGAATGTGAATGTGATGAAGGTGTGTGATATGGTCCCATGTGTAGTGTGGCATGTGGGTGTAGATGTAGATTTGATAAAAATGTGAGAATACTTTTATTTCATTTTTAGTATTTTTAATTTTTTAATTTAATAAACAATTAAAAATCTTTAACTTTATCTCTTTTTAATTTTACTTAAAATATTTGAATGATTCACTATTAGATATTAAATAAAAAATTAAACAATATAAAAAAATATAAAATAAATAGTTCTATATCAATATTTATTATAAATTAATATAATAACAAATATAAATTAAATTAACTTTAACATAAGAACAAATATATTTTTTCTATATGGATTAACACTATTAAATAAATTTTCAATTGATATTAAATAATTTTGTATAATTTTATAACCAAATGATATAAAATATATTTTATACTTCAAAAGTATGAGAGAGTCCATGGCACATATGGCAGTGGGACCTGTGCACCAAATGAATCTTTACTTTAAAATTCGGTTATTTTCATTATTAGTTTATCTCTCATTTCCTATTTGTTTAATTAAAATTATATTTTTTATAAAAAAATTTAAAATTTAATTTTCATAAAAAAAGTTAATTATTAATTTAAAAAACTTATAATTAAAATTTAATTTAAACACAAAGGCAATCATTTTATTTTTTGTGGTCACATTTGGTTTTAAATAACTTTTTGTATGATATAAAATAATTAATATAATTTTATAACTAAATGATATAAAATATATTTAACAAAGTTATAAATATTAAAGTATAATATTATTTAACACAATCTTTCAAAATTTGCATGTTTGTGACCTTCTGTCACCTTTTTCAAATAAGTAAGATCTTTCAAAATATTATGACATATATGCATGGTCAAAATTCACATCAGAAAGTTTTACATAAAATGTATAGATTTGGCCATCAACTGTCATCTTTATCATTCTCATTTCATTTGCATCTCGAGTAAATTTTCTCGTCTCCACTCCTCTCAAGTTTTTTCCATTATGTCCGGCCAGCAAGAAAATGTACCCAATAAAGAAAGAGTAAGAAGGTAGACTAATATTCAACCTTCGAATCCTTCATCTTCTACCAACACAAGTACCGATAATGTCATAACCACAACAAGCACATGGCAACCATTTCCTTATCCTTTTTCTTTCTATGGCATAAAACAAAGTATGCCTCCTAACTTTTATCCACCAGTGCCATGGGAATTTCACGGAAACATACCACCCATGGCACATCCTAATTATCCTCTTACTGGACCACAACCAACATGGCAATTCTACTCAAACCATGACACATCTAATGTGTCACGGACTTATTCTTAGGTGTCAAGTAACTCATCACTGGTAACTCAATCATATCATAATTCATCTACTTCTGCACATGCTCACTCTTCCTTCCAAACTTTGGGCTCAAGCATACCTATAATATCTACACCAATAGTTTCAACTCTATCTGGATCCTCATCATCATCAACAGAAGTGACTACCCAGAATGCCTCTCAAGATAGCAATATAATTACAAAGGAACCGATCACTCCTGATGGAAAAGAGTAATTATTGCACATTTTTATACCTCTCCCAATTTAGTCATCTATTTTAATTATAATCACATTATATATATATTTTTAAGTTGCTTAAATGTATTTCAAATTTATTTTAACTCAGGTTTTCTCCAAACCATGAAAAGGTTTGAGCTCAAATCGTGTCCATCATTAAAGCAACATACAATGGACCATACACATGCTTGAGGGACGTACCTGAATCACTAAGAAGCTTTTGGTGGACGAGATTTCAAGTAAAATTTTATTATCATTAGCAATAACAATTTTTTACTTTACATTATTATTTATTATTAATTAAAATTTATATTTGGTTACCACAACATGGCAATAGTATACGAGATTATATATGGGAGTGAATGTTGGGCAATGAAAGGACAACAAGAACATAAAATTGGAGTGGCTGAGATGAGGATGTTGCGTTGGATGTGTGGTCATACACGAAGAGATAAGATCCGTAATGATCATATACGAGGTAGAGTTGGGGTGGCACCTATTGAGGAAAAAATGGTTGAAAATCGTTTAAGATGGTTTGGGCATGTGCAAAGGAGACCGTTGGAAGCGCCAGTTAGGAGAGTTGAGCAGATAGTTTGGAGCCCTATGAAAAAAGGTCGAGGAAGACCAAAAAGGACACTTAGAGAAATTATTGAACGGGATCTTTTAGTAAATGAGATATCTAAAGAGTTGGTCATTGATAGAGCTCAATGGCGTCGTGCGATCCATGTAGCCGACCCCACTTAGTGGGATAAGGCTATGATGTTGTTGTTGTTGTTGTATGGTTATACGCTTAAAAGATATGATATATACAACGCATAAGACTAATAAAAAACCATGGTGGATAAGGGAATCAGTTTGGAATCAATTGTGTGATAAAGGAGAATGCCATAGTTCAAACAGATAAGTGAACAAAAGAAAAAAAAAATCATCTACCTCTAGTGGGTTAGGCTCATCTCTTCACACGAGAGGCTCTATATCAACGGCAGAGCACAAGAGAAGATTGGTATTTTATTTCATTTTCATTTCTCTATTTATTCATTATTTATCTCAATTATATAGGACACTTTAGCTCTGGAAGGATTCAAAGTAATTAGTTATTCATAAAAACAATTATTTATAATATTATATATTTTATATTGACTCATGAATGACATGAAAATACTTCTATGAGGAACCTCTGATGAATTATGATCTTCTCATGAAATATGAATGAAATAACAATGATTTCATGATAAGCCTACGATAAATATTCCATGAGTGTATGAGTAAGTGTTTTATGACATTGGTGCATTGCAAACTCATATGTTTGGTAGACTCATAGTGCATTATAAACCCTTATGATGGGTAGACTCCTAATGCAGTATAAACCTATATGTTGAATAGACTTATGGTGCAATATAAATCCTTATTATGGGTAACTTGTTTGCACTATATAAACCCATATAAAATGGGAAGACTTGTAATGCACTAAACAAGAATGCTATGTTTTATGATAGAATCTATATTCATGGAAGTAGTTATGAGAAATTATATTACTTTTATGGTTGAAATGGTTTTTTATATGTTTTTAAAGTGTTAAACTAGCTATTGAGATTATATATCTTATATTTTTTATTTTGACTTATCAACTAAGGATAAAAAGAAATTTATAGTATCCATCTAACGCTCTCTACTTTGGTTGAACAATCTTCCGTGAGTTTGATTTACTCTGCGGCTTAACATCAGAGGAACAAGAATATATAATCAAGAAACATAAAGTATTGGCGGTTAGAGTTTAGACTCGTATATATCTATATCTATATATATATATATATATAGCGTCACCATTCACAATTATTATTATCATTATACAGAAGAGTCCACGTGCATATAAATGAAATCCATGTCATTTTTCATGTTGAACATGATTAATGAATGCCATGGCATTATTTATTGGGATTCATCTGATACAACGTATACAAGTTTATTATTTCTGAAGGAAATTCCTGAACCAACGAGCCGAGAGTTTGTAGTATCTTTGATTGTTGTTTTTATAGTCCACAAAGTTGATTCCAAAGCGCACCGTATAACCAGAAGTCCATTCGAAATTGTCCAGCAATGACCATGCAAAGTATCCTTTTACATTGACGCCGTCCCTTGCAAACACGGAAAGCCAAAGTGAGAAATATTGCATAATAAATTCAATAAAATAGAGAGATATACATTAATTATAGAACTGGACCGGACTGGTCAGTTTGACCAGAAACTGGTCACTGATCCAATTTAGTTAATCTAAAAAAAATTGACTAGTTAAAGATCTGGTCATGAACCGGTTGGACCGGTTTTTGTAAAAAAAAATTAATATTTACAAAATATAATTATTTCTCACATTATATAAAATTTAGTAAACTTTTATTTTTTTTATCTTTTTTATTTTTATGTCATGTAATATTTCTTTTTTCTTCTTAATTATTTTTTCATAATAATATTATTTTTGTCACAAAAACAAATAATAGAACAAAAATAAAAAAACCCAATTACATACATACATACAATATAAGTTTATTAAGATTAAGTATGAAAATTGTTTATTAATTTATAATATTCTATATTTCTAATATATAAAATTAATATATATATATATATATATATGAGAGGCTCTCTTTTAATTAACAATTACTAAGGAACTACTTACTCGATTGCAGATTGAAGATAGTAGAGGTGGCGGTAGTGGTAATCAATTCTAAAAGTATCCAAAAGAGCTTCTTTGAGTAGTAGTGTTGGATCATTGAATTCGTCTATACCTATAGATGAATATATATATATATATATATATATATATATATATAAAATAACTTTAAATTTGAGAAAAAGCACATTAATGTATTGAATGCCAGAATGTATGTATTTACCATTTTCAGTAATGTAAATCACAGGATTGTTATACTTGGTCTTGGTGTAGAGCAAGAGGTCTCTAATTCCTCGTGGATAAACATACAACCAACTAGAAGCAGCCTGCATGTGTGTGTGTGTGTATATATAAATACCATTTTATTCATTAAACAAAAGTATTAAATAAATAATGAAACCAAAAAGAGGCAGTGAGATGGGTGAAAAGACGCGCATACCCTTGGACCAATGGGTGTGCCAAAACGATCAGCTGCCATAGAAGATAGAACACAAAAGAACAAAAGCAATTAGTATATATTAGAATCATATGGTAGTAAATGAAAAACAGATGATTAAATATATAGTAAAAGTATAAGAGAAGTAGGTACTAGTGAGATTAGCAAGAGCATCGGTCTGGTAGGCTGGAGGGGCGTTGGAGAGGGAAGGAGAATAGGAGGCGTAATTAGTAGTGTAATAGTTGAGGCCAAGAAAGTCAAAAGAGCCATTCAACAGCCTTGCTTCTGCTTTTGAGAACTTGGGCAATCGCCTTCCCACAAGACGTCTCATGCTTTCTGGGTACTCTCCACTTGCCAGTGGCTCCATAAACCTGCAATTTCATATTTTCCATTATTTCAACAAATTATTCATTCATAAGACCAGAACCCACCCCTCAATATATGTGTTTCTGTGTGTGTGTGTCCGAGAGAGAGAGAGAGAGAGAGAGAGAGAGAGAGAGAGAGAGAGATGTTAAAGAATGGAAGGGTTTGGATTCTCGCTTGCCTGTTTGATGCGCAGGAGGTTTAAGGTCCTATCATAGCCATTCTATGATTTCTCTCATGTTTTTTTTTTAAAAAAAATTGTACTCACCGTTAAATTTTTATGATTGTTAGATCAAATTCAAAAGTTAGTAAATTTTTTTAAAAAAATAATAAAAAGACAAAAAAATTTGAGAAAGAGATCCCAGCCATTCCTGCACTGCAAATCCATATATAAATGGAAGAAATTTAGATTTTCTGTTTGTCTTCAAAAAGACAAACACTATATTTATCGTCTTACAACTATTAAATTTGCAATTTAACAACTATTAGATGAAATGGGTATGTTTTTTTTTAAAAAAAAAAGGCGTTGAATCGGAAATCCTGTTAAAAAATAAATGGGAGGATGTTTGTCGCAAACAAAAAATCTCTGCACGAATGAAAGGGCCCTGATCTCCCTGGATCATTGTTTTTGCTTTTGGGTTTAATTTTATATAATTTCCCTTGTCCTCCACTAGTTAAACAATTAAGCATACATAATTCACAAACCCTGGATTCTTTCCATAAATGGAGAGGGGAAGAAAGAAAGAAAGTAAAAGCGAATTTTAATTAATGATGACAGATGGATTTGGATAATATTCATTCTCCCCACCAGGATAAGGAAGAGGGCTTTTTGCCTTTTATCCACCAATAAATGTATATATAATATATATATATATATATATATATATATATATATCAATGCCTCTCAACAATTAAAGAATAATTATATTAATGGAAAGAAATCATCAATGATTGATCTTTAGTTCCTCACCATCCAAACATAAAATCAACGGCTCGTGAAGCAGCATTTTGATCGGCTTTGCTGTTGGAGAAGGGTAGGAACCAATGAGACACCAAAGTGATGCCCATCCAACCTTTCTGAGATGCCTGCACATGGTTAATATATATAAAATTAATTTCCGAGCCTCATAATAACGTAACATGTATATTATATCAGATCAGTTCTAGAATAATTAAATAATTGATAATAAGAAAATGGAGTGAACCTGATACTTGGCCTTGTAGACTCGGACAGCTTCGGCATGAGCGAGAAGCAGGTGATGAGCCACTAAATAGGGCTCGGTCCCAGAGTCACCGCCGGTGCAGTTAAGATTGAGCCACGCAGAGCAGCGACCTGGAGCCGCCTGGCCAATGGCGTACCCACTTAAGCTATAAGTCCATGGTTCGTTCAGTGTTATCCAATGCTTCACCCTATCTCCAAACTCCTTGAAGCACACTTCCACATACTCCCCAAAATCCTTTCTGTCAAATACATTACACATTAATATTCACTCCCAATCCCAAATGCCCAATATATATATTAAACTAAATTATGTGTGACTTACACAATGCTAGGGCTTAAGAAGCCTCCGTACTCATCTTCTAAGGCTTGCGGAAGATCCCAATGAAAAAGCGTCACATATGGTATCAAACCTGCATTATATACATATATATATATATATATATATATATATATCACCTTAATATTATTAATAATAAAATGACTTGAATTATATAATAACACGAATAATGATTTATTTTTTTTTAGAGCACGACTCGAAAAAAAAAAATTTAAAAGTTTATGAAACAAATAGGGCCAAGCCCTAATGGAGCAGGCCGTAACTCATTTTATAGTTTGAGCAGTTATATATTTCATTTAGTATCATATATTGTATTGTATCAAATATTTTTGTATGCTTAGAATTTAAGAAAAAATTTTCTCTGTCCATGAATATAAATCATATGGATCAAAATACGTTAAGTATGTGTGTTTTCTGAATTTTTCGTTGTCTTTCTTCTCTATTTTGTGCAATTTTTCTTAACATGTGCTGAATGTACAAATTTAATTAGTCTAATAAAAGAAAAAAAAAAGGTGAATGGATTTATGCCCACCGTTGGCCAAGAGCTCGTTGATGAGGTTGTTGTAATATTTGATTCCTTCCTGATTTATGCCTCCACTTAGCTTTCCCTCTGTCCGTAGTTTTAAAACAACAATCCAACAAAAACTATAATGTGTTCCGTACGTGCGAAACATCAACTAGCAAGGTTGAACTCATTTTGGACAGTTGACTTACTTGGCAGTATTCTGGACCAGGAGATGGAGAATCTGTAAGCGTCCAAATTCATATACTTCATGATCCCAACGTCTTCCTATAAAATATAATAAAAAATAGAATGTAAAGAGAGAAGACATGGAGCGTTGTCTGTATATTTAATTAGCAATCAGAGACAACTGAGCGTAGGATGCCAATTCATTGACAGAACTGATGGGACATTAATATGGTCCATAATAAATTAATTAATAAAAAAGCAAGAATATTATTGAATGGGTTTAGACGTTTCCTCACCTTGTAGCGATGGTATTCGTCATTGGCTACATCCCCGTTGCTCCCATCCGCTATTTTTTCTGCATGGCGTTTCACCAGTGAATCAATATAACTTTTCATTATACATACATACATACATATATATATATATATATATATATATATATATATATATATATATAGCCATTCATTTAACAAAGAAATCTATGAATTCATCCTCACTTGAAAGTTATTATTATTTATAATGATTGACGACTTCCGCCGAACATATATATGTGTATATATATATTCTCCATTCAGAGGGAAAGCCGGCTTAGCCTAATAATTTTTAGCTAGGGTACAAGCTCGTGTACGCTCATATATATATATATATATATACATACAAAAAATAATATGTATATGCATATAGAGCTGGCGGGTGCATATATATATATATATATATATATATATGAATATCATTGAAGAATGGATGAATGATTGAATTCATCAGTACATCAGCTCAACTCCTACATGCATGAGAATTTGTACAATGAAATTCAATTTCACTCTAATTTCTAATAGTGAAAGGTTATAACGACGACAAAGAAGCGTTTGAAAAGAGCGGTGATATTATATGTCAGAATCTTTCTTAAAGGAGATTTGAGTTTTGGTTTACGTGAAAAATAAATTCCTTTTTCGCTAAATTCAACTTTTGTCAGTATTTTTGTAAATTTTAATTTCCAAATTAAATATGCACGAATTTACGATCTTGAGTAAGTGTTTTTGCTAATTGAATTAAATAATTTTCAGTTATTCTTAAAGAAGTTAATTATTTTTCTAAGTAATAAGAATTAGAAAAGAGAGAGAGATACCTGGGTATTTATGGGTGTAGGTGTCCCAAATACTGGGTCCTCTACCATCTTGCCTTGCAGCTCCTTCGTACTGTATTATACATAAAAAGATACATATGGCCTCAATAATTGATTACATAAAGAGGTTGTCAAATTCAAAAATTTACTTAAACTCAATAAAAGGAGATAAACTAAAAACATAAATTTATAACATAAAATCATAAAAGTTTACATATCTTTCTCTCTCATTCAATAAAATTAAAATTATATATATTCTAATACATAAACAATATCTTAGTTTATATATAATTAATATAAAATTACTTCATTTTAATTATTGTGATATTGTTCTTAAGTTTAATTAGTTTCTTATACAAAATACAAATTAATAAAGTAGAGTAAAATATTAATTGAAGTCATTAGGCGTTTGTACAGCATAATTCTAAGTTTTGGATATGGGTGACCCAATTTTTTTAGATTGGGTACTAGAAAATCAAAAACAAAAATTTGGACTGTTGCTGACACAACTTGATCGACTCAGTATAAATTCGTTGAGTTTGACTAAGATACCAAATTTATTCAATTTGAGAATTTAAACTCACAAAATTTGAACAAATTTAAAAATTAAATCGAGAGTTTAACCATGAAGAATGTGAAATGATATATAAAGAATGATGATAGATTAATTAAAAAAGTGAAGAATGTGACCTGGTATGAAGCAGAGGCGGTGCCGAAGCGAAAGCCCTTAGGGAAAGAAGTTCGATTGAGAAAGGAAAGAGGAAGAAGAGGAGGAGTTGCAGTTGCAGTTGCAGTTGCTTCAGAAATGAATATTGAAGTAATAGCAAAAGCCACACCCAACAACACACCAACCAACTCTTTCCCCTTGATTCTGCTTCTGCCAATCCACATTTCTAGCTGCTTCTTTGCCTCTCCTTTCACCACTCTCTCTCTCTCTCTATACATATATATCAAAACCAATACCCAAACACACGCACACGTAATAGTACATATCTTAACTTCTTAAGACAAACTTCTCTGATTTGCTTAATTTCCCACTTTGCCCTTTTACGTTTTAATTTCCACTTGCTTTCTTTTTATACTATTACTTTTTTTATTTAAAAACTAAAAACATATTAGCTTCTAAAGTGTGCATGAATTGGGCTAGATTGAATTAAGTGAATTTTAGGAACCAAATCAAAAAAAAAAAAAGAATGGATTTGATTGATTTGAGTTGAAATATTTTCACTCAATCAATCTAAATTAATTCAACCTGTTATTAAATGGGTTGATTTAGTTCAAATTGACAGGTAAAGTTTTTTTTTTTAATGATGGATTTGATTTGAAAATGAAAAAAGAATAATAGAATTAAGCCTTATATAGTTATATATTTTTTTAAAAAAAATCTTTTCTATAATTTGATATCAAGTTAATTTTTTCTTTTGGTATTCATTAAAACTAGGATGAAAGATGGAATAACAAATTTTTTAAATAAAGGGACTAATGGATTAATAAATAATTAAGATGGTAGATGCTAGTTGTAAAGAAAACTAAATATTATACTAACTAAATCTTAAATACTGTAATCATAAATGCATAGTATATAAGTACTAAAATTTAAAAAAAAAATTAGGTGAGTTTGTGAGTTGGTTTAACTTCGACGAGTTAAAAAATTATAAACTCATTACCTGAACTAATAATCAAAGAGTTAAAAAAAAACTAAATCAATCCATTAACTTACTATTACAGGTTAATTTGGGTTGAGTGGATTGATCCAATGCACCATCCTATTAGTTTTTCCTCACATTCAAACTTATATATTTTAAATCTTAAATTCATTACTTTTTTTTAATTCTACAATATCTCATCATTTTTTTCTGTAACTATCAACTTTTCCATTAGTGGACGCGTGTGTATGTTAACTTATTTAAATCAAGAGGAATTTGTCAAACCAAGTGACACTCATTGGAAATATTTATCTTGGATAAAATTATTTTATATTATGTCCCATTTACACGGAATCCTGTATGACATCAATGAGTCACATACGAGTCATAGGAAAATTTTTAAATTATGATTTGATTTGAGGAATCAGAAAGAATAATATCAATTGATTTTGTCTGTAGTGGACCGCGGGCATTTTTTCTACGCCGAAATTGATTGGTCTTGGGTCGTTCATAATTGTTGACCTTAATTTCTGGTTTTACGGACCTACCATTTTTATTCAAATAATATATTTTGAAATTTAAAATAAGTGGGGTCAGGACAAAAGAAAAAAAAGTGGGTAAAATTAAAATATAGGAGATATCTTTTTGTAATTTTATTTGAATTTAATTCACAAATAATTAACAACAACTAAACTTTACACACGCACACGTGACTAGCCAATAAATTAATAATCAGTTTCTAAAATTTAATCATAAAACAACAAGGGAAAAGATGAGAAGAATACAGATTATTTTATATAATATTTTTTAAATCAGAACATGATGTGTAAACTGTACACCAAAAAAAATTAAATTATAATTCAACCAATATTGATTAATTCAAATAATAAAATCTATTAAAATATTGAGGAGTATCAATAAGTCAGTTGTTACATCAATGTCAGTTAATCTCTAATTATATGGTTCTCCGTTTGAAAAATCCATAGGTTCCTGCACCAAGCATCAATATAATCAAGTATATTTATATTCAGTGAAAGATAAATTATTTAGTAACTAATGCCTCAAAATAAATATATAATCAATAATAACAACAACAAAGTCTTATCTTATTAGGTGAAGTCGACTATATGAATCATACGATACCATTGAGCTCTATTAATAACCAACTCTTTAAGTATCTCATTCACCAGAAAATATCGTTCAATAATTTTTCTAATTGTCTTTCTTGATCTTCCTCAATTTTTTTTTACAGGATTCCATACCATCTGCTTAACCCTCCTTACCGGCGTCTCTATTTGTTTTCTTTGAACATTTTCAAACCACCTTAAATGATTTTTTACTATTTTCTCTTCAATAAGTGTCACTCCAACTCTCCTTTGTATATAATTATTACGGATCATATCTCGTCTTGTATGACCACACATTCATCTCAACATCTTCATCTCTACTATCCCAATTTTTTATTCTTGTTGTCCATTCCCAATCCAATACTCACTCCCATATTAAATAAATATATAGTCGATTTTATAATTTCTAGTGTTGATAATCACTCAAATATTTAATTTTGCTTGATTAAATTTCAAAGTATCTCTGTATCTTTTTCCCAATTTATTATTGTTCTCTTTTATTCAAAATTTTAAAGGAGAGTCATCCAAGTTGATTAAATAACATTTTATAATACTTCAGTTAGAAGTAATATAATTAAATTGAAAAATCATCTAAACAAAGTAATTGAATCACTTATATTAATTTTGCGAAAACAAATTTGATTTGGAATTTGCCGCAATTTACTAGAAGATTAATTTTGCTTGAGCAAACTAGAGTAGTGATATATGAAGCACTCTCCCTAATAATATGGACACAGATCCAGGGAGCAAGAGCCTCCAGCTCCAACGGTCTACATATTTCTTACATTTTTTTTGTTTTTTTAATTTTATTAACCTTCTAATATAGATCAACAGTCATCAAATTTAATAACCAATATAATTTTAAAAAATAAAAAAATAAAAAAATGGAACTGAACTACGTATTGAAGGCTCTAGCTCCTCAAAAGCACAGGAGCGGATCTATATTCTACTAATACACATATACTTGTTACACCTGTAATACTCTTAAAATTTTGTGTAAAAATATATTTTTTTAATGATAAATGAGTATTTGATGAAGTGAAATGTGATAAATATTATGTTTCCTTTAGTTCTCAATAGTAACAAATATTCAGCCGCACTCATGCAAAATGTTTATGTACAGTAAATTAAATTATTAGCACATAGTGTCAAATAATAACCCTTATTTTTTTTCTAAAAATAGGTCTTTCCATTTCACTTCTTCACTCATAACTTCAGCTTCTCTTCCTCCAACGCTAGTTCTCTAAATTATCTTAGATTCTAGCCCTTTCCTCCTCAGCTTAGATTCAATGTGAGGAAATGTTTTACTATGTTCTTTTCTTACAAGTATCTAAGTATTAAATTCATAGTATGCTCTGTGGTTGCGGTCTTGGCTGATCTTCTACATTAGAAAAGAATTATCTTCGATTGCTTGAAAATTATTTGATTATTGATTGTTGGAATAGAGTATAAAACTGTAAAAAATATATGTCTAGAAAAGATTCTGACTAAGGAAAGACTTGATATTTAAAAGTATCCATTGTGACCAACCTCTCTTAGAAACTTACCTAGTATATTGTCACGACCCATTTTCTGGGCACATGACCGGCACAATGATGAATATCCCATCACTGTAAGCCTTTCGATAAATTCTACCCATGAGTTTAGTCATTATCAAAATAACCATTCCTGAAGAAAATATATCAAATTTTCTTATTTGAAATTCATAGAGATGATTTGCACATAATAATAGATTCTCAATATAAAATACATTATTATGCTGACATACAAACCAAATGCCAAACCCCTGACCTAGATGTACTAGACGATTACAGAACAACATAATCTATAACAAAAGAGGGGTCTACCTGACAACGGGAAGGTCCAAAGTGATCTACTCCTCTAGCAGATATTCTTCATTGGCAACCTGATCTGAACAAAAAGGTTGTACAAACAATGTGAGCTTTTTAAACTCAATGAGCGAATCGGCCTCGCGTTAATAAAATTTAAATACATTACCAGTCATGCAAGCATATCCAAAGGCTCATACTCAACTAATAGACAGAAGATAAAAATTCATCCAATTTAACAAACGTTACTAGTACTCGTCAATGGCAATATATCCCGGATAGCGCACACAGGCCGGCTCACCAATTATGTATATTTCCGCCATGACGCACAACATCATCCTCTTACATACAAGAAGATAAAAATTCATCCAATTCAACAAACGTTACTAGTACTCGTCAACGGCAATATATCCCGAAGAGCGCACACAGGCCGGCTCACTAATTATGTATATTTCCACCATGACGCACAACCTCATCCTCTTATCTAGGGCGCCTCATGGATTTATCACCAATCCGGGCTATATCCCTACTGAGGGAATCGTTGTCTCCACACTCATTGGTCAAGACACCCTGTCAACCAGGTTTTTCTCCTTTCCGTGAGAGGGGGTACTGTCCCGCTCAATCACAATCAATAGCATTTCATATCATAATCAGAAGCTCAATATAATATTCATCCATACAACAGGTATAGTATATAACTATATTATAGATTTATAAACCACAAATCAAGATAACAATTAATCTGTTTTTGAAAACATTCAAACTTCACATCATCATAAGATACTTATTTCATTTTATCCATACTTATGGATTAATTATCTCATTAGATTCGTCATTCTGAATCCAATTTCCCCCTATGAATCTTGGGAGTGTCCTACGACATACTTTTTATCACCAATAATGCTAAAACTCTATTAAAACAGGGTCGTTTCACTCACCTGGATTCCGTACGAATATCGCTTCTGTAAGTCGTTACATACAAGAGTACACAGATGAATTTCAGTATTTCGCTACAGAGATTTTTATGAAAGATTAGAGAAAACAAGTTAGGATTGTTTTCATATAGATACTGTTCATACGTACAGTTACTGTTCATATATACAATTACTATTCATATGGTTACTATTCATACATACGGTTACTATTCATACCAAAAATAGAGAATACAATCTGTAAAAGAGTACACCAGGTAAGTTCCCAGGAAAGAGTGGAGGGTCACACTGGACACACTTAAAAACCAGGTCTTTCCTTAGCCAGAACTTTCCTAGACATGTATTCTTCACAGTTTACATTCTATTTCGGTAATCAGATAATCAAAATAACATATAAACAGCTAAGGACAGTTTTTCTGATGTGGAAGATCAGCCAAGGCCGCAACCACAGAGCATACTTAAGAAAATAACTTCTAAAATTTGAAAGACATAGAAAGGGCATAGTATCCTTACCTAAGCTGAAAAGGAAAGGCCCAAAATCTCAGAGGCATAGCATTGAAGTAAGAGAAACTTAAGGAGAGAAGAAGAGAAGTTGAAGGTGTGAGTTTAGAAGTGAAATAAAAGAGCTTATTTATAGGAAAAGTCAAAGGTACTATATAATACTATGCGCTAATAAAATATTCAATTTACTATTTATGAAAATGACATTTCTAATAATGCAGTTACTGTACACCTTACGCGTACGTTGGAAAATTTTTATGTTTATTATTATTGAAAACTTAAAGAAAAAACTATCCTTTCACCTTAAACCTTTAAGTTTCTTTTCAAATCAGTCCTTTCAATTTAGTCCCTGAAGGTATTTTCACACATAAAACATCATTTTCTCCTACGAACTTCTTTCTAGTTGTCTCTTATGACCAAACCACATCTAGTACTTGACATTTTGATTGTATAAATGAACAGTACTATATACATAAATAGTATTATACAGGTAAACAGTACCGTATACTAGCATAGTAACCATAGTTTGTAACAAATATTTATATTTTATTTTTCATGGGTATTACATTATCACCCCCTTAAGAGAATTCGGTCCCCCGAATTCAAAACTCATCTCAAGACTGAAAAAAGTGTGATTACTTCGTCTATATCTCATCCTTTGTATCTCTTTCTTTCCAAACATCTTCACATCCTTGGTAAGATTTCCAAGAACACTATAGCATCGACTGTGAACTCTAGACCGCATTATCAATAATTTTCATAGGAATTTTTCCTTTTCTAAACAGCAAGTAATCTCTTCTTTATCAGTTTGATATTCTCCACAATCTTTTGTACCATAAAGTGTCTCATCCTCATAACATTTACCAAACTCAAACCACCTAATCAGAGACGAACTCTGTCTCTATGTAAAACCTCAAATAGGTGTCATCTCAAAAGTGACACGTGGTCTTTCCAGTTCACATTGAATATCAGAACACATGATACTACACACATAGTGTCACGTCCCAAAATTTGAGCACGTGACCGGCACGGAAAGTGAATTTCATTTCACCTCCGTAAGCCTATCTTTCTCTTAAAAATCATACAATTCTTTTTCATGCAACCAAAACGAGTTCTCTATACATAGTACAATTACTCACATTACATCACTGAATGAACCTATTCGATTACAGAGATTTCTAGATTTATACAACTTAGAATAAAACTTAACTATTATACCTTTATCCTGAACAAATGAAAAGGTAATTATGGACTAAGGATCCATAATTCCTTGTTCTGATATTTACCTTCAGCTGCCAACTCTGAAAAAAATATCAATAAGAGGGGTATGAGCAAACCACGTGCCCAGTGAGTAGATAACACAATACTATGACAAAATAAAAATCATGCATCATAATGATAACATGCAGCAATCATACGTAGATCGATCATCATATGATATAATATTATTCATAATATTTCACAACAATATCCAAGTGAATCAAATGCATTTCAACAAAATTCAAAATTCACAACAGCAATCGATGAAATCAATTTCACACACAATTCCCGTACCAACCCGATCGTCCAGAATACCTCTGGATCATTGCCCGCGGCCCCCGCCGCATCCACCCTTATCGCTCCATTTATATTCTCCACCCTTATAGCTTCACATAGATTTCTCCATGGGGTGCACCACCATGCCTTTCCTTTCCAGTCAAACACAATCACAATCACATATAAAAACATCCTCAATCATAATCTTGAGCCACATACACAACTCAGTCATTTACAATTCAAGCCACAACATAATCAATGTGGTTCCAGCAACATAGCATGTATATAACATAACCCATAATATATAACAATTATTCAACTCGGTTCACATGTCATTCACAATCCATCATATAACCTCCATTCATGGGAAAATAAGAAAATATAATTATATACATTACCAGACACGTTCCACATTTGTTTATGCCTCATCGTTCCACATCATGCTCTTCAAACTTGGATATACAACATATTTCCACTATGATGCAAAAAGTTAATAACAGATATTTAATCATAGCAAGTATTAACTCACTCACCTGGATTTCACGCTCTCGGCACTCCCACTTTGCACTTTGACCATTCCTATTGTAACCAGACAAAAACCATCAGAGTTACGAAATAGAGAAATTTCCTACCACTACTCTCGACCTTCACTTACTTCTCAAATCATAACTCCTAACTGGTAATAAATATTCAAATGAAACTTATACCATTGGAAACTAGACTTAAAGAGCTTTCCAACGATATAAAGTTTGCCCAAAATGGAGTTCGGATGGAGAAGTTATGGCCGATTGAAAAATAAACTAAAATTTCCCGGTACACCTGGCGCCTGGGCACCACCTATGGCGCCTGGGCGCCAATTCCTTCTTCTTTCCATCTCACCTTGGCGCCTAGGCGCCACACATGGCGCCTGGGCGCCACGATGGCGACCCCTTCGCGATTTCTCTCGATTTTGGCCCAAATCTGGCCAAATCTTCACCGTTTTTCATGATTTTTTCCATGGGATCTCACCCTTAATGTCTAAGGAGCATTTAGACACCAAAATCACCAATTTTAATCGAGAAACGAAGCCGGAATCTCAATTTTACCTCAAACACTCTTAAAACTAGAAAATAGAGAAAAGCTTAAGAAATAGAAATTTCTACCTCGATTCCTTGCTTTCCCTATGTTGCTTGGCTCCTAGAGGCTCGCCCCGTAGCCCGAGATCCACCCTCCAAAGCCCGGTTGTAGAGTTGGAGTGTAGAGAGAAAAATTAGAGAGAAGGAAGAGAGAAGGAGAGGAGAGAAAGTGAAGAGAGAGAGAGGAAAGGAGAAAAATGAATAAAAAATAGGTGAGGCCACCTATATACTCGCCCGGGGTGAAATTATCACTTGCTCTGCAATTGACCCTCAGTCAAGACTAGCAAAAGCAAATTCATAAAATCTCACCTCAAGTGTTTCTAAATCCTCGGTGCCCCACAAATTTCCTTATTCACTTTAGTCCCTCTCAATATCTCAAACTCCACTTTAACCTCGAATCCATCATCTTTTCGGTACCGGACTCATAATTCATTCCCATAAGCTCTATTCTTCTTCTCGGGTTCCTACTTGGTTATTTCTCAAAAGTCCACTATACTTTCTTTTCTTTTCACTTTATTCCTTGAGAATTTGTAAAAATTTTCTAAATTAAAAATAAAAATTTCTATTCCCACATTTTCTTCACTAATTCAAAAAGAAAATTTTCCACATAATTAAATTTTTCACTAAACTTCAAATCAGACTTTAAATATTTATAAAAATTCTTGGGATATTACACATAGCTTATAACTTTTATGATTACAAGCACCTCACCCGAAAGCATCATTTTGGCCATAGGCAATACTCTTGCCCGAAGGTGATCCTTCTACCTTAAGGCGATACTCTCAGCTGAAGGCGTCATATAAAAGGCAAAATTACATGAAATCATTACATGAATTTCTAGGAAGAACAATCCTAGAAAATGTGTTAAGTAAATAACATACTCCTCATGTATAATTATATATATGAAAATTCCTCTCACCTCAATGACTCATATAGAGTCGTATCCCTTCAATGATTAGGGCAAACCCATAGTTCTCTATGTATAGGTTCATAAAATACTTATTTAGCATTCCTCCATAGCTCAGAAATGCAATGAAATATCATTTTAATAACTCTTCTCAGTCAAAAGGATATTACCATACTCTGCTTTAGAATTTTCATAATCAAGTACGAAATATAAGTCCAACATCTTCTCATTCCTCAAGTTCTTTCAGTAAAAGGAATCACTTCAACAAAGAAGATCTAAATACTAACTTAAATTTTATTTCTAGTACATAGATAATTTTAATACATGAAGCTTAGACCAAATATAGCTTTAGGTACAAACAAAAGAAAGAATAAATTAAGGACGAGGAGGCTTTTGAAATGTAGAAGGTGCTCCAGGTCTAGAAGAGGAAGGTGCTTCAGACCTTAAGAAGGAAGCTAATCGTTGTAGCCTAGAAAGAGTTTCTGGAGGAAGCACCTGAGAAATTTGGCAAAGAGCATAAGTCTCTCCGTTCATACAGTCAATACACCTTGGTTGTTGGTCACGAAAATTTTGAGTTGCAAACATTGAATGTCTATCAACTTGATTAGCTAGTTCCCCGAAACGACGGTTTATCAGTTTCTCTTGGTTTTCAAAGAGACGATTTATTAGTCGCTTCTGGTCCTCTGTCTTGTATTCCAGGCTCTCTATCTTACGTTCCAGGTTTTCGATCTTACGCTCCAGGAACGCAAGCTTATTTTCTGAGGATGTTGCAGTACTGTCCTCCTCCAACTCTATTACATCCCTCTTTCTTTTCTTAATTTCTGGTGACCTGTCTACAGGTCTCTTCCCTTTGTTATCTCCGAGACTTAGATTTAAATCAAGCTCTACGTTGCCAGTCTCAAAATTCAAGTTGAAAGACTTATTATCGGCCATTGTTCTAGGGATCTCAGAAATAACTTCGAATGAGAAAGGAATGGAGATTGAGAAATAGGTATGTAATGAAAGAAGTTCACTTGGTGTGATGAGTGGGGCAACGGGCGTACAAGATTTATAGACAACCCGAAGCCCCTGGAGCTAAAGCCACCACAACCTACACGCCGCTCGCTATAAGCTTTACAGATCACATACGTCGCAATGCCAGCAATTAATGTCGGACATGCAAGTAAATAGTAAATATAATTTAATGCAATTAACATAAGTCAAAAATTTCCTGAAAGATTTTCGGCTAATCATGACCTTTCTCAAAATTTTCGACTAATCGCCGTTTCAGTCTATGATTTCCTCACTCTATACTTGTCTTACAGTGTAATCTCAGATCACGATATCACTCTATGATCGGGTAGTCTCATATTAGCCTTATCTTATATTCTAATCGGTGTCTTTACTCTAGACTTACACATAATATATATGTAAATATATATATTTTAAAACAAAGTTAACTACTTACAGTCGCATGCCTTAAGCATTATCATGATGTAAGGAAATCACTGCCTTTCATTTGCCCATGAGAGCATTATATGTAAGTATGTGTAACCATGAAGATGTATTATCATCTACACATTTCATTCTATCCAAGTCATTTTGATTTCTCATTCTCTATGAGTATATGTAGGATCATCACATATTCTCCTTGGTCGTAGCCTTCACTCATTATGCATGAATAACATACATACATGTAATTACAACATGATTCAATTAGTTATGTATATTATACTCAACTGAAGGCTCTCAAGAACAACACAATAAAACAGAGAAATGCATTTCAGTTCATCATAAAAGCATCCAAGGCAATCTTTAATGGCTATATTATTAACTTCTTTGAATTTTGGAAAATTCCAACGGGAGAAATGGGAAAACTAAGTAAAATCGGCCGCAAATCCACCGAATACTGACTTTCGTGGTTTTGGCATTAGTGCAACGCGCTATCGGTGTGCACGCCTACCCTAGACTTCTGGCTTCCAGCTTGCAGAAATCCATAGGTTGATCGTGTAGGGGTGCGGTGAAGAGATATCTTCTTTGTCTCTTAGTCCAAATTTTTTATCTATAAAAACCTTCTCAGCGTTCTCAGTTATCACACCACAAAGAGTAATAATCTCTGAGCCTACAATCCCCCAGTATTCCTCTCGCCTCATATTCGTACAAAAATTTCTAAATTTTTCCAAATCATGGCCTCAAGGAAGTACATTGATCTCACAGTAGAGGCTAAGGAAGAAGAACTTGACTTAAACTTAAGTTTATGCAGGGACAAGGGCAAAAGACCTCTCGAGGGATCTCAAGAAATTCAAATGGAGAAGAAGATGAAGAAGATTGAGGAAGTCGAGGAGATTAGCACAGGCCATAGCTCAGAGGACAAAATCGCCTGTTTAGAACATGAGGTGAAGAATCTCAAGAAGATGATAGAGGACCTGGAGAAGTTAACCAAACGCAATAATGCGGCAATGACTTCGAGAATAGATAGGTTCTTCTATTGGTCCACCCAGTGCTTCTGCAATCAACAGCAAAGAAGTGTTGATTGTATGAATGGAATTTACACTACCCTCCGCGACATTGCTATGTCTCTTGCTCCAAGGAATGGTCGAGGGGTGATGATACAATACAACCCTCCTAATCCAAGACCACCTCGCTTTTAGATTACTCATACATGAGTAAACTTCTTCTTTTTTTGCAATGTAATCCTTCAATTTTTTTTAATGCAAGTGGTTTCTTTTATTGGCTGGTACCCTAAAATAATATAGCTACACAAAATCAATCATGAATTCAGCTTATAAAATCCACCATATAAAATTTTGATCCGACAGCAACGGAATCAAAACAAGTAATAACCTTTCCTTTACTAAGTTCAAAAGTGTGGCCATATCTGTCTAAAACTAAAACTGAGAACATAATTCCTAAGAAGAGATAAGTCTTGGAGGGAAAGGAAATGGAAACATCCTACAGGACCTTCAGTAGAGCCGTCTCTCTATAATTGTGCCCGGGTTCACAACGATAGAGGAGGTCCTACTAAGGTTACCTTGCTCTGTAATCACTAGGAGACCTAACAACCATTGCTCTGATACCAACTTTGTCACGACCCGTTTTCTGGGCACATGACCGGCACAATGATGAATATCCCATCACTGTAAGCCTTTCGATAAATTCTACCCATGAGTTTAGTCATTATCAAAATAACCATTCCTGAAGAAAATATATCAAATTTTTTTATTTGAAATTCATAGAGATGATTTGCACATAATAATAGATTCTCAATATAAAATACATTATTATGCTGACATACAAACCAAATGCCAAACCCCTGACCTAGATGTCCTAGACGATTACAGAGCAACATAATCTATAACAAAAGAGGGGTCTACCCGACAACGGAAAAGTCCAAAGTGATCTACTCCTCTAGCAGATATTCTTCATTGGCAACCTGATCTGAACAAAAAGGTTGTACAAACAATGTGAGCTTTTTAAACTCAATGAGCGAATCGGCCTCGCGTTAATAAAATTTAAATACATTACCAGTCATGCAAGCATATCCAAAGGCTCATACTCAACTAATAGACAGAAGATAAAAATTCATCCAATTTAACAAACGTTACTAGTACTCGTCAATGGCAATATATCCCGGATAGCGCACACAGGCCGGCTCACCAATTATGTATATTTCCGCCATGACGCACAACATCATCCTCTTACATACAAGAAGATAAAAATTCATCCAATTCAACAAACGTTACTAGTACTCGTCAATGGCAATATATCCCGGAGAGCGCACACAGGCCGGCTCACTAATTATGTATATTTCTGCCATGACGCACAACCTCATCCTCTTAGCTAGGGCGCCTCACGGATTTATCACCAATCCGGGCTATATCCCTACTGAGGGAATCGTTGTCTCCACACTCATTGGTCAAGACACCCTGTCAACCGGGTTTTCAACCTTGCCGTGAGAGGGGGTACTGTCCCGCTCAATCACAATCAATAGCATTTCATATCATAATCAGAAGCTCAATATAATATTCATCCATACAACAGGTATAGTATATAACTATATTATAGATTTATAAACCACAAATCAAGATAACAATTAATCTGTTTTTGAAAACATTCAAACTTCACATCATCATAAGATACTTATTTCATTTTATCCATACTTATGGATTAATTATCTCATTAGATTCGTCATTGTGAATCCAATTTCCCCCTATGAATCTTGGGAGTGTCTTACGACATACTTTTTATCACCAATAATGCTAAAACTCTATTAAAACGGGGTCGTTTCACTCACCTGGATTCCGTACGAATATCGCTTCTCTAAGTCGTTACAGACAAGAGTACACAGATGAATTTCAGTATTCCGCTACAGAGATTTTTATGAAAGATTAGAGAAAACAAGTTAGGATTGTTTTCATACAGATATTGTTCATACGTATGGTTACTGTTCATATATACGATTACTATTCATACGGTTACTATTCATATGTACGGTTACTATTCATACCAAAAAATAGAGAATACAATCTGTAAAAGAGTACACCAGGTAAGTTCCCAGGAAAGAGTGGAGGGTCACACTAGACACACTTAAAAACCAGGTCTTTCCTTAGCCAGAACTTTTCTAGACATGTATTCTTCACAGTTTACATTCTATTTCGGTAATCAGATAATCAAAATAACATATAAACAGCTAAGGACAGTTTTTCTGATGTGGAAGATCAGCCAAGGCCGCAACCACAGAGCATACTTAAGAAAATAACTTCTAAAATTTGAAAGACATAGAAAGGGCATAGTATCCTTACCTAAGCTGAAAAGGAAAGGCCCAAAATCTCAGAGGCCTAGCATTGAAGTAAGAGAAACTTAAGGAGAGAAGAAGAGAAGTTGAAGGTGTGAGTTTAGAAGTGAAATGAAAGCGCCTATTTATAGGAAAAGTCAAGGGTATTATTTAATACTATGCGCTAATAAAATATTCAATTTACTATTTATGAAAATGACATTTCTAATAATGCAGTTACTGTACACCTTACGCATACGATGGAAAATTTTTATGTTTATTATTATTGAAAACTTAAAGGAAAAACTATCCTTTTACCTTAAACCTTTAAGTTTCTTTTCAAATCAGTCCTTTCAATTTAGTCCCTGAAGGTATTTTCACACATAAAACATCATTTTCTCCTACGAACTTCTTTCTAGTTGTCTCTTATGACCAAACCACATCTAGTACTTGACATTTTGATTGTATAAATGAACAGTACTATATACGTAAATAGTATTATATAGGTAAACAGTACCGTATACTAGCATAGTAACCATAGTTTGTAAACAAATATTTATATTTTATTTTTCATGGGTATTACATATATTCTTTTACAACTTATGTTCACTATTCCTGGTATGAATAGTATCTATACGTATAAATAGTATATATATATATATGTATAAATAATATTTGTTTGTACAAATATTACCTATATAGTATTCTTGAATAATATACAGACATATAAATAGTATGCATATGTATTCTTGAATAGTATACATATATATAAATAGTAAACATATATATTCTTGAGTAGTACACATGCGTATAAATAATGTTCGTACATATTCTTGACAAAGACAACCCTAATTTTATCTCTCTGACTTTTCATGAAACTCCTTGTAGTGGAACCTGAAATCCACCAACTTGCTCTTCTCCATAGCAACTAAGAAAAGTGATTCTCTTACAGAATTCAGGTGAGTAAAACGATCTCATTTTAACCAAATCTTAGCATTATTAGTGATAAAAGGTATGAGGTGGGATATTCCCAAGAATCATAGGGTGATGATTGAATTCAAGATGTCAGATTCAAGAAAGTAATTCGTATTAATAAATTTGGAAATATGGACATCCGGGATAAGTAAATCAAAACATGTGTTTTGGGGTGATGTGATGACTAACACTTGAGACGTTAAGGATAAAATATGACTCTCTTTAAAGTGCATTTTAATTGTTATATTGAATTATGATTTGTAAACATGTGGTATAGTAATATGTAATATCGGTCATATGTATAAATATTACATTGTACTTCTATTTATAATATGACATGTTGTGTTATTGATTGTGATTGGGCGCGATAGCAACCCCTCTCATGGCAAGACAAGAAGCCAGGGTCAGAAGGTGTGTAGATACAATGATTTCCTCAGTAAGAAGTATAACATAGGTCGGGGATAGACCTGTGAGTTGTGTATCATGGCGGGAATGAAATTTGGTGAGCAGGCCTATTGCCTATATGCGCTCCCAGGGTAAATTGTCATTAATGAATACTAGTTTTATTGGTTTGATTGGATGACTTAATGTCCTCTAATATGTATATTCTGACTGTGATTTAATGGTTGAATTCAAGCCTTCGAACATACTTTCATGACTAATGATGTATTTAGACTTTGTTAGGGCAAGGTCGATTCATTCACTAAGTTTTCAAACTCACCCTCCGTATTTTTTTTTTAGATATGGTTATTGACGAAGAACCCTCGCTTGAAGAGGAGTAGAGAGATTTTGCGGGGAACCTTCCCATTATCGGGTAGGTTTAACTATTCCATTAATTTTTTCTTAGGATGCTCTGTAGTCACGTATGACACTAAGAGGAATCTTGGGAACTTAGTTATTAAATTGTGTTATTCCCGAATTTAAAACATTCGTGTTGGTTATATTGTGATAAAGACCCTATCATATTTCGTATGTTGTTTGAAATTGACAACAATGAGGATTTGAACAGGATAATATAGTATTTTATTCTAAATTGTGTGTTGTGGCATTTATATGTGACACATGATGTGATTACTTTGAAAATGTATGTGATGTACTCATGATAAAACTTAAGTAAACTAAAAGGATAGTAAGAATGGTAAGGCTAACAGCGACGAGAAGACGTCGTTATTTAATAGAAAACAAAGACTATAGAGAGAGACAATATTTTTGATAAACTTCGATATATTCGTATTACTGAGATGGGCTGTTTATATAGTCATTAATACAATATATACTGACTTGATACATTACCAATGATTAATAGAATAAAATTGAACACTCCAACTAACTCTAAATGATGCTGACTAAACTTAAACTAATCTACCAATACACCCCTATAAATGCAGAGGAAGTGTAGGAAGAAATTTTAACAACCAAAGCTAAATAAATCTGCCAATGCACCCATGGAAATTCTAGTGCCTGCACTTACTCAGAGTTTAGACCGACGTGAACTAAAGCGTGGATAAGAGAGAGGTTTATGAATACATCTGCAATTTGATAAAGGGATGGAACATTAGCTACTATTAGGAGGTCTAAAGTCACCTTTTCACGTACAAAATGCAAATCCAGTTCTAGATGCTTAGTCCGATTATGAAACAAAGGATTTCTGGAGAGTAGAATGGTGCTCATGTTGTCATAATAAAGGATTGGTTTAGATAGAGAAATAACTTTTAGTTCCTTAAGTAAAGATTGTACCCATAATATTTCCATTATAATAGTAGCTAAACTTCAATATTTGGCTTCAGTGGTGGATCATGCCACTACAGTTTGCTTCTTGGCACTCCACGAGATTAGATTATTTCCAAAGAACAAACAAAAAACCAGACATGGAGCGTCTATCATCAACATCATTCCCTAGATCAACATCACAGTAACTGATGAGAGTGAGATTAGTGGACATTAAGAAGGTGATTTCATAAGACACAGTGCCTGCAAGATATCTTAGTATGCGTTTGATAGTTTTCCAATGTTCTTCCAATGGTGAATGCATGAATTGTGAAACTTTGCTGATAGAAATAAGTCCGAATAACTATTGCATATTGTAATGCACCCATAACTGATTTATAAAGAGTGGGATTGGACATCAAATGTGTCACGACCTATTTTCTAGGCACATGACCGGCACAATGATTAATATCCCATCACTGTAAGTCTTTCGATAAATTCTTCCCACAAGTAAAATTATTAGTCATTATCTCTATATTCTCAAAATACCATTCCTTAATAAATACAAAGAAAATACATCAGATTTTCTTAATTAAAAATAATAGATCCTCAGTACAAAATACATTATCATACTGAAATACAAGCCAAATACCAAACCCTTGACCTAGATGTCCTAGACAGTTACAGAACAACATACTGTATAACAAAAGAAGGGCCTACCCGACAGCGGGAAGGTCCAACGTAATCTACTCCTCTAGCGGATGTTCTTCGGCGGCAACCTGATCTGAACAAAAGTTTGTACAGAGAGTATGAGCTTTTAAACTCAGTGAGCAAATCGGCATTGCGTTAATAAAATTCAAATACATCACCAGTCATGCAAGCATATCTGAAGGCTCAAGCTCAACCAATAGACATAGTTACAAATTACATACAAGAAGACAAAAATTCATCCAATTCAACAAACGTTACTAGTACTCGTCAATGGCAATATATCCCGGAGAGCGCACACAGGCCGGCTCACCAATTATGTATATTTCTGCCATGACGCACAACCTCATCCTCTTAGCTAGGGCGCCTCACAGATTTATCACTAATCCGGGCTATATCCCTACTGAGGGAATCATTGTCTCCACACTCATTGGTCAAGACACCCTTTCAACTGGGTTTTTCGCCTTGCCTTGAGAGGGGGTACTGTACCGCTCAATCACAATCAATAGTACAGTATTTCATATCATAATCAGAAGCACAATATAATATTCATCCTTATAACAGGTATAGTATATAATTATATGATTCAAATTTCATATCATCATGAGATACTTGGTTTGTTTTATCTATACTTCTGGATTAATTATCTCATTATATTCGTCATTCTGAATCTAATTTCTCCCTATGAATCTTGGTAGTGTCCTACGACATACTTTTTATCACCAGTAATGCTAAAACTCTATTAAAACGGAGTCATTTTACTCACCTGGATTCCGTACGAGTATCACTTCTTTAAGTCGTTACGGACAATAATACACAGGTGAATTTCAGTGTTCTGCTACGGAGATTTTCATGAAAGATTAGAGAGAATACGTTAAGATTGTTTTCATACAGATACTGTTCATACGTACGGTTACTATTCATACGGTTACTATTCATACGTATGGGTACTATTCATACCAGAAATAGAGAATACAATCTGTAAAAGAGTACACCAGGTAAGTTCTCAGGAAAGAGTGGAGGGTCACTGTCACATCCCAAAAATTGAGCATGTGAAAAGATACTACTCATTTGATATAATTCTCAAACATACGTTATATACATATATTCTGTAAGATTTTACATTCAACCTTAATCATCCATTCCACACTACAGAATTATATTCATCTGATAAGCAAATATAGACATACATAGTCTGATATTTCTATCTCATCGCAAGCCTAGGAGACCTATAGAAAGTACAGAGCGTTTCTAATATCCACATTAATAAGTACTGGTGTCCCACCAGACAGAAATAGAGAATAATCCCAAAGGCTTCTAATCTTCAAACGGATACTCTTGTTCTTTATTTTCTGTATCTGAAAAAAAATAATCATAGGGAGTGTGAGTTTATTTAAAAACTCAGTAAATAAATAACTGTACTATATAAAATATCAAAAGTACAAATACCACATTTACTCATATAATTAATTGTCTTATACATCAAGTAGTATGGGACTCTAACCCTTTCAAACTCATGAATAAGATCTCATAGGTATACACCGAGTACTATGGGACTTTAACCCTTTCAACTCGTGTATAGATTTCATAGATATGCACTGAGTAGTATGGGACTCTAACCCTTTCAAACTCGTGTATAAGATTTCTTAGATATACACCGAGTAGTATGGGACTTTAACCCTTTCACACTCGTGTATTAGATCCCGTAGATCTTTACTCATTAATAAGATAGTGAGAATTCATCACATAGTACAATTGTCATGAAATAAATAATTTCTACATACTCTTATTTCTATTGATCATCATATACTCCCATATGAAAAATTAATTGCTTATTATCCAAATAATATTGTAAATGGGACTTATATTGTACTTTGACTAGTAATATCAAATTAGCTGAGCAAGGTTATTCACTCACCTTGATGTTTGTCCAAGTTTACCTTGTTCCACACTAGAATTTGTGTAGGAAAATTTCCTTTGATCCTTACAAAGCTTTTGAACCGAACAAATAATCGAACTTCTGAAGATCAAGGAAAGGATTTGAGAAGAAACTGAAGAACTGAGAGAGAAATGTTTTTCTGCCTTCCTTCGGCTGAGTGAAAAAAATGAGGGGTACTATTGAAACTTTATATTAAATATTTCTAATGGGTTATTCAATAACCCATGGGTATCCATAACCCAACATCCAAACTCATCCAGTCAATTTACAATAAATGGACTAATTGACCATTTTGAAACCACTTTTCCATGAATTTCACCATTCTTAGAATATATACCTTATTGTGCAAATATTTAGTCCAGTCATTTAACTCAATTTTCATAAATAATATTCAAAGAGAACAATTAAATATGAAAATTAAAAATGACCAAAATAAATAACTAAAGTAACGTTGTAGAATTCTAAAATACTCTTAAGCGAATTATATTCTGAAATTAACGGGTATTACAGTCACACTGGACACACTTAAAAACTAGGTCTTTCCTTAGCCAGAACTTTGCTAGACATGTATTCTTCACAGTTTACATTCTATTTCGGTAATCAGAGAATCAAAATAACATATAAACAGCTAACGACAGTTTTTCTGATGTGGAAGATCGGCCAAATCCGCAACCACAGAGCATACTTAAGAAAATAACTTCTAAAATTTGAAAGACTTAGAAAGGGCATAGTATCCTTACCTAAGCAAAAAAAGAAAGGCCCAAAATCTCAGAGGCATAGCGTCGGAGCAAGAGAAACTTAAGGAGAGAAAAAGAGAAGTTGAAGGTGTGAGTTTAGAAGTGAAATGAAAGGGCCTATTTATAGTAAAAGTCAAGGGTACTATTTGATACTATAAACTAATAAAATATTCAATTTACTATTCATGAAAATGACATTTCTAATAATGCAGTACACCTTACGATGGAAAATTTTTCTGTTATTACTATTGGAAACTTAAAGGGAAAACTATCCTTTCACCTTAAACCTTTAAGTTTCTTTTCAATTCAGTCCTTTCAATTTAGTCCCTGAGGGTATTTTTACACATAAAACGTCATTTTCTCCTACAAACTTCTTTCTAGTTTTCTCTTATGACCAAACCACATCTAGTATTTGACATTTTGATTGTATAAATAAACAGTACTATATACGTAAATAGTATAATACGGGTGAATAGTACCATATACTAAAATAGTAACAGTAATTTGTAAATACACATTTATATTTTATTTTTCATGGGTATTACAAAATGAGCATCTTCCTTAGTGAGCTTAAGAATTGAAACTATAGGAATATTGATGGGTTTAGCATTATGCATGTTGGCCTTAACAAGTAAATCCTGAACATATTTCTATTGAGACAAATGTAATGAACTATCTGAGTTACAAGTCACCTCAATTCCTAAAAAATATTTGAGTAATCCCAAATCCTTTAAGGCAAATTCCTTATGTAAGGAGAGTTTTAAAGTATCAATAAAGGTTTGAGAGCTTCTTGTGATGAGGATGTCATCTACATAAACTAATACATAAGTAGTAGCAGAAGGAGATACATGGATGAATAAGGAGGAATCACATATGTTGCCAATAAAACCAAATTTTTTGCAGTGTATCAATTAGTCTTTGGAACCAGGCCCTTGGTGCTTGTTTGAGGTCATAAAGAGCCTTGTGTAGCTTGCATATTGACTCGAACCTCTTCTTGAAGATAGTCATTCAATAAGGCATTGTGTACATCTAATTGATGTATTGACCACTGAAACTTTAGAGCTATAGTAAGAACCAACCTAATTGTTGCAGGTTTAACTACAAGGGAGAATGTCTCATAGAAATCAATGCCATAATTTTGATGGTAACCTCTTGCCACTAATCGTACTTTATACTTGTTGATGGACCCATCCGGATTTTCTTTAACTCCAAAACCTACTTGCTACCAATTAAAGATTTGTTAGGGGACAAAGTGACAAAAGACCAAGTTTGATTTTTAATAATGGCATCATATTTAGTTTGCATGGCTTCCTTCTATTTGACATTAACCATGGCTTATTTGACACTTTTTGGTAGTAGATGGGTTACATAAGCTTTTAGTTTGGATACCCCAACTTTGGCCCTAGTGATCATTGGATGACCATTGGAAATAGTAGAAGAAGAAGTTGTGGTGTTTGTGCTACCAGTAATTGTTACATTGAAGGAAGGTTGAGACTGAATCATATTTGGAGAAAAGTGCTCGACAGTAGAAGGAGAATGTTGTACTATAGGTGAGTTTGTTGCAGAATGATGTATTGTAGGTAAGTGTGCTACATTTACTGGCCAAGAACCTATTTCCTGTGACAAAGAATCAACAGAATTAGTCCCAACAATATCAGGAGTGATCAACTTAAGTACAAGTGTGATATTAACAGATTGGGACTTGGAAATTAAAAGTGGTGGTAAAGCAAAAGGCATGCTAGAAGTAGATGAGTATTTCTCAGAAGTTTTAAAGAGAAAAGGAAAGGGAAATCTATTCTCATTAAACACCACAACTTTAGAGATATAAATTTTTTTCACTTGAAGAGAGACATTTGTAACCATGATTAGTTTGACTGTACCCAATAAAAACACACTCAGTGGAACGATAATCTAACTTGTGGGAATTGTAGGATTTGAGAAAGGGAAAACATGAGCAACCAAAGATTTTTAGGAACTTATAGTTTGAAAGTTTATTAAAAAGAATCTGAAGAGGGTTTTTTCATTAAGTGAGGGTGAGGGTAATAATATTTATGAGATATGTGGCTGTGATGAAGGCATCCTCCTAAAACTCAAAGGGTAATTTTGCATTTGCCAAAAGTGCCAAACCAGTCGTTGTGATATGCATGTGCTTGCATTCCATTGTTTCTTGCTGATGATGAATGTGAAGGCACAAGATCCTGTGTTTGATGCCCAACAAAGTGAAGTACTGAGCTAGAGGATGAACCTCCCCACCTTTTTAATTTTGCACCTAAGTTGTAACTCAACCATCTTCTGAAATACCTAGAAAGTATCTACAACTTCTGACTTTTTTAGAACAAGAAAGACCCAAGTGTATCTTGAGTATGCATCTACAATACTTCAATAATAAGCACATCTATATTTCGATTTTATAGCATCAAGTCCCTATACATCCATGAATAAAAGCTCTAATGGTGAGTTATATGTGTTTTGTGAAGGAGAACAAGGTAACCTGTGTGCCTTGGCTACAGCACACGTATTGCAAAATTCTGGTTTATTCCTATATTGAATATTACGTTGTTTGAGAACTAAGTGAACAACAGCAGCATGAGGATGGCCCAGTGTTTGGTGCCATAAGCTATAAGATGAATTACAACAAGTGTTTTATGAGGAAACTACTTAAAGAATAATAGTATGAGTATTATAACTAGATTTAGAAAACACAATAGACTTTTGGGGATGAAAATCAGTAAAACAGTACAATCCATCTTCTCAAACAGTTCTTTATAGCAAGACCTCCTATGTAGCCTATGATTTTACACAATAAAAGTCAGGGTGAAATTCAAAATAAACTAAGTTATCCTTTGCAAAATTTGAGACACTTATAAGATTTTTGGTTAGGGTAGGGACATGCAGTAAAATTTTGAGGCAAAGAGTCACAGACGAGTTTAAAGGTGATTTAACATAGGAATGCCCAATCTTATTTATACACAAACTTTTACCATTACCCATGTGGAGTTGTTCTGGCCCATTGCACTCTGTCCCTTGGAATACATTCTTCAAATCAGCTGTTACATGGCAAGACGCTCCAAACTCAGGAAATCAAGAGTTGGCATACATAAATTCAAGTGTAGCAACCATGGCTGTCATTGTTCCAGAAGAATTTTGATAGTTTTGCTTATGATGTGGTTATGAGTAGGGTGAGTATCCAGGCTGAAACGACGGATTGAATCTGTGATAGCAGTGTGAAGCAATGTGCCCAGCCTTATAGCAGACTTGACAAAACACAGCTTCTTTATTTCCTTGATACCTTCCTTTGCCTCTTCTCCCAGATCTTCTTCTTCCACCTCCGAAACCTTGATAATTGTTTCTTTGATTTTGATATGAGTTATGCTAATTACTAATGTAATTTGTGTTAGTATTTCTTTCATTATTATTTAATTTTTCTTTTCCACTTACATTCGCCACATTCACTGACATAGCATCAGAAAGAGTAGGTATAGGAGTACTTTGATCATTTCTGACTTCCTGAGCCAATAACAGAGACTCAATTTCACTTATAGTATTCTTCTTTTCTTGTCCTCAGTGCAATTGCAAATGTATCATATTCACTTGGTAAGCCTTCAAGTATAATCTCTATATGTTCATGTTCACTTACTTCACTGTCGATCGAAATTAAGGCATCGACAAGGGCTTTAATCCATAAAAGTTATTTTGGAATGTTTGTCGTTCCTTTCTTCATACTGCATAATTCTGACCAATACTGATGGATCTTTGCTTGTATATGAGCTGCAAATTAATCATAGCTCCTGCTCTAAACTCCATGCAACCTCACACAACTAACTACATGTGTCAAAACACCTTAGACATTGAAGACCCATGACAGTATAAGTTGATTCTGCTTGTACGAAGTAGGATATTCCGTGCTCATCTTTGCTGGTATTGCAGTTTCACCAGCAATAAAAATTTCAAGGTTGTGGCCATTGATCGTAGCTACTACTTGTTGCTTCTAGAGGAGAAATTTTTTCTCATTTAGTTTCATCGACAAAGGATGGTTGAATGTCATTGAATTCTTCTGTTCAAGGAGAACAATCGAGTTTGTAGTCTTTGGTCTGTTTTCCATCTTGAACCTAATGCTCTATACCATAATAGAAAATAGAGACTATAGATAGGGAGACAGAGACAATATTTCTGATAAACTTCAAGATATTCGTATTACTGAGCTAGGTTATTTATATAGCCATTGATACAATGTATTACTGACTTAATACATAACAAATGATTAACAGAATATAACTAAACACTTTAACTAACTCTAACTGATGCTGACTAGACTTAAACTAATATGCCAATATTATTGTACTAGTCACGAGCCCCAGTAGCAGGTCGTGACAACACCTCTCAATGGTTAGGAGAAGCAAAACAACATTTGTGGCACTAAATCAATGTATTATTGTCACATCCCAAAAATTGAACATGTGAAAAGATACTACTCATTAAATAAAATTCTCACACATACGTCATTTACATATATTCTGTAAGGTTTTACATTCAACATTAATCATTCATTCCACACTACAGAATTATATTCATCTGATAAGCAAATATAGACATACATAGTCTGATATTTCTATCTCATCGCAAGCCTAGGAGACCTATAGAAAGTACAGAGCGTTTCTAGTATCCACATTAATAAGTACTGGTATCCCACCAGACAGAAATAGAGAATAATCCCAACGGGCTTCTAATCTTCAAACGGATTCTCTTCTTCTTTGTTTTCTGTATCTGAAAAAATAATCATAGGGAGTGTGAGTTTATTTAAAAACTCAGTAAGTAAATAACTGTACTATATAAAATATCAAAAGTACAAATATCACATTTACTCATATAATTAATTGTCTTATACATCGAGTAGTATGGGACTTTAACCCTTTCAAATTCATGAATAAGATTTCATAGATATACACCGAGTAGTATGGGACTCTAACCCTTTCAAACTCGTGAATAAGATTTCTTAGATATACGCCGAGTAGTATGGGACTCTAACCCCTTCAACTCGGGTATAGGTTTCATAGATATGCACTGAGTAGTATGGGACTTTAACCCTTTCAAACTCATGTATTAGATCTCGTAGATCTTTACTCATTAATAAGATAGAGAGAATTTATCACATAGTACAATTGCCATGAAATAAAATAATTTCTACATACTCTTATTTCTACCGATCATCTTATACTCCCATATAAAAAATTGATTGCTTATTATCCCAATAATATTGTAAATGGGACTTATATTGTACTTTGACTAGTAATATCAAATTAGCTTAGTAAGGTTATTCACTCACCTTGATGTTTGTCCAAGTTTACCTTGTTCCACACTACAATTTGTGTAGGAAAATTTCCTAGTAAAATATATTACAAGGAAACATAAGAAAGGAA
Source organism: Biancaea sappan (assembly GCA_037074585.1). NCBI lineage: Eukaryota > Viridiplantae > Streptophyta > Magnoliopsida > Fabales > Fabaceae > Biancaea > Biancaea sappan. The sequence goes on along the minus strand of CM073501.1, from coordinate 749,733 downwards.
ACAAAATCATGAAAATACGTAAAATTTTCTGATTGCTACAGTGACGATTTGCTACAGTACGGTTTGCTACAATAACGGTTCGCTACAGTACTGCTACAGTACTCGAAGAAAATTTTTCAGAATTTTTCTGAAATCTCTGGTCGCTACAGTAACTCGAATTTTTGCAGAAAAATCTTTCAAAATTTCATCCTTTCCTTTCTTGTTTCAAAACCAGAACTTCAACTCTTTTAACCGATTATAACTCAAATATAACTTCTAAAACTACTAAGATTCATGAATTATCATCAAAATCTTCAAGAACAAAACCTCCTCTGATCTTCTACATAAACTGAAATTTAAGGAAAATAATGAGATTAAAGCTTACCTTTAATCCTTACAAAGCTTTTGAACCGAACAGATAATCGAAATTCTGAAGATCAAGGAAAGGATTTGAGAAGAGGATGAAGAAACGAGAGAAACTTCCACTGTTCAGTTTCCAGCTTTTCCTTCTGCGTGAGAAATGAGGAGGGTACTATTGAAGCTTTATATTAAATATTTCTAATGGGTTATTCAATAACCCATGGGTATCCATAACCCAACATCCAAACCCATCCAGTCAATTTACAATAAATGGACTAATTGACCATTCTGAAACCACTTTTCCATGAATTTCACCATTCTTAGAATATATCCCACATTGTGCAAATATTTAGTCCAGTCATTTAACTCAATTTTCATAAATAATATTCAAAGAGAACAATTAAATATGAAAATTAAAAATGACCAAAATAAATAACTAAAGTAACGTTGTAAAATTCTAAAATACTCTTAAGCGAATTATATTCCGAAATTAACGGGTATTACATTCTACCCCCCTTAAAAGAATTCGGTCCTCCGAATTAAAATCTTGCCTCAAGTTTCAAATAAATGTGGATAGTTTTTCCACATCTCATCTTCTGCCTCCCACGTAGCTTCCTCGCGAGAATGATTTCTCCAAAGAACCTTGACAGTAGGAATTTCTTTGGTACGCAATTTCTTGACTTTTCTATCAAGGATAGCTACTGGTACCTCTTCGTAGGTGAGAGTTTCATCAAAATGAACTTCTTGGGGTTCAATGACATGAGAAGGATCAGGAAGATACTTTCGTAGCATGGACACATGAAATATTGGATGAACTCCCTCTAGGTTGGAAGGTAGGTCTAGGCGATATGCCACATTACCCACTCTGTCTACAACCTCATATGGGCCAACATACCTCGGACTAAGCTTGCCTTTCTTCCCGAATCTCATTACTCCCTTCATAGGTGAGATTCGTAAGAAAACCATATCACCTATTGCAAATTCAAGGTCACGTCGTCGGTTGTTCGCATAAGACTTCTGTCTACTCTAAGCAGTTAACAACTTCTCTCTGATCAGTTTAACTTTATTTATATCTTCCTGTATCATCTCAGGTCCAAATATTTTGGTTTCACCAAGTTCAAACTAAACTATAGGAGATCGACACCGTCTCCCATATAAAGCCTCAAAAGGTGCCATTTGAATACTGGTTTGGTAACTGTTGTTATAAGCAAATTCAATAAGAGACAAATGATCTTCCCAACTTCCACTGAAATCCATCACGCAAGCTCTTAGCATATCCTCTAAAGTCTGAATTGTCCTTTCAGAATGTCCATCAGTCTGAGGATGGAATGCTGTGCTAAGATTCACTTTGGTACCCAAAGCCTCTTGAAAGACTTTCCAGAACCGAGAAGTAAACTGAGGTCCTCGGTCTGATATAATGGATATTGGTACACCATGAAGTTTCACTATTTCTTTAACATAAAGTCGAGCAAGTTTTGCTACACTGAAAGTGGTATGAACAGGAAGAAAATGTGCTGACTTAGTAAGTCGATCCACTATGACCCATATTGAGTCATTTCCTTTTGTTGACCGAGGTAAACCTACTACAAAATCCATAGTGATCCTTTCCCACTTCCACTCGGGAATATCTAATTTTTGTATCAAACCAGGTGGTCGTCGATGTTCAGCTTTAACTTGCTGACAAGTCAAACATCGAGCTACAAAGTCAGACACATCTTGCTTCATGACCTCCCACCAGTAAACTTGTTTCAAGTCCTGATACATTTTCACAGCACCAGGATGTACAACGTAGGGCGAACCATGAGCTTCCATTAAGATTTCATGTTTCAAAGATTCAATGTTGGGGACACAGAGTCTCCCATTAAACCATAAGACTCCTTCTTCATCTACCAAGAAACTTGGTGCTAGACCTTGCCTTGCCTTATCTCTGATTTTGACCATATCAATGTCATTTTCTAAATTTGCTTTTACTTTTTCAACAAGAGATGATCTAACTGTTAAATGAGCCAGAAATGTACCTGACTCAGTGATCTCAAAGAATACTCCATCAGCTTCTAATTCTTGTAGTTCATGTATTAGAGATCTCCTTATAGTGGCAATGTGAGCTAAACTTCCCATAGACTTTCGACTTAGAGCATCAGCCACTACATTTACTTTACCTGGATGGTAAAGGATGGTACAATCATAATCTTTCAGAAGTTCCATCCACCTTCGTTGCCTTAGATTGAGATCTCTCTGCTCAAAAATGTACTTAAGGCTTTTGTGATCCGTAAAAATTTTACAAGTCTCCCCATACAAGTAATGTCTCCATATCTTTAGGGCAAATACTACAGCTGCCATTTCCAAATCATGAGTGGGGTAATTCAATTCATGCTTTTTAAGCTGACGTGAGCCATAAGCTATGACTTTACCATGTTGCATCAACACACACCCTAAGCCTATCTTTGAGGCATCACAGAATACAGAGTAACCCCCTGGTCCTGATGGTAGGATTAAGACTGATGCAGAAGTTAAACACTCTTTCAATTGGGTGAAACTTTGCTCACATGAATCATCCCAAATGTATTTAACATTCTTTCGGGTTAACTTATTTAATGGGAGAGCCGTCTTAGAGAAATCTTTGACAAAGCGATGGTAATACCCTCCTAAGCCAAGAAAACTACGTACTTCTGACACAGTTGTTGGTCTAGGCCATTGTTTTACTGCTTCAATTTTACTTGGATCAACATGAATACCTTCTTGGGAAATAACATGTCCCAAAAACGTTACATGACTCATCCAAAATTCACATTTTGAGAGCTTTGCGTACAACTGATGCTCTCTCAAGGTCTGAAGCACTATTCTCAAATGCTCAGTATGTTCCTCATGACTCTTTGAATATACTAAAATATCATCAATGAATACAATTACAAACTTATCAAGGAATGATTTGAACACTCTGTTCATTAAATCCATCAATGCTGCTGGTGCATTTGTCAACCCAAAAGACATCACAAGAAACTCATAATGTCCATACCGTGTACGAAAAGCAGTCTTAGGTATATCATCATTCTTAATTCGTAACTGATGATATCCAGACCTTAGATCAATCTTTGAGAAGTATTTTGCTTCTTGAAGCTGATCAAACAAATCATCTATCCTTGGTAAAGGATACTTATTCTTCACTGTGACTTTATTCAGCTGACGATAATCTATACATAATCTCATAGAACCATCTTTCTTTTTCACAAAAAGAACAAGAGCACCCCAAGGTGAAAAACTTGGGCGAATGAACCCTTTGTTTAACAAATCTTCCAATTGTTCTTTGAGTTCTTTTAGCTCAACAGGAGCCATACGATAAGGTGGAATAGAAATTGGTCGTGTGTCTGGGACCAAATCAATACTGAACTCAATATCTCTTTCTGGCGGTAATCCAGGTAAATCTTCTGGGAACACATGTTTTAACCATCAAAGTCTCTCTCATCGGTGTGGAAACCAAGAATGGTTCTTTAAGAGTAATCGAATCAAATGAAAATCTCTTGGCAAATAGGGGCGACACATATGAGTGAGTAGAACCGGGATCAAACAAAATACGTGCAGCAAAAGTATTAACAGATAATATACTTGTAACTACAGCATTGGATGTTTGAGCATCCTGTCGGGTTAGAGCATATACTCTTGCATTTCCTCTGCCAGCAGCTTGTTTTCCACGGTCACCTTGACCTCTTCCAGAACCTCTTCCCATACTACCCCCTATTGAAGGGGTTAGTGTTCGAGTAATAGAAGCAGAAATAGACTGTGGTCGAGGTGGCAAAGTAGACCCTTGACCTGGTCTTGTCATGAGCTGAGGGCACTCCCTTATAAAATGTCCTTTTTGTCCACAGTGAAAACAGCCTGTACCAACAGTGTTTAACCTGCATTCTCCGAAGTGAAACTTTTCACATTCAGGACATTGAGGTTTTTCCCTTCTACCTTGAGTACCTCCTCTACTAGAAGAGCTAAAATCACCCCTGTTCTCTGAACGAGGCTTAGCCACACTGGCTGTAGAATAAGATGACTTAGTAGGAGTGGCTGGAGCATGTTGTGATGCAGTAAAAGTCCCTGAGTCTTCCCCTTGATCAAAAGATCTCCTATATCTGGCCTTCTTCTTTTGACGATATTCTTCTTTATTCTTTGACCTCCTTTCCATTCTTCGGGCCACATCAACAGCTTCTGAGTACGAAGAGTAATCATTCATATTAGAACCCACTTGATCATATAAGGCATCACAAAGCCCTTCCACAAACTTTTCTATTTTCTTCCTTTCAGAAGGAATGATTTCAGGGGCATATTCAGATAATTTAACAAACTGAGCTGAATATTCATCAACAGTCATGGTTCCCTGTCGTAGATACAGAAAATCCCTGGCCCTAGATGATCGTTCACTTGCCGGAAGAAATTCATCCATAACCAATCTGTAAAATTCTGTCCACATAACTGGCGGTGCGCATTGAATTCTAACTTTCTTCCAGTTCCTCCACCATTTACCAGCCCTACCCTTTAACTGAAATGAAGTGAATTCTACCTTTTGAGTAGGAGAACACCCTATAGCATCACAGATTGCTCCACAATCTTCAAGGAAACATTGTGGGTCCTTTTTGGGATTTTTCCCTAAAAAAGTAGAAGGCCTCATTTTCTGGAATTCAGACATTTTTACCTCCCTTACGTTATCTCCTCCAACTAATTGAGCTGGTGGTACAATTTCAGCTTCAACAATAGGAGGATCCACTGGCAGGTTAGCTTGTGCAGCTCGACCTCTCATTTCAGCCTCAAATCGGTCAAATCGTTCATTCATCAAATTAATCACATGTGCAATAGTTGCATTGCCAACGTGAGCATCAGGTTCGACTCTCCTTGCTTGCTCACTAGTTGAGCCCTCAGTACTTTGAGCATGTAAACTATCACCACGGTTAGGATCATCTTGCACATGTACTGGTGGATTTATGGCCCTCCTTGGACCCATATGCTCATTATTATTAGAAGATCCTTCTGACATTGATCTGTCACAGATCTACACACATAACAAACAATTTTCAGACATAAACAAAATATCACTTACTAGCCCCACTGAGAAGTTATCTATAAAATGACGTTATACTCTACAAGGTCTTTTATGGAACCTAATCCTATGGTCATGCCGCGGCTCATGACAATAGGGAAGGGCCCACAAAGATCACTTTGCTCTGTACTCTATAGGGGACCTATAAAACCTTTCCTCTGATACCAAATTTGTCACATCCCAAAAATTGAACATGTGAAAAGATACTACTCATTAAATAAAATTCTCACACATACGTCATTTACATATATTCTGTAAGGTTTTACATTCAACATTAATCATTCATTCCACACTACAGAATTATATTCATCTGATAAGCAAATATAGACATACATAGTCTGATATTTCTATCTTATCATAAGCCTAGGAGACCTATAGAAAGTAAAGAGCGTTTCTAGTATCCACATTAATAAGTACTGGTATCCCACCAGACAGAAATAGAGAATAATCCCAAGGGGCTTCTAATCTTCAAACGGATTCTCTTCTTCTTTGTTTTCTGTATCTGAAAAAATAATCATAGGGAGTGTGAGTTTATTTAAAAACTCAGTAAGTAAATAACTGTACTATATAAAATATCAAAAGTACAAATACCACATTTACTCATATAATTAATTGTCTTATACATCGAGTAGTATGGGACTTTAACCCTTTCAAATTCATGAATAAGATTTCATAGATATACACCGAGTAGTATGGGACTCTAACCCTTTCAAACTCGTGAATAAGATTTCTTAGATATACACCGAGTAGTATGGGACTCTAACCCCTTCAACTCGGGTATAGGTTTCATAGATATGCACTGAGTAGTATGGGACTTTAACTCTTTCAAACTCATGTATTAGATCCCGTAGATCTTTACTCATTAATAAGATAGAGAGAATTTATCACATAGTACAATTGCCATGAAATAAAATAATTTCTACATACTCTTATTTCTACCGATCATCTTATACTCCCATATGAAAAATTGATTGCTTATTATCCCAATAATATTGTAAATGGGACTTATATTGTACTTTGACTAGTAATATCAAATTAGCTTAGTAAGGTTATTCACTCACCTTGATGTTTCTCTAAGTTTACCTTGTTCCACACTAGAATTTGTGTAGGAAAATTTCCTAGTAAAATATATTACAAGGAAACATAAGAAAGGAAACAAAATCACGAAAATACACAAAATTTTCTGATTGCTACAGTGACGGTTGCTACAGTACGGTTCGCTACAGTGTCGGTTCGCTACAGTAACGTTGACTGCTACAGTGCCGTTGACTGTCGACACTACAGTACTGCTACAGTAACTCGAAGAAAATTTTCCAGAATTTTTTCAAAATCTCTGGTCGCTACAGTAACTCGAATTTTTGCAGAAAAATCTTTCAAAATTTCATCCTTTCCTTTCTTGTTTCAAAACCAGAATTTCAACTCTTTTAACCGATTATAACTCAAATATAACTTCTAAAACTACTAAGATTCATGAATTATCATCAAAATCTTCAAGAACAAAACCTTCTCTGATCTTCTACATAAACTGAAATTTAAGGAAAATAATGAGATTAAAGCTTACTTTTAATCCTTACAAAGCTTTTGAACCGAACAGATAATCGAAATTCTGAAGATCAAGGAAAGGATTTGAGAAGAGGATGAAGAAACGAGAGAAACTTCCACTGTTCAGTTTCCAGCTTTTCCTTCTGCGTGAGAAATGAGGAGGGTACTATTTAAGCTTTATATTAAATATTTCTAATGGGTTATTCAATAACCCATGGGTATCCATAACCCAACATTCAAACCCATCCAGTCAATTTACAATAAATGGACTAATTGACCATTCTGAAACTACTTTTCCATGAATTTCATCATTCTTAGAATATATCTCACATTGTGCAAATATTTAGTCCAATCATTTAACTCAATTTTCATAAATAATATTCAAAGAGAACAATTAAATATGAAAATTAAAAATGACCAAAATAAATAACTAAAGTAACGTTGTAAAATTCTAAAATACTCTTAAGCGAATTATATTCCGAAATTAACGGGTATTACAATTATGTATTACAATTAATGTGAATCAAATTGGTTTCAGTACTAGAGGCACTAGTTCTCTCCACAGTTGTTCGATCGCACAATTGAATAACTGGCGATAAAGTTTTGTTGTTTTTTTGGTGACTTTATCACTGGCTGCTCGATCATCAATCAGATAGCTGCGATCAAAATCGACTGGAACCAATCCGATTCCTAATTAATGGAGGTGTTCCCTACCCTACCCCATGAGTGCATCTTAATCATTTTTATTAATTAATTTGGTAAGGTCCCCAATTCACACACACAAGTTGTTTGGCTATTTTTGGGTGCACTAGATTTTAGTTAAATAGAAAAAGTTGATCATTATATATCATGAACCCACTTTTGTAGTGTTCATTTTTGTTACTAGAATAGCTTATTAGGCGCTGAAAAGATCATAGTATCACTATCTTATCTAGATATGTCACCATGATTTGGATCTATTTGATTTTTCAAAATTATATTCAACTCTCATGATTGCCTATTCAAACCTATGCAAGTCATCAAGAAATTAAAGCCATAATCTATATAATAGAGTAAAATAATTATACTCTAAGACATTAATTGTCGGTAGGTTATTAAATTATTATAATAGAATAAATTTAAATGAATAAATCTGGACATCACATTAAATGAATTTAAAAAATTAGGATATATTATTATATAATTACAATAATTGTTATATAATTGATATAATTGGTATGTAATTGCTATAATATGTTGTTATTTGATAAATTACATTTATTATATACAAATAATCAAATAATTAATTACTATATAAAAACTAATATACAAGTGTTCATATTATTTATTTCTCTTCTTAAATAATTATAATAAAATTTAAAATTACATCCATCAAATCAAACTATAATAATGAATAATCACTCATTTTTTCTTTTTTTTTTCTATACAAGCATGTTAAACTTCTTTATTGCACTATCATCAATGGTCAATCTCTTATCTTCATGTGGAGGTTTTTAAAAAGCGACCATCACTATTGGCCAATTTGGATTTGTTTTTTAAAATTAAAATTTTAAAATTCAAAATTAATGTAAATATTTATATATTTCTTTCAAATATCTCATCCATATTTGCATATATCTTTCTCTCACATAATTTTCCTTCTTTTTTTTCTTTGATTTTGTTTCTTCTTCCCTTACATGGATGAAAGACAACAATGACGATTTATCATCAAAGTTTTAAAGTGATATTTCTTTCACATCATTTGGTATCATAGCTTAGTTTTCTTTTTATTTATTTTTCTGGTCTATACAGTTCACGAATTGTTCACATTCGCGATTACTGTTCATTCGATTTTGATTTTTGATTTTCTGTTTCTATTTTGTTCTTTGCTTTTTTTTTCTACTTTCTTCATTTCTGTATTCGTTCTCTGTTGTTGTTTTTCGTGTTTCTGATTCGTCTATATTTCTTTTTGGTCTTCTAATTTTTTATTCCCATCTGTTGTATTTTATTTTTGCATTGTTCAGATTTTCTAATTCCAGTTTTGTTTTGCTGTTTTTGTTATTATGTTTTCTTAAGGAAAGCAGGTTATGAGAAAGATCAAAGTCTAAAAGAAAAAAATGATGCCATTGAGATAGTTACTTGTGTTTGAATAATATAATTTGACTATTTTTAAATTAATTTTTTCCTGATTTTCTTATCTGATAAGATTAATGAATAATCTCTTTTAGGCTTACTGTGAACAAAGGGTAGAGCTCTCCCTATGAAAAGAAACTTTAGGCAATGCCAAGATTATATGTGTGCGGATTGGTTGAATGCTAATTTAGGATTTAAGTATTAAATTTTAAAATTAGAATGTGATATATATTTCCCTTGATTATCTTCTTTTTGTTGTTTTAAGATTTTGTGGATATGTAAGTTATGTTTTAAATTTCAATAAACCTATAGTTGTTATCATTGTTACTAATCCAAATATATATTTGTAGAAATAGAAGAAGAAACAATCAAAGAAAGACAAACATTTTGATCTTAGTAGACCTATTAGGTTAATAACTTTTATTTTAACTCATTTTTATTATTAATTAATATATTTATCTAAATTAATTCATGTAATATCTTTTTTTTTATTTGACGTTATTCACATTCAATATTCAAGACATTTTTATCTAATGAATCATCTTATATGTGTTTTAATATGGCATAAATATTTTATTATTTTTATACATGTATTCTTTTATATATTTTTTAATTATTTTTATTTATTTGATAAATAAAAATTGTGACATTTATATTAATACATACATCGTACGAGTTATAACACTAGCTCATAAAATTTTCCCCTTCACCAATTGGATGTATAGATCTTATCTTCCATTGGCGATGTGAATTGTTGTCTTATTGTCAATTTATATTTATTGTTGGAGTTCAAATTTCATAATCAGAATTATTTACGTCTTACCCAACCATTTGAATCAAACTTTGCTATTCAATTTCCAATAATAAATTCGTAAATGTTCCTTTGGAGTCTAAAATCTATTATTATTGTTATTCATATACATTCAAGCTATCAAATTATTGAGCCCACAGACATATAAGGTCATGAGAATATGGGAGGTGAGCAAGCTTCAAATTCAAAATGAATATAATGGCTCTTCCGGGTGGCTGCAGTTGTATAGTATATAGAAATTAATTTATATTATCTTTATTAGGTGCTATATCTCAATATTACTTTTTGGATAGGATTAGAATTAATGAAGAATAAGCACCACAATATATAGATATTTATCATACTGTATCTTAATATAATTTTTTATATAGTCTATAGATTTAGGTAAACATGTTAAAGATTTTATTTTATCTGGGCTCCATAATATTAAGGATTAAATATACTTGAGGTCCTTATAATTTTATTGAAAAATTATTCTAATCCATATAGTTTAAAAATAATGAATTTAGTCCTATAATTTTCAAAATTATGAAATAGGTCTCCGGGGTTAATTTTTACTTAGTCAATTGTTAGTCAACGCTGACTAAGATGTTGATGTCAGTATTAAAATCTATGTTAGTACTAACTATGTACCACTTATACTAACGTGTACTAGTCACATGAACTTTCAAAAAAAAAGTTTCAGTTTATTCACTTAGATCTTTGGTTAAAATTTTTCTTTTGTCTAATTTTTAATATAAAATCGTTTTTTACTTCGTCTAGGTTTCTGGTTTAAAAATATATTTTTCTTTATCAAAATCTCCCTTACAAATTTTTCAATTTGTTCACTTTAGTCCTTATTCTTCACTTTCATATTTTTTTCTCACAGTTTGGTCTTCTAAATTAGTCTATAATTTCATTTTTTTAGTGATAATATGATTTAATCTATCATTTTTATCCAAAAATAATACAATAAATGAATTAAAATTCAAATTTCAAAGCATACCTTTTATTTACTTAAGTCCTTAGTCAAAATTTATCTTTTGTCTAATTTTTTATATAAACTCGTCTTCTATTTTGTCTAGTTCCTTAGTTTAAGAATATTTTTTTCTTTGTCAAAATGTTCCCCTACAAACGTTTTATTTTGTTCACTTTAGTCCATGTTCTTCACTTTCATTTTTGTCTTACAGTTTGGTCCATAATTTTATTTTTAGTCATAATATGATTTAATCTATCATTTCTATCCAAAAAAAATACAAAAAATGAATTAAAATTCAAGTTTCAAAACTTACCTTTTATTCACTTAGGTCTTTAGGTAAAATTTTTCTTTTGTCCAATTTTTGATATAAACTCATTTTCTACTTCATCTAGGTCCCTAGTTTAAGAATTTATTTTTTCTTTATCAAAATCATCTCCTACAAAATTTTTAGTTTGTTCACTTTAGTCCCTATTCTTCACTTTCATTTTTTTTTCTCATTGTTTGGTCCTCCAAATCATATTATAATTAAAAATGAAATTATGGACTAATTTGGAGGACCAAACCATGAGAAAAAAGTATGAAAGTGAAGAACATGGATTAAAGTGAACAAACTTAAAAATTTGTAGAGGATATTTTGATAAAAAAAAATATATTCTTAAACTAGGGATTTAAGCAAAGTAGAAAACGAGTTTATATCAAAAATTGGACAAAAAGAAAATTTTGACCAAGGACGCAAGTGAATAAAAGGTAAGCTTTGATACTTGAATTTTAATTAATTTCTTGTATTATTTTTGGGTAGAAATGATAGTTTAAATCATATCATTACTAAAAATGAAATCATGGATTGATTTGGAAGACCAAACCGTGAGAAAAAACATAAAAGTGAAGAACATGGACTAAAGTGAACAAACTTAAAAGTTTGTAGGGGATATTTTGACAAAGCAAAAAATATATTCTTAAACTAAGAACCTAAACAAAGTAAAAGACGAGTTTATATCGAAAATTGAATAAAATGAAAATTTTCACTAAGAACCTAAGTGAATAAAAGATAAGCTTTAAAACTTGGATTTTAATTCATTTTTTGTATTATTTTTTGGTAGAAATGATAGATTAAATCGTATCATGACTAAAATGAAATTATGAACTGATTTGAAGGATCAAACCATTAGAAAAAAAACATAAAAGTGAAGAACAAGGACTAAAGTAGACAAACTAAAAAGTTTGTAGGGGATATTTTGACCAAAAAAATATAAATTTTTAAAATTAGGGACTTAGACCAAGTAAAAGACGAGTTTATATAAAAAACTGGACAAAAAGGAAAATTTTGACTAAACACCTAAGTGAATAAACTGAAACTTTTTTTAGGGAGTCCAGTGGCTAGTCCACGTCAGTATAAGTGGTTTTAATATTAACATCAATATTCCAGTCAGCGTTAACTAATGTTTGACTAACAAAAAATTAATTTTATGAACCCATTTCATAGTTTTTAAAAATTATATAGACTAAATTCATTGTTTTTAAATTATAAGAATTAAAATATTTTTCAATAAAATTATATGAATTTCAAGTGTATTTAAACTTAATATTAATAACAAGACGCATGGAAATTTCTTTTACTTCTTAAATACTCCATTATGTACAATTGAAACGTAAAAAAATTAAGTTATCATCAATTTATTAAAAAATTGATAATAAATAGTTAAGAGTGTACAACAAACCAAACACTTGGCCCCTTCCATTTGATTTTGACCGTTTCAGCCTTTATCAATTCGTTCCATGATTATCCATGTATGTGTACAAAGCAAATTAAATTTTTGTGGTCATCATCATCTAAATGGTGTTCCGAGAAGAAAATTTGGTGTCGTTCACTGCAAATAATAGTGAGTACAAAAAAAAAATAGGCTTTATAAAAGTTTGAGACTATCAATAATGATAGAAAAAAAAAGTTGTCAGTGAAGTTTTCAATAGTGATTTCAAATATCACCCCAATAGTCACTTTCAAATGTCATCATTGAAAGAGTTGCCATCTTCTTTTTTTTTTTTGATAGTGAGAAGACCCTTTGTGCCAACGTGGAGAAGCTTCTTCTTACTAATTAACCATCAATCAGAATCACTGACTAGTCATTGCCATTCATGCATAATTGTTGGATTCATGACAGGCAGTAGTTGTGACCAATCATCATGAACTTTTCTATTCTCTTATGAGTTTTCAATTCATTTCCATCTCACAAACATGAAATTCAAAATGCATGCGTGAAATAGGAGTGACTTTGAATGTCCACTGATGGATATCTAATCAACTTTTGGAGATGGCCATTAAATCAGCGTCAATGATGTTGGTAGCTCAATATATTCTAATAAATCTCATTTTGTATTATAACCTGGATAAATAATTTATTTAATTACTTATAAAATAAACGTTTATTATATAAGTAATTATATATAAGTTATTTTTATAATTAAAAATTTTTTGAGAACAAACTTTACATAAGATATTTTTAACTTATTTTCATAAGTTATTCAAAGTAGCTTATGAAAATAATTTGAAAACAGTTTATTTTCATGTTATAAATTATTTCTATAATCTCTTCCAAACGTGTACATAAACACTTATGACATGAAATAAGTCAGATAAATTTAAAATAAACTCTTTCAAACGGGCCCTATATATATTGGGATTATTGGCATTATTTAAAGTTCAAGCTTCACAGGATTGTATAGTGTATACCATATTTACCCAGTAAATTATTCCACTATTGGATCGAATCCAATAAGACGTTGAATCCTTTTTCACTGTGATTGGCCCAAGTTCCCTCGCGGCATGAACCAGATGTTATATATATATATATATATATATATATATATATATATATATTCGATCACGCTGTGCAATTTGATATTATATTGTGATTAAACTTTGAAACCTGCTCCTTTGGCTCATCTGCCAGGGAACACATGATCCGGTACATGCCATTCTTTCACGTTAATGGTGGTCAATGGTCATCCTATAATATAAGTTTTCTTAAATTAAATATGTAACTATGTTTCTTTTCTGGCTTCAAGGAAGACTTACAATTCAAACTTGTGTGTGTCTAGGTCAGCAAAGAAAATTCAATTGAAAAGCACGACAACTATGAAAACATATAGCGGAAGAGCTGCACAATCGGCTATCCAAAAGGACAACATTGATCAAAGACGTCCAAGTGGATCAGAACCAAGAACCGCTGAAAATTTATTTGAATAATAATAAGGCAAACATAAAATTTTTGTCCTCAAATTTTGATTTAAGTTTTAATATTTTTTTAAATTTTTTGTGTATCAATTATGTTCAACATCTTTTTTAGTTGATTTTAATTTTTTATTCAAAGTCCAACACATCTAAATTAATATGCAAAATGCTGTTGTAACCACTTTTATTATATATGTCAACGTCAAATCATTTAATTAAGACATCCGCATCAAATAAAACTTAAATATATGAAAATTAATTATCAAAATTGTTGCCTTATTGTCAATTTATATTTATTGTTGGAGTTCAAATTTCATAATCAGAATTATTTACGTCTTACCCAACCATTTGAATCAAACTTTCCTATTCAATTTCCAATAATAAGTTCTTAAATGTTCCTTTAGAGTCTAAAATCTATTATTATTGTTATTCATATATATTCAAGCTATCAAATTATTGAGCCCACAGACATATAAGGTCATGAGAATATGGGAGGTGAGCAAGCTTCAAATTCAAAATGAATATGATGGCTTTTCCGGGTGGCTGCAGTTGTATAGTATATAGAAATTAATTTATATTATCTTTATTAGGTGCTGTATCTCAATATTACTTTTTAGATAGGATTAGAATTAATGAAAAATAAGCACCACAATATATAGATATTTATCATACTGTATCTTAATATAATTTTTTATATAGGCTATAGATTTAGGTAAACATGTTAAAGATTTTTTTTATCTGGGTTCTATAATATTAATAACAAGACGTATGGAATTTTCTTTTACTTCTTAAATACTCCATTATGTACAATTGAAACGTTAAAAATATTAAGTTATCATAAATTTATTAAAAAATTGATAATAAATAGTTAAGAGTGTACAACATACCTAACACTTGCCCCCTTCTATTTGATTTTGACCGTTTCAGCCTTTATCAATTCGTTCCATGATTATCCATGTATGTGTACAACGCAAATTAAATTTTTGTGGCCATCATCATCTAAATTTTTGTGTACCAAGTAATCTAAATTTTTGTCCTCAAATTTTGATTTAAGTTTTAATTTTTTTTTAATTTTTTGTATGTTAATTTTGTTTAACATCTTTTTTAGTTAGTTTTAATTTTTTTTTTCAAAGTCCAACAAGTCTAAATTGATGATGCAAAATGTTGTTGTAGCCACCTTAATTGTACTTGTCAACACCAAATTATTCAACTAGGATATCTGCATTAGATATATATTTAAAATGATAAAATTACTAATTTATCCTTATTTTTTTCGATACATAGAAAGCAACATTTTGAACCTATTACCCCTTACTTAACTGCTCAACCCCTTACTACTAGCCCACCATCTAGTGGTCTTTTTTTCTTCATTTTTTATTGTCCGTGTCCTTTTCTTCCTTAAATGTGCACAAGCAACCAGATTCCTTATAGGTTCTAGCAGGTCCCATTTGAATTTTCAAAACTAGAAACTTGTTTCATCATAAAGGAAATAAAAGGGAGGGAGAGATTATTGGAACCGGATCACCTCAGGCTTCGGTTCCTTTTTTTAATATTTTTATTATATTTTTAAAATAACAAAAAAATTAGAATTCTTATTGTTATTTTAGGATTTAGGATTTCAGATTTAGGGTTCTCAATTTTTTTTTGTTATTTTAAATTTTTTTAAATTAAATTCTATTTGGATATAATTATCAATAACTTGGATAGTAAAAAAATTAAAGAACTAGATTAAATAAACCCTAAACCCTAAAATAACGAAAAAAAATTAAATTCTATTTTTTGTTATTTTAAATTTTTAGAAATTAAATTCCAGTTGGGTCTAATTACCAATTACTCAGATTGAAAGAAAATTAGAAAACAAGATTAAATAAACCCTAAATCCTAAACTCTAAATCTTAAATCCTAAACTCTAAAATAACAAAAAAAAAATCAAATTCTAGTTTTTTTTTTGTTATTTTAAATTTTTTATAAATTAAATTCTAATTGGATATGATTATCAATGACTCAAATAGGAATAAAATTAAATAGACCCTAAACCTTAAACACTAAAATAGCAAAAAAAACTAAAATTTAATTTTAAAAATATAATAAAATACAATTAAAATGTTTATTTTAAAAAAAAATCCAGAGCCTCCAATGCGCTGGAGGTGATCTTGTTCCGAGATTTTTCGCTTCTATTTTTTCTCTTCTCCCTTCCAACTTATTGAAGCAAATAAGATCATTTTAAAAAAAATTTCTCCCCTCCTGTCCTTTTTCTCTCCATTTCCTTCCACCCAAACATTGTGTGAAGAAAGGAAATTTTTTTGAATTAAATAAGTTTTGTTGAACCAATTGAGTATTTAAGTTTCCACGGGAAACAGAAAGAAAGAAGATAATCTTGTACACCTCAATTCAAGATATTTTGCGCTGACTTAAAGCTTTTAATTTGCCTTTAATCCTTGCTCATTTATAGTAATCTATAAGCATTTTCATGGTAACATAGCGGTGGAAGTTGTGACTTCTTTGTTTGATTTGACCTTTCATGCAAAAGGATGCACTAGTCTTTGGTTTTAATTATGGGACAAACAATGTAATGGTACTTCTAGAACAATGTATCTGGATAATAGGGTAGCAAATTATGCATATGGAATTATGGATGATAGTGTAACATGTTTGGAGTTATGTAATTCAATATTAATGCATTAATTATTAGACAAGTTTGGGTGAATGATGATAATTATCCATTTTCCTTGTATTGGAAGATGATTTTTTTTTTTTGGATAGTGAGGGCAACTATAGTAACAAAAGCAAGGATAAAGGTTTCTGTAAGTTTACTAAACTTTTAAGGAAGGTAGATGTGATTTCCTCAGTTTGAATTCAAAAGATTCAACAAAACAGTGCAAGTTAGATTGTTGACCACTGTAGTTTTATGTAGAATTGCTTTTGGTAATCTCACTACGCTTTAGAGGACTATCATGTACCACAATGTACATAGTTAAGGCATTCAAGAATATTTTGATTAATTTCTACCATATCAGATCATGTTAAAATTGATGGCTTTATATTTCTGAAATGGGTCATATTTCTCTTGGGCCTTGAATGACTTTAGTTCATGAAACTTCTGAGTTCTTTGATTTACAAATGGGCTTTAAAACATTTTCAGACTTTCGTATCACTTGCCCCAAAATTCTAGTATTACAATATTTTAGATACATTGGCCCAAAATTTTTACTCAAGCCAGTAGCCCATTTCTAGTGTCCAGCATCAAAACTGCATGCCAAATTTTTTTTTCCCCTTTGCCGTCTTTTTTTTTGTGGTCTTTGGGCTTTACCAGCCCACTTTGTATTGGCTAGTTGAGCATTGCTAGAAGACTAACAATAATCTTGAGTTTAATAGTGTGTTGCCTCTATTTAATTCGCTTGATTTTGGGTTAAACGTGTGTTATCTCTGTTTAGTCTTCTTTTTCTTTTATATATGTTTGGTACTGATTTTAAGATATATTGTCTTAAATCATATACTATGTTTTCATAAATTCAATCTTGTAATGTATTTGATAATCTTTAAATCCAGGTTAATCTTATATATCCCTAGTTTGGTGCCATTTTCACATAAATATTTTTTATTTATCCAAAAAAAAAAAGAACATTTCAAATGCTCCTTTTAAACAATGTAGGCTATGTAGAGAAAAGAAGCATGAATTAAGCTATAAAATACATTTGGCATAGCACTGTAAAGTAGCTGATTCAGAAAAGTAAAATGTCAGGAGGCAGCTTTAGAAAAGAAACAGAAGTAAAAGGACAACGCTGTAGACCAAAAGATCAAAAGCCTAGCCTTTCCATATGCAAAGATAAAAGTGTAGAAACTAACTTCTCTCTTATGCAACCTACCAAATGCAAAGAGCTAGCTAGATAGAACAACGCATTGATGAGAAGAAGTCCTCTAGAAGGCATTAAATGCAAAAAGACTGTAGCAAATTAAGATGAAAGCTTTCTCTCCAACGGCTAATTGCTTGAAGGTTATTTAAAGCTTCTTCAACCTCTCTCAACAACAATTATTTGTATTGGACATGATTAATGAATGCCATGGCATTATTTATTGGAAATAATCTGGTACAACATAGAAAAGTTTAAGATTTTTGAAGGAATTTCTTTAACCAGTGAGCAGAGACTTTGTAGTATCTCTCATTATTGTTTTCATAATCCACAAAGTTGAATCCAAAGCGCGCCATATGACCAGAAATCCAATCAAAACTATCCAGTAATGACCATGCAAAATATCCTTTTACTCTGACGCCATCCCTTGTAGACACAAAAACCTAAAGTGAGAAATATTGTATAATAATAAATTTATTAAAACAAAGATACAAGAGTTCTCTTTTAATTAACAATAAATAAGGTGCTACATACTTGATTGCAGATCGAAGATAATAAAGGTGGCGATAATAGAAATCAATCCTAAAAGTATCTTGAAGTGCTTCATCGAGTGGTAGTGTTGGATTATTGAGCTCATCTAAACCTACAGATGAATACATATAAAGTAAGTTACAAATTCAAACAAAAAAAAAACACACAATTATGTACTTAATGCCATAATGTATGTTTGCATATGTATTTACCATTTTCAGTTATGTAAATCAAAGGATTGTTATACTTTGTCTTGATGTAGAGCAAGAGGTCTTTAATTCCTCTTGGATAAACATACATCCAAAAAGAAGCAGCCTGCATGTACACACACACACACACACACACACACACACATATATATATATATATATATAAAAGTTTGATTAAAGGAATGTATTAATTAATCAAACTAAAGAGGAAGAGGAATTGAGATGGGTGAAAACACAATACGTACCCTTGGACCAATTGGTGTGCCATTGCGGTTAGCTGGCATATAACACAAATTAAGAGAAGCAATACATATATAAGATAATGAAATAGATGGTTAATTATATAGTTGAGGAATCAAGGTGAGGATAGCTTGTAGTTTATTAGAGCTTTTTTATTAATATAAGCGTTTTTCTGTTAAAAAAAGTGTTTGAAAAATAAGTAATTTATTAATTTTTTAAAAGTTATTTTTAACTTATTTTATAAAGTTAATTTTTTTAATTTTTTTGAAAAAATTTTGTGCGAAAGTTTAAATTCACATGACCACAAAGTTATTTTGTATATTTACAAGATAAGTATATTTTTAATCATAATTTAAAATTTCATACAATTTTTTTCTCAATCATAATTTAAAAGCATTTCTTTAAATAAGTATTCAAATACTAAATAATTTAATTTAAAAAAAATTTATTATATAAACATTGTTCACATAATATTTTTTCTATAAACACTTAAATAATTTATTTATCTAAACGAAGTACCTGTAACAACAGCAATAGAATCGGTTCGGCAATGGGGTCTAGAATTATAGAAGGCGGGAGCATGGGCTGCATAATAAGCAGTGTAATAGTTAAGCCCAAGAAAGTCAAAAGAGCCTTTCAAGAGCCTTTCTTCTTCTTTTGAGAATTTGGGCAATCGCTTCCCCACCAGCCCTCTCATTATTCTTGGGTATTCTCCGCTTGTCAATGGTCCTATAAACCTGCAACGTCCATTCATTATTCACCAAATTTTGTCAAAATTAGTCAAAGTTCGTGAATCAACTTGTGATTGTTGGTAAATGGATAATTTTGAATATATCGTTTTAGGTTCGGCTCATTTATTCTTTTTTTATTATTTTTTTATAAAAATTATATTATTTAATATAAATAACTTCACTTTATCATATTTTTATATTTTTATAATTTTATATTTAATAAATATAGTAATTCTAGATATGAAAACTTTTGTAATTTTTTAAAATTAAATATAAAATTTTTAAATTTAAATATAATATAATTAATTTTAAAAATGTGAAAAATTAAAGTTATTGATTATTTAAAAATATTAAAGAAAAACTATTTTACATATATAAATTATATTTTAATAAAAAAATTATTGAATTTTTTACTAATTATTTTAAAAATCATATTATTTAAATCTAAAAATAAAAATAAATAAATAAATAAGTGGTCTGCGGGCCGTCGTGTTTAAAACCATAAGCCAAGACAGGTGATTTTATTCTTCTATTAAGATGCTTGAGAGGCTAAATAAGTTGACTTATTTAAGCCTGTTTATTTTTTGGTCTGTAACGAACCGATTCGTTTGACATTGCTACACAATAATCAAATTATCTCTCGTATCTTCAGACATAGAGGCTCGAGGTCGCATCAAGGTCAACTGTCATTTTCTTTCTTAATATTTTTGTTTTGTTTTAAAAAATTGAACTGACTATTAAATCTCATAACTATTTGTAAAAAAAAAAATAGAAAAAATCATGATCGTAGCATCCAACTGTCATAATTACGAGCCAAAGCCTTCAGTGCATTTTACGAGAGAATCCGCGTCCTAAAACCACAACCTGATCTCCCTGCAGGATTTTCTGGTTAAATACTACTCACCATCCAAACATAAAATCAAGAGATCGTGAGGCAGCATTTTGATCGGCTTTGCTATTCGACAAGGGTACGAACCAGTGAGACGCCAGAGTCATGCCTATCGAACCTTTCTGAGATGCCTGCACCCTCTCCCACATGCATATATATATAATAATAAATTTCTGAGCCTCGATCACGATAATATATATTATGGAAGTGTGATGTAAATGAACTACATATATTAATTGGAAGTTGGAGCCTGAAGGGAACCTGATAGTTGGTCCTGTAAATTTGGACAGCACGTGCATGAGCGAGAAGCAGGTGATGAGAAACGACGTAGGGCTCGGTGCCGGAATCACCGCCTGTGCAAGTACTATTGAGCCAATCAGAACAGCGACCTGGAGCCAATACGCCTAACCCATACCCTCCAGAACTGTAACTCGTTGGTTCGTTCAGTGTGATCCAGTGCTTCACCCTATCTCCGAACTCCTTGAAGCATAATTCCACGTATTCCCCGAAGTCGTCTCTGTCCATTCATTATATTAACCCTAATTATAATCTCGCAATTGCCCACTACTAAACTCGTCTAATTATGTGTGACTTACATAATTTGAGGACTTAAGAAACCCCCGTACTCATCTTCTAAGGCTTGCGGAAGATCCCAATGAAAAATGGTCACAAAAGGTGTCAAACCTGCATTAATTAATTCCTCTCCATCAATATTATATATTGCTTACCATAGTCACATATATATATATATATATATATATATATATTAACTATGCTAACTATACAAATTTAGTTTAATAAATAAGAAAGGTCAATGGATCGATGTATTCCCACCGTTAGCCAATAGCTCGTTGATGAGGTTGTTGTAATATTTGATTCCTTCCTGGTTTATGCCTCCACTTAGCTTTCCCTCTGTCCATAGTTTTAAAACAACAATCAAACAAAACTATAATATGTCTCTTGCATGCGAAACATCAACGTAACTAGGTAGAACTCATTTTGGACAGTTGACTTACTAGGCAGTATTCTCGACCAGGATATAGAGAATCTGTAAGCGTCCAAATTCATATCCTTCATGATCCCAACATCTTCCTATAACATATAATATGTATACGGATATAAAAGCAAAATAAGATGTAAAGAAAGAAGAGATGGAGACCTGTTTATTGAATTTACATTATTTAATTAGCAATCAGAGATCAATTCAGCATAAGATGCCAGTTCATTGACAGAACTGAGATGGGAAATTACACTCCTCATATAATAAATTAATAATAAAATAAAGTATCTAAATTCATTAGTGTGTTTAGTCATAATTTATAAAATGCCAAAAATTTTGTGGACCTTATTACCTTGTAGCGATGATATTGGTCATTGGCTACATCCCCATTGCTCCCATCATGTATTTTTTCTGCGTAATGTAACTTTTCATTACACATACATATAAAATCCATTCATCCTCACATGAAAGCTAATTATCTTTTTCAACGATTGACCACTTCCACAGAATATCGATATATATATATATATATATATCTTCAAGACCGCAAATGATATTGGAGTTAATTTGACAGCATGTGGCATTCAATTTGTTGTCGGTTGTCATATTATCTAAAAAGCGCTCAGCATAATAATTTTAAGTAACATGCTCTCGTACGCTTCTCATATATATATATATATATATATACACACACACACCACTTGCTCTCTTTATTTAAATATATATATATATGTAGAAAGAATCATAGATATATTAACTTGTGCAATCAATTTCAATTTCACTCAGTCTGAAGCCGCTGAAGTAAAGGTTAACGTTGATCGGCTCCCTCTTAAGAAAGGAAAATTTTAAAAAGGAGGGGTTTTCCTTCTAGGCAATTCTATATCACAATAAATTAGGCAAGCTATGATGAATCATGAACACATAGACACAGATACCTGGGTATTTATGGGTGAAGGTGTCCCATATACTGGATCCTTTACCATCTTCCCTTGCTGCACCTTCGAACTGTATTATACATATATATATATATATATAGGATGAAGGAAGTTGAAGGATGTTATATATAAAGAATGAGGGTGAATATATATATATATATATATATATAATTGATGATGGTTAATTACCAGGTATGAGGCTGATGCAGTGCCGAAAAGGAAGCCTTCGGGGAAAGAAGTTCGATTGAGAAAGGAAATATCAAGAATACTGGGAGCAGCAGTTGCAGTTGCAGCAGAAAGCAATGAGGTAACAAGAAGAAACACACCCAATATCCCTTTCAATCCCATACTATTCTTTCTAAATTCTTCCTTCACCATTACTACTTTCCCCACTATTTATATCTATACCAAACTCACTCCTCTCACAACACAATATATATAATAACACAAACTTCCCTATTTTGCTTAATTTCCCTTCACCCATTTTGCCTTTTATTTTTCCTCCGCTTAGCTTTTTTTTAGTTGTTGAGTAATTTAAATATATGACGACATGTATTATGATCTGACTCAAATTTTTAAGAAGCATAATTTAGAAGAAAAAAAAAATTTGAAGGTATGTGAGTCAAGTAGGACAAGATTCACAACCAATTTTATAGTCTAAGGTAATTTTTTGTATTTTTAATATAAATGTTATATTTAGTTGCTATGTACAGATTGAATACTTTATAAAAAAAAATATAAATTTTTTTATGTGAATATAGGTTGCACTAATTGAACCATGTTAAATTTATGTGTTATTTTATTTTTTTTCATTATATCTTTTCTATTTTTTGTGGATTATTGCTCTGAAAATTATATTACTACTTCTATATTTATAAAGATTATCTCTCCATCAAATTCGTACTCAAATCTTAAAATATTTACGGAACCCGAATTTATTGGTTATTTTATGTTACATCTAATCAAGCAAACAAAGCTATTGTTGACAACAAGTCTTTTTTTTTTTTTGTTCTTTATTTATCAACGTTAAGTAATAGGATTTGCTTGTTTATTTAATTAAATTAGTCAAACCCATGTGACTTTCATTGGAAATGTTTATCTTGTATAAAATTCTTACAGTATGTCCCCATTTATATTATATAGCTTTATCATTGAATCCTGTATTACGGCAACGAATCAAATAAGAGTCATGGAAAAAATTTTAAATTATGATTTGATTTCATGAGCCAGGCAAGAAAATATTATTATTTGGTATAACTTGATTTGTCTAAAATGAAGGGCTGCTCATCTGTCAGGGACCACGTGGTCCGGCACGTGCCATTATTTCATGTTAACAGTGGACATCATATAATATTGATATAAGATTTTTAATTTAACTATGTAATTATTTTCTGAGAATTCAAGGAAAACTTATAATCATAGTTTAAAAAATTCAGTTTAACTAAAAAATTGATGAATTTATTAAATTTGTAGTTTAGTTTAAATATAAAAATCAGTATTAAACTAGTGAAAAATCGATCAAAATAATAAAATTGACCGATTCAACTTATTCAATCGATTTTTTTAATTTTTATTAAATATTAAGTATTTTTAAAAAAATTAAATTATTAAAAAAAGATCTAAAATTTATAGAAAAAAAAAATATATATATATATAACACTAATAATAACACAAATACACACAAGAAGCTGAAAACTGAAGACCAATAGAGGCGAAAGAAGCTAACACACCTGAAATTCTTATAAGATACGCCATTGGAGCACAAACCTTGAGAGCATTTGGGTGCATGCAGTGGGCAAGATGATTTTTGTTTTTTGTTTTTTTTTTAAATTGATACTATCAATTTTAAAAGAAATAAACATTGAATATGGGTCTCACTCACACTATGGGTCAATCCAATGATTTCTACATAATCTGATGCTTTATTATTATTTTTTTTTTATTTTGAGACGGTCAATCTTAAAAAAAAAGATATACATAATCAAAACTGTTGGTTTTATTATCTAACAAATATAACATGTTTTGGTCTAAAAATACGGACCCAAAATACAACTGGGCATATGAGGAACGAATTTAGATTCCCTACTGTCCAAGTAAAGTATTTGGCCAAACACTCTATTATTAGTTAAGTAAAACTATCTGATTAATTCTGACATATAAAATTCATATACATCTTACTTTATAAAAACATGATCAAACAATCCAAACAGCCTGTTTGGCCAAACACATCCATTTCGTGGGTGATTTCTTTAACTGTTAAAGATGACGTGACATGTTCAAGGCTTGGACTCTTTGGTGCTATTCCAGTTACAGTTAACTGTGAGCATATTGCATTATTCTATTTTTCTTCATTCTAATGGTTCTCTGTTTGGATACGATCCGATGAACATACATATCATATATGATTGTTTTATCTCAATGTATTCATTGACAAGGTCCAGGACCAAGTAGCCTTTGATCGCTCAAATTCTCAGCTGTATAGAAGTCACATGCAAAGAAGGAAACAGTTTTGCTCTCTCTGATTCCAACTTGTGCAACAGAAGGACAGAGTTTAAGCTAATGTAAACCAGATGATTCAGAACAAAAATGGAGGTCCTGTCGCAACATAAATACAGAACAAAAATTGAAGGGATTTACCAGCATGCAATGCAGTGATCTTTCAATGTTAGAGCCAGCCTCTGTCTTGTTCTCGCATAGATATACAAACAACAACAACAACAACAACAACAACAACAACAAAAAAGCCTTATCCTATTAGGTGGGGTCGGCTACATGGAATGCACAATATCATTGAACTCTATCAATGACCAACTCTTTATGTATCTCGCATAGATATACATTGATGAAATTTACAGGGGATTAATCAACAAGCCAGAATCTCTCCTTTCAAACAAAAAATGGTAAAACTAATTAACTTCATTATTTCTTGAAGAAAAATTACTGTCACAAACACCCGAAATTTACAGAAACAAGTATTCAAGGGGACCAACATGCAATGACCTGCTATTGCTCCACCGAGCCTTTTCCGCACCTAAAGGCTGAGATGACAACTGAAGGGTACCACTAAGCCATCACCTTTCACTCAGAAATGAAATAAGCAACTTTATAATTATTTCCTTAAAAAAAATTGAGATTTACTGAAAAGAAACATCTCAAATTTTCCAACATTCTATTGTCCTTGAAATTATTACCAATTACTTCAGGGAGTTTCTAAATCGCTGCCTCTTTGTTTACAAGGAGAACGCAATGGAAGTCATAACTGGTATAAATCCCACGAGTTTAAAGAGAACCAAGTAATTATAAACTTTACAAGTTACAGATAAACCTCGACAATAATATCCAGACACAGTTCAGTTAAAAGTCATTCTGTTCAGGTAAAAGCTTTATAATGTTATGATGTCCAAGTGAAAATCTAAATCTTAGTTCCATAAAACTAGCATTATCACAACATAATATCTTAAAACAATAGTATTGATGCTGCAATCTTTTAGATCCCTTCTTAAGGCGATTAAATAGTTATTTCAGAAAGCTAAACAGAACCAGCAGGAAGAAGCTTAGTAAAGGTCTATCAAATTTGAAGTTGTCAAACATAATATACAAAAATTTCAAACTTCTCTGTTAAGCATGCTTTTTGTCCTTGTCATGCTCTATAAATTCATTCAAAGAACTCATGTAAAGTAGTAGAGTACAAAATAATCAGGATTAAAAATCCCTGCATACAGAACTTTCTAATGAAGTCATTCAAGGTCCTTTTGTGCTTCTTCCTGAAGAATGGCTTCATACCTGGATCATGGATGGTGTCTGTTTTTTCTTTTCACCTCCAGTAAAACTTTGAAGGCCTTCAGAATTGAGTATGCAAGAATAGAAAAATCTTTATTTTGAGGAAAAAAAATAATAATCACCAATAAATGTATTGTGATTCTAGTAACAAAAGTATAAGGTGCCTAGCACCAAAAGGGAAAAGTGGGGCAATCTTAGACAAAATAATCCTGATACCACATATTGGAAATTAATATGATTACCAAGAATGATCTTTGTATGCAAAAAAGACAAGTTAAACCACTCAAACAAGTTTTGAGTTTTGAGACAGATGGTAATATTACATAATATAGGATCAAGAAGAATTCTCTTTTGATTCTCTGTCACCAGACTTCTCACTAGGAAGAAGAAAAGGTAATGTTTCTTTCATTTTTGATCCTTGGCAAAGCCCATTTAGAAGAAGTGAGAGATATGTGGCATAGTCATAACTGAAAGTTGGAGATTACAGATATAAATCTTTCTTCTATTGCTCAAATATGATCTCACTATTTTTATCTAAAGATAAAATATAATCACACTATTGAGAAACTGAACTAAAAGTAATGTGAAGAATATTTAACTTCAAACGTGGTCGAAATATAAAAACACAACCGGCAGAATAAATTCCCAAATTCATACGTCAAACCAAAAAAGAAAGTAATGACAGGGAATTCCAAATGGAACCCCCTCAACCCTCCACCCCACAGAAAAGAAGGAAATGTATAAAGAAAGATGCTCAACAAATAAAAAATCAAATTAAGAAATGGCATATTACTGGGCCTCTCTTCCTATCTCATAATTTATCTGGAAACATGAAAAGAAAGAAAGCTATTGCACAGCCTGCCACAGTATTACTTGCACTGCACACCTGCTTCAGCGGCTCGCCGAGGCTTGCTTTTACGCCTGCTTCCATTATGCCGAAATCCATTGGACTTTGTTAACTCATCAGTGCTTGACCGGTTTCCAACACCATTTTCCTCCTCAACTGATTCTAATTTTTCTTTCACCTGCAGATTTCGTTTCCTCTTCCTTCCATGCTCTGTTGTGGTGGGACTTTTCATCTCTTTACTAGCAACTCCATTTTTAACATTGTCACTGTCATCTTCTATTTTCTCAACCTCTTCTTCATCGAAATCATCCTTTAGTGGTTTTTGTGGCCTTCCTCTTCTCTTCTGTGCAGGTATTTTCTCATCCTCACCGCTTCCAGGATCTTCATGATTGGTAACCGTAAACTTTTTACCCTTTCCTCTACCTCTACCCATTATCTTAAAACCTCCAGAAAAGATATGATCATGCAAACAAGGACATCTGCCAGAAAAAGTCAAACAATGAAATTTTAAACAGAAATAGAAGTTTTGCAATTAATATATTCACATGCATAAAAAGCTTTAAAGGAATTCAAAGGGAAGTATCCCATTTGCTTATTCCATATAGTTAATGACTTCGATGCACCAAAGCTGCCCATCTCAGATAACAGGTTACAGGCAAGTTTATTTGATTCTAGTCAGATATCAACACAAAAGCTTATAAGCCTCATTTGGAGCAATACGTAATAAGAAGCGCATTTCCAATAATATCATCCGTAAACTATCTTTTTTTCATGGAAAAATAAGCCATAAGAAAAATTAATGTCTCCGATAATCTATTATAGGAAGACAGTTTCAGCTCAATTGTACTTGCAGTTGTTTTTAACCTCCAATAAACCAGTAATTCGAATTTGGAAAAATAAGCTGTAAGCAAAATTAATGTCTCTGATTATGTATTTTAGAAAGACAGAAGCATTTTCAGCCAAATTGTACTTGCACTTGTCTTTAACCTCCATTAAACCAATAAATCAAATTTCAGTGTCTAATTTTCCAGTGACAGAACTTCAATTCTGACCGCTACGAATAATAGAACTAAACGTCGAACGGTTTATATAATAGAAGAAAACTAGATAAGTAGGCATCATGACGAAACTTAAAATCAACGTACTCGTCGATTGGGGTATATTAAAGCAAAAGGAGGAAGTGCCGTATCATGAATAGAAATGAATTAAGAAAGCATAAATTACAATAGCTTCTGAATATACAGCATCTTTGAAAGATCCAAAATAAACAATCAAAGTAAAAGGGCCCGCAGTTGAAAAGAACTGATAATGCTACAAATCAATCAAATTACTTCAGACTTTGAAACCCCATAAATCAAGAAGTAACAGTAACAACCCTTGACAAAATGAAAGGCGTATTCTAATCCAAATTCAGTTAAAATAAGTAAGAAAGAAAAGAATACTAACCAGGAATGAGGATAACTTCCTTGGCATCTCTAGCATGACACTGAATAAATGGAATCTGCTAAAGCGCTCAAAAGAAGAACTAGAGAATGAGCAATAGCCAGAAAATAATTCCCAAGTAAGTAGATTCGTACAGTAAAAGCTCGAAAAAAGCAATAGTTTTAGGCAAAAACTATGATCTGAGGAAGAAATGGCCGATGCCCAGATAAGGAAACACTCAGACTGAATGGATTCAGGATTGGCAAAGGAGCTTGAACCGCGTGGGTTCTAGGAATAACCGGGCAAATGAAACAGAGGCTAAGTAGGGATAGAGAGAAAGCGTTAATAGGATTGGCTCTTTAGTCTTTACTTTAGTCTGCGATTCTATACAGAGGTGTATATGTCGACGAGTGAAAAAAAACTCAAACCACGAGGGCCAATTTGGTAATTTGAGAAGTTAAACTGTGAGCTGCGCTTGCCGTGAGCTTTTGTGGACTAAGGTGGATCTTGAAACTTGAAAGACGAAAGTTGGAGGTCAACTTCTCGTTGCAGAAATACAAATATAGAATGCATGCCACCTGTCTCCCAATGGAATGCAGATCCCAAATGCTAAAAACCAAAAAACATTGTTCAAATTAATGCACTCTCTTCCATATGCTACATGAGTCATTTGGAACAAAGAGCATTCCAAAATTCTTTCTTTCCATTTTTCTTTTGCTAAAAAAGGGACATGTAGACTGAAAAATCTATTGTTTTCATAATCATGTCGAACCAAACAAAAATTAAATAAAATATTAATTTAAAATAATTTTTAAAATTAGTGAGTAATGGAACTAGTTAATAACCAGTTGAACCGGATAAAAATTAGCTAAACGAATCAGTTAAACTGGTCCACTTTTTTTTTATTTTTGATTTTTTTTATTCTATAAGAAATTACTATTACAAATCAATTAATTTTAATGAAGATATCAATATATTGATATTTTATAAATTTAATATTAATGAATGTTATATTGATTAATAATATTTCCTTATTATATGGTCAATTTTTGCTATAAAATTTTGATTGTAGATGTTATTTTATATAATTTAATATCATATCTTATTTTTGATTAAATTTGTAAATTTATATTTATAGTCTTTAATTATGTATATTTTTTAATATTTTAAGGTAGATTGTTTTTACCATGGTTTGACCATAATTTTTAATCATTAACTTTTAAACTAGTGCCTCTATCAATTTTATGACTGATTCGATTTTCAATACTTTGAAAAAATTACCATGGGATATTTTTTGAAGGAAAAAATAACAACATTGTTCTGTTTTAGAAGTTATCTACCAATCAGTTACCTAGTTATATTACCATACATATATTCTTAATTAAGATTATAGTACAAAAATCTCGTTTTAGGCTTAATATTAGCTAACCGTGATAATCATTGTTTAAATCTTAAAAGTGGTCAAAGTTTAATTCCTACAAATATCAATTTAGAAAAAAAAAATCTATTTTTTGTGCTAAACAAACTTTAAAAAAAGTAGTTTTTTTTATTATTTCATTGGATGAGAAATAGCCTTGGTAAAAGAAAAAAGTTTTGCCTCAAGTGGGAAAAGATATGGTATGGGACAGAAAACTCCCCTGTCTCGATGGTGCTGGGCGCTCGAGCCCAAAGCTTAGCTTTGTATTGGCTGGTGTTGAGTGCCAGTTCGTGGCTCTCAGAGCTAGTCTTCCCAAGACCAGTCCAGCGCCTTCCTGTGGGGTTGGTGCTAAGCGCCCAAGGCTAGTGCTCAATGTTGTCTTGCAGATAGCACCAAGTTTTTCATTTAAAAGTTTTCTATTTTTACTCAAAACAAGGCATCCAAAACAATCACACCAAGGGAGATTTATAAGGGAATATACCTGGATTCCCATGCAGCAAAACCACATATGTAACACACTCAAGGAGCGAAGAAGAGGACTTACCCCGATTTCCTCGCAGTCCCCCACAATTCATAATCAACATTTAAATATAGAAATCCATTTAAATCATGAGTTATACGAGCGATCATCAAATTCACAACCATTCAAATATCCTTGCAATTCCCATAAATTCAGTGCCATCAATTTTTGTAAACATAATCCTCTTTGTCAATTAATTCAATTACAAAACCAATTAAAATGGTTAATATGCCCCAAGACTCTCTAGATGTCTTAGATGACTATAGAACTTCCTAACTTAAAGAAAACAATAAACTAATGATATGGAACCCATCCAACAATGGGAAAGTCCCACAGCATCTCTAATCCTCTTGCGGATACACCTCTTCTGCTATCTAATCTGAAAAAGAGAAAATCAATGAATGTGAGATAATAATCTCAGTAAACAAGTCAACCCTTACAATAATGAAATCTGAACGTGTTCAATAAAAATAAAGCAAACCAAAGGCACTTATCATGAAATCACAAGGAAACGATTCATACAAGAGAGTGCAATCAAAGTCAAACAATTCAAACTAACGGAATTGATACTCATCAATGGCAACTAAGGGTGGGCATGGTTCGGCTTAGGTCTGGTTGAAAGGAAATCTCTACCAGAACCGACCTCATTTAATTGGGTTGGGTCAGGTTGTTTGGGTGGGTCTCTCTCTCTCTCTCTCTCTCTTTCTCTCTCTCCTCTTTCCTTCTTCTTCTTTCTTCCTTTTGTCTCAACCAAAACCAGGGTCTATTTCTTTTTTTTTCCCTTCTTCTTTCTTTCTTTCTTTCGTCTAAACCAGAACCAGTGAACTACCTAGAAGATGAACCAAAACCAGTGAATCGACAATGAACTAGAACCACCCAGACAAGACGAACCCATGAACTATTTCCACCATATTTCTAGTTCGTATGAACCAGACCAGATTTTCCAGATGGACGACTATGACCATATTACCTAAGACTCTAAGAGAATGTCATTGTGAATTGAAGACGAAGCCACTCGAGAAGTGTCACCGAGATGTAAAGTTTGAGATGAGAGGAGACGCCGAGATGAGATGCGAAGGCTGAGATGACGCTAAGACGGGATGAGATTTGGAGATGAAGGTTTGTGTGAGATGAAAGGAGACGAGATGCGACAGCCGCTGATGGATGCGAATTGAAGGCTAAGTGAAGCTGAAGAAGAAGTGAGGAAGAAGCAAGTCGTTTCACTCAGTCACAGAGTCAGACACGAGAACAAAGTAAGCCAGGAAGGAGAAGGAAGGTCGGGAGGGATTGGGAGGAATTTGGGAGGGTGTGGATCATCTGCTTGAAAAAAAAAAAAGCGGAGGGATGTTTGGAGTTTTAGCAACGGTTTAAACTGTTGCTAAAACTTTCAGCAACAAAAAAAACTCCAAGTATAAAAATTCCAAGCAGAGGATCCACACCCAATTTGGGAAAGGGATGGAACTTGGAAGTGGAAGGATCGAAGAAAGGAACCTAAAGTCTGAGAAAGAAAATTACAAAAGTATAAATTTTTTTTAAAAAAATTATTTAATTACCTTTGGGTTCGCAAATTAGGTTGAGTTAAAAAACTCCAACCCACCCATGT
Source organism: Biancaea sappan (assembly GCA_037074585.1). NCBI lineage: Eukaryota > Viridiplantae > Streptophyta > Magnoliopsida > Fabales > Fabaceae > Biancaea > Biancaea sappan. Next base: position 717,690 of record CM073501.1, on the reverse strand, counting down.
TTGAGTTGGGTTCACGGGTTGGATTGTGGTCGGGTTAGAGAATTTCAATCCAACCCAACCCGCGAATCCAACCTAACTGTGTGGGTTGACGGGTTAGTTGCCCACCCCTAATGGCAACAATACCTAAGAATACCTATTTTTCATTCTTTTTAAATTTGAAATCTATATGTGCATTTTAAATACTCAAATCCTAACTCACTCTTATTTAAAAAAAAAGATTTGATTCAGATTTTAGAAAGTATTTTTTGTTTTAGATTTAGTTGTTGGGATTATTTATCCTTTCTTTAATATTAATTTAGATTTGATTAGTTTAGATAATTCCTTATTTCTCTTATTTATTTATTTGCATTATCCCTTAACTATGTTTACTACTAACCTTATTATTTTAAACTTCATTATTCAGATTATCCTGTTACTTATTTTTGTAAATCATTAAATTTTCCTTATATACCTTTTTTTGTATATAATTATTTCTTAGTGACAACCATATATTCCAAAAACTAATATCTAAAGTTATACTCGTCGTTTTTTGCCTTTTTATTTCACATCCAGGATCCATAGAATTTTCTATTTTTATCCTTATCATTTTATAAACATTTTGTTATGTCCCAACAAAGTCTCAAATTTTTTATTTTAGTCCTTGCAATTTTCATTTTAGTTCATGTACAACTTAGCACCCCATATTGCTAGCCTACAATCCAAAAATAAAATGGCAGTATTACACCTACATTTATTAATTTCCCTCTTGTTCACACTCGATAGTTCCTCGCTTACAAATGTGAACAAGAAAATCACAAAATTAATCTGACAAAAGAGAGAAAGAATGGTACCGTGATCATCAAGGAAGGGAACAAACTTGACGTGCTGTAACAGGACAAAGATTCCTGAGACCTGAGAGGTTGCAACAGGAATTATGGAACAAATTAAAATGTGTTATACGAAAGGCAGAACAAAAATCAAGATTCAGGCAGTAAGGAAGAAAAGTGGGACATACCTTACCTTATACGAAACCTCTGATTTCTGTTTTCCCCAAAAATTTTCGATCGAAGAATATTGCTTCTGCTTTGAGCCGTGCGAAAACGGCGGCTCTTCTCTGAACAACGGACTTCCTTGTTCTTTCGACGATTAAAGGTAATCTTTCTTTCCTTTTCTTCCACTATGCTCTCTCGTGCGATGGCTGCTCAAGGTGAGGCAGTAATACCTCGACAGAGCAACCATGATTCAAGAACTAATGAACGGAAGAGAAAAGAGGGATCCAAGGTGGCTTCTTTGGTAAAGATCCGAGTTGGTTTCTTGGACCCTTACATATCATCTTCAATTTATTGTTGAGTGGGGGTTTTATGTGATTTATCGTGTGGATTTGAGTTTTTGCTGAATGGTGTGGCCATCCTTTGAACTGTAACTAAATATAAGTTGAATCGAGACTTGAGCTTCTTCCCTGTAGACTAAAGCTTTATTATGTTTAGGATTTTATTTTGAATCCTTCAGTACTATAATGAAAATTTCAGTCCAAACCTTTCTTTGGCTGCGGCATGATAATTCAATGTCATGATATAACTCTAGTTTGTTTTTTCCATTCGGCTATAATCTGACACCTCATTACTGCAACATCTGTTATGTGTTCGAGCCTCTTTGAGTGTGGTATGTGTTAGCGTCATGGCATTGGAAATCTTTTGATCAGGGGTGGTCATGTCGTTTTGTGCTTCTTGTCGATATTTTTGGACTTGGTGTAATTTCGCTCTATGTTGTACTCAAGCTTGAATCAGATTTAGTTCAGGTTGTGCTGCTCAAGCTTGATATTCCTTTGTGATGGTCTAGTTTGTGCTGTTGGAGGCCATGGGGCGGATGGTGAGATTCTCTCTAGTGCTGAATGACCCAGATGCTGCAAAGTGAACACTGATTGAGAGTCTTCGTCACCCAAGATGGGGTTGCTTCGCCTGTGGATTTGAGGGTAAAGATATTGAGCTATGGTGATGGATCTTCAAGGATATGGGAAGGTCCACTCTTGGCGATGATTTTTTTTTTCCTTGTGCTTACTTCCCTTCATTTGATATCTCAAATTTTTCTATTTAGAATTTGAAGGTGAGAGACTTTTATTCTAATTATCTTTTTTAAAGTTGGCTCTGTGCTAATCTTGAAATGAAACCCGAATGGAAGCGGATCAGTTACAGGTACTTAGAGGTTCCAAATCTTTATTAGTTACGGTTTTAACCGTGGTTAAATCAAACTGTGACTAAAATTTATATTTAGCCACAATTTTAACTGTGGATAAATAAACAAAATCGTGACTAACAAAGAGCTGAAGTCTCCAAATACTTGTAACGAATACTGATCCAACCCGAATGGTTGAATCAATATAAGGAGATGATTGCAAAGTATCACCCAAGTTTAGGTGATGAGAGGTGGCCCTTTATTACACTTTTTTGTGGGATGCAAGCCCTGTGGATGCTATGGAGATTATCTAGTTGAGCAATGCCTCAGTAGCATGGAGAAGGCTTTCTTGTTTGCTTTTCTAAATTGTCTTTATACCTAATGCTTAGCGTTGTTGTATGCAATTCAAAGGATGTTACCTCTGTACAACAAGATAATCCTTGCTAGTTACTTTACCTGTTTACACCTATTGTTTAGCGCAAATGATTTTCACATTGAGCTACAGAGGATGCATTTACGAAGTATGGTTCGCACTAGTTTTGAAGACTTTTTTATGAAGGTTTTTGTATTTTTAGTGTTCTAATTTTTAAGTTGGGCTTAATTCAGTTCACTATTGTAATACCCGTTAATTTCAGAATATAATTCGCTTAAGAGTATTTTAGAATTTTACAACGTTACTTTAGTTATTTATTTTGGTCATATTTAATTTTCATATTTAATTGTTCTCTTTGAATATTATTTATGAAAATTGAGTTAAATAACTGGACTAAATATTTGTACAATGTGGGATATATTCTAAGAATGGTGAAATTCATGGAAAAGTGGTTTCAGAATGGTCAATTAGTCCATTTATTGTAAATTGACTAGATGGGTTTGGATGTTGGGTTATGGATACCCATGAGTTATTGAATAACCCATTAGAAATATTTAATATAAAGTTTCAATAGTACCCCCCTTATTTTTTTGTCACGATCGAAGCAGCTGAAGTGAATAGTAAATTCATTTTCTCTCGTTTCTTCACCCTCTTCTCAAATCCTTTCCTTGATCTTCAGAGTTTCGATTATTTGTTCGGTTCAAAAGCTTTGTAAGGATCAAAGGTAAGCTTTAATCCGATTATTTTCCTTAAATTTCAGTTTATGTAGAAGATCAGAGGAGGTTTTGTTCTTGAAGATTTTGATGATAATTCATGAATCTCAGTAGTTTTAGAAGTTATATTTGAGTTATAATCGGTTAAAAGAGTTGAAATTCTGGTTTTGAAACAAGAAAGGAAAGGATGAAATTTTGAAAGATTTTTCTGCAAAAATCGAGTTACTGTAGCGACCAGAAATTTCGGAAAAAAAATATGGAAAATTTTCTTCGGTACTGTAGCAGTTACTGCAGTGTTGGCAGTCAACGGTACTGTAGCAGTCAACGGTACTGTAGCGAACCGACACTGTAGCGAACCGTTACTGTAGCAAACCGCACTGTAGCAACCCGTTACTGTAGCAGTCAGAAAATTTTACGTATTTTCGTGATTTTGTTTCCTTTCTTATGATTCCTTGTAATATATTTTACTAGGAAATTTTCCTACACAAATTCTAGTGTGGAACAAGGTAAACTTGGACAAACATCAAGGTGAGTGAATAACCTTGCTCAGCTAATTTGATATTACTAGTCAAAGTACAATATAAGTCCCATTTACAATATTATTTGGATAATAAGCAATCAATTTTTCATATGGGAGTATATGATGATCGGTAGAAATAAGAGTATGTAGAAATTGTTTTATTTCATGACAATTGTATTATGTGATAAATTCTCACTATCTTGTCAATGAGTAAAGATCTACGGGATCTAATACACGAGTTGGAAAGGGTTAAAGTCCCATACTACTCGGTGTATATCTAAGAAAGCTCATACACGAGTTTGAAAGGGTTAAAGTCCCATACTACTCAGTGCATATCTATGAAACCTATACATGAGTTGAAAGGGTTAAAGTCTCATACTACTCGGTGTATATCTAAGAAAGCTCATACACGAGTTTGAAAGGGTTAAAGTCCCATACTACTCAGTGCATATCTATGAAACCTATACACGAGTTGAAAGGGTTAGAGTCCCATACTACTCGGTGTATACCGATGAGATCTTATTCATGAGTTTGAAAGGGTTAGAGTCTCATACTACTCGATGTATAAAACAATTAATTATATGAGTAAATGTGGTATTTGTTTATGTCTCATAGGATTAGGTTCCATAAAAGACCTTGTAGAGTATAACGTCATTTTATAGATAACTTCTCAGTGGGGCTAGTAAGTGATATTTTGTTTATGTCTGAAAATTGTTTGTTATGTGTGTAGATCTGTGACAGATCAATGTCAGAAGGATCTTCTAATAATAATGAGCATATGGGTCCAAGGAGGGCAATAAATCCACCAGTACATGTGCAAGATGATCCTAACCGTAGTGATAGTTTACATGCTCAAAGTACTGAGGACGCAACTAGTGAGCAAGCAAGGAGAGTCGAACCTGATGCTCACGTTAGCAATGTAACTATTGCACATGTGATTAATTTGATGAATGAACGATTTGACCGATTTGAGACTGAAATGAGAGGTCGAGCTGCACAAGCTAACCTGCCAGTGGATCCTCCTATTGTTGAAGCTGAAATTGTACCACCAGCTCAGTTAGCTGGAGGAGATAACGTAAGGGAGGTAAGAATGTCTGAATTCTAGAAAATGAGGCCTCCTACTTTTTCAGGGGAAGATCCCAAAGAGGACCCACAATGTTTCCTTGAAGATTGTGAAGCAATATGTGATGCTATAGGGTGTTCTCCTACTCAAAAGGTAGAATTCACTTCCTTCCAGTTAAAGGGTAGGGCTGGTAAATGGTGGAGGAACTGGAAGAAAGCTAGAATTCAAGGCGCACCGCCAGTTATGTGGACAGAATTTTACAGATTGGTTATGGATGAATTTCTTCCGGCAAGTGAACGATCATCTAGGGCCAGGGATTTTCTGTATCTACGACAGGGAACCATGACTGTTGATGAATATTCAGCTCAGTTTGTTAAATTATCTGAATATGCCCCTGAAATAATTCCTTCTGAAAGGAAGAAAATAGAAAAGTTTGTGGAAGGGCTTCGTGATACCTTATATGATCAAGTGGGTTCTAATATGAATGATTACTCTTCGTACTCAGAAGCTGTTGATGTGGCCCGAAGAATGGAAAGGAGGTCAAAGAATAAAGAAGAATATCGTCAAAAGAAGAAGGCCAGATATAGGAGATCTTTTGATCAAGGGGAAGACTCAGGGACTTTTACTGCATCACAACATGCTCCAGCCACTCCTACTAAGTCATCTTATTCTACAGCCAGTGTGGCTAAGCCTCGTTCAGAGAACAGGGGTGGTTTTAGCTCTTCTAGTAGAGGAGGTACTCAAGGTAGAAGGGAAAAACCTCAATGTCCTGAATGTGAAAAGTTTCACTTCGGAGAATGCAGGTTAAACACTGTTGGTACAGGCTGTTTTCACTGTGGACAAAAAGGACATTTTATAAGGGAGTGCCCTCAGCTCATGACAAGACCAGGTCAAGGGTCTACTTTGCCACCTCGACCACAGTCTATTTCTGCTTCTATTACTCGAACACCAACCCCTTCAATAGGGGGTAGTATGGGAAGAGGTTCTGGAAGAGGCCAAGGTGACCGTGGAAAACAAGCTGCTGGCAGAGGAAATGCAAGAGTATATGCTCTAACCCGACAGGATGCTCAAACATCCAATGCTGTAGTTACAGGTATATTATCTGTTAATACTTTTGCTGCACGTATTTTGTTTGACCCCGGTTCTACTCACTCATATGTGTCACCCCTATTTGCCAAGAGATTTGCAATTGATTCGATTATTCTTAAAGAACCATTCTTGGTTTCCACACCGATGAGAGAGACTTTGATGGTTAAAACATGTTATCGTTCTTGTAAAATAATCGTTGGAGGCATGGAAACTGAGATAGATCTTATGATTCTCAATATGTTAGATTTTGATGTGATTTTAGGAATGGACTGGCTATCTTCTTGTCATGCTACTATAAATTATCGTGATAAAGTTATTTCCTTTAATATGCCGGGGAGGAGTAATTTTGTGTTTCAAGGAGATCGAAGTGATGTACCTTGCAACATGATATCTATGTTAATTGCCCGGCGTATGTTGCGAAAGGGATGTCAGGGATTTCTAGCTTTTATCAAAGATTTAGAAAAGAGAGAACAGAAGTTAGAAGACATACATGTGGTTAATGAATTTCCAGATGTGTTCCCAGAAGATTTACCTGGATTACCGCCAGAAAGAGATATTGAGTTCAGTATTGATTTGGTCCCAGACACACGACCAATTTCTATTCCACCTTATCGTATGGCTCCTGTTGAGCTAAAAGAACTTAAAGAACAATTGGAAGATTTGTTTAACAAAGGGTTCATTCGCCCAAGTTTTTCACCTTGGGGTGCTCCTGTTCTTTTTGTGAAAAAGAAAGATGGTTCTATGAGATTATGTATAGATTATCGTCAGCTGAATAAAGTCACAGTGAAGAATAAGTATCATTTACCAAGGATAGAGGATTTGTTTGATCAGCTTCAAGGAGCAAAATACTTCTCAAAGATTGATCTAAGGTCTAGATATCATCAGTTACGAATTAAGAGTGATGATATACCTAAGACTGCTTTTCGTACACGGTATGGACATTATGAGTTTCTTGTGATGTCTTTTGGGTTGACAAATGCACCAGCAGCATTTATGGATTTAATGAACAGAGTGTTCAAATCATTCCTTGATAAGTTTGTAATTGTATTTATTGATGATATTTTGGTGTATTCAAAGAGTCATGAAGAACATACTGAACATTTGAGAATAGTGCTTCAAACTTTGAGAGAGCATCAGTTGTACGCAAAGCTCTCAAAATGTGAATTCTGGATGAGTCATGTAACATTTTTGGGACATGTTATTTCCCAAGAAGGTATTCATGTAGATCCAAGTAAAATTGAAGCAGTAAAACAATGGCCTAGACCAACAACTGTGTCTGAAGTACGTAATTTTCTTGGCTTAGCAGGGTATTACCGTCGCTTTGTCAAAGATTTCTCTAAGACAGCTCTCCCATTAAATAAGTTAACCCGAAAGAATGTTAAATACATTTGGGATGATTCATGTGAGCAAAGTTTCACCCAATTGAAAGAGTGTTTAACTTCTGCACTAGTCTTAATCCTACCATCAGGACCAGGGGGTTACTCTGTATTCTGTGATGCCTCAAAGATAGGCTTAGGATGTGTGTTGATGCAACATGGTAAAGTCATAGCTTATGGCTCACGTCAGCTTAAAAAGCATGAATTGAATTACCCCACTCATGATTTGGAAATGGCAGCTGTAGTGTTTGCCTTAAAGATTTGGAGACATTACTTGTATGGGGAAACTTGTCAAATTTTTACAGATCACAAAAGCCTTAAGTACATTTTTGAGCAGAGAGATCTCAATCTAAGGCAACGAAGGTGGATGGAACTTCTGAAAGATTATGATTGTACCATCCTTTACCATCCAGGTAAAGCAAATGTAGTGGCTGATGCTCTAAGTCGAAAGTCTATGGGAAGTTTAGCTCACATTGCCATTATAAGGAGGTCTCTAATACATGAACTACAAGAATTGGAAGCTGATGGAGTATTCTTCGAGATCACTGAGTCAGGTACATTTCTGGCTCATTTAACAGTAAGATCATCCCTTGTTGAAAAAGTAAAAGTAACTTTAGAAAATGACATTGATATGGTCAAAATCAGAGATAAGGCAAGGCAAGGTCTAGCACCAAGTTTCTTGGTAGATGAAGAAGGAGTCTTATGGTTTAATGGGAGACTTTGTGTCCCCAACATTGAATCTTTGAAACATGAAATCTTAATGGAAGCTCATGGTTCGCCCTACGTTGTACATCCTGGTGCTGTGAAAATGTATCAGGACTTGAAACAAGTTTACTGGTGGGAGGGCATGAAGCGAGATGTGACTGACTTTGTAGCTCGATGTTTGACTTGTCAGCAAGTTAAAGCTGCACATCGACGACCACCTGGTTTGATGCAAAAATTAGATATTCCCGAGTGGAAGTGGGAAAGGATCACTATGGATTTTGTAGTAGGTTTACCTCGGTCAACAAAAGGAAATGACTCAATATGGGTCATAGTGGATCGACTTACTAAGTCAGCACATTTTCTTCCTGTTCATACCACTTGCAGTGTAGCAAAACTTGCTCGACTTTATGTTAAAGAAATAGTGAAACTTCATGGTGTACCAATATCCATTATATCAGACCGAGGACTTCAGTTTACTTCTCGGTTCTGGAAAGTCTTTCAAGAGGCTTTGGGTACCAAAGTGAATCTTAGCACAGCATTCCATCCTCAGACTGATGGACAGTCCGAAAGGACAATTCAGACTTTAGAGGATATGCTAAGAGCTTGTGTGATGGATTTCAGTGGAAGTTGGGAAGATCATTTGTCTCTTATTGAATTTGCTTATAACAACAGTTACCAAGCCAATATTCAAATGGCACCTTTTGAGGCTTTATATGGGAGACGGTGTCGATCTCCTATAGGTTGGTTTGAACTTGGTGAAACCAAAATATTTGGACCTGAGATGATACAGGAAGATATAAATAAAGTTAAACTGATCAGAGAGAAGTTGTTAACTGCTCAGAGTAGACAGAAGTCTTATGCGGACAACCGACGACGTGACCTTGAATTTGCAATAGGTGATATGGTTTTCTTACGAATCTCACCTATGAAGAGAGTAATGAGATTCGGGAAGAAAGGTAAGCTTAGTCCGAGGTATGTGTAATACCCGTTAATTTCAGAATATAATTCGCTTAAGAGTATTTTAGAATTCTACAACGTTACTTTAGTTATTTATTTTGGTCATTTTTAATTTTCATATTTAATTGTTCTATTTGAATATTATTTATGAAAATTGAGTTAAATGACTGGACTAAATATTTGCACAATGAGGGATATATTCTAAGAATGGTGAAATTCATGAAAAAGTGGTTTCAGAATGGTCAATTAATCCATTTATTGTAAATTGACTGGATGGGTTTGGATGTTGGGTTATGGATACCCATGGGTTATTGAATAACCCATTAGAAATATTTAATATAAAGTTTCAATAGTAACCCTCATTTTTCACTCAGCCGAAGGAAGCAGAAAAGCATTTCTCTCTTAGTTCTTCATTTTCTTCTTAAATCCTTCCCTTGATCTTCAGAGTTTCGATTATTTGTTCGGTTCAAAAGCTTTGTAAGGATCAAAGGTAAGCTTTAATCCGATTATTTTCCTTAAATTTCAGTTTATGTAGAAGATCAGAGGAGGTTTTGTTCTTGAAGATTTTGATGATAATTCATGAATCTCAGTAGTTTTAGAAGTTATATTTGAGTTATAATCGGTTAAAAGAGTTGAAATTCTGATTTTGAAACAAGAAAGGAAAGGATGAATTTTTGAAAGATTTTTCTGCAAAAATTCGAGTTACTGTAGCGACCAGAGATTTCGGAAAAATTCTGGAAAATTTTCTTCGGGTACTGTAGCAGTACTGTAGTGTCGGCAGTCAACGTACTGTAGCGAACCGACACTGTAGCGAACCGTTACTGTAGCAAACCGCACTGTAGCAACCCGTTACTGTAGCAGTCAGAAAATTTTACGTATTTTCGTGATTTTGTTTCCTTTCTTATGATTCCTTGTAATATATTTTACTAGGAAATTTTCCTACACAAATTCTAGTGTGGAACAAGGTAAACTTGGACAAACATCAAGGTGAGTGAATAACCTTGCTCAGCTAATTTGATATTACTAGTCAAAGTACAATATAAGTCCCATTTACAATATTATTTGGATAATAAGCAATCAATTTTTCATATGGGAGTATATGATGATCGGTAGAAATAAGAGTATGTAGAAATTGTTTTATTTCATGACAATTGTATTATGTGATAAATTCTCACTATCTTGTCAATGAGTAAAGATCTACGGGATCTAATACACGAGTTGGAAAGGGTTAAAGTCCCATACTACTCGGTGTATATCTAAGAAAGCTCATACACGAGTTTGAAAGGGTTAAAGTCCCATACTACTCAGTGCATATCTATGAAACCTATACATGAGTTGAAAGGGTTAAAGTCTCATACTACTCGGTGTATATCTAAGAAAGCTCATACACGAGTTTGAAAGGGTTAAAGTCCCATACTACTCAGTGCATATCTATGAAACCTATACACGAGTTGAAAGGGTTAGAGTCCCATACTACTCGGTGTATACCGATGAGATCTTATTCATGAGTTTGAAAGGGTTAGAGTCTCATACTACTCGATGTATAAAACAATTAATTATATGAGTAAATGTGGTATTTGTTTATGTCTCATAGGATTAGGTTCCATAAAAGACCTTGTAGAGTATAACGTCATTTTATAGATAACTTCTCAGTGGGGCTAGTAAGTGATATTTTGTTTATGTCTGAAAATTGTTTGTTATGTGTGTAGATCTGTGACAGATCAATGTCAGAAGGATCTTCTAATAATAATGAGCATATGGGTCCAAGGAGGGCAATAAATCCACCAGTACATGTGCAAGATGATCCTAACCGTAGTGATAGTTTACATGCTCAAAGTACTGAGGACGCAACTAGTGAGCAAGCAAGGAGAGTCGAACCTGATGCTCACGTTAGCAATGTAACTATTGCACATGTGATTAATTTGATGAATGAACGATTTGACCGATTTGAGACTGAAATGAGAGGTCGAGCTGCACAAGCTAACCTGCCAGTGGATCCTCCTATTGTTGAAGCTGAAATTGTACCACCAGCTCAGTTAGCTGGAGGAGATAACGTAAGGGAGGTAAGAATGTCTGAATTCTAGAAAATGAGGCCTCCTACTTTTTCAGGGGAAGATCCCAAAGAGGACCCACAATGTTTCCTTGAAGATTGTGAAGCAATCTGTGATGCTATAGGGTGTTCTCCTACTCAAAAGGTAGAATTCACTTCCTTTCAGTTAAAGGGTAGGGCTGGTAAATGGTGGAGAAACTGGAAGAAAGCTAGAATTCAAGGCGCACCGCCAGTTATGTGGTCAGAATTTTACAGATTGTTTATGGATGAATTTCTTCCGGCAAGTGAACGATCATCTAGGGCCAGGGATTTTTTGTATCTACGGCAGGGAACCATGATTGTTGATGAATATTCAGCTCAGTTTGTTAAATTATCTGAATATGCCCCTGAAATAATTCCTTCTGAAAGGAAGAAAATAGAAAAGTTTGTGGAAGGGCTTCGTGATGCCTTATATGATCAAGTGGGTTCTAATATGAACGATTACTCTTCGTACTCAGAGGCTGTTGATGTAGCCCGAAGAATGGAAAAGAGGTCAAAGAATAAAGAAGAGTATCGTCAAAAGAAGAAAGCTAGATATAGAAGATCTTTTGATCAAGGGGAAGACTCAGGGACTTTGAAACCCTTTACTGCATCACAACATGCTCCAGCCACTCCTACTAAGTCATCTTATTCTACAACCAGTGTGGCTAAGCCTCGTTTAGAGAACAGGGGTGGTTTTAGCTCTTCTAGTAGAGGAGGTACTCATGGTAGAAGGGAAAAACCTCAATGTCCTGAATGTGGAAAGTTTCACTTCGGAGAATGCAGGTTAAACACTGTTGGTACAGGCTGTTTTCACTGTGGACAAAAAGGACATTTTATAAGGGAGTGCCCTCAGCTCATGACAAGACCAGGTTAAGGGTCTACTTTGCCACCTCGACCACAATCTATTACTCGAACACCAACCCCTTCAATAGGGGGTAGTATGGGAAGAGGTTCTGGAAGAGGCCAAGGTGACCGTGGAAAACAAGCTACTGGCAGAGGAAATGCAAGAGTATATGCTCTAACCCGACAGGATGCTCAAACATCCAATGCTATAGTTACAGGTATATTATCTGTCAATACTTTTGTTGCACGTATTTTGTTTGATCCTGGTTCTACTCACTCATATGTGTCACCCCTATTTGCCAAGAGATTTGCATTTGATTCGATTACTCTTAAGGAACCATTCTTAGTTTCCACACCGATGAGAGAGACTTGGATAGTTAAAACATGTTATCGTTCTTGGAAAATAATTGTTGGGGGCATGGAAACTGAGATAGATCTTATGATTCTCAATATGTTAGATTTTGATGTGATTTTAGGGATGGACTGGCTATCTTCTTGTCATGCTACTATAAATTATCGTGACAAAGTTATTTCCTTTAATATGCCGGGGAGGAGTAATTTTGTGTTTCAAGGAGATCGAAGTGATGTATCTTGCAACATGATATCTATGTTAAGTGCCCGGCGTATGTTGCGAAAGAGATGTCAGGGATTTCTAGCTTTTATCAAAGATTTAGAAAAGAAAGAACAGAAGTTAAAAGACATTCATGTGGTTAATGAATTCCCAGATGTGTTCCCAGAAGATTTACCTGGATTACCGCCAGAAAGAGATATTGAGTTCAGTATTGATTTGGTCCCAGACACACGACCAATTTCTATTCCACCTTATCGTATGGCTCCTGTTGAGCTAAAAGAACTCAAAGAACAATTGGAAGATTTGTTGAATAAAGGGTTCATTCACCCAAGTTTTTCACCTTGGGGTGCTCCTGTTCTTTTTGTGAAAAAGAAAGATGGTTCTATGAGATTATGTATAGATTATCGTCAGCTGAATAAAGTCACAGTGAAAAATAAGTATCCTTTACCAAGGATAGATGATTTGTTTGATCAGCTTCAAGGAGCAAAATATTTCTCAAAGATTGACTTAAAGTCTGGATATCATCAGTTACGAATTAAGAATGATGATATACCTAAGACTGCTTTTCGTACACGGTATGGCCATTATGAGTTTCTCATGATGTCTTTTGGGTTGACAAATGCACCAGCAGCATTTATGGATTTAATGAACAGAGTGTTCAAATCATTCCTTGATAAGTTTGTAATTGTATTTATTGATGATATTTTGGTGTATTCAAAGAGTCATAAAGAACATACTGAGCATTTGAGAATAGTGCTTCAGACTTTGAGAGAGCATCAGTTGTACGCAAAGCTCTCAAAATGTGAATTCTGGATAAGTCATGTAACGTTTTTGGGACATGTTATTTCCCAAGAAGGTATTCATGTAGATCCAAGTAAAATTGAAGCAGTTAAACAGTGGCCTAGACCAACAACTGTGTCAGAAGTACGTAGTTTTCTTGGCTTAGCAGGGTATTACCGTAGCTTTGTCAAAGATTTCTCTAAGACGGCTCTTCCATTAAACAAGTTAACCCGAAAGAATGTTAAATACATTTGGGATGATTCATGTGAGCAAAGTTTCACTCAATTGAAAGAGTGTTTAACTTCTGTACCAGTTTTAACCCTACCATCAGGACCAGGGGGTTACTCTGTATTTTGTGATGCCTCAAAGATAGGCTTAGGATGTGTGTTGATGCAACATGGTAAAGTCATAGCTTATGGCTCACGTCAGCTTAAAAAGCATGAATTGAATTACCCCACTCATGATTTAGAAATGGCAGCTGTAGTGTTTGCCCTAAAGATATGGAGACATTACTTGTATGGGGAAACTTGTAAAATTTTTACAGATCACAAAAGCCTTAAGTACATTTTCTTCCTGTTCATACCACTTTCAGTGTAGCAAAACTTGCTCGACTTTATGTTAAAGAAATAGTGAAACTTCATGGTGTACCAATATCCATTATATCAGACCGAGGACTTCAGTTTACTTCTCGGTTCTGGAGAGTCTTTCAAGAGGCTTTGGGTACCAAAGTGAATCTTAGCACAGTATTTCATCCTCAGACTGATGGACAGTCCGAAAGGACAATTCAGACTTTAGAGGATATGCTAAGAGCTTGTGTGATGGATTTCAGTGGAAGTTGGGAAGATCATTTGTCTCTTATTGAATTTGCTTATAATAACAGTTACCAAGCCAGTATTCAGATGGCACCTTTTGAGGCTTTATATGGGAGACGGTGTCGATCTCCTATAGGTTGGTTTGAACTTGGTGAAACCAAAATATTTGGACCTGAGATGATTCAGGAAGATATAAATAAAGTTAAACTGATCAGAGAAAAGTTGTTAACTGCTCAGAGTAGACAGAAGTCTTATGCGGACAACCGACGACGTGACCTTGAATTTGCAATAGGTGATATGGTTTTCTTACGAATCTCACCTATGAAGGGAGTAATGAGATTCGGGAAAAAAGGCAAGCTTAGTCCGAGGTATGTTGGCCCATATGAGGTTGTAGACAGAGTGGGTAATGTGGCATATCGCCTAGACCTACCTTCCAACCTAGAGGGAATTCATCCAATATTTCATGTGTCCATGCTACGGAAGTATCTTCCTGATCCTTCTCATGTCATTCAACCCCAAGAAGTTCATTTTGATGAAACTCTCACCTACGAAGAGGTACCAGTAGCTATCCTTGATAGAAAAGTTAAGAAATTGCGTACCAAAGAAATTCCTACTGTCAAGGTTCTTTGGAGAAATCATTCTCGCGAGGAAGCTACGTGGGAGGCAGAAGATGAGATGTGAAAAAACTATCCACATTTATTTGAAACTTGAGGTAAGATTTTAATTCGGAGGACTGAATTCTTTTAAGGGGGTAGAATGTAATACCCGTTAATTTCAGAATATAATTCGCTTAAGAGTATTTTAGAATTCTACAACGTTACTTTAGTTATTTATTTTGGTCATATTTAATTTTCATATTTAATTGTTCTCTTTGAATATTATTTATGAAAATTGAGTTAAATGACTGGACTAAATATTTGCACAATGAGGGATATATTCTAAGAATGGTGAAATTCATGGAAAAGTTGTTTCAGAATGGTCAATTAATCCATTTATTGTAAATTGACTGGATGGGTTTGGATGTTGGGTTATGGATACCCATGGGTTATTGAATAACCCATTAGAAATATTTAATATAAAGTTTCAATAGTAACCCTCATTTTTCACTCAGCCGAAGGAAGCAGAAAAGCATTTCTCTCTCAGTTCTTCATTTTCTTCTCAAATCCTTCCCTTGATCTTCAGAGTTTCGATTATTTGTTCGGTTCAAAAGCTTTGTAAGGATCAAAGGTAAGCTTTAATCCGATTATTTTCCTTAAATTTCAGTTTATGTAGAAGATCAGAGGAGGTTTTGTTCTTGAAGATTTTGATGATAATTCATGAATCTCAGTAGTTTTAGAAGTTATATTTGAGTTATAATCGGTTAAAAGAGTTGAAATTCTGGTTTTGAAACAAGAAAGGAAAGGATGAATTTTTGAAAGATTTTTCTGCAAAAATTCGAGTTACTGTAGCGACCAGAGATTTCGGAAAAATTCTGGAAAATTTTCTTTCGGCACTGTAGCAGTACTGTAGTGTCGGCAATCAACGTACTGTAGCGAACCGTTACTGTAGCAAACCGTACTGTAGCAACCCGTTACTGTAGCAGTCAGAAAATTTTACGTATTTTCGTGATTTTGTTTCCTTTCTTATGATTCCTTGTAATATATTTTACTAGGAAATTTTCCTACACAAATTCTAGTGTGGAACAAGGTAAACTTGGACAAACATCAAGGTGAGTGAATAACCTTGCTCAGCTAATTTGATATTACTAGTCAAAGTACAATATAAGTCCCATTTACAATATTATTTGGATAATAAGCAATCAATTTTTCATATGGGAGTATATGATGATCGGTAGAAATAAGAGTATGTAGAAATTGTTTTATTTCATGACAATTGTATTATGTGATAAATTCTCACTATCTTGTCAATGAGTAAAGATCTACGGGATCTAATACACGAGTTGGAAAGGGTTAAAGTCCCATACTACTCGGTGTATATCTAAGAAAGCTCATACACGAGTTTGAAAGGGTTAAAGTCCCATACTACTCAGTGCATATCTATGAAACCTATACATGAGTTGAAAGGGTTAAAGTCCCATACTACTCGGTGTATATCTAAGAAAGCTCATACACGAGTTTGAAAGGGTTAAAGTCCCATACTACTCAGTGCATATCTATGAAACCTATACACGAGTTGAAAGGGTTAGAGTCCCATACTACTCGGTGTATACCGATGAGATCTTATTCATGAGTTTGAAAGGGTTAGAGTCCCATACTACTCGATGTATAAAACAATTAATTATATGAGTAAATGTGGTATTTGTACTTTTGATATTTTATATAGTACAGTTATTTACTTACTGAGTTTTTAAATAAACTCACACTCCCTATGATTATTTTTCAGATACAGAAAATAAGAAGAAGAGTATCCGTTGGAAGATTAGAAGCCCCTTGGGATTACTCTCTATTTCTGTCTAGTGGGATACCAGTACTTAATAATGTGGATATTAGAAACGCTCTGTACTTTCTATAGGTCTCCTAGGCTTGCGATGAGATAGAAATATCAGACTATGTATGTCTATATTTGCTTATCAGATGAATATAATTCTGTAGTGTGGAATGAATGATTAAGGTTGAATGTAAAACCTTATAGAATATATGTAAATAACGTATGTTTGGAAATTTTATCAAATGAGTAGTATCTTTTCACATGCTCAATTTTTGGGATGTGACAGTATGTTGGCCCATATGAGGTTGTAGACAGAGTGGGTAATGTAGCATATCGCCTAGACCTACCTTCCAACCTAGAGGGAGTTCATCCAATATTTCATGTGTCTATGCTACGGAAGTATCTTCCTGATCCTTCTCATGTCATTCAACCCCAAGAAGTTCATTTTGATGAAACTCTCACCTACGAAGAGGTACCAGTAGCTATCCTTGATAGAAAAGTCAAGAAATTGCGTACCAAAGAAATTCCTACTGTCAAGGTTCTTTGGAGAAATCATTCTCGCGAGGAAGCTACGTGGGAGGCAGAAGATGAGATGTGGAAAAACTATCCACATTTATTTGAAACTTGAGGTAAGATTTTAATTCGGAGGACCGAATTCTTTTAAGGGGGGTAGAATGTAATACCCGTTAATTTCATAATATAATTCGCTTAAGAGTATTTTAGAATTTTACAACGTTACTTTAGTTATTTATTTTGGTCATATTTAATTTTCATATTTAATTGTTCTCTTTGAATATTATTTATGAAAATTGAGTTAAATGACTGGACTAAATATTTGCACAATGTGGGATATATTCTAAGAATGGTGAAATTCATGGAAAAGTGGTTTCAGAATGGTCAATTAGTCCATTTATTGTAAATTGACTGGATGGGTTTGGATGTTGGGTTATGGATACCCATGAGTTATTGAATAACCCATTAGAAATATTTAATATAAAGTTTCAATAGTACCCCCCTTATTTTTTTGTCACGATCGAAGCAGCTGAAGTGAATAGTAAATTCACTTTCTCTCGTTTCTTCACCATCTTCTCAAATCATTTCCTTGATCTTCATAATTTCGATTATCTGTTCGGTTCAAAAGCTTTGTAAGGATTAAAGGTAAGCTTTAATCTCATTATTTTCCTTAAATTTCAGTTTTTGTAGAAGATCAGAGGAGGTTTTGTTCTTGAAGATTTTGATGATAATTCATGAATCTTAGTAGTTTTAGAAGTTATATTTGAGTTATAATCGGTTAAAAGAGTTGAAATTCTGGTTTTGAAACAAGAAAGGAAAGGATGAAATTTTTAAATATTTTTCTGCAAAAATTCGAGTTACTGTAGCGACCAGAGATTTCGGAAAAATTCTGGAAAATTTTCTTCGAGTTACTGTAGCAGTACGGCACTGTAGCAGTCAACGGTACTGTAGCGAACCGTTACTGTAGCAAACCGTACTGTAGCAAACCGTCACTGTAGCAATCAGAAAATTTTGCGTATTTTTGTGATTTTGTTTCCTTTCTTATGTTTCCTTGTAATATATTTTACTAGGAAATTTTCCTACACAAATTCTAGTGTGGAACAAGGTAAACTTGGACAAACATCAAGGTGAGTGAATAACCTTACTAAGCTAATTTGATATTACTAGTCAAAGTACAATATAAGTCCCATTTACAATATTATTGAGATAATAAGCAATCAATTTTTCATATGGGAGTATAAGATGATCGGTAGAAATAAGAGTATGTAGAAATTATTTTATTTCATGGCAATTGTACTATGTGATAAATTCTCTCTATCTTATTAATGAGTAAAGATCTACGAGATCTAATACATGAGTTTGAAAGGGTTAAAGTCCCATACTACTCAGTGCATATCTATGAAACCTATACCCGAGTTGAAGGGGTTAGAGTCCCATACTACTCGGCGTATATCTAAGAAATCTTATTCACGAGTTTGAAAGTGTTAGAGTCCCATACTACTCGGTGTATATCTATGAAATCTTATTCATGAGTTTGAAAGGGTTAAAGTCCCATACTACTCGATGTATAAGACAATTAATTATATGAGTAAATGTGGTATTTGTACTTTTGATATTTTATATAGTACAGTTATTTACTTACTGAGTTTTTAAATAAACTCACACTCCCTATGATTATTTTTTTCAGATACAGAAAACAAAGAAGAAGAGAATCCGTTTGAAGATTAGAAGCCCCTTGGGATTATTCTCTATTTCTGTCTGGTGGGATACCAGTACTTATTAATGTGGATACTAGAAACGCTCTGTACTTTCTATAGGTCTCCTAGGCTTGCGATGAGATAGAAATATCAAACTATGTATGTCTATATTTGCTTATCAGATGAATATAATTCTGTAGTGTGGAATGAATGATTAAGGTTGAATGTAAAACCTTACAGAATATATGTAAATGACGTATGTGTGAGAATTTTATTTAATGAGTAGTATCTTTTCAAATGTTCAATTTTTGGGATGTGACAACTATAACTCCAACTTGAGGAGAAAATGTTGAAATTGTATAACTGTCTATAAATACTTGTATCTTGTATTGTATTCAATATTCAATAGTAATGAGAATATTATCTTGTATTCTCTATTTTCTCCTTTTCTCTTCTTGGGAACATTTACTTTTATTTATTTTTTCTCTAAATTTAACACGTTAAAACCGCTCTCCAACATCCCTATTAAAAAGCACCCATGGTAAGTGTATATACAAAAATGCCCACTTTCTCTACAAATGACAATCTCTTACTTAGTTGTAATCTATATTTTGACTGCAAGTCTTCACTAGGCTCAATTCTAAAGGCATTCACACATCTAATAGGGTGTCCACTCAATATCTCATTTATCCAATTTTATCCTCTTTGAAGTGAAATCATACATGGTTTTTTGTACATATATTTATAGTTTTATATAGCTATTGCACCTATTGTATATGATGTTATATTCCAATAAGATGCATGCCTTCTTCTCTTTTTTTTTTTTCTCAATATCCATGTTGCACCTAGTGAAACACATATTTGAAAGATTCATAAACATAAACAAAAAACATAGTGCAAAGCTCATAATTAAACTTCGAAGTTACAGATATATGTCCATAAAAGTTACAAATACATGTCCATCAAAGTTAAAAATACATGTCTATTTCACATCAAAAATCAAAATGACTAAATAAAGTATACATTCGCTTCTCTTTGGCATGCATATACATCAACCAAGTTTTCCTGGAAGCATCATCCTCCAATTTTAGAAAAATCTCTCGTCTTACCTCATTCTCAATCAAAGAGATAGTAGAGCACCACGATTCACTACCTTTTTTCCAAATGACATTCAGTAACCATGCGATTGATATGACTCAATGTTATATCAATGGTAGGAGAAGAATTAGTGTGATTACTTACACTACCATCTGACTTTATTATTTCCAATGCCATATTCAAATTTGATATCAAGGTATCTATTTGATTGCTTAGCCTTGCCACGCCCCTAATTGTCTCCTTTTATGCTTCCCCTTATTTTGAGTTTGTTCAGTTTTATTGGTACCATCACCTTGGCTAGGTACTTTAGTATTGCTAGTCACACATGAAATTAGGCTAAAATGATTGTTCATCAGTTAATAAATCATTCACACGAGAAGAATATCAATTATATTCTAAATAAACATTATCTTCATCACTTCCTTTATCTCCATGATTGTCTTCCTCACCACTTTCTTTATCACCTTCCTCAAACATCAGGATCCATAAAGGGTGTAACAACATTTGCCCTAGTTGCATAATTATCTTCAAACAATTAAGCCCATAATTCCTCAAGTGAAGAATCTACTGATTTATTACGAAACAATTTAGCCTCAGGTTTCTCCTACAAGAAAATATAATTAACTATTAAACTAAATATATTATTACTTCATTGTAAGTTAATTGTAAGAATATAAACAAACTAACCTTGATTTTTCTATCCCACCACTCAT
The DNA here is from genome assembly GCA_037074585.1 of Biancaea sappan. Classification (NCBI taxonomy): domain Eukaryota; kingdom Viridiplantae; phylum Streptophyta; class Magnoliopsida; order Fabales; family Fabaceae; genus Biancaea; species Biancaea sappan. The sequence goes on along the minus strand of CM073501.1, from coordinate 697,218 downwards.
CTGAAAAATTAAGCTTTCCCTTAACAGGATCTCAACTTAAGACAGTTTCCCCAAACTTCACAAACCTCCAAATGCACCAATCTCTCTTCATTGCATTATATTTATTCTTTAGAGTTTCGTATAAATATTTTCGCTTGATGATACCTTCAAACTCTTAGTTAATCTCCTTTCATTTAAATGATACATGCTCATTCTTCCTAATGAACTTGATACAAAACTCGCAAAAAATCTTTTCATACTCATATGACCATTTAAAATTGGTTCCTCCCACCATATTATCATTAGTTGAAGCCATCTTACAAATTTACCAAGAAAAAAATTAATCTTCTGCAAAAATTTCATTATAATGACTCAAGCAAAAACAATGAACATATGATGACCCAAGCAAAAACAATAACCATATAATCACCCAAGCAAAAGCAATACCATCCAATTTGTTGCATGTTGTAAGACATGAATAGGAAAAGAAAAAGGATTGATTAGGAACTAATATATTAAGGATCTGATTAAATTTAAGGACCAGATTAACAGGAAGCTTTGCCTTAATTATATACTTTTCAGATACAAGGGTTGTAAATTAAGAATGTCAAGATACAGGAATTATCTCCAATCTAAATTAAGAAAGTCAAGTTTTTATTCCAGTTATAGACAAATTAAAGTTAACCAAAAAAAATTGAACCAATTCAATTAATAATGATAACCCTTCTGCATAATTTTAGATTTTCTTTTAAATGGATATATTCGGCTTTATGATAAGAATGAGTTTTAGAGTATTGGGCTAAAAATTTTTCAAGGTTTTTAGGCCTAGAAGATTACTATTTGCAAACACAATATTAGAAGGTGGATATAGCAATGTTAAAAAAGGAGCGGACTGGGGACAAAAAGTTATGATTTTACTGTCAAGGAGTTTCTCCTAGTAGAAGGAAATTTCTGTCAATTTAGTTTCTTCCTGTTTTCTTCCCATTCGCTTTCTCTTTGTCTTCAATTTAGTATATGCTTTAACTCACATTTTATTGCAATATCCAGCGGAGTGACACAGACACATTCTTTGCAAAGTTTAGAAGGTGGTGGAAGGGCATAAATATTTTTCAGAAGGCATATGTGCTAATTCCAATTCATGAGGAGTAAGATTATTTTTTTCTTTTAATTAGTAATTTAGTATTCACTGAGGTGGTTAAAGGGCAAGACCCACGTACATTTGAGTTGCCAATTAAAAACTTGAAGGAAGGGCAAGATGCTTAATTGACATCATTAATTGCAATTTTGAATGAAATATAGCTTTAATAATGAGTAACTATTTGATTAGTGGAAATTTTAAGTTGCTATTATAGAAATCCTCCATACACATTTTTGTTTCTTTGTGGTGTAATGGTCATAATTTTTTAGGAATTTTCTCATGGGGAGTGACATATTTTTTGTTCTCATTATTGTTCCTTTTGGCTTTATCTTTTCTTTTCTCCTATTTCTTCTGTTAGTGCTTAGACAATATCTATTCTGATCATTGTATTTTTTTTCTTCATCTTATAGATATTCTTCATTTCTTATAGAAAAATCATTATTGGATATAGATATGAAAGAGTTGGCAAGAAGTGTAAATTAAGGATGTGGGTAATATAAATGAAAAAAAATTTTGGTTCTTGTGTTGTCTTTGCTTTGAGATTCCTAATGGTGCTCGTTGAGGGTTTCTAACATATGTATATGGGCTTTCTACTTAATATTTGTTTTAATGAACATGTGTTCTAATAGAAGGGTCATTGTTATGACTTATATCCTCAATCCTTAGCTGGTTTCTTTTCTGGTTTTATGTCTTATTTATGATATTTCATGCCTGCAGTCTTCGCTGGAGTTTGGTCTTTATTCATATTAATCAAATCAAATGGGAGGAAGACGAAAAAAAAATTGCATTAGGAACAACAAAAAAACAACCAGAAAAATGAATTTTTTTTCTTTGTAGAAATTAGCATGTTTATCAATGGTGACATTCGATTACAGAAGGAAGGCCCCATTTGATTACAGAAGGAAAACCTCATCGAAAAAGTTAAAAGCTAATGAAGAAAATGACGACATTTAGTATAGAAATGAATCCAACGAGCATGTACCTCAGCCTTTGGAGATGATGATGATAGTTGGTAACTAAGGGTGTGTTCGGCAAAATTAGCTTATAAAGCTAGCGGATAGCTTATAAGCTATCTGATAGCTTATAAGCTAATTTTTAGCTTATAGCTTATAGCTGATAGCTTATAGCTTATAAGCTAGCTTATTTGAATAAGAAGTGTTCGGTAAAAGTAGCTGTTGAAGTAGCTGAAAAGTGTAAAATGACATAAAAGGGCATGTATTTTTTAATTCTAAAATAATATAAATAAATATATCATTTTTGTTTTTAATTAAATTAATTTAAATTATTATAAATATAAAATTCATTAAAAATATATATTTATATATGAATAATATATTTTTACATATATAATATATTTATATATATTATTATATTTTATTATATATAATAAAATATATTTACATATTTTATTATTTTTATATATATTATACATATTTATAATATTTTTATATATTTTTATCATATATGTATATAATATTATATATGTATAATATATTATATATAAATATAAATATAAATATAATAAAAGATGAGTAAATAAGATATAATAAAATAATGGGCATAATGGGTATTTTGAAAAAATAGTAAGGGTAAAATAGGAACAAAAAGCTTTAAGCTATAAGCTATAAGCTATAAGCTACTCAAAGTAGCTTATCAGAATAAGCTATAAGCTACTAAAATAAGCTCGTTTACCAAACACTTTTAACGAGCTTATAAGTTAGTCAAATAAACTATAAGCTAGCTTATAAGCTATAAGCTTGTTTGCCGAACACAGCCTAAGTGATTGACAATGATGGCCAACGACTGACTGCAAGGGACGGCAACGATATATATCAACTAAAGACTTTGTTCCCTTTTTTTTATTTAAAATAAGCCCAACTCATTTTAGTGTATAAAAGACTAGTCCATTTTAAACTGTACAAAAGACTACTTTGATGAGGTTTAATTAAAATCTCTCATCCATGTTCCAAAAGGCTCACCAAATATGTGGTAAAGTATACATTTGAATACCGAAATTTTGCACCTACTTAAAATATAATTAATGCATGTGTAAAAGGTAATAACACTTAAAATGAAGATCTAAATCTGAACAATTTTAAGGATTTTTCGTATAAAATATACAAATTAAAATAGGTGATTAATCATAAAATATCAAAATAAGCAAGTGCACTACTTCCCATATAAAATTAGCATCATGTTTTTGACGATAGCATGAGCCTAGATTGATCCTAGAATCCCACAATATCACAAAGTTAATGTGGTATAATTTGACTCTTCATAAGCTTTCACTAGGACCTATCTTCTATGAAATCCATCTTCCCCAACAACCTCATTTCTGTGGGGATTTCACAATTGGAGAGTGGTACTGCTAATATTGAAAAATAGGGATTCGGATTCTTTCTGCTTTTGTACGGTATAGGAGTCTCTAATGGCAAGATAAAATTTCAATTTTTTTTAAAAAAAGATTGAGTCTAGAAAAATTAAAAAAAAATAGCCATCTTGTTTGAAAAAAATCTAACTTATTCAATTAAATATATTTACGTCAAATAAACAATTAAAATAATTAAAAATTATCCTCTATTATTTATTTTTTTTATAATAAAATTTTTTTTATTATTTTAAATGTGTATTTGATAAAAATGTATCTAATTAGATAAGTTAATATTGATTTATGAAATATAGTTGGCCACGTTAACTTTTGACATTATCAACATAAATAAAATAGGACTTAGAAATACTATTAAAACTAATTAAAAAAAATAAGTGTCAAAATTAAAATTTAGGTTAAGATTTAAGGAGAAAAATTATTTTTGTCTTAAAAGTAGAATAAATTAGTGGAGCATTCCTCTTAGTGATGCAACAAAGCCACTCAACTAGTCCTTGGCCTTCCAAGGTCTCACTCATCAGCGTTGTAGTGCAGGTCTGTGCCTCGCAATGAATAATGTGTACAAGCTGCATGCTCAACTGGTCAAAGCTGGCCTACATGAGAACTCTTGCTCTCTCCGAAATCTCATTCAGCGTTGTGTTGCCTTTGCCGATTCTCTCCCTGAGGCCGCGAACTATGCTTGCTCTCTCTTGCTTAGCTTTCACCTCCATGACACCTTCTCCTACAACTCTGTGCTCAGAGTCCTTCCAAAATGGTCATCCTTTCGGGCCTTCTCCCTCTTCACTCGAATGCGTCAAGCCGGTGTTCCACCTGACAACTTCACTTTCCCATTTGTCCTCAAGGCCTGTTCTCGATTAAAAAGCGGTCGGGACCTTCATTCTCTCATTGTGAAGCTCGGTTTTGATTCTGACATTTACGTTCAGAATGGGTTGATCAATCTCTATGGATGTTGTGGCTCCGTGGACATCGCACTCAAGCTGTTCGATGGAATGCATCACAAGGACTTGGTTTCTTGGTCATCAATGATTGGTTGCTTAGGCAACAATGACCTTTTGTTTGAAGCTCTTGCCCTTTTTCAACGAATGCAACTCGAGGGGAATGCCAAACCGGATGGCGTTATCATGCTAAGTGTTATGTCTGCGATTTCTAGCTTAGGTGCGTTGGAATTGGGTTTTTGGGTTCATGCATTCATCGCCAGAAGTGGATTGCCACTTACCGTTCCACTTGGTTCTGCTCTTATTGACATGTATTCTAGATGTGGGTGCATTGATCGTTCCATCAAAGTGTTTGATGAAATGCCTGTTAGGAACGTAATTACGTGGACTACATTGATAACTGGGCTGGCAGTGCATGGCCGTGGTAGAGAGGCTTTAAATGCATTTTATGACATGAAGAAGTCTGGTTTGAAGCCTGATTATGTTGCATTTACTGGTACTTTAGTGGCTTGTAGCCATTGTGGTCTAGTGGAGGATGGTTGGAGAGTTTTTGAAAGCATGAGGAATGAGTATAAAATTGAACCATTGCTTGAGCACTATGGTTGTATGGTTGACCTTTTGAGCCGCGCAGGCCTCCTCCTTGGAGCTTTTGAGTTTGTGGAGGAAATGCCAATCAAGCCAAATTCTGTTATTTGGAGGACCCTTTTGGGAGCATGTGTTAATCACAATAATCTTGAGTTAGCTGAGAAGGCCAGGGAGCGAATCCATGAGCTAGATCCCCATCATCATGGTGATTATGTGCTTTTATCAAACGTATATGGTGGAGTTGGTAAATGGGCTGAGAAGGCTGCCATGAGGAACTCAATGAGGGAGAAGAGAATTATCAAGGAACCTGGCCATAGTTTGATCAACCTTGATCAAGTGGTTCATGAGTTTGTATCCGGAGATTGTGCTCATCCACAATGGGAGGAGATAAGAAAATTATTAGTTGATGTTATAGATACTGTAAAAGTTGGAGGTTACAGCCCTTACACATCAGCTGTGCTCCATGACATTCAAGAGGAAGAGAAGGAACATAGTCTGAGTTTTCATAGTGAGAAATTGGCAGTGGCTTATGTGCTTCTTAATCACAGGGATAGAAAGACCATTAGGGTTATTAAGAATCTTAGAATATGCAATGATTGTCATAACTTTATGAAGCATGTTTCACATATCTTTGACAAAAATATCATTATTCGGGATCGAAACCGTTTCCATCATTTTAGCAAGGGATCTTGTTCTTGCCAAGATTATTGGTAATTAATGCCTTGCATCAGGATATTTAGGGTCTGTCTGGTTTGTAAAAACATTTTTTGTTTTTATTTTCAGTTTCATTTTCTGAAATACATTTTCTGAAACATTGAAAACATATTTTTGGTGTTTTCAAATTTGGGCCTACTTTAAGGAATATTTTCAAGAAAACATTTTCAGTTAACTCAACCAAACACATTTTCAAGCCTATTTTCTATTTTCAGTGAAAATAAAAACAGGAAATGTCCAAACTAAACAAATCCTTACATTTTGGTTTATTGTAGTTTGATCCCTTTCATGCCTCTTATGTGATTATTTGATGTTTTCTATTTAAAACAATGTTCTGCATTGGATCTATGAAATGCAATGTTTGACTCTTTTTGGAGACTAATCAATGTGTATTTGGGTCATCTGGTCGGAAGTTTCTTGGTTCACTTGTAGCATCTGCGGTTGATATAAGTCATATTTTCCACTCTGTGGTAGACTCCTAAGTTGCAAGACTGAAAACATTGGTTGCTTTCCCTAGAAACTCTTGTAAGAATTCTTATAGGAGGATGGAGATTGTTTTAAGAAGAAATCGCAATGTGCCCTCTGATGCAAATGCTGTCAGTGTTCTTGTACCTGACCCTGATGGAACATTTTTGGGAGGTATAATCTATGTTGCTTGGATTTGATACATGCATAATCCTTGGAATTCTTTATTGCAGCTTGCATATTGGGTCTTACCATTCATTTTATGATTATCAGATTTGATTTTTATTTCCACAGTGCTTATAGAAGTGTTTTAGTTAGTGATAGTCTATGCTGCTGATGACTGAAGTAGTATCTCTCTCTTTTTAACTTTTCTGTAGAATATGTTCAACTTGGTTTTCTGCCGAGAAGTGTATCACAATGGGTTTCTCACCTTTGGGATGCTGGATTCTTTGGGTTTTCTGGATATGTTTGTCCAAAAGAGGCGTTTACAGTTGCCTCAGGAGAAAACTGCAAGAAAGTACAACTGATATTATATTTGTGAGGTATGTTGGCTGTATCTTTTTACAGAATTTTATATTTGTTTCCTTGCACATGAATGTTATGACATAAATATGATTTTAAGAACTCGTGCAGGTCATCATTTTCAAGATATAACAAAGATGATGCAATCAAAACACATTGTTGCATTATGCTCACTCGTTGCTTCAATCCAAAGATGTTATGGTCTATGGGAAGATTTTTTGTATTGACTCTTTTTTGATAGAAAAAGAAATATTATTAAGGAGAAAAGAAAGGTACAGAGAGAAAGGATTACAATAGGTGGAGGACAAGGAATCCTCTTAAGAAAAAACACGGACAAAATGTAAATTAACAAACATCAAAGACACCCCACAAAGCCCCTAACAAAATATTAGTACAATAACGCCCTCCAGTCCCTATAAGCATCAGATATAGGCACCCCCTTAAACAGCCCATTGGCCGAAACCCACAATGAAGCCGCATAACGAATTCGATCCCACAACAGCTGAGTAGGCATACACCGATCATTAAAGACTCTGGCATTTCTTTCCAGCCAAATGCACCACACAGTTGCGAACAGAGCTGTATTCCAAAGAGTTTTGTTGTCCTTCCTATGGCCAAAACCAGTAAAATTGGTCGCAAGGAAAGTGCCAAGGTTCTTTGGGCAAACCCAACTCTCGTCAAAGAGATCAAATAGCCTATTCCAAATACTCCAAGCCACGTCGCAGTGCAGGAACAAATGATTATTTGTCTCTGAATGTCTGAAGCACAATACGCAAACGTCCGGGAATAAAGCCTTAAGTGGCCTTCTGATTTGACACAGATCGTTTGTATTGATTCTATTGAGCACTGCAAGCCACAAAAAGGCTTTAACCTTTAAAGGCGCCTTAACTTTCCAATAAGACTTTTTAAAATAGGACGAAGCAATAGGGTTACGGGCGAGAAAATTGAGAAAGGAAGCACAAGTGTAAGAGCCTGAGGAATCGAGCTTCCACATTCTCTCATCAGGAAAAGGAGAAAGGCATTAGGATCAAGGATGCCTAGCATCGCGGAAAGGTCTGGCAAAAGTCTTTCATTAACATTCCTGGCAAAATGCAAATCCCAACAAGGGTGATCCCCTTGTAAGCAAAAGAATTCAGAAATGGGGGCATCATGGAGGGAAGATAAAGAATAAAGGCGCGGGAATCTTTCTTTGAAGGGGATGGGGCCAGTTCAACAGTCCTCCTAAAAACGAAAACGAGAACCATCACCAACGATGAGAGATATCGAAGGAGAGAAGAGATGGTATACCTGAGAAATCGCTTTCCAAGGACTTGCGTGCGTAACGACATCCCCCGAACAAGCGTCCCATCTATTCCGGTGAAGCCCATACTTTGCTTTGATCACCTTATGCCAGAGGGAATTAGGCTCTAAGGGAAATCTCCATAACCACTTAGCCAAAAGAGAGATGTTTTTAGACACCATATTTCCAAGACCCAAGCAGCCTTCATCTTTAGGTTTGCAACACACCTCCCAACTAACCAAGTGGTCATTCTTTTCCACCCCACCATCATTCCAGAGAAAATCTATGATAATTCTCTCAATCTTTCTAGCCACTCCGGACGGGATTTTGAACAAGGACAGAAAGTACAGGGGCATACTAGATAAGGAGGCCTGAATAAGGGTCAATCTACCTCCTAAGGAGAAATAGGGGCCTTTCCAACTGTCAAACTTGCGGGAAATTCTTTGGATAATAGGGTCCCAAAAAGATTTAGCTCTAGGATTACCTCCAAGAGGGACACCTAGATAGTTAAGAGGCCAATTAAGAACCACGCAACCTGCTAACTCGGCCATCTGCCCAAGAGAATCGTCCTGAATGTTAATGCCAGCTAGGCCACTTTTGCCTAAGTTAATACGGAGACCTGACACCAGCTCAAAAATCTGAATCAGTGTAAGTACTCTAAGAAAATTATCCTTGTCCTTGGGCAAGAGAATTGTGTCATCAGCAAACTGCAAGTGCGTGACCATACAGCCATCTCCCTTTATTGATAATCCTTTGAGAATCCCTCTATCGGACCCCCGCCTCAACATGCAACTAAAAACATCGGCCACCAGGGTAAAGAGGAAGGGAGATAACGGATCTCATTGCCTGATCCCACGTTGCCCCTTGAACCAGGCTTTGGGTTGTCCATTGATAATAACCAAAAAGGCCACAGAGGAAAGGCAACCATTCATCCACCGCCTCCATCTGTCACCGAAACCCTTGCGATGGAAAATCAAATCCAAGAAGTCCCAATTAACCATATCATACGCCTTTTCAAAGTCTAATTTAAATACTAAACCCTGTTGTTTTCTGCGTTTGACATCGTCAACTAGCTCATTAGCTATCAGGCTAGCATCAAGAATTTGACGATCAGCGATGAAGGCGCTTTGGTTCTCCGATATGGAATTCCTGATAATCGCACTCAATCTGTCGGAGAGGACCTTGGCGATGATCTTGTAGACACTAGTTACCAAGCTAATAGGTCTGAAATCCCCCACCTTAATGGACCTGTCTTTTTTGGGAATAAGAGCGATGAAAGTAGAATTCATGCTGGTTGGAATACGGCCAGTATGGAAGAATTCTTCAAAGACTTTCATCAGATCGTCCTTCACTATCGACCAGCAAGCTTGGAAGAAAGCCATATTGAATCCGTCAGGCCCAGGAGCTTTATCCTTGTCCATCTTAAAAATTGCAATTCTAATTTCTTCCTCCTCAAAGGGTCTTTCTATCCAAATCCCTTGGGCATCGTCGATGGGGAGCCAATCCAAACCCTCAATTGTAGGTCTCTCTTGCATGTCCTCCTTATAGAGTTTCTTGAAGAAACTAGTCGACTCTTCAGAGATCCCCTCATTGTCCTTGACCATAGTGCCATCCTCCGTCTCGAGCTCTTTTATGAAATTCCTTCTCCTCTTACCATTCACCACCTTGTGAAATAATCTTGAATTCACATCACCCTCACGAGCCCATTTGATTCTGCTCTTTTGACGCCAGCTTATGTCTTCTTTTTTCCTAATGTTATCCAATTCATTCCTGAGAATCACTTTGTGCGCAGCAAGATTCTCCTCAAGCCCGCCCTCACTCTCTAGTTTGTCGAGAGCATCCAGCTTCTTAAGAATGTTAACCTTTTGGATTCTGATGTCCCCAAAGACTTCTTTGTTCCAGGTCTTTAACTTCTCCTTCACATATTTCAATTTCTTCATAAACTTAAAACCCTCCCATCCTGGAATTGTGTATTCTGACCACCACTTCTCTACGTTGCTGAAGAAAGACCGGTGTTGAAGCCACATATTCTCGAATCTGAAAGGGGTAGGACTCCATTTGACTCTGCTAGTCTCAAGGATAATGGGGAAGTGGTCGGACGCCATGCGTGAGCCGACTTCCTGAATGGGATCAGGAAACGAATCCTCCCATTTGGGAGTGAACAAGAATCTATCAAGGCGAGAGAAAAAAATCGAGCCCCTGTTGACCGACCAAGTGAATTGAGCATTAGAAAGGGGAAGATCCTTAAGGCCGCAATCCTTGATAAAGGAGTTAAAACCTCTCATGCTAGCATTGATTCTTGATCCTCCAAGCTTTTCATCAGGGAACCTCACCACATTGAAGTTACCACCAACACACCAATGGGAATTACAAAAACCGTGAACATAAGATAACTCTTCCCACAGCTCGCCCCTCAACCTAGGGTTCGTTGGACCATAAACATTGGTAAACCACCAACACCCTTTGTCCTTGAACTCAAGAAGCACCGAGAGAGAAAAAGCACCCTGAAGTACATCTCTTTTTGAGGCAACTCGAGTGTCCCAAATGACCAAAAGACCACCTGAAGTGCCCACAGAGGGTAAATATTCCCAATCCTTGAATTTGAAATCCCAAATGCTTCTGACGAGAAATCTATCCAGATCCCCTAGTTTAGTTTCCTGAATCATTCCAATGTCTGAATCCACCCTCCTAAGAACTTCTTTCACCTTGTGCCTTTTGAGGGGGTTGCCAAGGCCAATCACATTTCAACTTAAAATCTTCATAGAGAACCTGACTTACCCTTTCCTTTCTTGGAATTGCCATAATTAATTGAAGATGTCAATCTTTTTAACTCGTTTTCAAGTTTATTCTTCTTCCTTTGGCATGTCCTAGGAGATACTGACACCTTGACCTCCTTTCCAGATTTATCTCTCAGCATAAAATTAAGAGACTCCAACAAGGCTTGTGGATCTTGGTTGTCCCTTTCATCTCCTAAATGGCAAAGGTGTATGACTTTTTCCCTTAGATCATTATCCTCCCTTAAAGCAGAAGAAGATTTGAAGGGATCGGGGGAATGGGAGGACCCTGTTTGGATGATGTCGTTACGCACGCAATTCCCTGTAAAACCACAGGGTTTTTGTATTGACTCTTACAGCCACTGCTTTTGCATATTATGTGCTAAATTGAAGTATTCAGGTTTATGTTGTGTCTGACGTATGTGTTTTATGGGTTCTTACAATTGCAAATCTCCTTTTCCCTTTCACCTTGAATGTCTCAATTTTCCCTGTATAAATTAGATACTTTTGTTACAATAATTTTTTAAAGACCCAATTATATATCGTTTATATTATTTTTAACTAGGTTGTCAGTCGATGTAGATGGCCTGAATCATTAGAGTCTGACTTTATATATGTTAAGTGCTTCTTCTACCAATCTGATTTTCTTATTTACTTTTAGATGGTATGCCAATCTTTTTTGATAACATGTTAAAACTAACAAGTTAGTGCGATCCATGTAGCCGACCCCACTTAGTGGGATAAGGCTATGATGTTGTTGTTGTTGTTAAAACTAACAAGTTGAACATTATCCCCCATCCTTTTGGACCATATTGTTGATACCTTCTCTGTGAATCAGGTTCATCTGTCAGTCCACAATTTCTTGCTACATTTTCAGCTGCTGCTAGAAAAAAATCATTGCAACATTTTGATTCAGAAGAGTCTGATCCTGAGGTGATTTGAAGACCTTTCCCATACCTTTAGACCTGGCTGGATTTTTTTTTTTTTTTGGGGTCTTTTCTGCAAGATGCATGCATCGTTGAAATTGTGTATGTTTATTAATTTATTAGTTCAATGTTTCTTTTGACAGTGGGGCTACTTGAATGCTAGGGAAAAATTGAAAAACCCTTCCATTAGGGTCATTTTCTCCACCGTTGAAAAAGATTGAAGAATACACATAATGGGGTTTTGCCTTCAAGACGTATTCTTTGCTTCTCAGAGGTAATACGATCAGCTGATCAGCTTAAATCACTAGAATGAATGAAGGCAGAGTTGTTTCTCAGAATATATTATGTGTGTTTATTTGACAAGTACTTCATCTATGTTGCTTTTTAAGCTTTTTCTATATTACCAATAGTCTTGGCTATTGGAAATTGGCAAAAACATCCTGGTGGAAGAGGGGCAGAGAATTAGGGTGGGTGACGCTTGTACTTCCCGCTCCCATGTTTCTTTTGAGAAGTTGCTTAGCATACATTGAAGAAGTTTGATTTTAATGGAATGCTTGTGGAGTCTGAGCTTTGACTCTGACTTGTTCAAGCAAATAAATTGTCTCCAACTCTTCTAAAAGGGCCCAAACTTAATTGCTGTACTATATAGTTTAAATCAAAATGTTCTGGAAAGGGGTCTTATAATCATATTTTAACATTGGGTTAGCAGATTTCCGTAAATCCATTTTTGAATGGTTCTCATAATTATTATTTTTTTCTTAATTGGTATTCAAATTTACTTTGGTATTTTATTCTTCATATTATATTTTTGGATGTGATATTGGAATTGATGACAGTGAAGAACTGATTGTCTACTTTCAAACAGAGAACGTGGCAAAGGTTGAAGACTTTAGATATACTTCATGATGCCATTCCTCAATCCCATGATAGAATAGGGCATCCAATGCATGTTAAGGTAATGATGTCCTCCTGTTTTCGGATGAAAATAATTGTCTTTTTTTTTTTTTGGTATGGAGAATATAATCCCATCGAGTTAGTTGCTATATTCATTCATGTTATGCTACATGAATAAGGAGTTGAGGACCCTTTTATGATAAAGTAAATTTGGGATACAGAGAGATTTAATGCCATTCTTTTTATTGTGTCCTGTCTTTTCCCTTCTCCAATATTATTGAGTTACTTTTGTAACTTATGTGTCAATATTGTTCTCTCTTTTGGTTTAGTTTAGGGCATTTACTGTCACTTTCTAATTTTCTGTCTTTTTCTTTCCTCAATTTTGTACTACTATTTTGTACTTTCAGTACTAGAAGAAAATTATTAATGAAGGTTAATTTTAGCAGGTAGTGTGGAGACGATTCTGGTCTGGCAGGGATTCACCATCCATTGGTTGGGTGTATTGTGGACTCATAATTTTAGTGCAGCTGCCTGGGGACGACAAATCTCAGATCCATTTGGTACAAAAGCTGAAGGACCTCAAAAAGGGAATCCTTCTTTGGACTCTGGGCTTCATATTTGCAATTATGAACTTGGGCTGTTGTTCACTTTTCCAACAAAAGATCATGATAGCTCAACAGTTAAAAGCACAAATTTGGATGATATAATTCTGCCATTTGTTGTGCCTGCTCCTAAGTATGGATCTAGAGATAGGCCAGTGACGATGCAGGCTATGAAAGAAGCAATGGCTGAACTTACTGAGCCAAAACAGGAAGATCACACTGAAGAAGAAATTATGGAAGAAGTTATTGAGGGAGAGGAAGAAATGGAGGCAACAAATTATGTTGCTGTGGAGAAGGAAGAGGAGAAGGCCTATGCTGAGATATTCTGGAATCAGGTTGAATTGACTCAGAGCTGTTGGTATTCTGTACGGCATGTGGACAATATATGTTGTGTGAAGGGTATGGTGTAAATCTGGTGTTGGGTCTTGTGATGCAAGGGTTCATGGATGGAAACTTGAAAGAGATAATGCCAAAATATCAAACTTGAAAGAATATCCGAAGGCTTATCCTGAGATATGACGATTTAGAAGCAGGCTCGTTGGCCTTCTGCCTGAGGAAAGATAAATAGCTGATTGGTATCTTCTTAATAAATTGGTTGACATAGAGCTCATATTGAATGCTTCCAGAGTTAGAGAGATATTTGCATACTTTCTAAGTTACCAGTTGATTACTGGCAAGAAAGTAGAACCATTCAAGCCTTGCATGATATGGTATGACATTGTCCATTGCATTCTCCTGTTTGTGGGAATTGCTTAGTTGGGGTGATGTCTGATATAGCTGTTTCAGGAGAGTAGGCTCAAATACTACGGCGCTTCTGGCATTGTTGATACTATGAACTGACTTTGGATTCCTATTTCCTTCCACTGCCAACTACGATGAGTGTGCTATAGTTTATCTAAAATATGTGTGGGGAGAGTGGGGGGGGCGGGAGGGGGGGGTTTCATTTGTCTAGAGCTTGGATTTACTTTTAATTGCTTCATATATTATGATATATTTTGATATCAACACTTGTTGAAATGGATCTTATAAAAGCAGTTGCTTCTCTCTGATCAGGGATCCCTGTTCAGAAGCTCATTGCTGATCAAAGAATGCTTCTGGTAGATCTTGATCATCAGCTTTGGCAATGCGTGATTGGATAAGGCAAGCCTGTTGCCATTTCAAGCTGTTTAGAGATCCCAGGTTGGATTAAGGATTCTAATTAACCATAGTAGCAGCAATGTCAACTGAGGTTGGCAAAACTAACCTTGCAAAATCTTTGGCAGTGTGTTACTTTGGATCAGTAAGGCTTCACTCTGAATTTAAATTTTAGCATTAATATATACTTGAAGAAATTTTTGCATCTAAACAAGTTAGTTGATTTTTGTTTCTTCTAAAATTCTTCTACTAGGTTGGATTGAACTCCAAGGTCTTTGTGGAAACTTTAACATAGCAAGGAGTATATTTTAACCCAGGACCGGACTATCTTTGCCAATGTCAATAAAATAGTATTTGCGGCTGACTTGGACTGATCCCACCTCCTCCCTGATAGAGCTGCTCGCATTGAGCATGGACTACCATGAACACGGCCTAAATGGAAGAACCCTATCTGGTTATCTCTACATATATAATTTTTATTTAAAGCTTTAATTTTGTTTTAAAATATTATTATGTCATTTTTGTTTCACATATTTTTAATTAACTTTAATTTTATTCTTGAGCTTAATATTATTTAAATTGTTAACAATAAATGCTTATGTTAGTATCAACTCGTCTAGTTGGGCCATTAATGTTAGATATATACTTAAAATAACAAAGAATTATCTTTCATTGTTTACTTTGCTCTTTTGATAATAGAAGACTGTTTTTGTTATTTTAAATATATATATATATATATATATATATATATATATATATTTAACAAGAATGTGTTTAGTTAGATAAGTTTCCATTTGACATTATTAACATAAATGGCATTGCACTTAGTTAAATATTTTTTCCTTAAAATAGAATAAATTAGTGATGTGTTTCTGTTAATGATGCAAAAAAGACAATCAACTAGTCGTTGGCCTTCGAAGGTCTCGCTCGTCAGCGTTGTAGCGTAGGTCTGTGCCTCGTGGCATGAAAGAGCGAAATAGGGAATTGAGAAGCTATGAATTGTATGTACAATCTACATGATCAAGTGATCAAAGCTGGCCTACATGAGAGCCGTCGCTCTCTCCGAAGCCTCCTTCTGTGTTGTGTTGCCTTTGCTGATTCTAATTTACAATTATTTTATAAATTTTTTCAAATGCAGTTTTTACTTTAGAAATATATTTCTTCTACCTTAAAATAAGACAATGAAGTTTACAATTACTTTTTGAATTTTTTCAAATATATTTTTTTAAAAAAATTATTTCTTCTACCTTAAAATAACACAATCTAATTTACAATTATTTTTTAAAATTTATTCAAATATAGTTTTCTTATTTTTTTTTGAAAAATTATTTCTTCTACTTTAAAATAACATAATCTAATTTACCATTATTTTTTAAATTTTTTCAAATACATTTTTTTTAGAAAATTATTTTTTTTGTCATTCTTCACGGTTCCCTAATCTTATGGATTAAAATTCTTTATAATTTTTTTTCAAATACAGTTTTTTTATCTTAGAAAATTATTTCTTCTATTTTAAAATAACACAATCTAATTTACAATTATTTTTAAAATTTTCTCAAATACATTTTCTTATATTCAAAAAAATCATTTATTCCACAACAATATACACTAATATGCAAAGTCCACCAGACATATTCAAGATTACATGAAAAAATAAATAAAGTGTAAACAATATAAAAAAATAACTATATATAATAAGATAAAAATTAAAATATCACAAAATATCTAACCATAAAAATTTAAGCATATTAATCTAAATTTTAAAATAAACATACTAATCTATCCTTAAAATTTCAACTTTCTTCTCCACCTAATATACTTCTTTCCGTCTCCCGTCTTGAATATTTCTCTCCTTTCGTCGCCAACTCTCTGTCCCTCTCATTGGAAGAAGCCCCGTGTGTGTGTGTGTGTGTGTGTGTGTGTAAAACAGTCGACCTCTCCTATTTATAAAAAGCCTCCCTCCCTCATTCATTTTACTCACCTACTCTCTCCTACATCCCTGTGCCTACATGCGGGAATCTTCCCGTAACGTAGAGTCCTATCGACAGAAGTTTACGTTGACACATATATATATATATATATATATATATATATATATAAGACCACGCCGAGTTTCCTCTTATTTTATTTTTCTAAAATTTTGATTGAAATCTGATTGAAACTAGGTGTGATCCACGTCAAAGTTTCAATCAAATTTAAAAAAAAAAATTGGTTGATGTGACGCAAAATGTAATATATGACCAATTTTTTATTGAAATAATAACATATTCACAAATTTTTTTCAAATAGTAGTAACTGTTTAAATTTCTCAATGGTAGTTCTGCTAACTGTCTCCTTCCCTAGCTAGCTACTCCTATACATATAAACATATATGCTTCAACTTATTCAGCGAATCCTTTTAATTAATCAGTTATGGTGGGTTTGGGGATACACATGTTCTCATTCACTCTCCAGTCCCCACACATTATCCATTTCCTCTTCAAACCTACCACTCTCATTTCTCAACAGCCTTTTTAGCTCATCTCAATTTTTTTTTTAAATATTTATCCAACTATACTACTACAAACAAACAAATTATCATAATTTATGGCCACACTCCATTACAACTTATCTCTGTTCATTTTGTTAATTGCTTTCGGGTTTACTTTCACACATACATATGTCATCTTATGCTTCGATCTTTTGAAATAAATATGTTTTTTAATTCAACTTAAAAATAATTACAAGTGATAAGAAGATGATTTCTTATTTGACCTCAAAATTAAGTAATGTGTTTGGTCTAATTTTAACTGTTTAATTTTATAATTAATTGTTTAAATTTCAAAATTTTTTATTTTATATTTTAAAATCTAGACAGTTGATATATAATAAGATGGATTTGGAATCTTAGTTGGTGGTTCATGTTATATTCTAGATGATTATATTGTTTAGTTATGGGGACCTACATAATATTTTGGCATGTTCAAAACTCGATTGCCATAGGAAATAGAAGTTTGAGTGTTGAAAATTTTAAAGGGGTAACACGTTGTTTTTAAGATGCATATGGGAGGTGATAAACTGTACAAACTCGAAGATTACGTTGGAAAATTGACAATCATCATTCTTGGCTAGTTGTTGATATTTTACCCCAGAAAAAAAAAAGGTAAATGCTATATTATTGTATTCGTTATATTGCCTTAGACTTCACCATTGATCGCCATCGCCATGTGAATATAAATGTTCGTCAAGAAAGTTACATATTGGCTTTCGTGATTCTAGTGTTTTCAAGCTGCACTTATCTCTAATTATTGAAGACATTTGATGTAATTAGCTTAGTGAACTTAGTTATTAGAATCAACACATTGTCACTTCACTGGAAAATGGTGGTGTAAATATTTAACGAGTCGAGAAAATTTTCAACTGTTTGTCACTGATTTCTCATTTCTTAATTTGTCTCCAACTCACGTTTGGAAGTTGTTGCCACTTCCCGTTGCTTCATTGTTTCCATGTCCCCCCTCTCTCTATCCTATTCTTGTTCCTTTTCTTCTCGCTCTTCCTGCGTATACCTGCTGCTGCAAAGCCTTCTTCTCATATAGCTTAAAAATCAAAATTATTCTTCCAAATTTCAACTTCCAAGGCTCTCATTAGGACTATTAAAAGCAAGACACTTGTCTTCTGATTATTTTTTCTTGGCCTTATTTTTTTTGCTGATTTGAAATATATCTTGCCCTAGATTTTCTCCACCCTTTTTTCCCACTTCACCTCGTTACTGTAAATACTAAATATTCTTCACATCGACCGTCCCTGAATTCCGTTGAATTTCCCTTTTAGGGTTCCCGCCATGGACTCCGAGGATGATATGCACGACGCCAACGATGTGGAATCCCTCGATGACGATTTCTACAGCGGCGAGACTGAAGATGCTCCCATGGATTACTACAGCGAATATGATGATGAGGCCGATGATTACTTTGATGATGCTGATGATTCCGATAGGATTGAGTCCCGTCGCCCCGAGGTCTTTTCCTTTCCCAGTTTTGTTTCTTCTTCCAAGCTGAAAATTAGATAATAAAGTCTTTCTATCCAAGATTAAAGAAAATAATATAGTCTATTCTTAGTTTGGCATTGGTATAAGTGTTGCAGTTTAATTCCTGTTTAGGAACCCCATGCTTACTCGATTCCTTCTACAATCATATATTTCCCCCTTATTTATGCATCCTGTTTGTCTTTCAGCAAAATTATACCATCCTGACGGAATCAGATATTCGACAAAGACAAGAAGATGACATCACGCGAGTAGCAGCAGTTCTTTCTATATCACGAGTTGCTGCAAGCATCCTACTTCGTCACTACAATTGGTAATTCCACTCTATTTTATCCCCTTTCTAGTTGATATGGCATATCATTTGTGTTATCTCTATATGATACCGTCATTGAAGTATTAAATTTTACTCCCTTTTAGTGCAGCATTCTATGACACGTGAGATTTTTATTTATTTATCCATTTTTCTGTACTACTGTACTAAAGAAGAGTCAGTATGGCAGGAGCGTGAACAATGTGCATGACGCATGGTTTGCTGATGAAGATCGCGTCCGCAAAACAGTTGGCTTGTTGGAAAGTCCTGTCGTTCAGTTTCCTGATGCTGGAGAGGTGAGATAGGATATTTGGGTTCCAAAACTGGTCAATAATGTAGTTGGATTTCATTGTCTTCCACTGCTTGGGCTCCATTTGTTTTCACTACTTTTTACTGCTGTGGTCAGCTTACTTGTGGCATCTGTTTTGAAACTTATCCTCGTACACGGATAGAATCTGCTGCTTGTGGTCATCCTTATTGTATCTCATGCTGGGAAGGTATTTATCTTTTATGCTTTCACACTGTTCTTTTTGACCTCAGATTTAGTCTGGCCATTATTCCAGAAATATTTATTTTGTTTCTTTTATAAGTTGTGCTGTTTTTCTTTTTTCCATGGCTATTCCATGGGCAACTTAGTTTTGCCAATCTGTTTCATCTAAGCATACAGATATCATATGCATTATTTCCTCCCCCCCCCCCCCCCCCCGGGCTGTTTCATGTTCTTCTGTGCTTTTAAATGCTAGGATATATTAGCACATCTATAAATGATGGCCCTGGATGTTTGATGCTGAGATGCCCTGATCCCTCTTGTTGTGCTGCCGTTGGTCAAGATATGATAGATCTGTTAGCATCTGATGAAGACAAGGAGAAGTATGCCCGATACCTTCTTAGGTCCTATATTGAAGATAATAAAAAGGTATGTAGTAGATATTGAATCTTGACATGGAGAATCATCGCAGGAGGAATATTTACGATTCCTTTATGCTTCCAAGCTCCAATTTAAACCATGATTCTGTTTTCTTGGCATTAGGCAAGTATGACTCTTTGCCTGCTGTGTCGTTGAGTCTTGAGTGTGAGCCACACTCGCAATCCCTTGCCCAAGCAGTAATATAAATTCCTAAAATATGTGGTTGACGCTTCATTTTTATCACATGTACTGATAAGCTACTCTACATATCTTAAATGATAACGTTTTGGATGGTTAGTGGAGATTATGATTATGTTTTACCTTTTTATATCTCATGGTCATAATATTTTTATTTCTTTCACTTTTTCCTTATTTTGCTAGACCAAGTGGTGTCCTGCCCCAGGTTGTGAATATGCAGTTACTTTTGATGCTGGTAGTGGAAACTATGACGTTCCTTGCCTCTGTTCATATAGCTTTTGCTGGAATGTTAGTTTCTACTGGATTCTTTCAAGTTGTTATAGTATTGCATTTTGGAATATTCTTGCTTTTTTATGCTGACTCATAAGATGCTTCTTCATATCTACACTCGACAGTGCACTGAGGAAGCTCATCGTCCTGTGGACTGTGGCACTGTTGCAAAGTGGATTTCGAAGAACAGTGCGGAGTCTGAAAACATGAACTGGTACATATTTTATTATGACATCTCTAGATTTGTCTCTTGCCTGGGTTTCCTTGAGATGTTTTATTAATTTTGCGTTTCCTGCCTTTCATTGATAGTTGATGTCATGGTCTGCAATGTCTACATTATATCTTTTTATGGACCTAATTTGGGGTTTTTGTTTCATCATCAGCGGCTCTATCACTTTTCTTCTTTAATTTTTTTTTTTTTCATGCTTATGAGTTGTATCCTGATCAGTATGTATGTATGTATGTATAATGAGTTTTCCCTTTGGACCAGAGGAGGATGGCAAGTAAGGTTGCTTGACTTTGTTTTCTAACAAATGATTTTGCACAGCCCGGTAGTGGTCTATGGAATGAAGAATACATGCAGCAAGCCGCAAGCCTATGAACCAATGTTAATACTTTGTTAAGTCAATTAGTGGCTTTTATTCCATTTTATAGTTATGGAAATTGGAGGATGCTTAGAGTTCCTTGGTTTATCAGATTCCTGTAAATACTTTGAGTAATTTGGAATTTACAATAAATGCAGGGATATAACATTTTAGAATGGGCACCAAATTAGGAATGTTTAAGGGGTGACTCATTAATGGGACTTTTATGCTTGAATCAGGTTAACCATTGGCTGAAGGAGTGGTGATTCATTACTTCTTCCTTCTGAGGGAATAAAAGAAAGAAAACACAGAATAATGATATATACTTTATGTTTTGACTTTCTTTACTTTTTAACCAGATAGGTTCTTAATCCCATGGAATATCAGAATGCTGCCTTCTCATGTATCCCTTTCATGGTTTTTTAAAATCAAAATACCTACATATATTGAAATTCCCCAAACAATTGACGATATCTCATATTGTTTTATTGGAAATTACATGTGCTGATAAAGCATGGCTTTTTTAGAAATTTGATAGTCAGTATTATAACTTGCAGGATACTTGCTAACTCAAAGCCGTGTCCCAAGTGCAAGCGACCAATTGAAAAAAACCAGGGATGCATGCACATGACATGTACTCCACCTTGTAAATTTGAATTTTGCTGGTATGTTTCTCTTTCCCTTCTTCATTTTTTCAAGATTTATTTGGCATGCTCTCTCTTTTCATTTCTTCTTTTTAACATGTAGGAGTCTGATTTGGCTGATTGATTTCTTTTCGTGGATGATTTTTTTTTCTTTTTTTTTTTTTTTAAATTTTTAAAGTGTACCCTTAGCTAGTCTTTGTATTTCAACTAGTTTAAGCTTATACAAATGTGAGCTGATTATAATGTATTTCTTACCACAAGGCTATGCCTTGGTGCATGGTCAGACCATGGTGAAAGAACTGGTGGTTTCTATGCTTGCAATCGTTATGAGGCAGCAAAACAAGAGGGAGTGGTAAGGGACAAAAATACTTCTCTTGATTCAGGATTCAGGCTACAATTATACCACTATACTCTACATCGAATTGAATAATGATATTTGTTTGTGAACTAAATTTCATTTGTTGCATGTAGTATGATGAGGCTGAAAGAAGAAGAGAAATGGCAAAGAACTCGTTGGAAAGGTACACACATTATTACGAGCGGTGGGCCAGCAATCAATCTGTAAGTACCAAGCTGAACTTGTTCTGATCAATATTTCATATGACTTAATTTTAAGTAAATCATATTCATTCTTCAATGATGTTACATTTTACCAGTATTCCTATAATGTTGAAAGGTGACTTATTACTTTAGTAAATCATTAATAGTCGATCCTTGTTATCTTCAGTTTAGTTGCTTTCTTGTTGAATGACTGTATTTATGGTTTAATTTTAGTATGCTTCATGTTGTTCACCTTCATCTTTTAATCAAGACTATGTGGTAACTTGCTTATTTTTGAGTAAATTTTTTCCTTCATGGATACTATAATGTATCTGATACACTTTTTTTAACTGTCTTTCTGTGTGGTGTTTTTTAAGTCAGTATGATTCAAGCTAATATAATCCAAGAACCACTCTACCAGTATGTAAACGATGACAGAGTTGGTATTACACACAAAGATATACAGCAGCACAGTAACAAAACAACTCAGCAATACAAATAAAAGATGCAAGAAAGTAAAAAAAAGATTGGTTCTAGCTTTCAAGAGGCTTGAATCTCTCCCAAGGATTTCCTCCAAAATTCCACTCCTTCCTCCCCACTCCCAAGGTCCTACTCTGCCTCTGCCATCACACTGACATGCATTCCACTTGTGCCAGAGTTAGTTTTCTCCTTGTCCAATTCCTTTTCTGCCCTTTCTTTGCCTCTTCTAAAAAAGACTAATGTCTTGGTAGTTCGGGTTGGGTTATCATTTGTAAGCCCAGCACTTTTCTCCCCCTCAGTACCCTTTCTAACATAAGTCTTGACAATAGCAGACCCATCACACCATCTGTGTAATTATTTTGAATCTTCATTTACATAATGTTCTTTAAAATGTTGGTTTTTTTAAATATATAAATATATATATATATATATATATATCTGATTTATCTCATGCAATTTCTTTTTCTTGTTTGGCAGTCCAGGCAAAAAGCTCTAGCTGATCTACATCAAATGCAAACTGTGCATGTTAGTTAAATGTGCATCTACCATGTTTAGCAATTGTGTTTTTAATTAATTTTTCTCTTGCATTTTTCTAGTTGTAATTTAGAGCTCAACTAGTGCTGCTGGGGATCATGTAATCATTTGTTATTTCTCCTGTTTTTGACAGATTGAGAAGCTTAGTGACACGCAGTGCCAACCTGAGTCTCAGCTTAAATTCATAACTGAGGCATGGCTACAGGTACCCAAATGCTTTGTGGTTTCATCAAATATGGATTTGCATCTTGCTTAATCATGGAATATGAAGCCTTTATATGTATTTTGACTATGTGAGAGTAAACAGTTCTTCACAACCTGCACCACCCTCATCCTGAAGTTGCCTATTCATTGACTTTTGTACTATTTCTTGAAGCTGGTTATATGGTCAGAAGGATTTTAGCTGTTAATAAATTTTTAATCTTTTTTCCAATCCTAGTTGTATGGGGTTGTGTCATTATGCACAATTGCATGAATTCATTTGAGGGTAAAAATAAAAGGCTTTCAATCCTCTGTTTTGCAGATTGTTGAATGTAGGCGAGTACTGAAGTGGACATATGCTTATGGGTACTATTTACCAGAGCATGAGCATGCTAAAAAACAGTTCTTTGAGTACTTACAAGGTCAAATATGTCAACCTGAATTCCATTATAACTTTATTGTGCTCATTGTCATTCCCCAGTTAAATATTCTACTCTTTCTAATTTTTTTTTTTTTTCAGGTGAGGCTGAATCTGGTCTGGAGAGACTCCATCAATGCGCTGAAAAGGAATTACAGCAGTACCTTAATGCTGATGGCCCATCTAGAGAATTCAATGACTTCCGAACAAAGCTAGCTGGATTAACTAGGTATCTCTTTCAATTTGTTATGATTGTTGGTCCTCATTTGTGTTTGACTTGACATCACATAGCTTGATTTTCTGATCCGTCTGTTTTGCAGTGTGACTAGAAACTACTTTGAGAATTTGGTTAGGGCATTGGAGAATGGTCTATCTGATGTGGATAGTAATGGAGCTGCTACCAGTAAAGCAACAAGCTCAAAAAATGGTGCAGGGAGCAGCAAGGGGAGAGGTGGAAGAGGAAAGGGAAGTACTCGAAGCAGCAGTTTAAGCAGAATGACTGACGATAACACATGGTCGTGCGAACATTGTACTTATGGAAATGCCAAATCTGCCTCCACTTGCCAGATGTGTCATCAACAGCGTTGATGAAGATTTGGGCACCCTTTACAAAATCCTCTTGTCCAAGGCCAACGCACCAGAGAGCTAAAATGGAGTTGTTACTCTTGATGTCTATATATATACATATGCTGGTTATTGGCTCTTTTTTTTTTTTCGAGGTTTCTTAATGTGAACAGGATGAAGGGGGTCAACTCGCGGAAGAAAGCTTTTATTTCTTCTTGCAACCCCCCCCCCCCCCCCCCAACAATTTGATGTATATAGTTTTCTGTCTCAAAATTCACGATTGGCTTTTCTTTTGTAACTTAATATCATGCATAACGCAATGCTGAAGATGAACACAAATGTGCTTGTTTGTGTCCTTATTTCTTATTTCGGGTTTGTTTGGATTGGTAAAATATTCAAAGAAACGCATTTTTTTATAAAAGAAAAGCTTAACCCAAAGGGCCTAACTTTAAGTGCAGCTTTTGCGCCTGAATCTTGCTGCATTTGCATAGGAGCTGGTTGCTTTTCAAGGTAAATCATATGGTGAACTTCGGGCCATATGGAAAACAAAGTAACTTTATCACCTCTGGCTCAAAATGCAGCATCTCTAACGTGAAACTTCACAATAACAACCATTATGGCACAGACAGAGAGGGACTGTAGGTTGAGAAGCTTAATGTTCACTGAATTTACGTGCAATGTCAGGTGGAGCTGCTCACCCAAAGTTGATGCATGCGTTTGTATCTGATTGTGTTTATCTTCTTTCAACCCACTTTTGGACTATCCACATGCACATGGGTAGAACATAACAAAGGTAGGAGGTGGATGAAGAATTTTGGAAGCATTGTTCCCCCCACTTTCCCCTCCCCGCTTCAGCTATTAGTTATGAAATATATCATACCATGTTTCTTTTTTTGTTTTTTGTTTTAAAGATTCTTACATATTTAATGCACAAGGATTATTTTTAATTAAAAACATTAGTTTACAATTTATAAATGCATACGGTTTCTATTTCTACACATGGTATTGGTTAAGAACTGCAGATTATATTTAACCCGCGTTCAGTTCACCTAAACTTGTATCAGCCTACTCTTTATTTTTTGTGCTTATTAAATTCTCATTCCTAGGAATTTTCTGTGGTCAGATTGGGTAGTTTCAAGTACCAAATCAAATTAGACCATCAATTTCAATTTGAAAAAATGTCAAACCGTTTGGTTTGATTTTATATGTTCAATCAAATTAAACCAAATCATAAAATTATCAGTTTAGACGGTTTGATTTGAACAATGTGAGCCTATATGTGGGCTTTTGTTTTCTGAGCTCAATTTTTTTTGGTTAACTTTTCATAATTGTTCATTATAAAAACTCCAAAAAAAAGAACATTTTACTCTTAATTCAAATAACTCATAACATAAGCAACTACATACTTTTTTTTTTCTTTTTGATTAAACCGTGTGGTAAAATCTCAACATCAGTATAATTACATAGTCACTAGTATATGCCTAGGGAAGAGAGTTTCTCTAACATCCTCTACAACTAAAGAGGTATAGTCATTGGAATAAAAAAAATAAAAAATAATATACTTATTCGTTAAGCAAACAATTAATAAAAACTTATATAATAATTATTTATAATGTGTGCGTGTGTATACATATATATATATATATATATATATATATATATATATAATTTGAACGCAATTTGGTTCGATTTAACTATTTTTTAAATCACAAACCGAAATAAACTATTAAAATTAAGGGGTTATTTGTTACGTTGATTTTTAGTGCAAAAAAAAGCGTCTTTTTATTACTGTGTTTTTTTTTCGTTGTTTAGTATGGTTCACTGTAGCGATAGGAAATGGAAGCCGGCATTCTCTCTTTCTTCAAAATCCTAATATTCTTTTTCATCGCTTCATCAATGGAAAATCGGTCATGGAAAGAAAAAAGGAAGAGAAATGTCAAATTTGCCCACACTCTGTTTTCGCGTTCTAGTCCTACCGCACCTTCTATTTTACACTTTATTCTCGGTCATCTTGCACTCGTACACACATTCATATAATAAATTAAATAATAGTATCCTACAAGACTGCAATATCCTTCGACCTCGCAATATCCTTCAGCTTCTCACTGATTTGCTCTTGTTGTCTTTCTTCCTTAGATTTTGAATTGCTCACAGTCACAACAATGACGCCCAATAAGTAATATCCAACCCTTCTTGAGTCAGCATAGTAACACTAGACAATCAATCTGTAGGCGCCCGGCCTGCAGCAGGTCAATCGACCGACTTACAACAGTCGATTGACCAGTTTCCTGTAGGCCTGCCAATTGACATACCTACAGTAGGCCGGTCGATGCTGAGGTTATTAAATTAGTTAAGGGTGAAATAATAAATTATTTTTATATTTATTTTTTATTATCTTTAAAAAAATATAATAATTTTATTTTTTTTATTTCTTTTTTATTACATACTAAATAAATTTTTTTCTTTTCCTTCTCCTTTTTTCATTCTCCCTTCTTTTCTATTTTCTTATTTATTTTTCATTTATACTATTTCTTAGATACTAAACGTTACTAAGAAATATTAAATCCAATCAAACTAAACATTACTCGATTTTAATCAGTAAGAATTTTTTAAATTTAATAAGTCTTTAAATCAATCCCTGTTGGAGATGCTCTCACCGTGCGTGCAGGTCTGAGTCGAAGCTTCTGTGTTTCTACTTTCTGCGTATGAAACCTTCTCTGGCTTCACAGTTATTTTTGACTTTGACTGGGAAGTGGCAGCCTCCTCTTTTGTCGGATATAGCTCAGCTGAAAGCTTTTGATTTCTTTTATATATATACATAGACGAGTTCAAATTTCTTGTTGAATTTTGACACCCCTCACTGCCATTGACTTCTCCGCTGGGTATTCTCTCCTTTTTCCCCTTCGATTTGCCGATTTCTTTCATTTCCGTTGTTTCTTTCGTTCATTTGGTTTTAATCTTTCCCCCCTTTCCATATGAATTTATTTCCAAACTATCATTTTCAACTGTAGCAATTGTTAGTTTCGGAAGTTTCTTACTTGGAGCAAATTTTGTTCACGCTGATTACTTTTTCTATGAGCTTTGCTCTTATATGGATTTGACGGTTGTTACTGTTGGGGGTGCTTGTGGTTCCTTTGCATCTGGATACGGGGTAGTTAATCTTTTTAGCTTGAAGAGGAAAAAAAATTCATTTTTGTATCTTCCCTTGTATCAATGTGACGACCTAATGTGTTGATTGTTTGCCATTTCCAAAGGATTTTAGACATGTTCTTTTCTGTAATTTGTGGTGAATTTAATTCCTTTTCTGATTACAGTTTTGCACATTTACTTGCTTTTTGAGTTTCTCCTCAGCCTAATATATTCCATCGATTTCTAAGAAACACAGGATGCACATAGTATCTTATATTCTTTTTACTGTCATAATCTCCTGAGAATTCAAATCATTTGAGCTTTAGATAATTGTGGATTTCCTTTAGGTATTAAGTTTAAGATACGATAGCTGTTTATCCTTTTTCAGAACACTACTTCATAATACCATCTGCAATGCGTGCACCATCATTGCTTGCCCAGTGCTTGCCTGGCTTGGTGCCTCATGATCATGGAAGTCACAGCATATCTTCCATCTCTGAAAAGGATATTCAACTCCCATCAACAGCAGTGGAAATCCTCCCTTCAAAGGTAACTGCTATTTACATCTTCAGCCATCCAATACCCCAATACATAAAAAGGCCCTATTACTTTGAAATGGAGCAAATATACAAATTGGTCCCTAAAAGTACACTATTTTATTGTTTATCCCTAAAATTTAAGTATCCAATGAGTTAGTACTTATAAGTTATGGACTTAGTACAAATTAGTTTTTTTTGTAGGACTAAATTGTGTATTTACTCATCTGTGAGGGATTAGCTTAATGGTATGCAATGAGTTGATAACTTTTAGAGATTAAATATTGTAGAGTTAAATTTTCAATAACTAAACAGTTAACTCATGTATTTTTTAGGAACTACACTATTAATATAATCAATAAAGTATTTAACCAATTTGTTCTATTTGCTTATTTGTGGTTAAGAATGCTACTCAAATTTCACATTTCTTATGCTCTGCAGGCAGTTCACTCCTACAAGTACTCTGGGGAGAATGTAGACTTTCAAGGGGCCCCAATTAAGGTACATTACAATTTGGTTCATTTCTAATTTTTCATTTTCTTCAGGATGATTGTGTCCTGAATGAAATTCTTTTTCTGAGATTAATTTTGTTGTTAAATCATTTACAGCAGGAGATTGTATTCTTTCATTTTCTATTAACAAGATGGGGCTTGAATTTTGTCTTGGTCATGTCAATGTATGACAGGCATCTATGTGATAATAAATGCTAATATAGGAGCTTTCAGTTACATTTCTGTCATCTTGTGTGTATTTTCAAAATAGTGTACGCTGATGATTTTTTGATATTTCTTAACAACTGGTTGATGTATTATTTTTTAGAAGGTTTCTTATTCAAGTTTTATCATCAAGCTAAAGACTTAAGAGCAATGTTACATTGTATGCTTGTATTTCTGTTATTTTGATAGTTGATTAATGCCATCTCAAACCTCCTTGCAGGGTAGAGTTAGTGTTGCTGATATTATTGGGTTCAGTAATTCAGAGATGATATCCTCAAAACCGGAAGGTATGTACATGATATACTTTAAAAGTTGGAAATTGACGTTGGACATTTGATTTGTGTTTAGACCTGTTTATGGACCAGAAGCCAGGACAGTCTATGAACCTACCTGGTCCTCGTCCCATGCATCAGATACCCAATTAACAGAATAATGCTATTGGCTTAAAATAAGAGTTGTCTGAAAATTAGGGTGTGGGCCTCACTCTATTAGCTTTTAAACATCCAATCAATGGTTAAAAGGCTCAAACCATCCCACTCCACTTCTGAACCACCCTCCCAACAAAGCCATAAATATGTTTTAGTTTTAACTTCGTATTTCTTTTTTTATACAGTTAACTTGTGTCTTTTTATGAAAAGAATATGTTGTGGCAATTGGTCAAGCCCAAGCTTGGCACATAGAATGATAATAGGTAATGTGGGCTTGGTCGCAAGTAGACCTGTGAAAATGGGCTCGGCCTAATGGGCTGGTTCACCCTAACCCTACAAAGGAATGGGTGGGCTAATAATTTAAGGACCCATTTTGAAAAACGGCTTTTAGCCTGGCCCGTTTATGCCCTTAGAGCTTAAGTGAGTTGAGGTGGGCTGGCCCTTGTGGGCTTTTTATTTTTATTTATTTATTATATTTTAGATTTTAGTCTATTTGTTTAAAAGTTTAGTTTTATTTTTTGAGGTTTCACAGTTTTAATACCAAATTTTTTTTCATTCAAAATAATTATAGTTACATTTTAAACAAGAAAAATTGTCTATTTTAATGTTTAATATATATTTTTTTGAAGTTTAATTTAATTTTTTAAAATTTGATTGTTTCAATCTTTAGTTGTTAATATCAAATCGAGATTCGAATCTTGAATTGTTTTGCTAGATTATGAATTGTGAATCGTATTGAATAGTAAGATTTACAACTATAATAAAAAATATCATAGATATGTTATATAACATACATAAAATACTTGATTCCATAGATTTAACTCATAAATAAGTCATAAAACAAATATCATTTATAACAAACAAATAAAACAAAAGACTTATCTTAAGTCAAACATAACATAAGTCATAACACAACTATAAAAGTAATCAATCCAAGTTTAAAAAGCCTCAAAGACTAGTGGTCCTTCTATTCTTTCATCAAGAGACTCAATATCATCACTATCACTACTTTTGTCATCATCCAACATAACCATCCTTTCCTCCTCTTCCTCTTCAGTATCACCATCATCTCCAAGATCTTGCTCAATATTACCATCTTGTACTTGAATGTTTTTTCCTTTGTCCTTTCTTTCCACATTAAAATTCCGAGAACCTAAATTTTTAATATAGCATAATGTGAGTAAATGAAAACAAATTAAGAATTTTAAGGAAAGTTTATATATTGTAATTTGTAAATAAATTTTACCTCTTTCTCCTTTTAGATGATGAACCATCTTCATCAATACCAAAACACTCTTGGACATCCATCCAAGAGTTCCCTTCCATAAGACAATGCTCTTCTTGTTCAGTAATCCATTCATCGTTAGATTTAAGATCCAATAAATAAATAGGATCATATGTATTTCCCTTAGCCTCCTTTTGCTTTTGTCTAATCTCTAATTGCAAATTGTATTTGACAAATACAAAAGCATTCAACCTTTGTTGCTCTAGCCGATTCCTTATCTTGGAGTGAACATGATCAAAGACACTCCAATTCCTTTCGCATCCTGTAGCACTACAAGTGATTGCAGTTCTTTGCACTCTTCTCCATAACTATCCCACCACAAAGCTAGCAACAAAATTAAAATAAATGTGTTAATTACTCATTCAAATACATGTTTATAAATGAAATGAAGTAATTATTATTCATTAATTATTACTAGGTTTCTTTTTGTCTCTAGTTGTAACCGCTAAACTATATCCAAAAAGTCCTTTTGCCTTGTCAAATTTTTCAATTTGAAAATCAATCTTAACTCTTGTCTCAATATCAGGACACATCTTATCCAACACTTTGTACAATACAATCTTCACCTCAAGATCCGCATAAAAGTTTGCATCATAATGAAACCTACAGGGTTATAAAGAAATATAAGAATTATCATTAAATTAAATAAAAAAACTAATGCTACATAGAAATATAGTTGATCATTTTTCAAAAGAAAACTTACTTAGGATTAAGGAAATATGCCACCGCATGAAGAGGCCTATGGAGTTGATAGTCCCAACGTTTGTTAATAATCTCCCATACTTTCTTATATCTACTTTCCACATGATTGAAATTTTTTTCAATTTGTTCTTTTGCTCTATCCATGGCCTCATAGATATATCCCTTTGTCGGTTTTGAATCCCCATCCACAAGTCTAAGAACTTTTACAAGGGGAGATACACAATTCAAGCAATACTTTATAGATTTCGAAAATCTTGAGTCAGTTAAAATAATATCTTCTACAACTTTGGCTTCATCTCTAGAAACATAGGCACTCTTAGCCCATTTTTCTGATGCAAACATGGATTGAAGGGCAATCTTTTGGTCTAAGATAGACTTCATTATCAAATATGATGTAGCAAATCTTGTTATTGCTGGCCTAGCTAATTCCATACCATTAGAATAGGTTCTATACAAGTTGAGTACCCAAGTATGCCTATAAATGTAAGTGGTAATGTGTTTTGCCTTTCCAATGGTATTATGGAATACCGTTAAGCCCCCAATGTCTTCAAGAATCAAATCAAGACAATGGGCTGCACAAGGTGGCTAAAAAAGTTGTTTTCTTTTTTCCATCAATTTGGTACCCGCAGATACTAAAGCTGAGGCACTATCAGTCACTACTTGAACCACATTTTCCTCCCTAATTTCTTCTATCATTTCATCAAGCAATTCAAACATCTTCTCCCCATCTTTAATTTTATTGCTAGTACCAATAGATTACATAAAGATGGTCCCTCTAGGACAATTAACCAGAAAATTAGTAAGGGATCTACCATTTCCATCGGTCTATCCATCCGACATCAATGTACAACCAATTTTTTTCCGTTCAATTTTATATTTTTCCAAATTAGCATTCACTTGATCAACTTTTTTTTTTTTCAAATATGACACCCTTACTTCATGATAAGTTGGAGGTTTCAATCCTATACCATATTCACTAATAGATTTAATCATATTAATAAAATGGGGACTCTTGACCAAATTCAATGGCAATGCATTGCCATATATGCATCTATAAATATCCCTAACAACCAAGTCCCCTATCCTTAATCATTGCATTCATGGTTTGTTGTTTCATATTAGAGCCATTTCCCCCTTTTCCTTTTGTTACAAAGGCATCCATAGACCCTTTTTTGTGTGACTCATCATGCTCTACATTTCCTCTATCATCAAAACACTCATCAATATCATTTCCTTTATTCATATTAGCACTCAATTTTTTAAATAAATTATTTACCTCTTCCGGCACTTGTTGACACGGAGCAACTTCTTTATGTGTTTCGGCAAGATGATGCTTCATCCTATAAGCTCCTCCCCACATCACTTTAGGACAATAGTTACATTTAACATGTAACCTTGTTTCAAGAGACTTGCAATGGTCCCATGTAAAATCTTTTTTCACTTTTCTTTTTGGAGCCATTGGAACAAAAAGGACTAAAAAATATTGTGCAGAAAATTTTGAAAGAGGTTGAAGGTTGAAGAAATAAGCTCTTTTTTCTGATTTGAAAGAGGTTGAAGGTTGAAAATATGGTGTGGCTGGCGGCAGGCAGTGGGAGTATAAAGGAGAGGATTGAGGAACCAGAAGATAGGTTGACTTGAGTTGAAGATTGCAGAATAAGCTCTTTTTTCTGATTTTCTTCCTCCTGGCTAGGCGTTGTGCACTTGTGTGATGATACTGATTGATACACAATCAATATAATATTTTTTTTATTCTGATTTCTTTTGAAATCTAAATATCTGATTGATTAGATTTCCAAAAAATTACTTGATTTGTGTAAATTCGTTTTGCTCTTTTTTTCTGATTCACTAAAGTATATCTGCTTCTTTGCTGATTGAATTTGAATCAAAGTCAACTTCACCCAGACACCCACTGATGCTTTGACAAGGCCCAACCCATTAAGTGAATGACTGAATATCTCTTAGAAACTAAGACAGAAGGCCCAGCCAAGTAGCAAACTGTGCTTTAAAAAAAAAAATAGAAGATAGAAGCGTACATCGTCTTCTCGAGTGCAACGGGTCAGGAAGAACCCAACTTCGTGACCCGTCTCACCAAAGAAGCGTGAATCGCCAAAATGCTGCTATTTGCCTTTACGCTGCGATTCGCCGTTTTCGGTGCGAATCGCATGATGCCGGCTATTCAGGCCACCACACGATTCAACCTTCAGTTTGTATCGCTGCCCCTTTGAATCGAGACTACGCGCACGTCCTGAATCGTGAATTGTGTGATTTCTACAACCGAGGTTGTTATCATTAAAATAACTAAAATTATATTTTTTAAACTAAGTGAGCCTATGGCCCATGATGGGTTGGAGTGGGCTAGATCTTTTTAATCATGAATTATATAAGGGCCTGGTCCGACCCAACCTATGCTCTTCACTGGCCCTGCAGTGCTTGGGCTGGGGTGGGCCGGCCCTGCCCATTTGACAGCTCTAGTCCCAAGCCCATGAACAGATCTATTAATGGTGTTTTCTCGTGAACTAACATTGTCCAACCTGTAAACACAGCAGGATAAATGTACTGATACATCAGGAATTTTACTATGTTATAATACTTTACCTGAAACATTTACTTGGATGGAAGGTAAATGGCAAATCCATGAACTTGGCATTGTAACTATCGAAGTGGTTATAGCTACCTGCAAACACAACTTAAGTAGAAAAATAATGTCACAATAGTCTTAAATCTTGATGAGGAACATGCTTATATCTTAACTAAATTCCTATGGAAATAGTATCTTTTGTCTCCTCATCTCATTTTGAAAATTTGAAGTTATGGATAATCTACACTTGCATATATGTCAATGGAAACGTTTAGTTTTTTTCCCCTTTGGTCTCCTTATTTTACTGAATTAGGAATTATAGACTGGTGGTTTTTTAGTCTCTCTGTTCTTTAAACAGTAAAACATGAAGCACAAACACACACGCTCGTCCTTTTTTTAAGGATTTACATTGGCTTCTCATAACTTCATATCTATTATGTAGCCATATGCGAGAACTCAATGATAAAATAGAGATGTTACACAAAATAAAATTAAAAAATGTTGGTACAAAATTGGATTTTTATTTTATGTTTTCTATGGAAGTTTCTTATCAATAAAAGGACTGCTGGTATCAAATTAATTTATTATCTGAATTTGCAGGGTATTCGAAAGTCTGGGACAGTTCAATTGATCTTGTCAGTGTTCTTAAGCTTGAGATTCGTGATGGACAACTGAGCTTTAGAGGCAAAAGGGTACTTGAGGTAACCAGTCCTTTCTTAATCTTGCTACCAGACCTTGATTTGATTGTTTCCAATATTCATTGCACTATCACCTCCTCCCCCTTTTCTGAACGACTGGAACTATATGCTAATGAAATTACTCTTTTTTTTTTTTTTCGTCCCTTGGCCTTATTTTTTTTTTTTTTCTCAATCATGCTAGTATTATACTTTTTAATCATGATTCAATCAATAATCATGGTACTTTTGTTTTCTACAGCTGAGTTGCAACTATGGACTTCCCGGTATCTTTGCTTGCTTGAAGGTACTGTTAGGCATGGGCCCTCTCTTTGTGCTGGTTCTTGTGTCAGTTGTCTATATGTTTTATGGCCAGAAAAAAATATCTACCCTTTTGTTTAAAGATTAGTTTCCCTTCGCTCTTGGAAGTAAAGAAACAAAACTCTTCTAGGTAAATTACATATGTATTTAATGGCAAGGAATATAACTCAAACAGTTTAGCGATATGGAAGAAAGCTCAAACAGTCAGATGTTTGTCTCGAGTTAGTTTGAATGCTTGAATTTTATATTTCATCATTATTAATTTTGGAGTGACGTATATTGTGATCTGACTAAAATACATGGTAGGACAGGAAAATTTTGGTTCTTTGTTCTTTATTATATTGAGCCTAGACATCTAATAAAAATATAATTACTTTGAAATTTGCTTTGTCCCTACTTGGTTCTATATTTCATAGGGAGCTTCCATGGTTCACTTCCAAAATCAGAATGCAGAAACTATAAGATGCACAACAATACCTAATGTCCTTGCCAATCTTGAGCTTGCTCGTGACCGGCAGAGCCGGCAACCAGAGTCTCCCCTGACTCCTTCAAGACAGATTCTATCACCATCAGTTCACTTTTATGCTGGGGGTTGGGAAGAACTGCCTGCTGTGTTGTCCGTTGTGAAAAATGATGGGTATGAAGTGACACCTGGAATGAGTTTGAGCTTATCTGAAGAGGATTTTTTGGATGGATGCAGTAGCCAAGATGGTAGCATTATAGGAAATGAATCTTCTTCAAGGCGATCTAGGAAGCTCTCAGGAAGCCGTGCATGGGAAAGAGCTAGTGAGGCAGATCAGGGAGAGGGTGGCTATGATGTTATTTTAATGACAGAGATTCCATACTCCGTTAGCTCTTTGAAGAAGTTGTATGCACTTATTAAGAAGGTGTGGTTCTTTATACTGAGTTCTATATTTATTGGTAAATATAATAACCATGGCATTGCCAGGATTCAGAAAGCTCCTTTTGCCTCTTGTACCTGCATTATTGTATTTGAGTTATAACTGATCTATAAAATAGCTGATTTTAAAATTCCTGATATTTTTCATTCGTATCAGTGCTTGAGGCCTCCATATGGAGTGGTATATCTAGCTACAAAGAAGAACAATATAGGCTTCAACAATGGAGTACGTCAGCTAAGAAGTCTGATAGATGAGGAGGGCACTCTTGGCGCTCATTTAGTCAAGGATTGGGTTGACAGAGACATTTGGAAGTTCTTTCACAAGTGAACAAGGATTTTCCAACTCCAGCAAGAGATTTTCTGTATGTAATGACGTCTTCCCTTATCCTTATTTGTAAATCATAGAAATTCCTTGGTTTTTTATTAAAATGGATAAACGTTCTCCATTTTTCTCTTAGCAAGTAATAATTGAGGTCAGAATTTGGAAGACCAGTCATCTATAGTGCTGATCTGAGCTGTCTGCCTCATGTAATTCTTTTACACAGTAATTTTGGTTTTAAAATATCTTATTAGAGTTGTAAATCAAAACATTATGTTGAAATGAATAAATCTTTTAAGTACACTAATTTTATATTCAGTTAACCTCATCAGCTTGGCTTTATCAGCTTGCAAAGTGCGTTCAAATGGCTGTACGGAGCCGTGCTAACTAGAATCCCTCACCACTAAATCATAATTTTGACACGCTCCTGATTAAAGCTAGATATGAAATTCAAGTTTATTTAGATCTGTTATTTCCTCTCCAGATAACGCAGTTTAACTTATGTTGGAAGATATTTTTTTATAACATAACTTTTTAAATAAAATAATGCGCTTTTTAAACTTTAAATAGAATTTCCCCCGGTATTTACAGGACAATCCTCCTGTACTAAATCTGCTCTTTCTTATCAAAAATTAAAATGACGTTGAGATCAGCATCGTATAGTTTGCTTGCATTATAAATCGGGCTTCGCCAATAATGTTGTCAAAACATGCCGGAGCCCATGGGGCATGGGCTGGTTGTAACCGCTCATATTGAGCAGGCTAGGATTTACATTTAAATGGACCTAGGGTGGTAAGCCTAGGCTAACTTGTTCTTTCTCCTTTTTCTTTTTTTTTGGAGAAAATAGTACTTTGTATACTTAATATTTATATTTATTTTTGTTTATATTCATAAGGTTTATTTTTTTTTGTTTATATTTTATATATTTTATTTTTTTGTTAGATATATCTTATTTTTTTAATATCGTCGTATAACGTTCTATTCGACAGTTTATTTAACTAACTTATAAGTTTGTTAAAAGTGTTTAGTAAACGAGTTTATTTTAGTAATTTATAACTTATTCTGATTAAGTAGCTTATAGTTTATAGTTTATAACTTATGTATTTTTCTTTCTTTTTTACCCTTATTATTCTATAAAAATATTCGTTATATTTTTCATATTTATTATATCCTTATATATAAATATATAATATATATAAATATAATGAAATATGTAAATATATTTTATTATATATAGTAAAATATAATAATACATATAAATATATTATATATATAAAAATATATTATTCATATATAAAATATAATAAAATATATAAATATATATTTTTAATAAATTATATATATATAATAATTTAAATTAATTTAATTAAAAATAAAAATGATATATTTATTTATATTATTTTAGAATTAAAAGATATTTATCCTTTTATATCATTTTACACTTTTCAACTATTTCAACAGCTATTTTTATCAAATACCTCTAATTCAATAAACTAACTTATAAATTATCACCTATCTGTTATAAGCTAAAAATTAACTTATAAGCTATTAGCTAATTTATAAGTTATCCGCTAATTTATAAACTATTTTGTCAAACTGAGCTCAAGTTAAAGAAAAATGCTAACTAAGCTCTCACGTAACAAAATTTTTCTGTCACATTACTTGTTACGTAGACTCATCCCTTAAAATTACAAAAATATCTTTAATAATAATTTATTAAAAAAAACTGAAGCTTCTCTCTCACGGTGCATATACCTTCTCGGAGAGGCGCTAGGCATATACCTTCCCTCCTGACTCGAAAACATCATCACATTAACTTCAACCACTTCAATTCAAATACTAAATACAACAATATTTCTCTGCCTTTCTTCTTTTCCTTCACTTAATCGGAATTGCTCTCCATACTCTCCATGGCCTTCAACCCTTTGGGTCTCTACATCAGAAACCAAAACCCCCCATTAAAGTCTGCATCATCAAACATAAGAAACAGAGCGAGAGAGAGAAGAGAGGGGGGGTTCCAAATCCATCTAACCACAACAATATCTTATCTTCTTGTTACTTTTCTTCTCCCTAACTTCGTATCTCTCTTGGCACATATCTGTCAACCATGCTCCAAGACTCACCAACTGCAACCCCACCAAATAAATCCACAAAACAAATGATCAAACTCAATTCAAGAAAAGAAAAAAACCCAGAACAGAAAATTTAAATTAGATTTTTTTTCATTAAAAAAAAATCCCTCTTTGGTTCTTTCCCAACTTCTGATTTTTTGATGAAAGGAATTGGGGTTCGAAAAGGAATTTTTTTTTTTGGTTGAAGAAGATACTCACAAGTAAGCTTCTTTGGATGATCTTGGCTCTCTTCTT
Source organism: Biancaea sappan (assembly GCA_037074585.1). Classification (NCBI taxonomy): domain Eukaryota; kingdom Viridiplantae; phylum Streptophyta; class Magnoliopsida; order Fabales; family Fabaceae; genus Biancaea; species Biancaea sappan. The sequence continues at coordinate 659,256 of CM073501.1, read as the reverse complement.
GGGTCTTTGAGGAAGCTTGCATCCTTTCATGGCTAGAAAGTCTTCCTCTTTCTCTTTGCTGAAGAGGGAGATGTACAATTTTGGCCACACAAGGGCTCCCTACTCTTCGTTATTCCCATCGCCTGAGACTTTTCCGATCTCATCTGCAACTGTCGATCCCCTGGTTGTGTACTACCTATCCTCTTTCTCCGGTGATTCCGATTTCTGATTCTTCCCGGCGGCAGACCGCAGCGTCTCTCTGTTTTTAAGTCAGGAGGAAAGGTATATGCCTAGAGTTGTTTCTCCTCCTTCCCAGAGATAGATTAGCGAGAGGAGAAAAAGACGCAGAGAAAGAGAAAGACGCTCGGAGAGAGAACCTTGACTTTTTTTTGAGAAAATTACACTTTACCCCTAAGTTTTTTTCTATGTGTAAAAAACTCCCTAAAGTTTCAAGCTCAAAAAAAGACTCCCTTAACTTTCATTCCTTACAAAAAACTCCCTCCCGTTAATTGACTGTCAGTTAAATGCTGACGTGAACAACTAGAATGTTGACATGTCGCTAATAAATTTTACAACTCACATGTCACGTCACCATTTTTTTTCTTACAGATGCCACGTCATCAACCTCCATTCATGAATAACTATAGAAGTCCAAAAGCATGAGTCTGTATCCACTGCTCATTTTTAAGGATGAGCACGGTGCTTATACCTCAACGATTTTTACCGTTGCTAAAACTTTTAACAACATTAAAAATTGTTGCTATAACTTTTAGCAACAGTAAAAATTGTTGTTAAAGGTGGAATGAGCACCATGCTCATCCTAAAGATGAGCAACGAATCCACACTCCAAAGCATAATCTACCTGTTCGGCCCAAAGCTTCCATCTCCATCATCCGACGACTGCGTTATTTGCTAAGTCCGCACCGGCGTCTTCAGTCCTTCTCTGCCCCGACCATTATCTTCAACCCACATTGTTTGGTATTTTGTGTTTTTTAAAACCAAAAAACCAAACCAAATGGAGGAAGCGTAAGAGGAAACCCCAAATCAATAGGAGACCCCAATGGCAAAGACGACTACCTCGAGCACGAGGATGATTTCAAGGACCAATTCCAACACCCTAACCCTCAACCTGTTTCAAATTCTCAAGCGTAGCTCGACATCGAGGTCTTGTCTAACGATGGAGTCCAAATTTCACAGTTCCTTAAAGTGAATAGGCGCACTGTTAATCTGCCTCATACATGTCATGGCAATTATGGCTTTAGAGTGAGCCAACTAGTCTGGAGACAACAAGGGTCAATTGTAGAATTCGCCATTTTTGGAGAATGTGTTGCATGGGTAGCTTCAGGCATTGTTAAGCGATTTGGGAGTAGGGTTCTTGTTGTTCCAATATATCAGGTCTGCACTTCCTCCTCCCTTTCTTTCTTTGTATTTGAAATTCTGGATTAATTTGCTTTTAGTTGTTGCTGGTTTACTTTATCAGTCACTATCTATTTCTGATCTACACAAAAATGGATGCTATTTAAGTCACCTATCCCACCAGTGTTGTTGCCAGCCCACATTTTCTTAGTTTTCTCCTTTATTGGAAATTTGAAGATAATGGTGGGGGCGGAGGCAGAAGGGCTGTTGGAGACGACGGTACGGACTTAGCAAATAACGCGGCTGTCGAATGATGGAGATGGAAGCTTTAGGTCAGGTAGATTATGCTTTTAGAGTTCTATGGTTGTTCATGAGTGGGCATCGAAAAAAAAATGATAACATGGCATATGAGTTGTAAAATTTATTGGTGACATAGCAGGGTTCTAGTCCAAGTCAGTGTTGAACTGACAGTCAACTAACAGTTAACTAATGTAAAGGGGTTTTCTACACGAGATGAAAGTTAAGGAGGGTCTTTTGTTGAGTTTGAAATTTCAAGGGGGCTTTTTGCACACAAAGAAAAGTTTAGGGAGGTAAAGTGTAATTTTTCTTTTTTAATTATTATTAAGGATATTTTCGTAATTTCAAGGGAGGCTACGTGGGAAGTGATGTGGCAGAAGAATTTTGTCATGTGGGATTCTAATTAGCATTTTTCGTTAACTTATTTGATGGTATTAAAAAATGACATATCTGACAAAAAATGAAACATATGGGACATAAACGGATAAAAACAAATGTTAAGGGCATAAACGAAAATCAGTGTAAACGTTAGGAATATAAAGTACTCATTTTTTTAGTTATTTGTTTAGTGTAACCACTTGTTGATATTTTCCCTCTCGTCATGAGAGTTTCTCTTATAATCTATCGTCCTCTCACTCTTTCTCTTACAATCTCTCGTCTTGCTCGTTCGTGCAACCAATCTGATATGATGTGTGTTGCTTCCTCTTCTTTATTTTTCTCCCAAAAAAATGTTAATGCTTGATTCTGCTACTTGATAATATGATTATATTGTATATATTTTTTGACTCTTAATTCTAATATAAATAATGATATTGCCACAAGTTTCATTACTATCATGCTATAAATCTTTCTCATTTTATTCAAATTTTTTTATGCAAGTTTATTTTTTGAGATGGATTAAGCCTTAAGAGTACCTTTAAACCAATTTAATCTAAAAATAATTATAGCATGGTTTGATGAATCCTTTTTTGGGTGGGTGTAAGACAAAAGATAAGGTAACCTCACCCAAGAAGGGGTGAATTGGGTGTTATAAAAAATTGAGTAATTTTCAAAAAAAATTTTCAACAATATTTCTAATGGTGGTAAGTTTAAAAGAAGATAGCTCAACTAACAATTATCTCTCTTGAAATAAATTTCGGAATGTAATCTATACAATAATTAATTAATACTTGAGATAGAAATCAAACATAAAAATAGAGCACTAATTAATCAACTTTAAATATTAGGAGAGTAGGGATAAAGCAAGCAAATTCAAAGATTTATCTTGATTCAACTTCAATCCCAACCCTTTGTCCAGTCCTCAAGAACAACCGCTTGAGATTTTCTAATACCTGTACAAGTTTGAACCGGGTAATTGTGAGTCACTACAACAAAGAATTTTTTCAATCTGGGCTTCTCTCAACCTTTACAGTGTTTTTCCTCAAACACTCTTTCAAGGAAGCACTTTCCTTGAGAATACAACTCAGAAAGCTGAAAAAAGAATACAAGGATAAACTCTCTCTTAGAGTAGAAATACAAGATGAAGCTCTAATAATTCAAATGATAGAGTATAAGCAAATATTGGCTCAATGATACTTGTATCTCTCACAAATATGATGAAACAAGTTTGATATCACATTGTGGCATTTAGTTCTTCCTAAAACCATATATCTAAGGTCATATATATGCTTCATTGAAATATAGCCATTATATGACCGTTATACAATATTTTTCAAAGTTATGTCTAATTTGAAAATTCATAACGTTCTCATTTAAAATCCATTTTAAGCAAATAATATACCGTTAGAAAGCTAATCAAGTCTAGTTTAATATGCAACAAGTTTCATTAAAAAAATTCCTCACCGTTTATGAGATATGATCAAAATATTGAGCAAAGATCGGAAGCTATTATATGACCGTTATACAATATATTTCAAACTTGGGTCAACTTTAAAATTTTATAACATTCACATTTGAAGCCATATTTAAGCAAACAATATACCTTTGGAAAGGTGATTGAGTTATGTTTGAGATTGTCACATCCCAGAAAAAGTGTGATCGGCATGTTAGTGGGTTTCCCTTCCATCGTGAATCAAAAGGCACATAATACGATAAATTTTAACACCATACATTTCTAATTTTATGTCTATGTTGGTTCTAATGATAAAACTAAATTATCATTCTGTTAGTGAGCATAATTATATTGTAATATTTTCAAATCCAAACAGTAATATGAATTTAGTTTCTATACAATAAAACCGCGAGCGGTACAGTACAATATCATATTCCACATAGCTCATCCACAACATCCTAGGAGGCTTATGTGATCACAGAGCAACTTCTAAAGTTTACAAACGGATACAGTACAAGGGCCAACCCAAAAATTACAAGGGAAACGGAAGAGATGGACTCGTTACTGTCCTGGAGAGTCCTCTGCTTCAGCTACCGACTCTGAAGCTTTTTAAAAAAAGCAGGATGAGTAATAGAATACTCAGTGAATGGATAATATTATTTATCACAATAAATCACCTTTTAATTCTATAAGGATATCAACGAATTTATAATTACATCAATTATAAATGATAAGCACAACGTAATGCATGCAGTGCGTAATACAAGTGACGTACCAACCGGGTCGTCCACGGTACCAGTGGATCGTTGCTCGCGGCCCTCTGGCCGCATCCGCCCTTATTTCTCTATAAAAAGATATATCCATCCTTATGACTCCTCTAATTCTCTCATGGGGTGCATCACCAAGAAAATCATCATAATAACTCTCAGTTGTTACACAGGCATTTACAGACTTTCAACAAAACAACATCAGTAATAACGTCATCCTCAAATACAAGGAACAAAATTTTCTTAAAACGAACACATCGCACATTGTTTAGACTCATTCACAATTTCCTCATGATACCTGTGATATTACAAAAAAAAAATGTAGATAAGACAATGTTACCGTACTCACCTCGATTATGGTATTAACTACCTTAGTTCTTTGCAGCTAACTTATAGGGTTGCTAGGAAATAACTTCCAAAGATTTCCTAGTACGCAATAAGACAACAATTAAAGAGTACATTAGAGTTGGAACTTGCAGTAAGAAGAACAGAGCATATAGATTATCCTAATAAGGAAGTTTTACTATAGAGATTCTACAGAATTTCTTTATGGTATTTAGCCATTAAGTAGCAGCAGATTTTATAGACCTTGCTTTGTTTGCTATCTAAACTGCTAGCTGTTTTACAAAATTATTCAATCGGTATACTGTCCAACACTACTACCCTAAAGTGTAGAAAATATAATAGTTCAAGACATAGTGTAACTATCTCAGAAGTAATTTAACCTAAAACTCTTTCTTTTCTTCCTCTCCATCCTTTCTATGAAGAAATACTTCTAAAAATCTCATAATTCAAGAATTATAGCATACTAAACCAAAATTTCTACATTCTTCTTGCCTAGGGTTTTAGCTTAGGAGAAGAAGAATTGAAGGGAAGGAAGATGAATTTCAAATAGCTCAAAGCTTATTTACCTTGTGTCTTCTACTAGAATTAGAAGAAACTTAGATGAATCTTCAGTTGCCAAAGAAGGGAAACATCCAGTATGAACATGGAAGAAGAAAACCAGAAGAAAAATGAGAAGAAAATGTCCAGCTTTGGTATTTATAGGATTTTCACGATCTGGCGCCTGGGGCACCATGTTCAGAACTCAGACAGAGAGTTTGGGGGTTGGCACCTGAGGTGCCACCCATTTGGTGGCAGACCGAGAGTTAAGGTTCTGGAGCCTGAGGTGCCCTACATGGTGCCTGGGCACCATCCACCTGATTTGCTTCCCTATGAATTACTTTGGGTCCAAACACAATCCTATACAACTATTTAACCCATATAGTAATAACTCAGTCATAAAAATCTTAAATTAAGCTGTTTTAAACCGACTATGAAAGCATGGAAGTTCACACAAGAAAATATAACAATTTCAACAGTTAACACAATGCAAAAATATTATACTCTAAAGGGCAAAATACTACAGAGATATATGACCGAAATACTAACTGAAGGCCAGAAAGAGTAAGTTTACTGATGCTACCAGTCAACTTGTAGTTTTTATATTTAATTTAAAAATTTATAACTATCTCATTTAAACTCTATTTTAAATAAATAATATAGGAAAAAATGCACTTTACGACCTAAACTTTTCCTTATGTGCAAAAAAACCCCTGAAGTTTCAAATTTAGCAAAATACCCCTTTTAACTTTCATTCTGTGCAGAAAACCCCCTCCCTGTTAGTTTACCGTCAGTTTAACGCTAACGTAAATTGGGACATGTGCCATGTCACCAATAAATTTACACATCATATGCCATGTCACTAGGTTTTTTTATAGATCAAATGCCACATAAAATTAAAAGGAGACATTATCTCTCCTAGTCAGTGTTAAGTTCTCAAGTTAACACTAATTTGGTACTTTTTATTTAATGATTTTACCTTCAATTTACCTAAACATGTTTACTCTGAAATGATTTTTGTCCTCTTAATCACCTCTTGAACTTTAAAGGCTTTTTGCATATTTCTTATCTTAAATCCCAATTTTTACTATTGATTTGTGCTATTTTTGTGAATCATATACAAGGTCAAAAGTTGGGAGTCAATTGAGGAAAGGGAGCCTTAGAGTTGCTGAGTAAAGAAGCCAAAGAAGCTAAGAATGAAAATCCTTGCTAATGTCATGTTTCTGCCACTCACCGCTGCAGCGGTGAGTTCTTACCGCTACAGCGGTAGTCCATCCGCTGCTTCCCTCAGCAATGCGCTGAAGATTTTCATAGTTTATGTTTTTCTGCCTTCTACCATTGCAGCGGTGAAATATTCCCCCTGCAGCGGTGGAGCCCAAAATTAGCACAATTGAATCTGCATTATCCCGCTGCAGCGGTGAATTCATACGGCTGTAGTGGCGGAACCAAAAAGTCAGCTTTTCAGAAAGGCTTTAAATAGCTTCCTAGGTTATTTTCAAAGGGGATTCTGATCCGAGGAGGAGGAGGAACGCCGTCTTTGCTAAGCATAGAAGAGGGAACTCAACTTTGAAGGCTTAGGGGGCTCAAATCATCCTTCCGAAATCAGATTCATGACTTTCTTCATTCTTATTTCTGATTGTTCTTTTTTATTTTTCATGAGTAGCTAATTTTTCCATCCAGGGTTACTATGAACTTGACCCTAGAATAGATTTTGTTTCCTCTCATGTAATTACAACTCTAATTCAATCAATATATGTTTTCTTATTCATTTTACTGCTGCATATGGTGGAACTGATCAATCTATTTATATGCTTGCTGCTCTTATCAATCTCAGGAGAGGGAGGTGAGAGTAGAGCACTGAGTAGGGAAGACGAGTGTACGAACCTTAACCTAAGTATTTTCACTTGTTAGCTAATAGGAATATTAGCTGATCTCGTTTAATCAAGCTAGGTTGGTTGTGTTAGGCTTAACCCACACAAGGAATTGCGTAGGTGTTTAGCATCTTAATTGAAATTTGGGAGAATTCATTTAAGTTATTAAAATAACTTAGGATTAACTTATATGGTTGATTAAGTTGCGAGTGCAAGAGAGGGGATTTACGATTTCTATGACGGGGAAGAGGGATTAGTAACCCTAGGCTTTTAATTTAAATCAATTTCATCAGTCTTTGCATTGTTTACTGTCATTAAAAGAAAATTTATAAAAATTTACTGTCATAGCTTGTTTTAATTGTCAGTTCTTCATTAGAGCTGTCTTCAATCCAATTGATTCGTCTGAATAATTCAATTAAATTTCTTGGGTACTTAGTCACTTAGTCCTCGTGGGAATGATACTTTTATTGTCACATCCCAAAAATTGAGCATGTGAAAAGATACTACTCATTTGATAAAATTCTCAAACATACATTATTTACATATATTCTGTAAGGTTTTACATTCAACCTTAATCATTCATTGCATACTACAGAAGTATATTCATCTGATAAGCAAATATAGACATACATAGTCTGATATTTCTATCTCATCGCAAGCCTAGGAGACCTATAGTAAGTACAGAGCGTTCCTAGTATCCACATTAATAAGTACTGGTATCCCACCAGACAGAAATAGAGGATAATTCCAAAGGGCTTCTATTCTTCAAACGGATACTCTTGTTCTTTGTTTTCTGTATCTGAAAAAAATAATCATAGGGAGTGTGAGTTTATTTAAAAACTCAGTAAGTAAATAACTGTACTATATAAAATATCAAAAGTACAAATACCACATTTACTCATATATTTAATTGTCTTATACATCGAGTAGTATGAGACTCTAACCCTTTCAAACTCATGAATAAGATTTCATAGATATGCACTGAGTAGTATGGGACTTTAACCCTTTCAAACTCGTGTATGAGCTTTCTTAGATATACACCGAGTAGTATGGGACTTTAACCCTTTCAACTCGTGTATAGGTTTCATAGATATGCACTGAGTAGTATGGGACTTTAACCCTTTCAAACTCGTGTATGAGCTTTCTTAGATATACACCGAGTAGTATGGGACTTTAACCCTTTCAACTCGTGTATAGGTTTCATAGATATGCACTGAGTAGTATGGGACTTTAATCCTTTCAAACTCGTGTATGAGCTTTCTTAGATATACACCGAGTAGTATGGGACTTTAACCCTTTCAAACTCGTGTATGAGCTTTCTTAGATATACACCGAGTAGTATGGAACTTTAACCCTTTCAAACTCGTGTATTAGATCCCGTAGATCTTTACTCATTGACAAGATAGTGAGAATTTATCACATAATACAATTGTCATGAAATAAAATAATTTCTACATACTCTTATTTCTACCGATCATCATATACTCCCATATGAAAATTGATTGCTTATTATCCAAATAATATTGTAAATGAGACTTATATTGTACTTTGACTAGTAATATCAAATTAGCTGAGCAAGGTTATTCACTCACCTTGATGTTTGTCCAAGTTTACCTTGTTCCACACTAGAATTTGTGTAGGAAAATTTCCTAGTAAAATATATTACAAGGAAACATAAGAAAGGAAACAAAATCACGAAAATACGCAAAATTTTCTGATTGCTACAGTAACGATTTGCTACAGTAACGGTTCGCTACAGTGTCGGTTCGCTACAGTACCGTTGACTGCTACAGTTCCGTTGACTGCCGACACTACAGTAACTGCTACAGTACCCGAAGAAAATTTTTCAGATTTTTTTTTCGAAATTTCTGGTCGCTACAGTAACTCGATTTTTGCAGAAGTTTTTGCAGAAATTTCTAACAATTTCATCCTTTCCTTTCTTGTTTCAAAACCAGAATTTCAACTCTTTTAACCGATTATAACTCAAATATAACTTCTAAAACAACTGAGATTCATGAATTATCATCAAAATCTTCAAGAACAAAACCTCCTCTGATCTTCTACATAAACTGAAATTTGAGGAAAATAATGAGATTAAAGCTTACCTTTGATCCTTACAAAGCTTTTGAACCGAACAAATAATCAAAACTCTGAAGATCAAGGAAAGGATTTGAGAAAAGGATGAAGAAACGAGAGAAAACAAAGTCACTGTTCACTTCTCAGCTTTTTTCCTTCTGCGTGAAAATGAGAGGGTACTATTGAAACTTTATATTAAATATTTCTAATGGGTTATTCAATAACCCATGGGTATCAATAACCCAACATCCAAACCCATCCAGTCAATTTACAATAAATGGACTAATTGACCATTCTGAAACCACTTTTTCATGAATTTCATCATTCTTAGAATATATCCCACATTGTGCAAATATTTAGTCCAGTCATTTAACTCAATTTTCATAAATAATATTCAAAGAGAACAATTAAATATGAAAATTAAAAATGACCAAAATAAATAACTAAAGTAACGTTGTAGAATTCTAAAATACTCTTAAGCGAATTATATTCTGAAATTAACGGGTATTACATTTATTCTTAAATCACTATATTACTTGAGCGATTGGTACACTTGCCAATTCGTCTAACAAGTTTTTGACGCCGTTGCCGGGGACTAAGATTTGTGCTAATATTCAAAGAAATTTGAAAGTGTTAGCTTGGACGCTTCTTTGTTTTATTTTCTATTTTGTCTTGATTTCTTTCATTTTTCTCTTTACTGTTCTATTTGAGTATTTAATCATTTAAGCTTTTCTTGTGTCAATTTATTTTTAGCTGTATTTTTCATTGTTAACTGGTGTTTCTTATTGTGTATGTGGCCGACATTGGACGATCCACCTTGAACAAGCATCGGTAAAGTCTGGCTGAAGACTATAAACTTAGCGCTCTTAGGAGGCAACGCAAGTTTCCTTGCTTTCTTAGTTTTAATTGTTTTGTTTTTGTTTTGTTGTTTCTTGGTTTTTAATAGTTTTTATTACTTTGCTGTGAATTTGAGGTTGTGTTGGTGTGAACTTTGTTTCCTCGGGACTTGATGTTGCTGTGATGGATTTTGAGATTGTATTGAACTTATGATGATGCACAGTTGTTGGATAGCAATTTCAATTTTTGGCCTGTTTTATTGTGATGATGATATTGTGCTGTCAATGTTGAATATTGCTGCTATTTGTTGTCTGTGTGTTAAGAGAGAAAAATGGATGCTTGCATTCTCATGTTTTAAACCCTCCTTAGCTCATTGAGGACAATGTGTGATTTAGGTTTGGGGGAGAGGTTTATTGTGAGATATATATGCATATGCATATTTTTCTGTGAGAGAAGAGCTGAAATGTTTGCCTTTGTTTCCTAGTAGTGCTCAGCAAATTAGAAAAATTTTGAAAATTTGTTAATTTCTTCTGTGCAAGTGAAGTTAAGTCATTTATTTTCAAAATTATGAAGGAATCTTTGAATCTAATGCTAGGGAATTTCTTATAGATGTCGCCTTGTTTTTATTCAAGCAGCAATAGGAAGTTTTTACAATTAATTTTTCTTTCTAAGAACTCCTTAATCTTAAAAATGGTTTATAATTTCTTGAATTGGAGAATAGTGGAAAAATATCAAAAGTTCAATAAAGGGATAGCTAAAAAAGTTTAATAAGGGGATAGCTAAAAAGTGCAATAAGGGGACATGCTTCAAAAAAAAAAAGAGGAAAAGAAAATAGAGCTAGTTTTTGGTAAAGCTAAGCCCTTGAGAACAAAAATAAAGTGAAGCCCTTGAGAAAAATAGTAAATTAATCACTAAACTCTAATTTAGGTTTTAATAAACTATTTGAGGATGAAAAGGAATGTTTTTGGTGTGAAACTCTAATTGTTTAAATTTCTATACTGCTTGGGTTGAATTAGTAACTCTTAAGAAAATTATGCTAACTACATATTCAAAGATTTTTTCTATTTCAACCGATGTGATAAAACTTAACTTGTTAAATCGATTGTATTTTAAATTAATTCTGTTTGCTGGGGCACATCTTGGAAACCTTGGTATTTTGTTTTGTAAGTTGTTAAGAGGCCTTTGCTTGAGGACAAGCAAAATTTTAGGTTTGGGGGAGTGTTAAGTTCTCAAGTTAACACTAATTTGGTACTTTTTATTTAATGATTTTACCTTCAATTTACCTAAACATGTTTACTCTGAAATGATTTTTGTCCTCTTAATCACCTCTTGAACTTTAAAGACTTTTTGCATATTTCTTATCTTAAATCCCAATTTTTACTATTGATTTGTGCCATTTTTGTGAATCTTATGCAAGGTCAAAAGTTGGGAGTCAATTGAGGAAAGGAAGCCTTAGAGTTGCTAAGTAAAGAAGCCAAAGAAGCTAAGAATGGAAATCCTTGCTAATGTCATGTTTCTGCCACTCACCGCTGCAGCGGTGAGTTCTTACCGCTGCAACGGTAGTCCATCCGCTGCTTCCCTCAGCGATGCGCTGAAGATTTTCGTAGTTTATGTTTTTCTATCTTCCACCGCTGCAGCGGTGAAATATTCTCCCTGCAGCGGTGGAGCCCAAAATCAGCACAATTGAATCTGCATTATCCCGCTGCAGCGGTGAATTCATACCGGTGAATTCGTACAGCTACAACGGCGGAACCAAAAAGTCAGCTTTTCAGAAATGCTTTAAATAGCTTCCTAGGTTATTTTCAAAGAGGATTTTGATCCGAGGAGGAGGAGGAACGCCGTCTTTGCTAAGCATAGAAGAGGGAACTCAACTTTGAAGGCTTGGGGGGCTCAAATCATCCTTCTGAAATCAGATTCATGACTTTCTTCATTCTTATTTCTGATTGTTCTTTTTTATTTTTCATGAGTAGCTAATTTTTCCATCTAGGGTTACTATGAACTCGACCCTAGAATAGATTTTGTTTCCTTTCATGTAATTACAACTCTAATTCAATCAATATATGTTTTCTTATTCATTTTACTGATGCATATAGTGGAACTGATCAATCTATTTATGCTTGCTGCTCTTATCAATCTTGGGAGAGAGATGTGAGAGTAAAGCACTGAGTAGGGAAGACGAGTGTACGAACCTTAACCTAAGTGTTTTCATTTGTTAGCTAATAGGAATATTAGCTGATCTCGTTTAATCAAGCTAGGTTGGTTGTGTTAGGCTTAACCCACACAAGGAATTGCGTAGGTGTTTAGCATCTTAATTGAAATTCGGAAGAATTCATTTAAGTTATTAGAATAACTTAGGATTAACTTATATGGTTGATTAAGTTGCGAGTGCAAGAGAGGGGATTTACGATTTCTATGACGGGGAAGAGGGATTAGTAACCCTAGGCTTTTAATTTAAATCAATTTCATCAGTCTTTGCATTGTTTACTGTCATTAAAAGAAAATTTATAAAAATTTACTGTCATAGCTTGCTTTAATTGTCAGTTCTTCATTAGAGCTGTCTTCAATCCAATTGATTCGTCTGAATAATTCAATTAAATTTCTTGGGTACTTAGTCGCTTAGTCCTCGTGGGAACGATACTTTTACTCTTAAATCACTATATTACTTGAGCGATTGGTACACTTTCCAATTCGTCTAACAAGTTTTTGCCCCAAATATGCAAGGCTAAAGCTTCAATATGGAAACCCAACCCCAATTTACACCTATGTTCTTTGTTGAATTTGGTCATCCAATTTTAGAAAACAAGAATCAAACAGAGTTCGTATTGGATCTGAATTGCGAGCTAGAAGGATCACCAAGAAGAGTAAAGAGTTTAATGGAGTTCAACAAGTCATGGCAGAACGTGAAGCAATTTGGAATCAAAGAAATTGAAGTGAATGAATTATCTCGACGCCTTTCCCCTTCCACTTGGTTTCGGCCGCCTTCCCATTTCCTCATCTTCATTTGATCCAGTCACCACTCCAGGAGGTTTTTGATTATTCTTTTTAGCGAGCTCAGCCTCTTCCTCTATACATAAAGGAGTGTGGACACGAGAAGAGGACTCTTTGGATTTTGAGCATGAATTTCAGGATTTTTGGGGAGATTGGAAAGAGGGGCTTGATGGAGTGTTGCATCGATCTTGGTTGATATGTAATTATTTTGTTTTGCTTTGTTTTGAATTCTATCCTACTTTGTTCTTGTTTGATCAATCTACTATCTTTTTTCATTTTTGACGGAGTGTTGCATCAGTCATTCCTGCTTGCTTTCTTTTCTTCTGATATGTTTGTGTCTCTTATGCGTTTTGTTCTGCACTAATCATGCTAAATCGAGCTTGTCTTGTAAGGGGCAATCCATTCCTTTACCGATCAGTTTGTTGTTCTTAATATGTTCCCTATCCATGAAATTGAAGCATTATTAGTTTGCTTTGAGCAGAAATTTATTCTTGGGATTTGATTTATGAAATCGAAATGCTATTTTTCTTTAGGAGTAAATATGTTTTTGTAGCTTGATCTGTCCTTGTATCCATAAAACTGAGATGCTTTTCCTTACTTTGAGTTCAATCCTCTTTTCTTCTCTCTTGAAATTCTTCAATCTGGATTCTTGAATTAGACCAAGAAGCCGTTTAAAAGTCGTTTTGCAAAACGAGTTCGAGGACCCGGAGAAGTGCTTCGTGAGAAGGGTGCAGATATTTGATAATACCCCATCGGAGCCGATGCCTGGTGCGATGAAGATGAAGCTGTTGGAGAGCCTGAACAAGATACTGGGAATGAGGATCATGAGCGAATAAGAGAGATGACATGGGGAAGAGAACAGTATTATTCCTGATTGAAGCTTCAACCTTGCTTCTTTAAGGCTGAGTAAGAGAGATGACGTGGCATTTTAATTTTATATGGCATTTGATCTATAAAAAAATTTGGTGACATAGCATATGAGGTGTAAATTTATTGGTGACGTGGCACGGGTCCTAGTCCACGTCAGCATTAAACTGACTGTCAACTAATGGGAGGGGGTTTTCTGCACAGAATGAAAGTTAAGGGGGTATTTTGCTGAGTTTGAAACTTTAGGAGGTTTCTTTGCACATAAAGAAAAGTTTAGGGAGGTAAACTGTATTTTTTTCAATAATATATTGTTGGAAAGTTCTTTAAGTCTATTTATGAAAGGAGATAAGATTCTTGAAAAACCAATTTTTCATTTAGGAGATATGATGAAAATAGTGACCAAATGTCAGAATTCAAATTTTGTAAAAATTCATATCTCACTATCTTTTTAATTTAAAACATATGATGCTTGTTCAAAATGTATTGAGCCAATAAATTCTAAATCACTAAATTTCAAAAATTTATTAGCCTATTGAAAATATACCTAAATTAAGCTCATAAGCTATCTTGATGCAACCAAGCCTAAAAAACTTCAAATCTTCTAATTCTTCATTTCTTAGAGCATTATTCTTGCTTGTTATTTTTTTGAGTGAAGATGATGTTGTTTTTCCTTTTCTTTAATCTAATGCTCACTCTTCTTGTTTTGAACCAACCTTCATAAAAGAATATCTTACTTACAAACTAAATAGTTAGTTTAATTTATAATAAAGAGTATGATTCAAGTATTAATTATTCCATTCCAAATAATATGATCATGCTTATATACTTATAACATATATGATAATTAATTCTTATATATTTGTCATTATCATTGTTACAATTCTCACACATTTGTTATCATTAAAATTTATAGCATAATGTCATAGGGCTAACAAATCTGACCAAAAGATTAAAATAAAATAATAACAACGTTGGACTGTTGGTTGGCTCATTAGCCTATGCTTCAGGTATAGACAAGGACTTAGATCCCGTATGTCCAGGAAGGTGCTGACGCCCACTAGCTGTCCAATGATAATGAGTCTCATAGGCATCAGATGGTCTGTAGTGCCCAACAGAGGATCTCCATCTGTATGGACATGCATGGGTACATTTACATCACGTTTGGTTCGCCTAAGATGACAGAATGGATAATAGAATTCCATCTTGTAGCTCTTCTTCTTGCGTTTGGTTCGACTGGGCTAATGGAAAATGGATTTCCCTCGATGGAAATCTTGCAGTTGGTTTTCCTTTTTTTTTTTGTACGACCAATTCCTTCGAACCAATAATGCATTCTCCCCAATGGAAATCGATGGAATTTACTTGGTTGTCCTCAACTGTAGCTTGGATTTCCATTATAATCTTTTTGAAGCCCTACCATGTGCTATATTCTTTTCATCCTTCGTTGTATACTCGTTTGTTGCCGTTCTCTTCGTCCTTTATCTTCTGCGGCTTCTTCGAGTTTTGTTTTCGTCCAACTCTTTTCTGTGGCAGAAGGCAAGTGATGTTTCGTCTATCTATGGTTTGTGTTTGTGTCCTCTACTGCTCTCGTCTTCATTTATTATGAAATTTTATCTACGAAATTTTGCCTGTTGGCGTCGAAGGAGATCAGTCCGTTGAAGGAGATAAAGGAGGCTTTCGAAGGGGATGAGTCTATTGAAGGATTAGGGTTCACGCTAAGATGGAGGAAGCTTTTGTTTTTTTTTTTAAGACAAATTTATATCATGGGTAGTTTGGTAAAAGTACCTATATATTTCTTTTCTTTTTCATTAAAAAATACATACCAAACAATTTTTTTTTTCTTTTTCTATTTTCTTTTCCATCCTATACCAAAATTTTTTTTCCTTTCTATTTTACTCTTTCATTTTCATTCCTACTCTTTCGTAACCAAACAGGTTATAACAGTATACTGCTAATGAAAGCAACTCCTAATTCCTTCATACTAGAATGGTCCAGAGCTAAGGCACAACCAGGCTTCCCACTACCTCATGCATAAATCTACGAGCATTGTTATGGGGGAGTTTGAGCTCTCCTAAACTCCTACTCATAGTTAGATTCGAATTGTTTATCATTAAACACACATTTTGAGATAATTTAACAATGAGTACATTTGACCTCTTGAAAGGGTAATCTCTCTCGAGTAAAAGTCTTATACGATCACTAACATTCCTCAAGAAACTCATGTAAACTCATTCAATTAATTGCACAACACATGAATAAAAGATTAAGAAAATGTAATGTAAACCGAGTTTTAAATTAACCCAACTTGGGCTAAGTCTTTGTTCTAAGCTGGACTCCGTAAGTAAATTAGGGCCCGCATAATAAAGCAAGAGCCCAAATCCAAGCTATCCAAAGTCCAAATTAGGGGTGGCAATGAGGCCACATTCAAGATCCCAGTAGGCAGGGATTTTTTTCTATAGGGATGGAGAATGGAAACAAATCTCCCCAAAAGTTAAATAGAGATAGGGGATGGGGATCATACTCCACTGCCGTGCGAGTCCCTGTTCCTGAAAAGTCATTTCAGTAATTTTACAAAAATTATTAAAATACCTTTAAATAAATAAATAAATATATATATTAATTATATCTTAAGATAATTTACTAATTTTGTAACTAAATAAAAATAATTTTAATAAAAAAAAAACCCTAAATCCATTCAATTGCCAAATCCCTCTGAAACCTCTCTGCTGCTCTCTCGAGTCTCGGCTCTCCCAATTTGGTCCTCCTGCCGTTTTGCCTTCGTCCTCCCTCGGCGTCTCTGCCCTCGGTGTCTCTGCCTTCGTCCTCTCTCGGCGTCTCTACCCTCGGCGTCGTCATCTCTGACTGGGTTCTCCCCATTCTCGTCCGTCGCCGTCTCTGGTACGAGGGACTCTCCATTTTTGGTCTGTGATGTCTTAATTTGACTATACACTCTCCATTTTTGGTCTGTGATGTTTTTAAATTCTGTTACTTCATCTCTGTTATACATATCTAGTAAGAGTATACCCTGGAATATTGTGTATGTGTAGTGTATCATTTGTGTGTGTGTGTGTGTGTGTGTGTTCAGATCTTTTCTGTTGCCATCCCTACAGATGGGATCATACGAGAAAAGTAACAACTACTCAACTAGAAGGGTCTGAGTTCATACTTCCTCGACCAGGATGGAGTACAACTCCAACGAAGTGCAGCAACGTGCACGTATGAGCCAGAGGCCAGAGTGGTCCGATGTTACTCCTATTCCGCAAGATGACGGACCAAATCCTGTGGTGCCTATTGCCTACTCCCGAGAGTTTACAGAAGTTATGGACTACTTCCGAGCTATCTACCTGGCCGATGAGCGCTCCCCTCGTGCCCTTGCCCTCTCTGCTGAAGCCATTGATCTCAATCCTGGCAACTATACTGTATGTACCTCCCGCTGTGTGTGAATGTGCATGTCTCAGCCTGCTCCTTGACTTGATCTTTAGACCCAACCAGTAACTTCTTCTGAATCTGTAGGTCTGGCATTTCCGGCGTTTATTACTTGAATCACTAGACAGTGACCTTCATAGTGAGCTAGATTATGTGGAACTTATGTCCAACGGCAGCTCCAAAAATTATCAGTTATGGTGAGTTAGAGAAATCATCGCATTCCTTCTTCCCATCCTTTTCAATTTTTTTTTTTTCCTTGCCCTGCATACTTGTTCATGAACTATATAAGTGACTATGTTATGTATGTGAATACCACAATAGGAACACTGCAACTCCAATTGCAACTGATAGTGTTGTCGCCCTGTTGTAGAACTTATGTGGCCCAATACCTTAGTGATTTAAACTGAACCTGGCCTTTGTGCACAACGCCATCCTCAGTTGGCCATTTTAATTAACTAGTCATCGTGTGTACTTCGTAAATTAAGTGCCCTTGTGATATTGCAAGAAGTCTTGTCCTAATATTGGAAAAACAAAATGTACATGGTTGTTTCATTTATTAGTGATCGGTCAAGTTCTCATTTATCCATTTGTTTTTCATACTCTAAGTTGCTTAAAGTGGCAGATTTGTGTCCAAGGAATACTTGAGCTCTCTATATTCGATAAGGTTGTGTTTTGGCATAGGAATATGTTTTAACCTTTGTGTATTGTAGAAATAGAAGTTGATTATGGATAATGTCTAATATTTTTTACTTACAGAAAGAGCTAATATTTTTAAAAGAAATTCCCTCCTCCTGGCCCCTGTATGAAATTAATGTTGCTAGAAGTCTTAAACAATAATATTCTTGAGTCCTCAGAATGAGAAATCTCACTTGATTCTTAATTGGTTCGGCTAGGAGATGGCAAATGGACTCTAGGTTTTTGTTCAGTATGCAACGACAAAAGTTTGGTCATATGGAGTTGTGGACCCATCACTACCCAATGATGAATTCTTATGGTATTTTTGAAGTGAGCTTTAGTAATTAAACCACAATTATATTGACTTGGGTGTCAAATGTCCAATTTACCTGCAGATGGTGCTAGACTGACTTCTGTATATTACCTCCTTTATGGAGCTGTAAGGGAAAAGCTTCTTGACATTTCAGTTGCAGAATAACATTTTGAAATAGAGAATAAGTGTTCAGTACATTTTTATTATTATGTAGTTTATATAGTTGTTATTTCCTACATAAACGGCATGCATTCATGTTTTCCTGCTACCATTCTCTAAGTGCATTGAAATGTTTAAATTCTTTTGTCTGCAATCCACATATCTTGCATGAATCTTGATGAGAGATGTTCGTAGGCATCATAGAAGATGGGTTGCTGAGAAATTAGGGCCTGAAGCTGCAAACAAAGAACTTGAGTTCACCAAGAAGATACTGTCTGTTGACGCTAAACATTACCATGCATGGTCCCATAGGCAGGTAATGTTTGTCTTTCTCATCAGTTCTACAGATTTGAATATGAATAATGATTTTTTTTTTTGGTGGATATTTTTTTTTGTTTAGCTTACTAATTGAAAATATTTTGCACAGTTGTTTGAAGTTTGAACACTTTTTTTTTTTAAATGTGATATTGAAATTCGAAATTTTTTGTTTGTATTTATTCTTGTATGTCCTGTTTTTCCTTGAGGCAGTGGGTTCTTCAGGCACTGGGAGGATGGGATAGTGAACTTGACTATTGTAGTGAGCTTCTTAAAGAAGACATTTTTAACAATTCTGCTTGGAATCAGGTATGCAACCTATGATTCTGGTTCTGTTTGATCTTGGCATTATGCGAAAGAAACAAATCTTCAGCCATGAGTTGTATGATTATTCCAGGAATGTTATAATTTTGTTATGAAGCTTTTGAGATCAAACCCTTATAGACATACTCATGTATGTCTTATATTATTTTGGGATAATTATACATTTGGTCCCTATAGTTTGTCTGAGTTTTCTTTTTGGCCCCTATAGTTTGTCCGAGTTTTCAGTTGGGTCTCTATAATTTTTTCCCCCTCAAATCAGTTCTTACATTCTGCTGTTGTTTTTGATTTGGCCCCCGATGTTAAAATCTGTTACGACATGTTGTTTTGAAGCTGGCTTGGCTAATGAAGTGTTGATGTGTTACTAAACGATACTGAAGTAGTAGGTTTAATAAAAATTATATTTTTGGTCTTATAATTTGCCCAAATTTTCAATTTGATCCTCATAGTTCGTCTTAATTTTCAGTTTGGTCCCTGATATGAAATTAACTTTTTTATACTCATTGGACTTGTGATTGATTTGAGATTATTTTGGAATGAGAATTAAGCTTGTTTTTAAGCATGTTCATTCATTGTGTTAGAATTTGCTCTTCAACATGGTTTGAAATGATAAGTGGGTATAAATATCAATAGTTAAGAGAATTGGGCTTATATTCTCCTATGGAGAGAAAAAATTGTATCATCGATATTTGTACCCCTTGACATTTCAAGATATGTTTGATAAGCGTGGGACAATAATCATGTGGTGAGAGCAAATTTTGATACTAATGGAGAAGTGGGCCTAATAACAAACTTAAATTTTCATTTTTGAAATAATCTCAAATTAGTCACAAGTCTAGTGGGTATAAAGAAGCTATTTTCATAGTGGGGACCAAAGGGAAAATTTGGACAAACCTTAAGGACCAAATATATATTAATATTAAGTCTACAGCAGCATTGTCTAATAAAACACCCAACAGTTCGTTCACCAAGACAGTTTCAAGGTAACAGCGTCATAATGGATCTTAATGTCAAAGACAAAATTGAAAATGGTGGCAAGGTTTAAGAATTGATTTTTTTTTAAAAAAAAAAGAAACTATATTGACAAAATTGAAATCTCAGATAAACTGTAAGGATGAAATATATAATTATCCTTGCTACTTTTCTGAATGCTATGGTTTCCAATTGAAAAAGAACTTTTTAGTATATTGTTCAAGTTCCTTGTGTTTCTCTGACTTTAGCCTATTTGCCTCCTTCGTTCAGTGTTCTCCTTTTGGTAAAGCATAAGAGCAATAATAGCTCTCAAATTAACTGCTTGGTTATTGGAAATGATAATAGTGATACAGCTCAATTGAATGGTGATTATATATTGTGAGAATTACCAAACATTCGGCTGTATATACTTTTGCTTATCTCTGATATATGTGCGGCTAGAGTTTGCCTTGAATGAATTGTCTCTTAGGAGGAAAATTATTATGTATGCTCCCTTCATTTTTCTTTTCAACTGTGAAAAATTAACATAAAATCTTTATGACAGAGATATTTTGTCGTAACAAGATCTCCCATCTTAGGAGGCCTAAAAGGTATGAGAGAATCTGAAGTGCTTTACACTGTTGAGGCCATTTTGGCCTACCCTGAGAATGAAAGCCCATGGAGATATCTTCGAGGACTTTACAAAGGCGAAACCACCGCATGGGTGAATGACCCTCAAGTTTCTTTAGTTTGTTTAAAGGTTTTGAGTTTTAAGAAAAACTATGTGTTCGCTTTGAGCACCCTTTTGGATCTTCTCTGCCATGGTTTTCAACCTAACCAAGACTTCAGAGATGCTGTGGATGCTTTAAAACCTTCAGATTTAGAAAAACAAGACACAGATTTAGAAGGAACTATTTGTTCAATCCTGGAACGCGTAGATCCACTTAGAGCCAACTATTGGATGTGGCGTAAAACCAGGCTTCCTCAGGCAACTAACTCAGCATCAAAGCAGTGAAAGGATAAGCTATAGTGTCGTGTAATTTGTATTTGCTCTGCTGTTGAAAATTGGATCTGATGATTGCTATATGTTGTGCTGATGAACCTCCGTTCAAGTATAATCACCTTTGTGTCAATTACTACAAATGTTTTAAAAATCAGATCTTTTAGCGAATCTATAAAAGTATTAGTTTAAAGTTCGTTGGTTCAATTAGGGTCAAATCAGTAGTAATTATATATATATGTATATAAATTTTATATTAATAAATTAAGAATTAACTTTTATTTTTATTAAAAAATAGTATTATATTTATATTAAATATGAAAACTAAAAAAGTTATTATTAATTAAAAAATGTGGTCAAATGAGTTTTCTTTCAGACTTACTCGATTTTTCCAAAATTCTCACATTACACGCAACATCATCAGTATTCTGCTACCTACCATGCTTTTAGATGCCAATGTTTCAGCTTCATTGCTTTTTGCCTTTTTCTTTTGTTGGTTTCTGCGCCATTCTTCCTCTTCTCTCCTCTCTTCTTCCTCTTCAAATACTCTAGTGGTCTGTGTGTTTCTTCAGTGATCTGGTCGTCTCCACCATTCATCTCTCAGTCCCTCTTTGTTGTCATCTCGATCTTGAGTCTTCAACAATCCAACTACACTTTTTTGACTCCTCCAACTTTTTCTTCTAGATCTCTCTTCTTCGATTGACCTCGGCTCCTCCAACTTCTTTTTCTTTTGGATCTCTCTTCTTTGACAGATGGACATTATTTCTTTTTAACCAATTAACTAATCGGTTTCATTGATTTTTTTGATTCAAATGGTTTCGTATTGGTTCGAAGGTAAAATGATTTTTTCACATGATCGGATAAGAACTTCCGTCGCTTGACGGTCTGATCAAACGGTTCGATTTTGAAATCAATAATTACAACACAATTTACTATTAATCAAGTTGGACGATTTTTTCTAGTTGAAGCGATGAAACATTGCTGATATTTTCAATTTGTAATATATGTATTGGTAATTATTGCGCTCTCTCCTATTGCTTCTCAGTTTTCTTTATTTTTGGACAAATGGAAATAGATTCCATAAAAGGCATAAAGTTTGAGATACATGAGATAATACAATAACTCTAGATAAAACAATTATAGTTTAGATTTGAAGTCACAAGATAACATGTATATAAATTTAAGACAACACACACTAAAATAATACTTAGTATTAAAAAATGTAACAAACTCTTAGACCGGAGGGTTAAGGCTAAAAGCCTAACTTAAAAGAGCTGTCTAATTTTTCAGACTTAAAACCTTAATGAGCTAGAAAACCCAGCATGTTTTTTTTTTTTCAAAAATAAACATCTGGAGGTGGAAAAACTTGAGAACCCGATGCCTCCACCCGACGAGAAGACTTTCGCAGCTTCATGCCCTCAAGAGCCACAAGGAAACCAATCGATGGTGGTAAGAAGTCGTTGTCGAAAGGAGAAGCAAGTGATGAAAGCGATGGTTGTGCGGGGGAAGGGGGAAGCGCCGACAACACACCAGCAATCAATCCAGGTTGAAGCTTCCAGCACCTGTTACATCGTCCTAGGGCCCTTGTTGCATTGTCCTCAAGCGAACGATCCAACATCGACAACAAGTCCTCGAGCAGGTTTCTGAACCATATTGCATCTGTTGGGAAAATTGGGGTATTTGAAAGAATAAATAATACCCTCAAGCCCAGGATAATTCCCAAACTAAAAAGATAAAATAACACTAAGATTTTAGCGTGGAAAACCCTCCAAATGAGGTAAAAAACCACGGGACCCGTGGGCCACTTAAACTTCCACTATAATAATAATGGGATTACAAACTTCACCCTCAGGTGGATCTCTCACTCACAAAAAATACAACAATGGTATTTCTTCAATTTGTGAATATACCCTCACAAATTGGCTCACTATTTTCTTCTTAGAAAAACTCTCTTTCTAAGGCTCTCTCTATTTTTCTCTCACTCTCCTTCGTGAGGATTTTGAAATGATCTGAGGAATGATTTCTGAAGAAAGGGAATGACCCTATTTATAGGGTTATTCCTCACCAACCCCTTCAATTTTCCTTCTTCTACGCAGCCTCCACCAACCCAGCGTCTGCGCCTAATTCAGCAGCCTCTGAAATTTCAGCAAATACTGTGCTTATTTTGACTTTGGGGTAAATTACAAATTTTGGTTACAATTTTTATTAAATTGCAAATTGACCCTTTTTTTTTTAAACATTAGTGGTGGGTCCCACTTAGGAGGGACCCCACCTTACAAATCTCCCCCTCCCGACTTAAGTGGGGAGTGATACCAAGCCTGCAGCTTCTTTACAGACTTCCAACTTCTCTCTTGGTAGAGTCTTCGTCATCATATCGGCTCCATTATTGTTGGTGTGGATTTTCTCAACTTTCAGCAACTTACTTTCCAACACATCACGGATCCAGTGATATCTCACATCAATGTGTTTCGACCTGGAATGGAAAGTTGGATTCTTGCTGAGATGTATTGCGCTTTGACTGTCGCAATAGAGAATATAATTTTCCTGATTTTGGCCTAATTCTTGTAAGAACTTCTTCATCCACAGGATTTCCTTACAACCTTCGGTGATTGCAATGTATTCTGCTTCTGTAGTGCTTAAGGCAACACACTTTTGTAATCGTGACTGCCACGAGACAGCTCCCCCTGCAAATGTTATCAGGTACCCTGATATAGACTTCCTGGTATCCACATCTCCAGCCATGTCTGAATCTGTATATCCTTCTAATACAGCTTTTCCATTACCAAAGCATAAACAATGACTGGAAGTACCTCTGAGATACCTGAGTATCCATTTGACTGCTGCCCAATGTTCCTTTCCAGGATTCGCCAGGAACCTGCTTACAACGCCAACAGCGTGAGCAATATCTGGTCTAGTACATACCATAGCGTACATTAAACTGCCAACAGCCGATGCATAAGGCACTTTGCTCATTTCTAATTTATCCTCCTTATTTGAAGGACACTGGCTCACTTTTAGCTTAAAGTGATTGGCAAGTGGAGAACTAACAGCTTTTGCTTTATCCATGTTGAATCTTTCAAGAACCTTTTCCACATACTGTTCTTGAGATAGCCAAATCTTGTGATTTTTCCTGTCACGGGTAATCCTCATGCCAAGAATCTGCTTTGCCGGTCCTAAGTCCTTCATTGCAAAGGACTTGCTCAACTCTTTCTTCAACATGTTAATCTTGTCAATGTTTTGACCTACAATTAACATGTCATCAACATAGAGCAAAAGAATGATAAAGTCATCATCAGAGAATTTCTTGATGAAGACGCAGTGATCGGCTGTTGTTCGATTGTACTCATTTTTCTCCATAAATGAGTCAAACTTTTTATACCATTGCCTTGGTGCCTGTTTCAGACCATACAAACTCTTCTTTAGTCTACACACCGACTTTTCTTTCCCTTTGACTTGGAAACCTTCGGGCTGTTGCATGTAGATTTCCTCGTCAAGATCACCATGTAGGAAGGCGGTTTTTACATCAAGTTGTTCAACTTCCAGGTTGAGGCTAGCTGCCACACCAAGAACAACTCGGATCGAAGACATCTTTACTACCGGTGAAAATATTTCATCAAAGTCAACGCCCTTCTTTTGACCGAATCCTTTCACAACCAGTCTTGCTTTTTAACGTGGTTGTGAGCTGCCTTCTTGACTTTTGATTTTGTACACCCACTTGTTCTTGAGAGCTTTCCTGCCCTGTGGTAATTTCACCAGGTCAAATGTGTGGTTCTCATGTAAGGATTTCATTTCTTCTTGCATGGCTTTTAACCACTCATCCTTGTGCTCATCGGTTATAGCTTCATCATAGCTCTCTGGTTCTCCCCCGTCAGTGAGCATCACATACTCATTAGGAGAATACCTACAACTTGGTTTTCTCTCTCTGGTGCTTCTCCTTAACGGTGCTTCTTGTTGGACCTGCTCTGGAACTGGCTCTAGTTGTGAACTGCTAGTTGGTGGATCAACATCATCAGTATCTGGTATAGCTCCCCCGTCATTGGAATTTGATGGTGGAGAGACTGGTTCCAGATTAACTGGCATTTCATCTGACTGTGGTTTCTCTTGTTTCTCAAGATCTTCAATTGTCTGATCTTCAAGAAACACCACGTCCCTGCTTCTAATGATCTTTCTGCTAACAGGATCCCAGAGTCTATAGCCAAATTCTTCATGGGCATATCCCACGAAGATACACTGCTTCGACTTTCCTTCCAACTTGGACCTTTCATCTTTTGGGATGTGAACAAATGCTCTACAGCCAAATACCCTTAAGTGTTTGTAAGAAACATCTTTTCCCGTCCAGACTCTTTCTGGAATGTCATAATTCAATGGAACTGATGGAGAAAGGTTGATTAAATCAACTGCTGTCTTCATTGCCTCCCCCCAAAAGGAGTTTGGCAGTTTTGCATTTGAGAGCATACATCTGACTCTTTCACAGATGGTTCTATTCATCCTTTCAGCGACACCGTTGTGTTGAGGTGTCTTTGGTACTGATTTTTCCAGTCTGATGCCGAAACTTCTACAGTACTCCTCAAATGGTCCGCGATACTCACCGCCATTATCTGCACGTACACACTTCAAACGTCTGCCAGTTTCTCTTTCAACTTTTACATGAAACTGCTTGAAAACTTCTTTCACTTCATCTTTAGTTTTCAAGGCAAATGCCCATACCTTTCTTGAGTGGTCATCAATAAAAGTCACAAAATAGAGTGCACCTCCATGTGACTTATTACTCATTGAACAGACATCTGTGTGTATTAAATCTAGAATATTTGCTTTTCTAGAGGATGGAGAACTACGAAATGCAACTCTGTGTTGTTTTCCCATAATACAATCAACACAAGTACGCAAAGGTGTACCTTTTAATTCTGGCAAGAGCTCTTTCTTGGAAAGAATTCTGAGACCCTTCTCACTCATGTGACCGAGCCGCTTATGCCATAGCTCGGTGGGAATTTCTTTCCTAGCAGCGTTTACATCTCCTTTACATAACTTTGCTTCCATAATGTAAAGAGATGAATCTTTCTTGCCTTTGGCTACTATCAAGTTGCCTTTGGTGAGCTTCCATTTTCCTTCACCAAAATAGTTGCTGTAGCCACCGTCATCAAGTACTCCGGTGGAGATTAAATTGAGGCGAATATCAGGAACATGCCTCACATCTTTCAAGAGTAACCTACATCCAAGATTAGTTTCCAAATAAATGTTGCCGATGCCAATAATTTTGGATGCATCATCATTTCCCATCCTCACTCGTCCGAAATCACCTTGGGTGTAGGTTGAAAAGAATTCTCGTCTTGAGGTAACATGGTAGGAAGCGCCTGAGTCAACTGCCCATGTAGTCTCTTGATATGCCAGATTGACATAGTCAGCATCTTGAACAATGACAACATCTTCGGTGACACTTGCAGTGTCATTTGTTCGATTCTCTGCTTCCTGATTCCTGGATTGCTGTAACTTCCGGCATTCTCTAATGAAATGTCCGGGCTTCCCGCAGTGGTGACATTTTTTATCATGTCTCGATCTAGACTTTGACCGTCCTCTTTGCTGGTTTCTTTTATGAGAATCTCTACCCTTATTTCTTCCGCGTCTTTCTTGCTTGTCCTGTTTCTCTGTGACAAGCGCTTCGGACTCAGGATTATATCCTTCGTCTTTTCGTCGAGATTCTTCATTCAGCATTCTGTCTTTTACCATATCCATGGTAAGCTTGCCTTCAGGGGCTGAGTTGCTAACCGACACAACTAAAGTGTCCCAACTTTTTGGTAGAGAACTCAGCATCAGCAATGCTTGTAGCTCATCATCGACAGTCATCTTCATCGAGTTCAGTTGATCTACAATACCTTGGAACTCACTCATATGTTCCGATACACTGCTCCCATCTTTATACTTCAGATTGACTAATCGTCGCATCAGATTAGCTTTATTCTGTGCGGTTGTCCTTGCATACATTTTCTCCAACTTTTGCCAAAGAACATAAGCATCGTGTTCATTAGCAAAATTTTGAAAAATGCTTTTGTCAATCCATTGCCTGATTTGAGCAGCACATTTTCGATTCAGCACGACCCAATCAGCATCTGACGTGCTAGTTGTTTTGCCATCAGCTTTGTCATCCGTCGGAGTTCCACTACTTTCTCCTTCGGCATCACAATCGGCTTCCATAGATCTTTAATGTATAAAAGATCCTCCATCTTTGGCTTCCAGATAGCATAATTAAAGGCAGTCAACTTGATCATATTGCCAGTGCTCTCCTCCATTTTGAGCGGTAATCAACAAGTTTCACCGAACTTGAAACTTTTTCTGACAATGAACAGTACCGTACATATGAACAGTACCGTACGTATGCACAGCACCGTATATATGAACAGTACCGTACGTATAAACTACGTATAAATAGTATCCGTACATATGAACAGTACCTGTATGTATGAACAGTGCTCGTACGCCTTTATACAGTATTCATAAATAGTCTCGTACATATAAATAGTACTTGTACAATATTCTTGAATAATCACAGCTCTGATACCACTTTGTTGGGAAAATTGGGGTATTTGAAAGAATAAATAATACCCTCAAGCCCAGGATAATTCCCAAACTAAAAAGATAAAATAACACCAAGATTTTAGCGTGAAAAACCCTCCAAATGAGGTAAAAAACCACGGGACCCGTGGGCCACTTAAACTTCCACTATAATAATAATGGGATTACAAACTTCACCCTCAGGTGGATCTCTCACTCACAAAAAATACAACAATGATATTTCTTCAATTTGTGAATATACCCTCACAAATTGGCTCACTATTTTCTTCTTAGAAAAACTCTCTTTCTAAGGCTCTCTCTATTTTTCTCTCACTCTCCTTCGTGAGGATTTTGAAATGATCTGAGGAATGATTTCTGAAGAAAGGGAATGACCCTATTTATAGGGTTATTCCTCACCAACCCCTTCAATTTTCCTTCTTCTACGCAGCCTCCACCAACCCAGCCTCTGCGCCTAATTCAGCAGCCTCTGAAATTTCAGCAAATACTGTGCTTATTTTGACTTTGGGGTAAATTACAAATTTTGGTTACAATTTTTATTAAATTACAAATTGACCCCTTTTTTTTTAAACATTAGTGGTGGGTCCCACTTAGGAGGGACCCCACCTTACAGCATCGTCGGCCCAGGCTAAATCTTTCAGCACCTGTTCGCTTCACCGATTGTGTATCTGGAGAGCAAAAAGGAAATTCGGCACCAGGAAGAAGGGAAGCAGCATGGGAGCAAGCATCAACAGTAAACAGGAAATAGATATCTGCTTCAACTTCCACAACATCCTCAACCTGCTTGACCTTGGAGAAATGGGGTATGGCCAACAAAGATCCACCTTCAAGAATGCAAAAACAATAAACTCCCACAAAATGAAGAGAAAACTATTATAAAAGAGAAGGGGAAATCTCCTACAATGGAGAGAGGAAAAAAGAAAAAGAAAAAAAGGGAGGGTGAGGACTACCTGAGCAACCCTCACCACCAGCAGCGTTCAAGAGGAGGGGACCAAAATAAGAAACCCTAGCAAACCTTTTAGTTCACAAAATATACCGCTTCTCAGTTTTCTATCCGCATCTTTGCTTTGCCGAAATTGTTTTCAGGCTATCCAAAAGCCCTGCCACTTTCTTCTTTTTGATTGGACTGGAAGAGTCTTTGGGTCCACATTTTTTTTTTTGGAAATGTAGACAAAATTCAATTTGTAACTTACAAAATGGTATTGTGCTTGTCACTTTCATAATTTCCTTTTTGAAACATAGGTTTCATTTTCTCCACTATTTGACGCCATCAACGTTTAAAGCAAAGCAAGAAGCTAGGGAGAAAGATTTTTTGTGCGGATGGGGGAGGTTGTTGAAAAGAAAAACAGTCAGATCTAATAGGTCAATCCGCCAACAGAACAAAATTATATATATTGCCCAAACACTACGAAGCAAGAAACACGGTAAATATAAGGAAACCAAAAAGGAGGAATCTACCCGTTCAAACTCTAAAATTGACTACCAAACAACAAGTTGATATGTGGTACCGGAATAACTATGGAACCTTAGCAAAAGAGCCATTTCGATACAAGCACATCTTGGTACCAAAATTCCTTTAACAGTCAGTTAAGTCAACAAAATCATTATGGTTCCCTGTAGAACCAGGTTTTAGGTCCCTTCAGCATCTAAGGTTGAATTAGTGTTATCACAGTGACAAACACTCAGCTACCTCTGGTTAAAAGAGATCTGAGTGAACGATCGGTTCAAAACTAAAACCCCCAAAACAATATGGTTAGACCTTCTTGTTCAGTCTTGATTTTCTGGACTTGGAAGATGGGCTTGAGGTCTCCTTGAATGCTGAGGGGCAGAACTCACTTACACCACATTCTGCACAGCGAGGCCGGAGAGGAGTACAAATTGTCTGTCCAAAACCTACCTGTTTATGTTCAAGCCATATAAAGCATGAGCATGTCATTTATGTTCTCACCAAGGTCAGCATCACAACTTATGCAAATATATTGTATTTACTAATTAGCAAAGTCAAAAGGCATGAGTTCAGCATACCAAAAGAGGATTTATTGGGACCCATTCTTCCCTAGGAAGCCATTGTTGCAGTGTCTCTCTTGTTTCTTCAGGTGTCAAAGTTTTCTGGCAAAGGAGATGATTGGTTAACTTTCAATTGTGACTTTCAGAGACATGCTAACGGAATAAATAAAAGCAAGCCGTTTGAAGTTTTAACCTCTTGTTGCTGACAAAACACTGATTTTTAAATCAAGCAGAGATTCCAGGCACAATGATATAGATTTGATATGATCTAATAATGATATTTCTATACTAACTTACTAATACTGATTGTACAGAATATGCCTTGATAATCATAGAAAATAAATTGCCCAATTTCTTTTTGAAGTTTACAACAAAATCACTAGTCACAACTGTCATATCTACACCAGCAGCTAGAAGTTAGGATACAAAATGAATCAAGTGATAATGTTCAATAATATAGGACACTTGGTATATGATTCCAGTAGAAGGAATTAGAACATACATCGTACCTTTTAATATTACATATATTAACATAGCAAAGCCAGAAAATTGGAAAAGAGGGCTGGGTACATACATCCAGTTTGATTCTGTCAAACTTTAAACAAACCTTTTTTGTGCCCAATCTTGAAACCCACCCAAGCCGATTGCAGATACGGTGGACATGAGTATCAACACATATCCCTTGAACATTGTTCCATCCAACATTCATAACCTGTGGCACCACTAATACCATGAGCTTCAAACAACAAAGGCAACGTAATGTGTGAACAAGGAAATCAGTTAGAAATACCAAATGAGCCATCTTAGGACCTATGCCCGGAAGCGAGAGTAGTTCCTCAATAGAGCTAGGTATGTCTCCGTCATACTTCATGAGACAAATATTTGCAATTTTTTTCAAGTTAGTGGCTTTCCTTGTATAAAATCCAACCTGGAAAAACAAAACCCAAAAGCACAAGTGATGAAGAATGGGAAAAGAATAATTGAAGTGTTATTGTCAATATTATGGGTAATTAATTATAATCATAATAAATGTCCTAGGAAATAAAAGATCTTGAAAATATTAGATAAATTCGTTTATCTTGGAATTACTATCTTAATTACGGCACCTAGGAACTATTAGCTCATTGATTTCATTTTGGAACATGTTATATGTATTTATTTCTTCCTTCTATCTTTGTATCTTGGCTCCCTATATAAAGGGGTCCTCTATATCATTGAAGTAGCTTGGCATTAGTGATTTGAAATATAAATAACAGTTTTCTTTTTCACCTTCCTTCTCCTCTCTTTCTCTGTCCCACCCCCCCCCCAAAAAAAAAAAACTTCCTGTCTTCTCCCTGTTTCTCTTCTCCTTCTCTTTCCTCTCTCCTTCCTTCACTCTACTTCTCCCTTCTTTCCCCTTTCCCCTCTCCTGTTTGCATCAACAAGCATATATGTTAAATTGATGCAGCACACAACAGGCATACCAACGAAAGAAACTGACATCACAACATATTATGAAAATACTGAAAGCTTTGCTGTAATATCTTCTCAATCTACCACCAAATCCAGATTATTAGAACCACAAGAGCAGTAATGTTTTTAAAGAGCAACAAAACAACATACAGGGTAAATGAGCTTTTTGATGGTTTCTTCATCAGCTTTGTTGAGTCCGTCAGCCGAGAGCAAACCATTCTGAAGAAGGCGTTGAATTGCTCCTACTCTTAAAAATACACACTGGTAACTAGAACTGTTTCATAATCAAGTTAAAATATGACATATTTTTGAGCAACTACCAAGTATTAACCACAAACATGGAGACAGACAGTAAACACACAACTCGGGGGGCAAAAGAACGAGGGAAGCACAGATTTTGTTGTATAAGCAATTACCTGCAAAATATTCATAATCATAATTCTTTAAGCATCTATATCATGAAATATAGAAACTATCATATTTTTGTTATGTTTTCTCCCTTAGTTCATTCTTATATATTTTTTTCTTTCTTGCTGTTTCATGCTATGTATTATGTAATGAAAACATTCTTCTTCCTCAACATAAACAACTCAAAATTCAGGACTTCCACATCTGCATATTATCTTATTATACTTCAGCATAATTGACCAGGTTGATCACAAGGTTTAAAAAAAAAAATCTCAACAATCCCTTATTTCAAGCAAAGACAACCCACACAATTTAAATCTCTACCCATCCAACTAGTATCATTACAATCTACACATGTCTATAAATATTACTCATCTCATACACATCAATTGCTATGTTTCCCTTTGTTTGCTACCTCAATATCGAATGATTTTTAATTCTTTTATTACATGTTAATGCAGTCGATCTTGTATTTCCTATGAGGCAAGTCTGTGCAATCTAGGTCTATGATCAGAAAAATAAAACAGTGGATCTTAGAATGCATTCTAGATACAACTGCTAGCTAGAAAGTAGAAAACAGTGCCTGACAAAAACATTTCTTCAATGACCATATACTAGAAGGCATATGTACTTACCATGAGTAACATGATCCTTAGTTTGGCTTGATAAAAGTGATGATGCCAAGACAGCAAATCTTCTTTCCTAATTATTTATATACAAGTTTAGATAAGTAAATCTATCCATATCATGTTTCATTCAATTTACAAAAGTTCATGGAAATGCAATGATCCTGTAATTGCAATAATTATTAATTCATAAGAAAATAGTCATCTTATAACAAATTTGACAAACTAGAGGCCCCATGAGAAGCCAACATGGTTCAAGCCTCCAAAGCTTAAAGTCAAAAGCATCAACAGAAATGCACACAATTCTAGTGTATGAAAAATGTAAATCAAAGAATAATACATAGGGATAGATTAGTTTGGCCATTTCTATATGATAATTAAATGTGTGTGTGCACGTGTCAGTACCAATACCAAAATCCCAAAAAAAAAAAATTATTTCTTTTTCCCACATATTTTATCAACAGTAGGATAAAGAGTTAGATCCTATCAAAAAAAAAAAAAAGGATAAAGAGTTAGACCTTAGGAGGAAGAGTATCACCAGCTTTTTCGCATCCCATCGTGTCTACTGGTGCATCCACAGAACACCTCATTTTGCGAATCCCTTCAAGCACTATTTCCCAGTTGGTGGGTGATTCACCTACATCATATTTTTATTGCATAATTTAAGC
This sequence comes from Biancaea sappan, assembly GCA_037074585.1. Lineage (NCBI taxonomy): Eukaryota > Viridiplantae > Streptophyta > Magnoliopsida > Fabales > Fabaceae > Biancaea > Biancaea sappan. Next base: position 626,623 of record CM073501.1, on the reverse strand, counting down.
TTCCTCAACCAAGGACACCACCGTCACCATGTCATAACTGCTATTATTTCCTTATTGAAATGGATGCCAAAATTGAAGAACTATCATGCTCAAGAGTTAAAATTTAAGTAACAGATGAAATTTGAGGTAAAACGCATTTAGCTAAATGCACTTATTTATATACAACAATTTTTAAATAGCAAGATTTCTCGAAATAGTAAGAATTCAACAAATCTTGCTTTCTGATAATAATTATTAAATGCTTTCGTGTATGTGTGTGAACATGTGGCCATGTGTGTTCTCTTCTAATGTTTTGTATGGTTTGGCTACGAAGTAATATATATCTGTGTTCTGAATACCAAGTTGACTAGGTCAAACCCTTTAACATTTTTTTCAAACATTTAACGCATTAAAGCAGAGATAAAATAATAATAATAATAATAATAATAATTTTAAGCCACTTGGTGTGATCTAATGGCAAGGGCTTCAGGTAGTTTGCATGAGGTCTAAGGTTCAATGCTCTATGCTGCCACAATGTGCAAAAAGAGATAAAAACCAAAAAACAAAAAAGGAATTCCTATAATTAAAAGAAAATAAGTTTACATTTGAAAAGGGGGTGCCGGGGGGGGGGGGGGGGGGGAGTATTCCCCTAAAGAAGGAAGCTATGAATCGCATTAATAATAATAAGTTAGGACCCGATTGAGGAGGTAAGTTCTTTCAGGAGCTTTCCTTTCTTTATCCTTAATGCTATCTGCTAATTCTCAAGATATACGCAATTATCATTTCACTGAGTTGGTAATGCATTAGAAATAGTTAACTACTGACGAGGCATTACATATCCTTAAGGTAATCAACCTAGTCATCCATAAGTGCAGTTCAGTAATAACATTCACAAATTACACCAAAAGTGCAGTTCAGCAATAATATTCACAAATCATTACTTTCCAAAAGCTGATTTCCATCAGTGCGGTTCAGTAATAATATTCACAAATCGTATCTACCTAGTCATTCATAAGTGCAATTCAGTAATAATACTAACAAATAATTACTTTCCAAAAATTGTTTTCTCACTGAAACTATGTAGTTGAACCCTTCTCCTTACACTAACACGTAATACACAAAACTAGCTGCAAGTGTAAACATCATCATTATTTACCTCTGCTTATAGAGGAAGCTACTTCAGTTTCCATTAAAGGCACATCTGATTCCAGTTTTGATTTCCCTAGGAAGTCATTGAACGTGAGAAGTCAATCCAAAAATTGGAAGGGGTGGACTTGAGAAAGCATCAATGTGTATGTCCTGTACCTCATTCAAGTGTCGAGAGAGTAGATACATCGCAAAAAAAGATTGAATAATACATTACATTAATTCATAAAAAAGTTCCTTATATTTTGGAAAGCAGGCTAGCTGTTGTCAATTTAACTTGCTTTCGTAATGGGAGCAGGGAAAAGATTACATCTTAAATAAGTCCAGATTTCTTAAGAGGAAAGATTGAGTAGCAGCTCTGCGAACTGGAAAAAAAAGAAAAAAAGAGATACTTAATCTTACTAGTCAACTTATTTGCTCCACTATATGCAAATTCTTCGATTTCGGGTAAACCAAACTCCTGCACAGGAATATGTTACAATTTACATCATCAGAAGCTATTCTTTTGAGATGGCGGTTAAAAGATTTACATTGCAAATGAAAATGAAAGCATTTGCACAAAAACGAGAATGCTAAGGAACTTCGCTAACAAGAAAAGCAATATTCATATAGATGACACCCGTTGATTCATTTATGTGGCAACAAACAATGAATAAAGTCTCACTTCCTGATCCTGAATTTCGGCCACATGCTCCTTTTCTTGAGCTTCCACAGACTTCTTGGCTCTCTTTCTCCTTGTAAAGACACGAACTTGGGATGCTGAAGCCACGGTCGATGACTCAGAACCTTCAAACCAAAAGGGTAAAAAGAAAAAGGTGTAAACTTGTGGAAATCTAGGAGAAAAGGTAAGGGGGGAAAAATGATGTACTTTGTGAGGGAGGAGGAATGGGTATATTGGTTTTGGAAGAAAGGGCTTTGGAAAAGCATCGAGTTGTAGCAGAAGCAGACATGATGAAGTTGATTCTTCCAATAATACCAAATGAAGGATTAACGACGGCTCCGACAGAAACCACCACCATTGGGGAGCTGGGAAATCGAAGGGACCATAATAAGGCATTCTCCGCAGATTCAATTTTATAATTATTTTTGTTACCTTTTGGACTGGATTGGTAAAGTAGGTTTTTTAAATAAAAGAAAATGTATGGACGATTTGAAAAAAGAGTAATTTTCTTTTTCAATAGTGGTTTCACAACAAAAAAATGAAAGAAAAAATAACTTTTGTTTAACAAAATTATTCAATAAATACTTTTATTAATATTATTTTTTAATTTTTAAAAAAATATTTTTTTGCATTAAAAAACAATAAATTACAATAAATACCAATGGAAGAGAAATAATCTTACAACAATGTAAAAACTATTATCTAAACTAAGAAAAGCATAGTTTGATTTAGGGAAGTAGATCCTCTAGCTTGTGATTAGTAGAAGTTTGTAAAAGAAAAAAAAAAAAAGCAGCCATCACAATTTCAGGAATTGATTGTTTTAGAGCATTTACGGTACTGAACTTTACTTTAATTTTTATTATGGATACAGTACCATATCAATTTAAGTAATTACTTATCACTTTAAGCAATTTATATAATAGACTAAAACAATTCCACTCTAAGGCATTAATTACATGGATGTCATTAATTAACAATATAATAATTTTAATAAAATAAATTAAAAATTAAAAGAATAAATTTAATAATTAAATTAGGAAATTTAATAATTACAAAATATTAAAGGTAAATTAGTGTGCTTGATTATATAGATTACATTTCAATAAATTTGAAAAATTTGAATGTAAATACATTCAAATCATCTCCTTAAAATGAATGCAAATGAATTGTCTGAATTATCCTAATTTTTTTCAATCACACCAATCACATTAATTTCATTTAATATATCAATCACTATTTTCATTGGTATCAAATCACTATTTTCTGAATTATCGTAATTTCTTTCAATCACACAAATTACACTAATTTCATTTAATATATCAATCACTAATTTCATGATTGAATTATTCATATATATATATATATATTGTTGTTTTTATTTCGGGCTTTATTCTATAATTATGTTCGGGGTGCTTCTTGCACTAGGTTTAAGAAAGTTTTGAATGACTTAGTGAATAAGTATTGTTGTTTTGTTACTATTGTAACAGAAACGAAACTCACTGGGAACGTGGCTGATAACATTGTTAGTTCACTTGGTTTTGATCGATGGTTCAAGTTAGATTCCATGGGGCCAACCGGTGGAATTTGGATTCTTTGGAATAACAAGGCTGTTGAGTTGACAATTATCAATGATTTATACAAAGAGATTCACTTTACAGTCATTATTTTGAATCCTAAAATCAACATGGAATGAAGCTTGCATTATGGATTAGACGGATTTTAATTTTCTACTTCTTTTTTTAATTTGTTTGTGTCTTTTACTATTTCATTAACACGGATCATTATTATAAGTTTTAAGTTTTTTACTTTTATGTTGTTAGTAATTTAATTTTGATGCAAGTATATGTTCGGTTGATGTTTTCTCATATGAACAATGTGATGCATTTTATTACATTATTTATATTTTTTAATTTATATTAATTTATATCTGTTGTTAGTAATTTAATTTTGATGCAAGTATATGTTCGGTTGATGTTTTCTCATATGAACAATGTGATGCATTTTATTACATTATTTATATTTTTTAATTTATATTAATTTATATCTGTTGTTATTCAACTCTACCCCACATGAATATATCAATTATATCAAATGGCTATTTGTGAAAAATTATTTATAACATTCTTTAATATATTTTTATAATTAACAAATGATAGTTCTTTTAGATATTTTTATTACATGAGAATATATAATTAATAAATAATATGTATTTTTATATATTTTAAGGTTTAAGGAATAAATCTATAACCTTGATCAAAAGAGACTCTTTACATTTCAGTATATAAACGTATAATTTAATCAAGGTTATACATTTATTCTACAAAACCAATTTTGATAAAGTCAATCACCAATTTACCATAAATCCAAACATACACGTTGATGGAAATCAGCATCAAATTTTTAATTAGAATTTATTTATTCTAATTAATTTACTTTGGATCGTTGTCATTTATATTTATACATCTATATTATTATCATTATTATATATAAATTTAGACTACATATATATATATATATCGTTCTCTTAAATTGTTGAAGGAAATTATTTAAATCTTTGCAAGAAAATTATGTATTTTATTTTTATTTTTTCAAATATTAAAAACTTTTATAAGAAATTCACCTGTAATAGAAAAAGATAAATGAAAAGAAGATAACATTGAACAAAAAATAATAGTTAATTTCCTGATCGTTGATAAGTAATTAGAATAAATAAAGATATATAAAATATATAAAATTTATGAGAATATATTTTAAATTTTAAGGTTCAAGGAATAAATGCATAACCCTAATCAAAGAGAGTTTTTACATTTTAGTCTATAAAAAAGTCAAGTTTTTCAAATATAATTAATATAATTGATTCTTTTCTTAAGTTTCCATGGTTATCTAATTTAATTATTTTAGATTTTTTTCTTTTGTTCAAACTTATATTGAATTTCAACTTTCAAGTATTAAGATATTTTAACCTTGGTAGTTGATTTAGTATATCGTGTTCAATTAGGAAATAAAAAATTTAATTATTAATTGGTTTATTATATACAAGATCTGTTTCACTTTTTTTTTTCTTGGATACATAAGAAACACAATCAAATCCACTTCAATTTAACAGTAAATGTTATGTCAATTAAAATTTCGATATTAGTTTAAAAATTAGCAATACAATTAGCTAGGTATGGTTTTGGATATAAAATGACGTTGATGGAATCTTATTTTGATATTAGTTTCCTATGTGTTTTTAATAGGAACAATTTACTGCTTAACAATAGTCAAAACTATCTCTTTATATAAAGTTATCCATTTGCTTTAATGATTAAAAAAGGTGACGTAGAACTAATTTTGAACTAATTTTAATTTATTTCCAAAAGTTCTTAATTTTGAAAATGAATTGTTAATTGTTAATTATATTAAATGTTAATATGAACATTTAATGGTTAATTTATTTCCAAAAAGTTCAAAAGAACTTGATTTATTTCCAAAATAGCTTACATACTATAACTTTTGACGAAAAAACTGCCATTATAGCTTATATACTGCCATTTAGGTCAAACATTTAATATAATTTTATATGACAATTTAATATAATTTATTAATTTGCTAATTGTTAGTTATGTGAATTAAAAAACTTATTTTATTTGACCTTATTTTGATTTATTTCCATAATAGTTAATAGTTAATTATGTGAATATTTAATGGTTGATTTATTCCCAAAAAATTAATTGTTATACTAAATATATTAAATTATATTAAATATATCACCTTAATGGCAATACATAAGATATTTTTTGGTCAAAAAGTTCTATCAAATTATATTAAATATTTGATTTATACTTTTGCATCTCTACATTCAAACTCTCTTGCTTATTCTCAAAATAACCTTTGATCGATGGAAAACAAAGAAAACTTTGACTACACTGGAGATAGTTGTCCAGACAAAGTACAGTCGTTATAAAAACTCTTTTCTGGTATTCATTCATATTTCCTATCATCTCACTTTTTTTTTTACTCATAGAATTGTATCAGGACTCATTTTTCTACTGTGCAAAATCCGAGTCCATAGTGCTAAGAAAAAGAGATGCCTCTCGTATACTATCAGATATTAGCAACAGTAAGCCTTTACATTAATTTGCATTTATTTGTTCATAACATTGATTTACATCTTTTTGGTTCATATTCGATTTCAACTTTTTTTTAAAAAAAAAATTGTTTTCTGAACCTCATTGCTTATATATAGTTTATAATTTTGTTTAATTACTATTTTGGCTTATTCACAACACTTAAGCTCCCACAACCATTAGAAGTTCTTCGAGACAAAAAGGGAACCAAGAGTTGCCTTCTCTAAAAACTCCCAATGTTCAAAGCGCAGATAAATCAAATATTTTGCCATCGTTAATAAATGACCCAAGTAATTTTTGTGAAAATGAAAAAAAGAAAGCAAGAAGAGATTGTGGCCCATCTGAGCATGTACAATGCAACACTATATCACTTAACATAGGTTAATCATTTGTTTCATTTTATAGTAAAGTTGTCATTATATTTTTATTTTATTGCATATTTGAATGTTCATCTAATTTGAAAATTACATATTTCTTAATGTAAAATAGGTTCAAGTTCAGAACTAACAGAAATAAGTAGAAGAAGATCAATTGGATCATATAAATTAGGTTCTTACACTTTATTACATCTTTCATCACTATGAATTTTTTTATATAAGAAATCAATTAATGTCGCTTCTTTTTTTTACCAGTTATATCAATAATGTATTGAATATTCTAATTAATTTACTTTGGATCTTTGTCATTTATATTTATATATATGTATTATTATTATCATTATTATATATAAATTTATACTACATATATATATATATATGTTCTCTTAAATTTAAATTATTTAAATCTTTGCAAGAAAATTATGTATTTTATTTTTATTTTCCAAATATTAAAAACTTTTATAAGAAATTTACCTACCATAGAAAAAGATAAATTAAAAGGGGAAATATTGAATGAAAAATAATAGTTAACTTGCTGATCGTTAATAAGTAATTAGAATATATATATAATATAAAAATTTATGAGAATACATTTTAAATTTTGACTTTCAAGGAATAAGTGCATAACCCTGATCAAAGAGAGTCTTTACATTTGCTTTAATGACTAAAAAAAGTCACGTAGAACTAATTTTGATTTCTTTCCAAAAGTTCTTAATTTTGAAAATGAATTGTTAATTGTTAATTATGTTAAATATTAATATAAATATTTAATGGTTGATTTATTTCCAAAAAGTTCAAAATAGCTTATTTATTTCCAAAATAGCTTACATAGTATAACTTTTGACGAAAAAATTGCCATTATAGCTTACATAATGCCATTTAGGTCAAACATTTAATATAATTTAATATAATTTTATATGATAACTTAATATAATTTGTTAATTTGCTAATTGTTAGTTATGTTAATTAAAAAACTTGCTTTATTTGACCTAATTTTGATTTATTTCCATAATAGTTAATTATGTGAATATTTAATGGTTGATTTATTTCCAAAAAGTTAATTGTTACATTAAATTAACAGAAATAAGTAGAAGAAGATCAATTGGATCATATAAATCACGTTCTTACATTTTATTACATCTTTCATCACTATGAATGTCTTTTTAAATAAGAAACCAATTAATTTCACTTCTTTTTTTTTTCCAGTTATATCAAATGATGTTTTATCAAACTCTGAAGAAGGTTTGGTTTTGATATATGCTTTTCCTTATTTTCCTCAATTAGCCATTTGTCTACCAATGAAGTTTGAGCTTAAAGATATATTTATTACAACAAAAAATAATTTGTTCATTTATACCAGCATATTGGGATATCGGTGATCCAATTTTCATTGTCAATTCTGTAAGGCAAAAATGTGGAGTGAAGAAAGAACCAAAAAGGGCTGCAAATCACGAGTGCCAAAGTTCAGTATATGTTGTACGCAAGGAAAAATTGAGTTGCCAATCACGCAAGATCCACCAGAAGAACTTGACAAACTTCTTAATGGAAGGGACAGTAAGAGTTTGCAATTTAGAAATAATATTCGAGCTTACAATATGATGTTTTCTTTTACCTCAATGGGAGGAAAAATTGATAAAGAGATCAATAGGGGATGTGGACCATATGTTTATAGATTATGTGGTCAAAACATCCACAGAATTGGTCGTTTGTTACCAGCTGATGGCAAACCTCCTAGATTTGCATAGTTATATATTTATGACACTGCGAATGAAATTTCTAATCGCCTTTCTGTTGTTAGGTAATCGAAATTGTATATATCTTATAATTTGTTTCATGTACATGTTAAGATGGTAGTAGTCAATATTCTTTTTTATAATTTTTTGCTCACGGTTTTTTTTTCTTTTTGTAGCTTTATTGAAGATAATAAGTCTCTTGACCAAGAAATTGTAGATGATTTGAAGAAAATGCTTGATAGGTGCAACCGTCTTGTAAAAACATTTAGAATAGCAAGAGATGCATTCCAATTTGATGAAGGTAGAGGTTTGAGTATAAGACTAATACGAAGAAGAACCTCTTAAGGCAGAAGATATAATTTATCATCCTGTTCGGAGATAGCTGCTTTGATTGTTGGTGACTTGACATCAACAACACTGAAAGGGATATAATAGTTCAAGATCAATGTGGTTCAGTTCAATGCATAAGTGAGTTACATCCTCTATATTTGCCATTACAATATCCTCTATTGTTTCCTTTTGGGCAAGATGGTTATCGAGAAGACATTCCTTTTAGTGATGTTAATACAGACCTTGTATGTGTTGGTCGATTTAGCAAGTGTACCAATCGCTCAAGTAATATAGTGAATTAAGAGTAAAAGTATCGTTCCCACGAGGACTACATGACTAAGTACCATAGAAATTTAACCAAATTATTTAGACGAAGCAATTGGATTGAAGATATCTTTAATGAAGAACTGACAATTAGAATGAACTATGACAGTAAATTTTTATGAATTTTCTTTTAATGATAGTAAACAATGCAAAGACTGATGAAAATAATCAAAATGAACGCCTAGGGCTACTAATCCCCCTCTTACGTCTTAGGAAATGCTAATTCTCCCTAACACTTGTGATTCAAGTCAATTATGCACAAAAATCTCAGGTTTTCTAATGGCTTAAAATAGTTCTCCCGAATCTAGATTAAGCTACCCAACTCTACACAATCCCTTATGTAAATTGAGTCGAATTAATATTAACCTAATCTGATTAAACGAGGTTAATTAATATTCCTATTAATTAACAAGTAAAACCCCTAGGTTCTATCACTCGCCCTAATTATTCAGTGTTCTACCACCATCTCTGATGTAATCAAGGATAATCCCATTGCAGCCCAAGAAAGGGAGAACACTTCAATTGGGCCTCTAACTCGTTCAAGGGTTAAAGAGCTTGGACTAATTGCAGCCCAAGAAAGGGAGAACACTTCAATTGGGCCTCTAACTCGTTCAAGGGCTAAAGGACTTGGATTGGGCTTAATCACATTGTTGAAAGTGGAAGAAGTGTGAAAAAGATTACATGTGGGATAGTTGCATTTGTTAAATATAGTTGTAGTCTATTACCTATGCATTTATTGTCTTTGACATTTAGCTATCTAGGCATTTATTATCATTGACATTTAGCTACCTATACATTTATTGTCTTTGACATTTAGCCTACACTACTTGACTTTTAGTTGATGCATTTAATGCATTAGTTGGAGTCTTTTGTCTTTTTGTTTTGGAGACCCTCTATAAAAAGGGTCATTGCCATTTGTTGTAAACCATCCTTGAATCATATATGAGATATTGGCATTTTAATTTCAAGAGGATTCTTGAGTTTTTTCTCTTATCTAACTTGGGTTAGTGGTGAGAGCAGCTAAATTTCTTATTACTCACGTTCTTCTTTCTTGAGTGTGGCGAGATCAACCCATTTCTCTTAGTTGTGGCGCCCTTTGGCTTATCAATTGAGTGATTTGGTTTTCTTTGTTTGTTTCTTTCAACCTATCTAGAAAATCGATTAAGTGTTTTTCCTTCGGAAATCATATCATATTGGTATCAAAGCCACTTCAATTCAGGTTCTATTATTTGTTTTGTGTTTTGCCCCTTCGTGGAAAGCTTAATTTTATTGCATTTTATTCTGTGTTTTGCCACCTACATGGAAGGCTTAGTTTTCCTTATTTTGTATTCTGCCACCTATATGGAAGGCTTAGTTTTCCTTATTTTGTAATTTGCCACCTACATAGAAGGCTAATTTTCTGGTTTGTTCATTTTTAACTTTATTTCTATTCTTGCGTTGTTTTATTTTATTCCAGCTTTTTTTATTAAAAAAATTCATCGTTACTATTCATTGTTCATTGTTACTGTTCATTGTTAATCCGAGTGTAAACACTTAGAGAGTGAACCTACCCTTCACCAAACTCAAACCAACAAATTACAAATCACTATGACAGGAGAAAATAGTTCTGAAGTTCCTTTTGGGCTTAGCCTACAACAAGCTCAAATTGTTGGCCTATAAAGAGGTCAAGAAGAAATGATGGAACAAATAGCTTAACTAACCACTCAAATGGCTAGATTTATGGAGCTACAACAACAACAACCAAGAATAGGAGCTTATGTTGAACACCATGGAGAAGAATTTGAAGCTGAAGAAGGTGATCAACCTAGGCAAAGAAGGCAGCAGAGGGAACGTGATGCCAACATCAAAATGAAGATTCCTCCATTTAAGGGAACAAGTTCTCCTGAAGAATACTTGGAGTGGGTGCAACGAGTAGAGAAGATTTTTTAATATCAAGAATATTCAGAAGCTACCAAATGCCGACTTGTAGCCCTTGAATTTACTGATTATGCAAATCTATGGTGGGAAAATTTGAAGAATCAACGAAGAAGAGATGGAGAGGAGGAAGTTCGAAATTGGAGATTGATGAAAAGGCTCATGCAGAGGCGTTTTGTACCTGATTACTACAAGCAAGAGCTTTATTTTAAGCTTCAAAGCTTGAGGCAAGGAGGTATGTGTGTTGAAGATTAAGTCAAAGAATTTGAAACTTTGATGATTCGGTGCGAGCTGAATGAACCCCAAGAGCAAACCATAGCTCGATTTCTTGGTGGTTTGAACAGAGAATTTGCTGACTTAGTAGAGTTGCAGAATTATGTCTTTTTAGAAGATGTAATTAAATTGGCAATTAAGGTGGAGAGACAGAAAAAGAGAGTTTATGGAAGAAACAATGGAGTATCTAAACCATTGGCGAGTAAACCTGTCACGTCCCAAAATTTGAGCACGTGACCGGCACGGAAAGTGAATTTCATTTCACCTCCGTAAGCCTATCTTTCTCTTAAAAATCATACAATTCTTTTTCATGCAACCAAAACGAGTTCTCTATATATACTACAATTACTCACATTACATCACTGAATGAACCTACCCGATTACAGAGATTTCTAGATTTATACAACTTAGAATAAAACTTAACTATTATACCTTTATCCTGAACAAATGAAAAGGTAATTATGGACTAAGGATCCATAATTCCTTGTTCTGATATTTACCTTCAGCTGTCAACTCTGAAAAAAAATATCAATAAGAGGGGTATGAGCAAACCACGTGCCCAGTGAGTAGATAACACAATACTATGACAAAATAAAAATCATGCATCATAATGATAACATGCAGCAATCATACGTAGATCGATCATCATATGATATAATATTATTCATAATACTTCACAACAATATCCAAGTGAATCAAATGCATTTCAACAAAATTCAAAATTCACAACAGCAATCGATGAAATCAATTTCACACACAATTCCCGTACCAACCGGGTCGTCCAGAATACCTGTGGATCGTTGACCGCGGCCCCCGCCGCATCCACCCTTATCGCTCCATTTATATTCTCCACCCTTATAGCTTCACATAGATTTCTCCATGGGGTGCACCACCATGCCTTTCCTTTCCAGTCAAACACAATCACAATCACATATAAAAACATCCTCAATCATAATCTTGAGCCACATACACAACTCAGTCATTTACAATTCAAGCCACAACATAATCAATGTGGTTCCAGCAACATAGCATGTATACAACATAACCCATAATATAGAACAATTATTCACTAATAACATACTTCAACTATCCGCATATGAATGAACTCAACAATCAGAGTATGATACATTTCAACTCAGTTCACATGCCATTCACAATCCATCATATAACCTCCATTCATGGGAAAATAAGAAAATATAATTATATACATTACCAAACACGTTCCACATTTGTTTATGCCTCATCGTTCCACATCATCCTCTTCAAACTTGGATATACAACATATTTCCACTATGATGCAAAAAGTCAATAACAGATATTTAATCATAGCAAGTATTAACCCACTCACCTGGATTTCACGCTCTCGGCACTCCCACTTTGCACTTTGACCATTCCTATTGTAACCAGACAAAAACCATAAGAGTTACGAAATAGAGAAATTTCCTACCACTACTCTCGACCTTCACTTACTTCTCAAATCATAACTCCTAACTGGTAATGAATATTCAAATGAAACTTATACCATTGGAAACTAGACTTAAAGAGCTTTCCAACGATATAAAGTTTGCCCAAAACGGAGTTCGGATGAAGAAGTTATCGCCAATTGAAAAATAAACTAAAATTTTCCGGTACACCTGGCGCATGGGCGCCAATTCCTTCTTCTTCCCATCTCACCTTGGCGCCTAGGCGCCACACATGGCGCCTGGGCGCCACGATCGCGACCCCTTCGCGATTTCTCTCGATTTTGGCCCAAATCTGGCCAAATCTTCACCGTTTTTCATGATTTCTTCCATGGGATCTCACCCTTAATGTCTAAGGAGCATTTAGACACCAAAATCACCAATTTTAATCGAGAAACGAAGCCGGAATCTCGATTTTTCCTCAAACACTCTTAAAACTAGAAAATAGAGAAAAGCTTAAGAAATAGAAATTTCTACCTCGATTCCTTGCTTTCCCTATGTTGCTTGGCTCCTAGAGGCTCGCCCCGTAGCCCGAGATCCACCCTCCAAAGCCTGGTTATAGAGTTGGAGTGTAGAGAGAGAAATTAGAGAGAAGGAAGAGAGAAGGAGAGGAGAGAAAGTGAAGAGAGAGAGAGAGGAAAGGAGAAAAATGAATAAAAAATAGGTGAGGCCACCTATATACTCGCCTGGGGTGAAATTATCACTTGCTCTGCAATTGACCCTCAGTCAAGACTAGCAAAAGCAAATTCATAAAATCTCACCTCAGGTGTTTCTAAATCCTCGGTGCCCCACAAATTTCCTTATTCACTTTAGTCCCTCTCAATATCTCAAACTCCACTTTAACCTCGAATCCATCATCTTTTCGGTACCGGACTCATAATTCATCCCATAAGCTCTATTCTTCTTCTCGGATTCCTACTTGGTCATTTCTCAAAAGTCCTCTATACTTTCTTTTCTTTTCACTTTAGTCCTTGAGAATTTGTAAAAATTTCCTAAATTAAAAATAAAAATTTCTATTCCCACATTTTCTTCACTAATTCAAAAAGAAAATTTTTCACATAATTAAATTTTTCACTAAACTTCAAATCAGACTTTAAATATTCATAAAAATTCTTGGGATATTACAAAACCTTTCCAAACACTTTCCCAAACCTCAAACACTACCAAAGGGAGTAATAAGGAGCCAAACAAAACTGAAAGTTCTAAGGGGAATGAGAAGAGAGAAGACAACCAACCCTCTAAAAGAAGCCGAGACATTAAGTGCTTCAAGTGCTTAGGTCATGGCCATATAGCATCCGAATGTCCTAATAGAAGAGTGATAATCTTGAAGGAGAAACAAGGGGAAATAGAGAGTGAAAATGAAGATATTGTGGAGGAATGTGAAGAGGAAGAATATTCTGAAGAAGAAGAAGTTGTTGAGTATGCTGATGAAGGTGCTGCCTTGGTTATTAGACGTGCCTTGACTATCCAAGCCAAGGTAGAAGAAGAACAGAGGGAGAATATTTTTCAAACAAGGTGCACTATCGGAGGCAAAGTTTGTAACGTGATAATTGATAGTGGGAGCTGCACTAACGTTGCTTCAACCACCTTGGTTGGCAAATTGAAGCTGTCTATCATCAATCATCCCCGTCCATACAAGCTGCAATGGTTGAATAATCATGGCGAGATGAAGGTCACCAAACAAGTAAAGGTATCTTTCTCTATAGGAAAAAATTACAAAGATGAGGTGTTGTGTGACATAGTCTCTATGGATGCTAGTCATCTTCTACTTGGGAGGCCGTGGCAATTTGATCTGATTAAACGAGGTTAATTAATATTCCTATTAATTATCGCTCGCCCTAATCATTCAGTGTTCTACCACCATCTCTCTCTCCCAAGTTCAACGGAGGCAACATACAGATCATAAAATGGCCAAGTTTATAACAAGTTCAGGAAATATGAATGATAGGTATGCATAAATTGACAATAATCACAAGTTTGAAGAAAACACAATTCCTAGTCTGAAAGTAGGTTCAAAGGAACCCTAGAACAGAAAATTTAGCCACTCATGGCTCTACAAATACAGAAAACAGTAGAAGAATGAATAAACTTCATGAATCCGGGGTTGGGTTGACGGAATTCAGGCTTGAATGGCTCCAAGGATGGATTCCTCCTTCTCCTCTAGCAATAGTCGGCGCCTCCCTTCAGTCTCCAACTCCGAAAGCCCTAAAAAATTCATCTGAAGCCTTTTAAACCAGCCCAGTATCACGACTTACCGCTATAGCAGTAAGTCTCCACCGCTATAGCGGTACAAGACAGTAAAGAATTCTCCAGCAATATTTGGTGCAGGGCTCACCGCTATAGCGGTGGTAGACAGAGAGTGGGCCTTCTGCTTCTTCAGCTCCAGGGACAGGCGCTATAGAGGTGAAAGTCCACCGCTATAGCGGTGGTATGCAGAAATTCTCTCACAGCAGCTTGAATCAGTTCGGTCGTTGCTTCAGCTTCGTCCAACTCACCCTACGTCAGAGAGAATAAAATGATGATTAGCGACATTCTTAGTCAAAGAATCACATGAAGAAGACTAAACTCTAAAAATTCCTAAACTAAACTAAATCAATCAAAAACAACTGAAAAGACATATAAGCAACCACAAGTAGACGACAAAATGGATCAAAGATTCAGCACCAAATGGTACTAAATCTAGCACTTAACAGTATGCAAACGTACGAGAGTAACAATCTGTAATATCCCAAGAATTTATATGAATATTTAAAGCCTATTTTGAAGTTTAGTGAAAAATTTAATTACGTGAAAAATTTGCTTTTTGAATTAGTGAAGAAAATATGGAAATAGAAATTTTAATTTTTAATTTAGGAAATTTTTACAAATTCTCAAGGACTAAAGTGAAAAGAAAAGAAAGTATAGAGGACTTTTGAGAAATGACCAAATAGGAACCTGAGAGGAAGAATAAAGCTTATGAGAATGAATTATGAGTCCGGTACCGAAAAGATGATGGATTCGAGGTTGAAGTGGTATTTGAGACATCGAGAGGGATTAAAGTGAACAAATCTTATAAGCTAAGGTGGCTATGAGCGATTTTATCGAAAAAGAAATTGGTGGGGCCCACGCGTATACATTTCCTCTTATTCTTTTCTTTCTCTTATTTCTCCCGTATGCTTCCTTACTTTCTCTCTCTCTCGATTATGCTTGCAAAGGAATTTCTTCATCAATCATTCATGCAATTTTTGCATGGGGAAGGAAGCTATGAAAGTTAGGATGATTGGTAAGTTGATTTTCTTCTTCTTCTTCCTCTTATTACAAGACCAAATCCTTGGTTATCATTTTGTAAAATTTTTTGTAGAATATTTTAATGGATGAATTTAAGTGTGGATGTTAATCTAAAACATTCTTAGGTCGTTTATGATGTTATTAGAACAAGAAATTTGGAGAAAACTAGGAGAAATTCATAGAATTTGGATATTTAAAAAAAGTTAGTGTTCTTGATGAAAATTTGAGATTTGAGTTTGGATTGTTGGTAGAAATTGGGGGTTTTGGTGTTAAAACACTCCTTAGACATTAAGGATGAAAACCCATGGAAGAAATCAAAAGAAATGTTGTTTTAGATATGATTTTAGGATTTTTGGATGAAGAACACGAAGAACATCAAAAATTTTCCCCAAAAATTACTGTTCACCGAGAAAATTTTTCCAGATTTTCTCGTTATTGCAGCGTTGACTCGGTCAACGTTACTGTAGCATTGACTCGGTCAACGTTAATGTAGCTTCGTTGACCGTTGACCGTTACTGTAGCATCAGTTTTTTTTTTTAAATATCGTTGAAAAGCTCTTTGAGTCTAGTTTCTAATGGTATAAGTTTCATCTGGATACTCATTACCAGTTAGGAGTTATGATTTGAGAAGTGGGTGAAGGTCGGGAATAGTGGTAAGAAATTTTTCTATTTTGTAGCCCTGATGATTTTTATCTGGTTACAATAGGAATGGTCAAGGCGCAAGGTGGGAGTGCCGAGAGCGTGAAATCCAGGTGAGTGGGTTAATACTTGCTATGATTAAATATCTGTTATTGACTTTTTGCATCATAGTGGAAATATGTTGTATATCCAAGTTTGAAGAGGATGATGTGGAACGATGAGGCATAAACAATTGTGGAACGTGTCTGGTAATGTATATAATTATATTTTCTTATTTTCTCATGAATGGAGGTTATATGATGGTTTGTCAATGGCATGTGAACTGAGTTGAAATATATCATACTTTGATTGTTGAGTTCGTTCATATGCGGATAGTTGAAGTATGTTATTGTTGAATAATTGTTCTATATTATGGATTATGTTGTATACATGCTATGTTACTGGAACCATATTGATTATGTTGTGACTTGAATTGTAAATGACTGAGTTGTGTGTGTGGCTCAAGATTATGATTGAGCATGTTCTTAGATGTGATTGTGATTGTGTTTGACTAGAAAGGAAAGGCATGGTGGTGCACCCCATGGAGAAATTTATATGAAGTTATAAGGGTGGAGATTATAAATGGAGCGATAAGGGTGGATGCGGCGGGGGCCGCGGGCAACGATCCAGAGGTATTCTGGATGACCCGGTTGGTACGGGAAATGTGTGTGAATTGATTTCACCGATTGCTGTTGTGAATTTTGAATTATGTTGAAATGTATTTAATTTACTTGGATATTATTGTGAAGTATTATGAATAATATTATATCATATAATGATCGATTTACGTATGATTGCTGCATGTTATCATTATGATGCATGATATTTTTTTGTCATAGTGTTGTGTTATTTACTCACTGGGCACGTGGTTTGCTCATACCCCTCTTATTGATATTTTTTTTCAGAGTTGACAGCTGAAGGTAAATATCGGAACAAGGAATTATAGATCCTTAGTCCATGATTACCTTTTCATTTGTTCAGGATAAAGGTATAATAGTTAAGTCTTATTCTAAGATGTATAAATCTAGAAATCTCTGTAATCGGGTAGGTTCATTCAGTGATGTAATGTGAATGATTGTAGTATGTATAGAGAACTCGTTTTGGTTGCATGAAAAAGAATTGTATGATTTTTAAGAGAAAGATAGGCTTACGGAGGTGAAATGAAATTCACTTTCCGTGCCAGTCACGTGCTCAGATTTTGGGACGTGACACAATCAGACAATATGTTGCATTCAGAATTCAAGATAGAGTAAATGAGTCATCAATGATTGTCAACTTTGGAAAATTATTTCAATAGTTTTTGGTGGATGCATATACAATGATAGAATCAGAGAGATTTTATTATATTAAACATAACCAACAAAGGTTATGTGCCGACTTATACAAGGGCTTAGCTGATGCAGTATTGAGGGAAGAAACTAATCCTTCATCTCATGGAAAATGCATAATATTGCCATCATCTTTTACCGGGGGTTCCTGTTACACAATTCAAAACTATCAGGATGCTATGGCAATATGCAAGTGGGTTGGACCTCCTGATCTCTTTATCACATTCACATGTAATCCGAAGTGGTGTGAGATTGTGCTGTTATTAAATACAAATCTTTGTAAAGTTGAAGATAGACCTGATATACTTTCTGGAATATTCAAGATTAAGCTTAATCAGATTCTAAAAGACATTAAGAAGAACAACTTTTTTGGATGAGTCATTGCAAAAAGACATTTTTTTTCATATATATATATATATATATATATTAACATAAAATTAAAGTATTATAACACTTATGGTTAATTCATTATTCCTCACAGTGATCTACACCATTGAATTCCAAAAGCGCGAATTGCCACATGCACATATTTTTCTTTTTCTATATCGAGATGATAAATACCTTACACCTGCTGATATTGATCGAATAATATCTGCTGAGATTCCTGACAAGAATAGATTCCTATTCCTATTTGAAGCTGTGAGTAATTTGATGATCAATGGGCCTTGTGGACCTGTTAATTTCAATTCACCATGTATGTCTGAGGATAGATGTACAAAACACTTCCCAAAACCTTTTAATAGGTCAACTATAATAGATGATGAAGGCTACCCAAGGTACAGAAGATTAGACAATGATGTGTTCGTTGAGAATAATGGAGTTGTTCTAGATAACAGGTATACTATATATTAAACTTACGTAATTTACTTTTATTTTTAATCTTTATAATATCTATCTTTAGTATTTTTTGTGTTGTTATATCAGGTTTGTAATACCATACAACCCGACACTACTGACTAGATATCAAGCTCATATTAACGTTGAGAGATGTAATCAAGCAAGGTCTATTAAATACTTATTTAAATATATCAATAAGGGACATGACAGAGTAATAACTGCGTTTTATACGACATCTGACGATAATTCAAAGACTGAACATGATGAAATTAAAATGTTCTATGATTGTAGATACCTATCTCCATGTGAGGCAGTTTGGAGAATTTTTGGATTTGATGTGAATTATAGGGAACCATTTGTTGAGAGGCTTTCATTTCACTTGCCTGACATGCAAACAGTGATTTTTCCAAGTACTCATAATTGTTTTCATTATATCTTATATTTTAAATGTAAGAATAATTAAATATTGTTTCAAGTGTTTTAATATTCTTGGTTAAACAATTGTTTTTCTTACTCTCACTTATCAAATACATCATTTTATTTTCTTTTTGTTAGATGATGAACCTATCGATTCTATTGTTGAACGAAACACCCATAAAATGACAATGTTTCTAGCTTGGTTTGAGGCTAACAAAAGATACTTTGAAGCAAGATATTTAACATATGCAGAGTTCCCTACAAAATTTGTTTATAAGAAAAACATAAGAGAATGGTGTCCAAGGAAGTCAAGTTATTTTATTGGACGACTATACTATACTCCTCCTGGTAGTGGTGAGATTCATTATCTCCGAACATTGCTAAATATTGTGAAGGGGCCTACATCATATGATGATATTAGAATAGTTGATGGTATTTTGTACAATACATTTAAAGATGCATGTTATGCATTAGGCTTACTCGAGGATGATAGGGAGTATATAGATGGAATCATTGAAGCAAGTCATTGGGTGTAATACCCGTTAATTTCAGAATATAATTCGCTTAAGAGTATTTTAGAATTCTACAACGTTACTTTAGTTATTTATTTTGGTCATTTTTAATTTTCATATTTAATTGTTCTCTTTGAATATTATTTATGAAAATTGAGTTAAATGACTGGACTAAATATTTGCACAATGAGGGATATATTCTAAGAATGGTGAAATTCATGGAAAAGTGGTTTTAGAATGGTCAATTAATCCATTTATTGTAAATTGACTGGATGGGTTTGGATGTTGGGTTATGGATACCCATGGGTTATTGAATAACCCATTAGAAATATTTAATATAAAGTTTCAATAGTACCCCTCATTTTCACTCAGTCGAAGGAAGCAGAAAAGCATTTCTCTCTCAGTTCTTCATTTTCTTCTCAAATCCTTTCCTTGATCTTCAGAATTTCGATTATCTGTTCGGTTCAAAAGCTTTGTAAGGATCAAAGGTAAGCTTTAATCTCGTTATTTTCCTTAAATCTAAGTTTATATGGAAGATTAGAGGAGGTTTTGTTCTTGAAGATTTTGATGATAATTCGTGAATCTCAGTTGTTTTAGAAGTTATATTTGAGTTATAATCGGTTAAAAGAGTTGAAATTCTGGTTTTGAAACAAGAAAGGAAAGGATGAATTTGTTAGAAATTTCTGCAAAAACTTATGCAAAAAACCGAGTTACTGTAGCGACCAGAAATTTCGAAACAAAATCTGGAAAATTTTCTTCGGGTTACTGTAGCAGTACTGTAGTGTCAGCAGTCAATGGTACTGTAGCAGTCAATGTTACTGTAGCGAACCGGCACTGTAGCGAACCGACACTGTAGCAAACTGTTACTGTAGCAACCCGTTACTGTAGCAGTCAGAAAATTTTACGTATTTTCGTGATTTTGTTTCCTTTCTTATGATTCCTTGTAATATATTTTACTAGGAAATTTTCCTACACAAATTCTAGTGTGGAACAAGGTAAACTTGGACAAACATCAAGGTGAGTGAATAACCTTGCTCAGCTAATTTGATATTACTAGTTAAAGTACAATATAAGTCCCATTTACAACATTATTTGGATAATAAGCAATTAATTTTTCATATGGGAGTATATGATGATCAGTAGAAATAAGAGTATGAATAAATTATTTATTTCATGACAATTGTACTATGTGATGAATTCTCACTATTTTATTAATGAGTAAAGATCTACGGGATCTAATACACGAGTGTGAAAGGGTTAAAGTCCCATACTACTCGGTGTATATCTAAGAAATCTTATACACGAGTTTGAAAGGATTAAAGTCCCATACTACTCAGTGCATATCTATGAAACCTATACACGAGTTGAAAGGGTTAAAGTCTCATACTACTCGGCGTATACCTATGAGATCTTATTCACGAGTTTGAAAGGGTTAGAGTCCCATACTACTCGGTGTATATCTATGAAATCTTATTCATGAGTTTGAAAGGGTTAGAGTCCCATACTACTCGATGTATAAGACAATTAATTATATGAGTAAATGTGGTATTTGTACTTTTGATATTTTATATAGTACAGTTATTTACTTACTGAGTTTTTAAATAAACTCACACTCCCTATGATTATTTTTTTCAGATACAGAAAACAAAGAACAAGAGTATCCATTTGAAGAATAGAAGCCCATTGGAATTATCCTCTATTTCTGTCTGGTGGGATACCAGTACTTATTAATGTGGACACTAGAAACGCTTTGTACTTTCTATAGGTCTCCTAGGCTTGCGATGAGATAGAAATATCAGACTATGTATGTCTATATTTGCTTATCAGATGAATATAATTCTGTAGTGTGGAACGAATGATTAAGGTTGAATGTAAAACCTTACAGAATATATGTAAACAACGTATGTTTGACAATTTTATCAAATGAGTAGTATCTTTTCACATGCTCAATTTTTGGGATGTGACATTGGGCATCTCCATCTTATTTAAGGCGTTTATTTTCAACATTACTTTTATGCAATAACATTTCTATGCCTGAGTATTGGACTAAGACATGGCATTTGCTATCAGATGATGTATTGCACACACAAAGAAGCTTACTATGTCATGAAGGTATATATATATATTTTTAATATTTTTTATAATATTTTATTCATAGACTTGTAAATACAATATTTCATGTAAATATCAAAAAAAAATTAAATCACTTTTAACACCTTATTTTATGAATGTTTCAGACTTGATCTTAAGCGAAGAAGAATTGAAGAACTATGCTTTGATAGATTTTGAGAATATTCTACAAAGTAGTGGTAGATCTTCTTGAGTTCCCCTCAATACCATTTCCATATATGAGCCATGTTCGAACATACAACAACAGACTTTTGTATGATGAATTAAATTATGATAGGGATCTTTTGGCTCATGAACATGTTGAACTTTTCAAATCATTGAATAATGATCAAAGATGTATTTATGATCAAATTTTAGATGCTGTGAATTCAGACTCTGGAGGGGTGTTTTTTGTATATGGCTATGGAGGGACATGAAAAACATTTTTGTGGCAAACTTTGTCCGCATCCCTTAGATCAAAATGGATGATAGATTTGAATGTTGCATCAAGTGGTATAGCCTCGCTATTATTGCCAGGAGGCAAAACAGCTCATTCAAGATTTTGTCTTCCATTGCAAGTAACAGAAGACTCAATATGTAATATTTGTCAGGGAAGTCAATTAACTGAATTGCTTATAAATACACATCTTATAATATGGGATGAGGCACCTATGATGAGCAGGTACTATTTTGAAGCACTAGACAGAACTTTGAAAGACTTGATGAGAACTTGTAATAAAAATCTTTCAAATTTTCCTTTTGGTAGAAAAGTCATTGTATTTGGAGGTGACTTTCGACAAATTCTTCCAGTTATACCAAGATCTACAAGGGAAAAGATAGTTCATTCCACTATTTACTCATCATACATTTGAGACTTTTGTAAGGTTCTTACATTGACAGAAAACATGCGTCTCAAGAGTCATCTATCACATGTTGAATCTGCAGAAATTGAATCATTTGCCAATTGGATTATCATTGTTAGTGAGGGTGATACTGATCATGACAATATTGGTGAGTCTGTTATTACCATTCTGGATGATATACTTATAAAGGATGTTGAAAATGCAATTGCATCTATTGTTATGACAACATAACCAAATTTGTTGAAAAATATGCATAGTATTTCCTACTTTCAAGAAAGAGCTATCCTTGCCCCTAGATTAAATGATGTTGATAATATAAATGATTACATGCTGTCCTTACTTCTAGGAGAAGAAAGAACATACTATTGCTCTGATAGTATATGCAAAGCTGATGCTACTTCTAGCAATATTGATGATTTGTATACATCAGAGTTTCTTAATAGTGTCAAGCTCTCTAGTGTTCCTAACCAAGAGTTAAAATTAAAAGTTTGAGCCCCTATTGTGTTGCTTAGAAATATTGATAAAGCCAAGGGTCTGTGCAATGGAAGCAGATTAATTATCACAATGTTAGGGAAACATATTATCGAAGCTATTGTTATTACTGGGAAGGCAATTGGGGAAAAAGTAATGATACCTAGGATGGTTCTTACTCCATCAGATGCTAGACTTCCTTTCAAGCTTCGCAGGAGATAATTTCCAGTTTCCTTGTGTTTTGTGATGACAATTAATAAAAGTCAAGGACAATCACTTTGCTATGTCAGTTTATATTTAGCAACTCCAGTCTTTAGTCATAGTCAGCTTTATGTTGCTATCTCAAGAGTAAAAAGTAGAAAAAGATTGAAGATTCTTATACTTGATAAAGATGAAAACGCCAATTCAATCACTACAAATGTAGTGTATAAAGAAGTTTTTAGAAATCTCTATTAGTTGTAAGTAAACTTTATATAGATTTTTCTATAATCTTATTATATTGATTCAAAGTTATATTATATTATTTGTTAACTTTTTCCTATTTTATTTCCTTATTTTCAGGTCAAAGACATATATCGTTTTTGAAAATCATTTGTAAATATCACATTGAAGGTGTATTTACATTGGAGAAATATTTAGTTGTTTGGATAAATTGATTTTTTTTATTCACATTACATCTAGATATTTTGAAATGTTTATCTCTTATATTAATTACTATATGTTTGCTATAATTAATTATTATTTTTTTTATAAGTTATGAAATTTTTTAAACTTATAAATTATCCGTGCATCGCACGGGTCACAACACTAGTTTTTTATTATAACGGTGCATCTTTTAAGAACTTACAAATAGATACCACAATTAACTCTCTATTACTTTAATATTTATTACTTTTCACTAATATATATTGTAAATTAATTATTTTAGTATTATTTTTTGTATAAAAACTAATTTTTATATAAGAACTACGCATGACAACCGGTATAATGAATTATAATAATAAATTAAAATAAAAATTAATTCTTAAATTTAAAAACTCTTTAAAAATTACAACGGCCATAATATTGTTGAGGCAACATAATACTTTCTCTGCGTTGGATGAAAAGAGATTAAACGGTGCTGAATTCACATAGTGATTTTTCGGGGCTTTACATTTGAGGATCTGCATGCAAGATCTATACTACATTTTACTATATTTAAGCGCCAAAAAAAGTGTTGAAGTCTTGCCAAAAAAATGTATGCAGTGCATAGTGGGAACCATTAATCTTGAGTGAAAACTAGAGTATTATTCGATGACGAAATTAAAGTGAGACATTTAACATTACCTTGTGTAATAAAAACGTGTGCGAACACTTTTGAGAATAAGTTTTGCGAACACTTTTGAGAATAAGTTTTTTATATTTATCATAAGAGCAGCTACGAACTTCAATTTAATTTTTATTATAGATTTTATAAAGTTACATTAGTTTAAATAACTCGTACAACTTTAAGTAACTCTATACTCCAGTAGTGAACATTTTAAGAACTTACAAATAGGTCCCATAATCAACTTTCAATTACTTTAACATTTATTATTCTTCACTAACTCTACTAATATTTATTGTGAATTAAATATTTTATTATTATTATTATTTATATAAGAATCGGTTCTCAAATTTAAGAATTTATTAAAAATCACCACTATAGATAGTCTAAAAAAGTTTAAATTTTAATTTTTGAATTTATAATATTCAATTTTATACTGCTTAAACTATAAACTTAATGATAAAATTGAACTTTTAGTTATCAACTTTGCATCGTTAAATATAAATAAGGTGTCTAAAAATCCAAAGTGACATATTAACTTGTCCCAAAATAACAATCAAGCATCAGATGGACGTTTTTTCAATAATATTGAACCATAATAGTAGAAAAATAAAGTCTAACTTTTAGTCATCGTGTCACGTCCCAAAATTTGAACACGTAACCGGCACGGAAAGTGAATTTCATTTCACCTCCATAAGCCTATCTTTCTCTTAAAAATCATACAATTATTTTTCATGCAACCAAAACGAGTTCTCTATACATACTACAATTACTCACATTACATCACTGAATGAACCTACCCGATTATAGAGATTTCTAGATTTATACAACTTTGAATAAAACTTAACTATTATACCTTTATCCTGAACAAATGAAAAGGTAATTATGGACTAAGGATCCATAATTCCTTGTTCCGATATTTACCTTCAGCTGTCAACTCTGAAAAAAAAATCAATAAGAGGTGTATGAGCAAACCACGTGCTTAGTGAGTAGATAACACAATACTATGACAAAATAAAAATCATGCATCATAATGATAACATGCAGCAATCATACGTAGATCGATCATCATATGATATAATATTATTCATAATACTTCACAACAATATCCAAGTGAATCAAATGCATTTCAACAAAATTCAAAATTCACAACAGCAATCGATGAAATCAATTTCACACACAATTCCGGTACCAACCGGGTCGTCCATAATACCTCTGGATCGTTGTCCGCGGCCCCCGCCGCATCCACCCTTATCGCTCCATTTATATTCTCCACCCTTATAGCTTCACATAGATTTCTCCATGGGGTGCACCACCATGCCTTTCCTTTCCAGTCAAACACAATCACAATCACATATAAAAACATCCTCAATCATAATCTTGAGCCACATACACAACTCAGTCATTTACAATTCAAGCCACAACATAATCAATGTGGTTCCAGCAACATAGCATGTATATAACATAACCCATAATATAGAACAATTATTCAACTCGGTTCACATGCCATTCACAATCCATCATATAACCTCCATTCATGGGAAAATAAGAAAATATAATTATATACATTACCAGACACGTTCCACATTTGTTTATGCCTCATCGTTGCACATCATCCTTTTCAAACTTGGATATACAACATATTTCCACTATGATGCAAAAAGTTAATAACAGATATTTAATCATAGCAAGTATTAACCCACTCACCTGGATTTCACGCTCTCGGCACTCCCACTTTGCACTTTGACCATTCCTATTGTAACCAGACAAAAACCATAAGAGTTACGAAATAGAGAAATTTCCTACCACTACTCTCGACCTTCACTTACTTCTCGAATCATAACTCCTAACTGATAATGAATATTCAAATGAAACTTATACCATTGGAAACTAGACTTAAAGAGCTTTCCAACGATATAAATTTTGCCCAAAACGGAGTTCGGATGAAGAAGTTATGGCCGATTGAAAAATAAACTAAAATTTCCCGGTACACCTGGCGCCTGGGCGCCACACGTGACGCCTGGGCGCCAATTCCTTCTTCTTCCCATCTCACCTTGGCGCCTAGGCGCCACACATGGCGCCTGGGCGCCACGATCGCGACCCTTTCGTGATTTCTCTCAGTTTTGGCCCAAATCTAGCCAAATCTTCACCGTTTTTCATGATTTCTTCCATGGGATCTCACCCTTAATGTCTAAGGAGCATTTAGACACCAAAATCACCAATTTTAATCGAGAAACGAAGCCGGAATCTCGATTTTACCTCAAACACTCTTAAAACTAGAAAATAGAGAAAAACTTAAGAAATAGAAATTTCTAGCTCAATTCCTTGCTTTCCCTATGTTGCTTGGCTCCTAGAGGCTCGCCCCATAGCCCGAGATCCACCCTCCAAAGCCCGGTTGTAGAGTTGGAGTGTAGAGAGAGAAATTAGAGAGAAGGAAGAGAGAAGGAGAGGAGAGAAAGTGAAGAGAGAGAGAGGAAAAGAGAAAAATGAATAAAAAATAGGTAAGACCACCTATATACTCGCCCGGGATGAAATTATCACTTGCTCTGCAATTGACCCTCAGTCAAGACTAACAAAAGCAAATTCATAAAATCTCACCTCAGGTGTTTCTAAATCCTCGGTGCCCCACAAATTTTCTTATTTCACTTTAGTCCCTCTCAATATCTCAAACTCCACTTTAACCTCGAATCCATTATCTTTTCGGTACCGGACTCATAATTCATTCGCATAAGCTCTATTCTTCTTCTCGGGTTCCTACTTGGTCATTTCTCAAAAGTCCTCTATACTTTCTTTTCTTTTCACTTTAGTCCTTGAGAATTTGTAAAAATTTCCTAAATTAAAAATAAAAATTTCTATTCCCACATTTTCTTCACTAATTCAAAAAAAATTTTTTTCACATAATTAAATTTTTCACTAAACTTCAAATCAGACTTTAAATATTCATAAAAATTCTTGGGATATTACACATCGGCTTTGCATTGTTCAATATAAAAAAACAAGCGTAAAAATCGAAAGTGACATATTAAGGGTGTGTTTTGGAGCTCGGTGGGTAAACGTGGGTTAGATAAACTAGGTTGAATTAAACGTAGTTGAAAAAAACTTAGATTTAGATGAACATGATTTATGTTTGGGAGACATTTGAACAAACGTGGTTTGGAGCAGACAAACGTGATTTAATGCAAAATATAATGTTTGGATGTTGGTGTGCAAACGTAATTTGAGATGTGTAATTACCATAAAGGACACATATTTTATATTTTATTTTTTGGTATAATGTTATTATTTATTGTTATTTATTTAAAGTTAATTTAGTGAATTATATCAATATTTTAATAAAGTACACTATTTGTTTTATTTATTTGTCTAATATTACTTCATTAATTACTTATTAGAATATTTTTAAAATTTGAACAATGTGAACTAAATATAATTATAACAAAGTGTTAATAATTACTTATGGAAAAGAAAATATGAGATATTAGTGATGATCAATATGCAAATCATACAAAAAAAAAACTTAATTTCATAAAAAAAATTAGAGATTCATTCTCATAATAAAAAGAATTGTGTTCTTAATTGTATAATGATATAATTAAATTAATTATTTAATTAGTTAAACAAAATAATTAGGATGTTTAATTGTGAAAATTAAGTTTTTAAAGTAATTATATAAATTATGACATAATTATGTTTAATTGTATAAATTAGGTTTAATCTCATAATAAAAGAAATTATGTGATCACTAATAACCTTCAACATTTGGTAAATTTCATCAAATTCTAATTAAAATTCCATTTATACTAAATCTGGACTTTTCAGAAATTTTACTCTCTCCCTCCAACTTCTCATTTTATTCACTTTGGTCATCGGTAATAATTTTTCCTTTACCTTTTGCATGTTCTAAGACAACATTTAGTTTCATCTAAGTGCATAGGTGACAAATATATTTTATTCTAAAATTATAACTACTCCTACAAACTTTTGATTTTATTCACTTTAGTTCCTAACATGCATGCATATGTCCAACACCATATTTTTTCATTCATTTTGCTTCATGGCTTAGTCCCTAACATGCATGCATATGTCCAATTGAAACATGATGTTGGACATATGTATGCATGTTAATGACTAAAGTAAATAAAATATAATAATTTAAATAATTAATTTAATCAAAATAAATTACTTTTTATTTGATATACTCATATGAAATTAAATTTCAGTTTGATTATTTTCTATAAAATCCATAATTTCAATTAAAATTGGATTTTATTTTAAATTTCATTTTTTGTCAAGAACATTTTTATTTATTTACTTAGATCATTAATCTAAATTTTCCTTTTGTCTTTTGTATGATTTAAGATTATTTGTAGCTTCATCTAGGTCCAAGGATCTAGAATATATTTTTTTAAAATTAAATCAACCCCTATAAACTTTTTATTTTTTTCACTTTAGTCCCTGTCATGCAAGTTATGTTATTTTCTGATTTTTTGATTTCCAAACCTGCCTAGAACTTTTTTTTAGATGATTTAGGACATGTTCGGTCATTTATATCCCAAATCAAGGCAAACAATGAATTAAAAACTAAGTTTTCAAAATTTTCAAGCTTTTACGATTACAACACGTCATTTTTGCCCATGTTTTTCATTTTTCTGGTTTTCCTCTTGATGATGCGTTCTGTGTGATTCAGAAGAAAGAAAAAATGGAAGTAGAGAAGATGAAAAGGAAGAAAATAATATATGCATCGCCCAGGAGAGAATGAGAGTACGCATAAAGTTCCTCTCCCAAACACACACTAACTTGTCCTAAAATAACAACCATGCATCAAATGGACGCTTTTTTCAATAATACTGAACCATAGTAGTAGAAAAATATTTTTGTTATCAAATTACTAAAATTACATCTATAAATTTAAATTTGTAATTAATATTTATAATATTTAATGGATATATATATTTGGTTAATTTTAATTATAATATTATTGTTTTAATTCAATAACCTTTACAAAAATTAGGACGAATTTATTCGAGTATGTAAAACTACTTTTATATACCCGAAGATAATAATGTGCACAATTTTGGTCACATGAAATAAAAATAGATGAAGACATGCAATATTTTATATTTGTCAAACAATGGAGAATGAAATTACATTTTTGTCCTACCCTTTTTATTTATCTATTTTGGCGCATTTTCAGACTTCCCCCAGAGGCCCAAAGCGTTGTTTATATATTATTGGAGGGTTTGGTGAATTCCAGCTGCCTGACGCAGCCGAGAAGTGGTAAAATAATTATTTGACTCGTTTGACTCTCAGTGTCTCCTTCCTCAGCTTCAAGAAGCATTGAGCTACTCTTCTGACTCCCTTTCAAGTTTCTTCATGCTTTTTATGTCTTCTATTTCGGTATCTGATTCTTTCTGTGATTATATGTGTCTAATGGTTTTCAGATTTCAAGTCTACCGTGCACACATAAATTGATCAAGCAAGAGTTCTTTTCCCTCCCGGTTATAGGTTCAAGGTAGTGCCTTTTTCGTCAGACAAGTCGGTGCAATATTTCTGTAAGCGAGAATTGCGCAGTATAACTTTGTTTCTGTTTTGGAGTACCTTAATGCTAAACGGTTCTCTTGAGGAATGCAGACAGTTTTGAGTAACGTGGAAACGATTCTTAAATTCATGATCGATAGTGTTCGGTTTCGGGGATAATTTTAAACCAAGACTTGCCTTTTTTTAAATCATGTTACCTGTTGAATTCTTCAAGTTCTTGTCTAGTCTGCCCAACGTTTCAAGGTTCCTTATAGCCATCATACCCGCTTCTCGTTTTTTATTTTAAAATTTTCTTTTGGAGATAATGCAAATGTTTCTACGCATACAAAAATGCTAAGGCTGTTAGAGACACACTCATTCTGTTCACTTAATAAAATTTCATCACAAGTTGAGGTGAGTCGGTATTTCATCCACACTTCAAATCAAAGGCCTTCAAGCGTGTTAGGAATATCAATAAAATCTGGGCCTCTTTCTAATAGCTTCTGTTGGATGAGCTGGGATGAAGCTTAGGACAAGTGTTAACTTTTTTTTTTCTTTTATTTCCCATTTTAATTTAAATTGTTTCAGCAATGTTCATAATTTGCATATGGCCTTTTTGTACAAAAAATGATTGTCTGCTTTTTTGGTGGAAAATGAGATTCCATTTCACTATTTGGCCATCCATTTTCCTTCATTTCATGACGAATGGTCCAGATATTTGGATTGTCCGTTATGAAATGAAAGAAAACAGATGACCCAGGTCGCAAAATGCACTCTCATTTTCTCCCACAAAAGGAGACAATTCATTTCCTCATTTACACGTGTGCTGAGCCATTACTTTTTCTTTGGTTGGGGTTGCCCGGGGGGGGGGGGGGGGGGAAGCTTGTTCCATCAACTTTAACCTTTATTTTAATTGTTTTACTATAAACAGGACAACTCTAGGGTGAGTGGCCCAAAAAATCGCTGGATAGGACATGGCTTCATCAAATGTGTGTCCAACTGAAGATGCAGTTCAGGCATTTTTAGAGCACTTGGTTTGTCCAATGCTACCAGCAAAATCTTCTGTTCGAGATAATCCTACATTATCTCAACAACAGTCAGTTGCAAATCAGGTGTCCTTTTTCACTTCTTTATTTTTGTCTAGAAATTATAGCTATAAGCTATCCTAAAACTTGGTTTATTTTTTTCCCCCCGCTGCTTGGAGGGTTATTAGGTAAGTTAATTTTAAGAATTATACAACTTATTAATGAATTACTTTCCGTATTATGGTTTCTCTACTATTTTGTTTCTTTTTACATGACTTCTATGCTTTGCCTGCTCGGAACATAGAATGCGATATTCGCAAGCCCTAGTGATCTAAAATAGATTAGTTACTTTCTTATTTGGATTCTGGTTTAAGTTGTAATTTTCTCTTCTTTTTCACCTTATTCATTAACAAAAAGTAAAGTTTTTAAGTGGACAGGTATATGGATGTATGCACAGTTGCACACTAATGTAGATGTAAAGGTTAAACCTGCTCAGCTGCTCTAGTTACTAATAACTATTACTGGTGACAGGTGCATTCTGTGGTGTTACTATACAACTACTACCACAGAAAACAACACCCAGAGCTACCATTTTTGGCATTTGATGAATTTTGCAAGTTGACTGTTGATCTGAAGCCAACTTTGTTAGCACATATGAATTTCATGCAACAGTCTGGTGAAACTGAACTGAATGATGTAGAGAAACAATTATCTGTAGCAGAGAAAATGATCATGGATGCATGTGATATATGTACATGTTTAGATGTGTCAAAAAATCTTCCTAATATAGAGGGATGGCCCCTTTCAAAAGTTACAGTCCTTTTAGTTGACAGTGAGAAGGAGAATTGCTTTTTGCTGTTTGGTTCCATAACCAAGGGGGTATGGTCTGTGATTGAAAAAGTTGTGGGCATCTCCACCCAAAGTTCTGAAGATACAAAGGGATCAAAATTTACATTAATAAAGAAAAGAGTCGTTAGAAACCCTACAAAAGATAAATTAAATGTTGATGAAGCTGGACTTCTGCAACTTGGCTATTCTGCTGTTAAGGAAGCTGCAGGTAATTGTTGATCAAGAGAAAGGTTGCATTGTTGTTTGCAACTGTTGAAGAGTTATACTTTAGTTTAATTTTGCTGTTCATTAAATGGCATCATATATCATGGAACACTATAAAGATTTATCAGCTTCTGATTTATTTAACCAATTGAATCTGCTTATGTAAGAAGATGGAAGTAATCCCTGTATTCCTACTGTTCTCCTTTTGAATTTATTTTGAGAATGTTTATTTGTTGGTTAATATATCAATGTTCTCTTAGTTAAAAAAAAGTCTTTTATGTGGCACTGGTGCAGTTATCAACCAGACTGATATTAAGCTTTTGGAAAGCTACACTGTATACTCTCACAGCAAAGAGAAGACAACTTCACTCTTTTATATAATGCAGTGCTCCCAGTTGATCAATCAGGAGGCTAATTGGGTTCCTATCAAAGATGCAATTCTTAGGTTTGTTTTAATTGCCATTCTTTTAATCTTTCGCCATCACATGATGGCTCATATTTCATGGGTGATTGGCATATTTATCACTGGAACTACTTTATGAACCTTTGAGAGGCATCTTATATATTTACCTTTCATTTTGGTCATTATTTTTCGATTATGTGTGATCCTGCTGGCTACGTGTTAGTAAGAGTTATGTTCTGGTTTCATTGCAAAGTTGTGTTCTGTTCTTGTGGATTCCCTATAATCTCGCCCTTTATTGCTGGTTTATGATGGGGAGTTTCCTTTCCTTTTCAGTTAGTTGACTATTCCTTATTAGGAGAATTATTTGTATTTGATTTCTTTCCTCTTTTCTTTCTGATTTCGTTTTTATTATTTCCTTTATTCTGAGTTCTGACCAAGCATCAGGGAGTG
The DNA here is from genome assembly GCA_037074585.1 of Biancaea sappan. Taxonomy (NCBI): domain Eukaryota; kingdom Viridiplantae; phylum Streptophyta; class Magnoliopsida; order Fabales; family Fabaceae; genus Biancaea; species Biancaea sappan. Next base: position 594,082 of record CM073501.1, on the reverse strand, counting down.
AATTCCTCCCCTTTTTTCTAGGCTTTATCCTATAAATATTTGTACCCATTGATTATAAATAATACAGACCATTATTTCCTCTTTTTCCTGCCCCTTTCCTATTCTTGTTCTTATAATTGCGTCGTAGGTGATCATATAGTAATCCTGCACCTTCTTATTGCTCTTGAAATGGTACTTGTATTTGCATAAATTCTTAGAGAAGTAAATCTACTGGTGATATTGCATATTCTTCTGAGTAACATTTTATGTCTGCTCTGATAGCTTGCAGGGTCCTTTGGTAAAGAAGAGTTCAAATAGTTGGACAGTCACCCCAGTTGTAGAGTATTTCCACTTGCTTCCTTATTCTGAAGTTATCTCAGAGTGGCTTTCTAGGTTGGCCTTGTCCTTCAAGTGAACTTTGTTCTCCTTTCTTATTCTTGAACACTAGAATTAGATTGATTTAGCAGTATTTTGCATCCTTGTTGCTTCATCAAGTACACTTCTTGAGTTCATATGTTCAGCAACCTAGGATAGAATTTCTAATTCTGGGATATTGTGGAGCCTAAATTATAAGCATTCGTAAATTACTAATTCAGGGTTAACTTTAAAATAAATCTGTTTGGTGCTTTCTGTAAGAGCTACAGATCATGGGAACAGTTCACTTCTGAAATGCTTAAGGTTTTTTTTTTTTTTAATTCTTTCCTGCCTAAGCCCATGATCTCCACAGAATTTAAAGAGATTCTTAAACATTTTTTTACCTTTTTTAGATAAAGAATTTACTGATGAGAAGAGAGAACAATCCAAATTCTTTAACTCTAAAGAGCATTCCAATCCCTTTGGAGATTCACAAGGGACACCACCATAAAAGGTCTATTTGCTGAAACCCAAATAGAGGACATAAAATAATCATCTCTCTAAAACATAACGTTAGTTTTCTGGTTAAAATTGCCCATGTACAATAAGCAATGAAGTAAGGTTCATGGAGAATTCCAAATACTGATTAACCTGATTGCTTTAACAGATTACAAGGTTGGATGATTACAGAAATAGATTATAGGTGCAAATACCATACATCAAAAGTCTCAGAATAACATAATGTTCTCTGGTTATCATCCTTTGATATCTGTAGCAACTCTCTCCATAAGATGAGGCTGACTGTTTGTGTAATATATTCTTTGTTTGCAGAGAAGCATTCTCAGATAGTTTAGAATATTTGAGAGTGACAGAGAAAAGTACGACGATGGTCAGTCCTAAAGTGACAGAACCTTATTTAGTTGAGGACAGTTCTATTAGTACTGATAGCAAGCCTAGCAGCAGTAATACTGAATCATTGAAGCAGGAAGAAAATAATCAAACCTGTACAGGTATACTGTCTGATTCTAATAAGGAGCTCCAGGATATGGATGTGGAAGACTGTTCAGTTATTACAATTGAAAAGAAAGAAAAAAGTCAATATGTTGTCAATAATGTACAAGTTGGTAAATATCAAGAAACAAAAATTCCATCAGTGCAAAATTACTCAGAGTCTGAGGGCATTGCTACAGCTGTCAAGGTAAGAAATCTACCTGCTCAAGGAATTGGGTTCATTACTTTCCTCCTTCTGTGAAGATAGGTACTTTAATTAGTTGCCAAGCTACAAGTGCTAGTCATTTTTTGTTTCTTTAATCATATGATTTGAGTCATTTCTGAATTTTATATTGAATTGCACCAAGTAAGGAATTCTGTAGAAGTTGCTTGTTCGTTGAGGTTTGTACTTCATTGGTGCTTCATGCTGAAAATCAAATTTGATTTTGTGGTGCATGTCTGTGACCAAAGCAGATTCAGCTTATAGCAATCAAGTTGAGATTAGTTCATCTTAGTTTATATAAGAAATATATTCTACTGTTCAGATCACATTTATTTAGTCATCTCTTCCTATCTAAAGTTTAGTACCATTGTTTATTTTGTATCCACATTTGATTCTTAGCTTCCCATTTTTCTTTGCTTCTTATTGAAGCCGGCTTTGGAGATTCTTTTTTTATTCTTAATCCTGCCAACCCTAGTCTTGAAATGAAAATTTTCCATTTCTTCCCTATCTATCTCTATTTTGCCAGAATCTTTCACTTTCAGGTACCTTTTATCTTTACGGAGTAAGCTGTTCAGAGGTTTTGGTGAACAATAAATGTTTGGCAATTTGTAATGCTTAATACTTTTAAGGGTGTATAATTGTCTCTGGAGATTTTGTGAAAATAAGTAGTTTTCATGTCCTACATTTGGTGTTCTGCTTGTAAATTATTTCACGGGGTTGCTGTTTTGGATTTTCAGGGAGATTGGGCTGCTTTGCTGCAATTTTTTAATTAAAAATTTGTGTTTTTGTGTGTGTGTTTGTGTGGTTTCTATTGGAGGATGTTTATTCCTCTCTTTCCTCATCCTTAATAGAATTTCAACATCTAAATGTTGTAAACTAGTGAGGAGAAAAAATATGAATTAAGAAGCCAAGCAATGTGTCATATATATTTGCCTTTCCTGCCTATTTTTGTGGTGTAATCATTACAGTTTCTTGAGTTCTATAGCAATATTTCTTGTCTTTCATCTGAGTGCACACTATTGTTTTGGCAGGTTGAGAAGGTTGATACAACTAAGATGCTCATCACTGAAGATGGAACCTACAATCTTGCTGCTTGTAATAAGCTTTGTGCTAACACCTCATCAGGAAAAGACACAATAGATGAGTGTACCTTGGTTACAAGTCAGTCCAATTCTAATGATCTTGATATTGAGAAGCTCCAAAACTTTTTAGCTTCAAAGGGAAAGATATTGTCGCAAACATCTCTCATAGCTCTTATACAAAAGAGGAATAAGCTGGTAAAACATGTTATTACTTGTTTTATCAGAAGAATGTTTCCCTCTGTTCTCCTTCCATATTCCCCTGTTATTACATGTTTTATTTGTGACTAATTTTATTGGCTCCACACATAAAAATTGAAATACACTTTGTGCTTATGACCATCTATTTATTGTCTTGATTCTCTGCTATAAATTTTATGTCTAACAGTAATGATGTCACATAGTTTATGACCTTATCAATTATTGTAGTCACTTGTATTTAAACCTTTAAAGTAGTATCTTGCTAACGCATTCATAGTCATCTGCTGTACTGTTTGTTTACCTAATTATAAACGTAAGCTTATTTCTATTATTTGAAGGCTAAAAAGGACTATACTTGCGTCAAAGCTATTTTATTTTGTGCAGGCTCTTCAGCAGCGTATGTTAGAGGATGAGATTGCTTTGTGTGATAAAAAAATCCAGACAATATTAATTGGTATTTTTTTTTCACTGTTGTTTTGCCCTTGCTTATATTGTTGAGCTGTTGCATTATTTATTTATTTTTTCTTTTTTCCTATTTTTGCATTTTATTGTTTCTCAGAATTATCCTTTCATCTTTCATTTTTTAGTTTATCAAGTCTAGTATCAAACAAGCTCTCAAGCAGATCTGATATTGGTTCAGGACACTAATCAATTTCACCTATTTCATACTCAACCAATCATATGATTCTGTGGCATCAGAAAGGCATCTGATGTCAATAACTTTGAATATTTTCTTTTCTCTATGGAACTCTCTGTATAGTCAGGATCTCATAAACTGACCAGACACCTAAGGTGCTGGAAACAATTTGTTGAAGGTTATTCACTTTTATGTATTGGATCATCTGACTCATTAAGAACTCCAATTTCATCTATCACTATGAAGCTAAAGGTACTTCAAATATATTTGATTTTCAATGTGAAAATGATGTAACCACTGACCACCATCTATTTTTCTTAAGCTCTTTAGATTTACGAATAAATAGGACCTGCTATAAGCTGTATGAAATCCTGCAATCTTGATCATGTTTTATCAGTATGTGAGGCAGAGCCTGAGTCATTAATGACTTATATATATATATATATAGCTTTATCTCTTTCATTTAATCTTTGTTCATGTGAAAGATAAACAATTATTTATGTTTGTGTCTTCTTGACAAAGTAGGTGGGGAGGATGCTTTGGAGTTAAAGATAGAATCCATCATTGAGGGCTATAATGAAATATGTGTAAGAAATCAAGAAAGGACATCACAAAATCTTGAAGAGCATTGCTTACCACCATGTATTAAGAGGAAAAGATTGTCAGAGGCTGTCCTTATTATGCAAAGTCCATGCCAGGCAAGACGTGCTATTTAATTACCAGTTTTAACATTTCAATCTCTTATGACTCTGCAGACGCTGAAAACAAAAATTTTGTTGGGTTGGTTGCTGCACAATTGATCCATGGTCAGGTTTTGCAGTTAAAGTGCATTAGAAGGATCACATACTAAAGTCATGCATTTGAGGACAACAGTTGAAAATGTTTACCAATTATCAACATACAAAGCATAATCAATTCATATAGTTGTAAAGACAGGATCACATGAACGTTGCAAGTTTCTAGGAAGCGTTGATATTGGTGGGGACATGAGTTATTGCTTTGACTGTTTTTATTTTTCTCTTTAATATGGGAGACTGTCTTTTTAATTTTGTGCCATATAGCATAAAACACCTTAGTTCAAAATATTCCTCAAGGCTGTCGACATTTTCACTTTTGCCATGTGTCAATTATAGTCATATGTACATTGGGCGGGGTTATATTTGCTCTTAGTCACATGCTGGAGGAGAATGCAGCCTTAGGACTAAAGTAGGCCGTACCTATCACCCTTTCCCTTATCTTCATACGAATACTTAGAAGTTTGATTCTCTTACAGGAACTAGATGGTGTATGTCACGAAAATAATTGGATCCTACCAAGTTACCGTGTATCTCAATCAAATGGTAAGACTGTCGAACTTAGATGTAGAATCCGAAAGTGGAAGCAAAAACGTTCCTCTGGTAGATGTGCAATGCAGTGAATGCACTGTTAACAGCTTACTGTTAAGTTTCACTTAGCCACTGATCAATGCACTGTCTTTACATATCTATATTAGTCATTTATATACCTTCGAGAAATTATCATGTAGGAATTCAATATTGCATAACCAAATTTTGGTTGTACAGGTGGATTCGAAGCTAATGTGAGTGTTAAAGGAATGGACTTTGAGTGTGCATGTGAGGGTAACTTGAGTTTCAGTCCTCGGGAAGCAAGAGAATCAGCTGCCGCACAGATGTTGACCAAGTTAAGAAGTATGGCGAGATCGACCCAGTATAGTTTGGTTACTTGACATGACTAGTGTCTTTGCAGCGGATCATAGGTTTTAATATTTTGTACTGAAGGGGAAGGGAACTTACCTTCCATGTTAATGTAGAAACGGGAATTTGTCTACGACAAACATCCAATGTTGTAGGTCCGAGTTACATCTGTTCTTCCAAGCATGAATAGTTTCGTGCATTTTTATCCCACGTAAAAATTGATTTTATTCGGCTGAAATTTTCCCTTAATACAAACATCCAATGTTGTAGGTCTGAGTTACATCTGTTCTTCCAAGCATGAATAGTTTCGTGCATTTTTATCCCACGTAAAAATTGATTTTATTCGGCTGAAATTTTCCCTTAATACTTATTTGCTTTTTTGATACTAAAACAGCCCAAATTGCAATTGCATCATATATGGCAACAGTATTACTTGAGGACGGGATAGGGAAACGATATCGCTTATGATGCAGCATGACATCAGAGATTGGCCGGCCAATCATTCTAGCTAGGCTATATGAATCGGCAGCGGGTCTGCTCCTCTCTGCTTTCCTTTCACTTTGTAGTTTTAACAATAAATTAATTGGCACACTAATACTTCACGGTGCAAGAGTGCAAGTCCATGGTTCCTTCCCCTGGCAGACTTCAATTCTTGTTATCATTAGAATAGCGTAGCCACCTACATACACTCGTATCAACGCTAACTCATCCTGGATCCGGCTGAGGAAAAGGGTGAGAGGAGAGAAATGCTTTCACTCAATAAAAAAAAAATAAAAAAATCCTGCCTTTACATTAAAGTTCTTTTTTCCCCCCTTTTAAACTAAATCTTAGACTGATGAGAGAGTTTAACTCTTTTAAGTCAGAAATTTGCATCATCCTCTACAAACTTCAACAGAAACCTTAACACCGAAGTCTTAAGATTTTTCGCCCCTTCACCTTTGGTTTCAAAAACGCCCTTCATAATTCTGGTGTAAAGCCTTTCAAGCTGTGGAATGCCGTAATTTTCAGTACGCTTCACAAAGAGCTGCTTGACAGACTCCACTTGGGTTGAAAACTCAGCATCTAACATTGTGACATCGTCCGGGCTGCTATCATCAGCTTGTCCACTTGCACACGCTGTATTTAAATTTCCATCAATCGAAGCATGTTCCTCCAGCACTTCAGTAGCTAAGTCATTGGTCGGATATTCCTGGGAAGACTTTGACGGTACAGGATCCTGTCGTGATTTATCTTCTGCTATTGAAACCCAATCTCAAAGAACGTTAACATCAGTATATGACGGGAGGCATATAACAAAATAGAAAGTGAACAAGAGGGAATTCATAGGAAGCCAAGCTATAAAATGGAAACATGACTCCAGTGCCAGTGAAATAAGCATAGCCATGCATTGTGCAAAACAAGTGCATGACGACCAAAGATCCAAAATTTATAAGGAAACCAGGAATTTTGCAGATGCCTCAATAGTTAAGCAATCACGGATGCCTACATCCATGTATATAACAAGGATAAAAATTCAGTCTAACATATTTACTTCCAACTTTTCTTATTGCTTATCTTCGTTATAGAGTAAGTCCCCAATGGTACAGAACTGTGGCAGCAAAATGCAGTACTAGTATGCTTTAATGACCCTTCCAGAAATTATTTGCTTTAATATTGAGAAAGAATATTCATACTGACTGGGAATTAGTACCTGAATGAGTAACATCTGTGCTCCTTTTTGTCCGCTTCAATGCTTCATAGCTTTGATCCATATTAACCTCTGGTTGGACATTACGAAGTCGAGCACTCATTCTAGTGGTGGTTCCCAGCTGTACAACAGGAGTAGATGGGAATGTAGACCCACCAAATTCATCAGGCAAAGGGACTGGGCCACCTTGGGCAGCAATCTTGTCACAGTATGCAACCAGTGCAGGATCCATTTGTGAGAGCATTCCATGCACCTGAAAAATGTAAGATAATTTTCCAGACATTAGTAAGTATGAAAACTTCAATATGAAACTTAACAGTTAGCACAAAAAAGTCTGCATACCGCATCACGGAGCTCACAAGCTCTACTGACAATCCTCGACCCATTGTAGTCCTCTCCATTGTAAGCCTGAGCAAGGGGCAACAGAATGGATCAAATGTGAGACTTGCTTAAATTATTGAAAGGCAAAGTCATAGACAACAAATGAAGCAATTTCAACCAGCTGAATACAGCACTAATGGTACTTGGTTATAGAACCACATAATGCATTTTCACTATTATGAAAAGAATGTGCATTGGATTGGACTCCCTCTCTCCACAAAAAAACTAAGGCACAGGACACACCTTTGCATTGGAAACTATAAGATCTATGTCCTGTAAAAATGCTGAACATGAAATATAGTGGCCATTATCAACATGCTGCAGCATGGTAGCCATATCCATTGGGTTCTGGATAATGGAGCGATAATTAGGAGCATCTTCATCTGAGACTGGATAATGGAAGGCAATAAATCGTTTGTCATATAACATCCTGCAACGGGGACAGAAAAAATGAGAGAAGCTTAACACTTAGAAAACATAGCAGCATATCCCATAGACATTACTGTTTTTACAACAATAAATTCGTGTATATCTGAGAATCCAATAGCTTGTCAAAAAACCTATCCAAGACTTTGAGATCATCCTGCAAATATATGTTACTGGAAGCAAAGATTTAAGCCATCCACTAGACCAATAACAGATAGGGAGAATGTACAATCCTAAAATAATGGATTATTCTACAAATTTGGACTTCATGTACTCACTTAGGTAATAATACGTTTTTTGACCATCTATATCAGATCAATGAAATGAACAACAGAGCACTTAATGATAGAGAAACTGTCTAAACTTAGATGAGAATCTTGCTCACAGTGCACCCACACAAAGCGTAAAACTTAAGACATCCATAGCCAAGTATAACTACAGTATCAAGCACAATGCCTTCTTTGGGAAGTTACATAGGAAACATAACATTATGTTTACATAAAAGTACTTCACTACATGCATGGACTAAATGTAAACATACCGGTTGCAAACATCTCTAAGGCACATTCGCAATCTGCGAAGGGCATGCTGCTCAGCTTCAACAGTTGCTTTTAGCTCAGATACCTTTGGACCACTAGCTAATTTTGGTGCCTTGGGAAGTTCAGGAAGGGAACCCGTATCCTGGGTTTTTTTGCTCATTCCCTCCAACAAGACAGACAAAGCAGCCTCTATCAAACAATTGAAAAATGATGTTCTATCTTCAGTAGATGGTGTGCTCATGTTATAGCTGTTCAAAGAAAAAAAGAAGAGTCAATGTATGACCACAAATTAAAGTCTGGTACAAAGAACATTTTTGAAACTTCAATAGCCAATTAAAAACCTTCAGAAAAAGTTAAGCTTAGCCTTTTCCTATAGAACTAAAATACTAATGTGATTAGCTAAATGCGTAACGTTTTAGTAAAAATATAGGGCACTGAATAGTTATAGGAAGTAAGAATATGGTCTCACTTGGTCATCTAAAATACATGCAGGTGATGATAACAGAAGATGCACAAAAACAGTTTTCTGAATGTGATAGATATTTCTAACCTATCATTCTATAACCTATGATATTAAGGTCAGGATGAAATAGGAATAATCAACAGGAAAGATTTTTGCAAGCACTTTCTTAGTATTTGCAAACTTGGTTTTATCCCGCCTAAATCTTTTCTGCTTTTTTTTTTCAATATTGAAAGAAGTATTTAATTATAAGAAGAGAGAATACAAAAAGATACATATACGGAGGAGACAATAGATCCTCCCCAAACAAAAGAGAACAGCCTAGACCTTTTAGCACAAGAGTGCATTCCAATTCCTTGGAGAATAGATGAGAGAATCCCCCTAAACAAACCATTCGCTGAAACCCACATAGATCAACTGCAACTAATCTCTTCCCTCCCCCCCCCCCCCAAAAAAAAAAGGCCATATCCAGCTCTTGAATACCACCATTAATTCACACCATACCACACAACCCATTTAGAACAAACTAATTGCATACGGCCAGAGTATTTAAAGTAGAGTTCTAAGTTGGATTTAAACATACACTGAACGATGAGGGAACAATGAAGGAGGCACTTCATCAACTTCATCAAGCGGGACTGAGGATGTTCCAAGTAATAATATAGGAAAGTCAGAAGGCAATTCTTCTAGCAAAGTCAAGAGAACAGCCCTGAGTTGTTCATGTGCCTGCATGATTATTAAATTAATCAAAGTCAGGCAGCATTAAGCCATAATACATATTTTTTGATAGAAAAGGAAATATTATTACTGAGGAAAGAGAGATACAAAAGAAAGAGAAAACCAGGAAGAAAAAAGAAGGACAAGAGATCATCCAAAGAAAAGGAAAACTGAAACACACCCCCTTCCCCCCCCCCCCCCCAAAAAAAAAAAAAAGCCCCTGAGCAGGACTATCAAGTTCTCTGATGAAAACACGACAAGAGGAGGTTTTCTTACAACTCAGCACCACATGATTGGATTTTTCAAAAAATTTCTTTTAAATGTTATGTTTCTGTTGGAGAACTTGCTAGCAAACACCTAAAGAACTATACCCAAGTCTTGTCCATTTAGAAAGCCTGTCTGAATAAGATATAAATTTTAGGCAAATCGTTAATTTAGCAAGCATATTTACAGATAATTAAGTTATACACTCACAGTTTCCCACCAAACATCAAACTGCGGTAAATAAAGAATAGACGGCGTTGTTCTTCTAGCTTCACCAAATATATGTACTAAAGCCTCCTCTGGTGTCTTTGCACTAGGATCTGAGAGGAGAGATGGAAGTCCTAGCGAATGAACAGGAAATTTTTCCAGTTCATGTAAAACAGCAGGCCCAAGATGGTCCTGTTAAACTAGAGCAGTAAGTATATTCAGTCTTCAGTTAATGTAATTACAAAAATTTCATAATATAAAAAGGTTCCAAGATAATTACCAGCCCAGTACCTTCACCACCACAAAGTAGAAGCCTAGGCCGATATACAAGTGGAATAGCAGAACCATAGGAAAGCATAGAAAGTTTGGTCAATTCTGATGCAACAGCAACTGGAGGAAAAATATCAGATATGATATTCATGGCTTCCTCAAGATGGCTTTGTAAACATGGTTGAACAACCAGAGACAATGGCCTAGAGTGCACAATAGCACCCCTATGAGCAGCAGGAGTTATTGTCGACATTGCATCAATAAAGTGATACTTTTCAACCTTGACTGAATCAACATCTATTAAAAATTTGTCATCACTTGTATAAACCTGTGGATATCTTTCACGGAAAGCACGAATAGCAGCTTCAGTACAGAGAGCCTTTAGGTCAGCACCACAATATCCTACACAACTAGCTGCAAGTTCCTTTTTCAGTTCTTTTGAAGGAGGATGCTTCCACTTACGAGTATGAATGTCTAATATCTCAGCACGTGCCTCACAACCAGGCAAGGGAAAGTTAAATTCACGATCAAATCTACCAGGGCGGCGCAAGGCCCCATCAATAGCATCAATCCTGTTGGTGGCTCCTATTAAAACAACTTGTCCACGAGAATCAAGACCATCCATCAAAGCAAGCAAAGTGGAGACAATAGAATTGTGAATCTGTTCTTGCTTGCTAGACCTCACAGGAGCAAGTCCATCTATTTCGTCAAAGAAAATGATAGAAGGTTGATTCCTTTGTGCTTCCTCAAAGAGTAATTTCAATTGTCTTTCAGCCTCACCAACCCATTTGCTAAGCACATCCGCTCCTTTGCGCATGTAAAAGCTAACCTTCTGACCAGCTTTTGATGCAGCACAAGCTAAGGCTCTAGCAATTAATGTTTTGCCTGTGCCAGGAGGTCCACATAACAACACCCCTCGTGGTGGAGTAATGTGATAACTTGCAAAGAAATCTGGATAAAGTAATGGAAAGAAAACCATTTCCTTTAGAGCATCAATATATTCGGAGAGCCCACCTATATCGTCAAAACTAACACTGTCATCAACCTGTAAAGGTTGAATATCTGCACCTCCCTTAGAGCTTGGTCCAGCAGTTTGAATCCCAGAGGTCAAGGTAGCTAAAGCATCACCCTGATGACCCCAACCTGATGCAGCAAGATTTAATCCCCATGCTGTTGTTCCATGCATGTCTAATCCACCAAAAAGCCAAGGTGGGCCAGATCTGCTGCCACCTCGACCCCATGGAATAGCAGGGCCTTGATCCAGCTCATCCACAAGGAGGGAGTCATCAGAATCTTCAGGTCTTGCTAAACGATGACGCTTATGAACTCTTGATCCACCCTTCCTAACATCCCTGCTGACTTTAGCGCCCATACCTTGATGCAACACTCTTCGAGGTGATCTTGGTCGGGTCTTCCCTTCCTCCATTGAAAATCTACGAACATCTGCACGATTTCGAAGATCATAGCGCCTTCTTCCATCCTGCTCTTCTTCACCCTCTTCATCATCACCATCTTCATCTCCTTCATCCTCATCCTCACCTTCATCTTCACCCTCAGCATCTCCTTCAATCTCATTCTGACCATCATCTGCATCATTTTCCTCAACATCATTACCATTTTCTGTTTCATCTTGTCCAACCTTCTCTTCTGAAAGATCTTGCTCATCATCTGATTCTGAATTTAAGTGTTCTCTCACACTAGCTTTCGAACGACGAGGCCGCAAACCTTCACGTCGAGGATTAGGTTTAGTTTCCACAACTCTTTTACGCTTGTGGGACATCAACTCATCCTGACTCACTCTTTGATCGAGCTGGTTTCTTAGTTGTTGATATGCAGGCCTCTGAAACAAGCTTGCATAACTCAGCCCCAATCTCACAATCTAAGCTTAGCATCCAAACTTTTATTGTTTAAAAAAAAAAACAAAAAACTCACCATTAAGTCTTCATCCTCAGCTCCAGAACTGTCAGTGAAACCAGACAGATTTACAGAAATCCTTCTCTTCCTGGTTGAACGACGAAGATTGGTAGAGGCAGACTGAGAATAAAAGCACAGATTAGACATCCCAGGAATTTTAATAAAACAATAAAATCAGATTTATAAAAGATTGCAAGATTAGGATAACAAAGTAAATCTAACATTGTAATCAGATTTATAGTTTGCTCTCTGCAGCCTTTCAATCCAATAATTAAGAAAAAAAATTGCGTGGTTACAATCATTAAAGAAGTTGATACATAGGGGAAAGAAAATCCAAACAATCATTACCCCTGAAGCAGGAGTTTGATTATCATTTTTCTCATTCAATAAGAAGGTTGATCATCTTCTTGCACATTCAACAACATCCACAAGTTCTGCAATTTGGTTTGTGCACGATGCACAGACAATCATAGTATAAAATCTAAAATTTCCACCATAAGGCAATAATTTGCATGATATTTCACAAGAACTAATTATTAGTATTCACTCTTCTGGTTCCCCTTGAAAAGGACATATCAAACTTGTCGATGAAATGGACATATCAAAATTGTCATTGAAAATAATGCAATTTCAGAGAATTCTTTGTGCTAATCCTAAACACCTTTAACAAAGCTGCTGACTTCATTTAGAAGGATAAAATATTCAATTAGTGCCTCTCAACATTAAGTCTAGTTGTTTCTCTCCAAGCAAGGCTTTTTGTCACTCTATGCTTCACTAATAAAGAATTATATGTATACCTAGTTTTTAGTACTCAAGTATGTTATGAATGGTACCCCAACAATCTTTATTATTTTGAGCATTTTGTTCATGCAATATGTATACACATAGTTTACATTATGTATTTCAAGCTAATTTTCAATTGCTTCATAGTCTCACAATTTCATGTGATTCATAATTCATGATTTGAAAAGATTCCTCCTCATTTGAATTCCAATCATGATTTGACAACTAAATTATTGTCTCTGAACTCCAAAAGCACATAATACAACAAAAAGGAGAAAGAGACTTTTATGAAACTGCAGCAGATAATTTGTGTTAATTATATTAACTATCTCTGTCAGATCAAATGTCTTCACCTTAGAAGAAGCTTTAACCTTAACAACAAAAAAGGGTAAATACTAGTTAGAGGAAAAAATATTAACTGAAGAATTGTGAATAAAAAGCTGCAAGAAGGATCTACAAGTATAAGAACCAAAAGGATCCAGAGGCCACAACTTGCAGTTAGGAATAGAAGAAAAATGGAGAGAATCAAGGCTGCCTAATAATAAAAGTTCAGTGAAGTTTTCCCATCATTAAGGTTCCTAAAACAGCAGAAGTTCCAAGAATGATGGAAAACTAATAAGGTAAAAAAATGATACATAAGGTCCTTGATTCAAAGCTGATAGCTGGAAAAGACAGAAAAAAAAAAAGAACCATCTTTAATTTAGTACTTACACGCACTGCTTAATCTCTTTGCATCTGTTAATGAAAACTTCAATTGTCAAACGAGAATGAGAAAAAGCAAATACATGAGTTAAAAAACCCAAGTCTTAATGAATAACAAATTTTATGTATAGTTCCATTGATTAAATTTATAAATTGACAAGAGTAAAAAAATATATATGTAAAATCTATTTCATGTCTAAATGATTAAAATATGTCTTCTAAGCAAATTAAATAATTTAAGAGTCATCACCATCAGCAATAACACTTTTTGAACCTATGTGACATTGTAGATACATACATTAGCATTTGAATCCTGTGCTGGCCGATCCCTTGGGCGCAACATCTTAGCAATCTGGGAAGCTGCCGTCCTTGTTTTGTTCTTGCTTTTCCTAGTGCGCTTTGAGTTGTAATATAAGTAAGGTCGACCATACATGTTTGGCCTTGACTTGATCCTATCACTTGTGCGCACTGGTCTGGAAACAGGGCCATTGCCTTGGCTAGACCGTTTTGGGTACATGGAAGAATGCTAACTCTTCTGATTATAAAGTTCCATATATAACTCAGTCAGATGCACCTGCAGATATCAGTGAATTCTACATCACTCAAAATTCTCAGATGACTATGCAGACTTCTCTCATAAGCATAACTGAGAAAACCAAGTCAAAGGAATCATATATTGCTCAGCGTGCTCATGCTTAAGTACATGAGAAATACAGAAAGGAAAGCGGCTTTGAATCTAACCCAACAATTTAAAGATGCAGTGTTTGTATCATATCATGTCTTCCAGATAAATAGGAGCTAAAGATGTGAAAACATTTACTAGAAACATTAATTTAATTTTACTGATAGAGAAAGTTTGCAAGTAATAAGAGGCAGAATCAGAAAAACAAAGAGTACCATCTGCAACCTGCGGACCAACATAGAAGATCAAAGCAAAGTTGCATGAGCCAAGTTTCGACACATAAGCCTCAAACAAATTCAAGAAACATCACATTTATCATTTATCATAAATATAATCTTTAACATGTAAACCAGAAGCAAGGCCCCCCAACAGCAAGCAATGAAGTGAAGGAAACATGCAATTACAGAACCCAGAATCCATAAAAAAACACTAGACATTCAAGGCCATTCCGCAAATAACAACCCCTAATAGCCTAACAATACTTAAAGTCACGATTCATTGCACGTTTAAGGCCAAAAGGCCACGTCAACTTATAATCCATTTCCAAACATGAACACACCAGAGTAGCAGACAAATTGCATCAAATACAAGCAAAATCATAATTTTCAACAAAAAGGAGGACGCACCTGATCGTCGGGAATGCCTGAAGCAGTAATCAGCTACTGGACTGATAGATGGTTAGGGTTTCACAAGACTTGGTACAGAGGGACAAGGGACAGGGGAAGAGAGGTTTAACAACGATACTACGCATCACTATCAGAGGGCAGAGCGCCTTTCTATTTGTCTTGCTCAGCAAACACCAGAGATCTCTGTGTTATTAATTAGAGGGATCGTACTAACCCGGATCCGGATCCGCACAGGACCCAACTACGTCGCTCTGATACAGTTCATAATTCAGCCCGATTCCGGCCCGCCCGAAAAAAAGAAAAGAGAGTGAGGGAGCCTCACTCCATCGGCACTCATGCCTGATTATCCGAAGAATACGTTTAACCCAAAAAAAAAAAATTTACCCAAATAAATCATCAGTTCGTACCCAAAAAATCCCAGTTTAAAGTAATTTTTATTTAATAATAAAAATTCAAAAAAAAATCTCACCTAAAATAAATCTTAAGGACATAAATGATAAATTTTCACATATGTAATATCCTTTTGAGTAATATCACGATATTTAAATATGAATAAAATTTCAATTATATCAGATAAATTATTTATAGTAAAATAACATGAATAAATTATAAATAATTTTAATAATATAATTTTTAACATAAATAATAGCATTTACCATTTGGTGCAAAGCGAGGGGTGTGAATGTTCGCTGCCTAACGGTAACACACATGCATTTGAATCATGATCCTTGCATAATTTTTTTGTACATAAAATTTGACCCATTTACAAGGGGTTGTATTCAAATCTAATTAAAACTGAAGACCAGATCTAGTCAACTATAATTGTTTGGAGTTTATAAGGAAAAAACTCGTATAAACACTACAACACCTTTAGTCTAGTACCCCTCGTGTAACTTTGACGAGCATCCTTATGCCCCATGGCTTAACGCTTCTCAGCTGTTGAAGTTACAACTATACTCAATTAATCAGTTAGGCATACAACTCAATTTGAGCTTAACCAAAAAATATATATATAACTCGATATTCTTAAAGTCATGTGTATATCTATCATCACTTTAAAAAATAGATAAATAGATAAATACATACTCCTAAGAAGCCAATGCCAATAAAATATTTATTAGTACCTCATAACTATCATTTATATCTTGATAAATAATTAATTACCGTCTAAAAGTTACGTCTAAAAGTTAAGGCCCAATTTAATTATCATTTAAAATTAAGAGATATAATATTTAACAAAAATCAAAATTAAATTACGTGATGTAATGTTACCAGTAATAGTATTAAATTCAGTGCTACATAAGCAGTGAAAATAAACTTCAATGCCAGGCATTAGAATGATAAAATGAGCTACAAGCATTGATTAGCATACAAATAAGGGGGGGCGGGGGGAATGCTTTTAGATGCAATGGCCCGTAATCAAATGTTATAATGTGGTCTTTTAGCATAATACAAGTTTATAGACAATTGTCAACAAATTCGTGAACTGTGAAGAGGAGGAGGAGGAGAAAGAAAAAGAAAGGGGGGGGGGGGGGGGGGGAATGCTCCCGCAAAAGAAAAGAGAATACCATACACTCTTCTGACCATTTTTTGCACTTCGGTCATGATTGGTGGAAACCATCTAAGTAAACAGAGTTATACTTAACAACTAAAGCAAAGAATGAAAAAATTGCCAACTGCCTGGAAGATGAAACAAACGGAGGAGAAAAAGGGGAGAAAAAGGGTCATCTCTAAATAAATAGTTACATATACATCTATGGGAATTAAGTTGTATTAGCATCCTGCAGCTTTCAAGAACTTATCGTAGGGGCTTGAAGGTGGTAGTCTCAATGTATGTTGTTGTCCAAGTTCATATGAACAGAGGCAAACCTGATCTTGCGCTTGGATTTGCTCCTGAGGAACTAATGCCTTGTCACTTTTTGAAGACAACTCCAGTGTCTACACAATGGCACAGTTGCAACAAAATCATTTCAAGATTTACAACCAACAACAACGACAATGATAAACATTATCCCATTAGATGAGGTCGGCTACATATATCGCACGACACTATTGAGATTTCAAGATTTACAATCAACTATAAATAAATAAACCATGTGCCTGCAAACATGCTCATACCCTCACCAAATACATAATTTTATGCTGCTTGGTAAAATTTAAATATCTTAAAGAGGTCATGAATCCTATTTAAAGATGAATATAAAGAATTTTTTTTTTCTTATTGGCCGTGGATCCAGATAACAATGCAGGCTACTCTAATAATTGTATTCGAGGATAGATTTTCTCACTATAATGAGTTTATGAGAAACAAAGATATGCTGCCTAAGAGTCCAAGGGGGAGTCGCCTTCAGTCTTTACTAGTGAGTTCTATCTTTTATTTTTTATTTTTTATGACAACCTGGTCTAACAAAATCTGGCTGATCTAAAAAAATCTGTACAAAACAAAAGTTTGCTGAACCGCAAATGCACAGCATAACATCATAACCTTGAAAGCAACAATAACTGTCATAAGTTTACATCAAACAATCCGTTGACTATAAAACCAATTAATTATCAAATAGATCCTGGTGACAAATCACTTCATAATAAAAATATTTTTTTATTATCCTAAAATTTAAAATTTTATGGTAAGAACATGCTCACCTTAGTTGGTAAAGGGAATTTTACTTCATTTTCACTTGAAAGAACTATCGCTCTTGTCTCTTGGTGCTTGAAACTCTGAAGAATTGACATCTTCTGTTGTTTCCCTGTTACAAGTGCCTCACATTGGTTCATCATTTGGTCATAAGGTACAGGAGTTGAGGACATGGGGAAACTTGCAACTTGCCGGGCAGTCTCCAGAACCTATCCATATAACATTCCCCATGGTATTTCAAAGACAATGAAATGTACTCTCCGACAAAACCATAAAAAAGGACTAAAAATACAATAACATCACAACTAGCAAATTCTAAATGTAGAATGTCAGTTTTACCGATTCCAAGAGTTGATTAACACTTAGAACATCAGGGTTATTGATAGAGAGTGACGTTTTGCGCTCTGACTGACTTCCACTTGGTTCAGGCTCAATCTCTTCATCCATCAAGGCAACTGGAGCCATGACCTGGAAAACAACAATCACTGAACTAATCAGGCTACAAAATTTTCAAAAGGAACTTAAATGGAAATGCAAGTTCAAGAATTTTACCTCATCAAGATCCATGTACTCAATTTGAGCAAGTGGAGAACATGGCCGTGGTGTCTCCATAAACAAAGGAGGCCCCAATGGATACGCATCATCAGGTAAAAAACCCTGTAGAAGTTGTTTCTTTATGCTGGACAATTCATCCTGGTTAATAAGAAAAAGATTGTTTTTAACAGACAACTTCCTTAACAAAAGTGCATCCATTTGCCACCAGAACCCATAAACAGAGCATTAATTCATAAGAAATTTGAAACAAGAGCAACCATTTAACAGCCTTAAGAATCGAAACGAGTATTTCTGAAAATCAATTTGGATTAATGCCAGGACGGTCTACTATGGAAGCTATATATCTTCTAAGGGGGTTGATGGAAAGGTATCAGAGTAAACAAAGAGACCTTCATATAGCATTTATTGACTTGGAAAAAGCCTATGATCGAGTACCAAGAGAGGTGCTGTGGAAAGCCTTGTAACAGAAAGGTGTACGGGTTGCGTATATTAGAGCCATAAAAGATATGTACGAGGGGGCTACGACTAGTGTGAGAACGTCTGGAGGGGAGACTAGAGACTTTTCTATTAAAATTGGCTTACATCAGGGATCATCCTTAAGCCCTTTTTTGTTTGACTTGGTTTTGGATGTTCTGACGAAACACATCCAAAAAGAAATACCTAAGTGCATGGATTTTGCAGATGACGTTGTTCTCATAGCAGAGACAAGGGAAGAGATTAATTTTAAACTTGAGTTATGGAGAGCTACTTTGGAATCGAAGGGTTTTCGTCTAAGCAGGAGTAAGACCGAATATATGAATTGTAAGTTTAACAAGCGACAAGCTAGGAACGAGATACAGGTTAAACTTGGTGATCAGGTCATATCACAAGTGTCAAAGTTTAGGTATTTGGGATCAATTATACAAGATGACGGCGAAATTATTAGAGATGTGGAACATAGGATATAAGCTGGGTGGTTGAAGTGGAGAATGGCATCAGGGGTTGTTTGTGATCAGAAAGTACCGGATAAACTCAAAGGAAAGTTTTATCGTACTGCTATAAGACCAGCGATTTTATATAAGAGTGAATGTTGGGCAATGAAAGGACAACAAGAACATAAAATTGGAGTAGCGGAGATGAGGATGTTGCGCTGGATGTGTGGTCATACAAGAAGAGATAAGATCCGTAACGATCATATACGAGGTAGAGTTGGGGTGGCACCTATTGAGGAAAAAATTGTTGAAAACCGTTTAAGATGGTTTGGGCATGTGTAAAGAAGACCGTTGGAAACGCCAGTTAAGAAAGTTGAGCAGATGGTTTGGAGCTCTGTGAAAAAAGGTCGAGGAAGACCAAAAAGAACACTTAGAGAAGTTATTGAACGGGACTTTTTAGTAAATGAGATATCTAAAGAGTTGGTCATTGATAGAGCTCAATGGCGTCGTGCGATCCATGTAGCCGACCCCACTTAGTGGGATAAGGCTATGTTGTTGTTGTTGTTGTTGTTGATCAGACAAATAATTCTCTCATGGACTCCCACATCTCTCATATTCAATGTATTTTATTAATCAAGTAAACCAAACTACAGTCTGTCCCTCATACGCTCCTACTTTTCTTTTACCAATATTTCTAGCCTCCTTCTTCTTGTGCAGGTAAAGCTTCCCTATATTAATAACCGACCATCTATTGAGGCTTGAAATACCATTTTTGATTGCTCAAAGCATATAAGAGAATTATTTCTTTAATAACCAAAGTGAACTTAATTCATGTAGTTTGTTATTCTGCGATGAAATAGCCTACTTCATCATAAAATTACTAACAGCTTATGAGAATAGCTTCTTCTTTGGTGACATGGTGCCACCTTTATAGATTCTGATCAGAAGAAGAAGCATAGTCACATTTACTCATCCTACAACCAAGAGTAGGGTGACATTTCCACTTCTTAAAGAGGGTCAAGAACCACTTTATCTCATAAGCTTAAGCTATTAGGAGAAGGCCATGAATGAGTTCATTAATATCTCTATATGCCCTCTTATGCAAAAGTCCTCTACGCTTGAAGCTTTAACGAAGTATATGCCCGTTATAACTTTATCCTGAAATTTAATTTGACATGAAGAATGAAGTGGCAATTGTTAACTCCTAATGACTCAACTATTGAAACTCAAATACCATATCAAAGACCAATTCATCTCAACAGCTAAAGCTATTAGAAGAAGCGTGAATGATTCTACTGATATGTCTAACAAAGAGGAAATTCAATGATCATTTTACTTAAGTTGAGCATAAAATTCACCATTGAATTAATTTCAATGCGGTTTTGACTAATTGATTTGCTCAACATTTTAACCTGTACATTGAAAAACGAGGGGGAAAAAAAACTGGACCCCAATTTACATTATTCCTATCTGACTCCACCTAACTTGCAAATTGGAAGCAACGAATGAGAGATAAATTCATATTACCTCTGATAATTTTGCAAATTTAGTCATGAAGTATGATATTACAGTCTCTTTCAACTTCTTGTCATCCAGTTCTACTGCTGAAAGTGATTTCATAGCAGCAACTTCATCTTCCTGAGAGCCATAAGATCTCTTCTCTGATTCTATACAGACAGTCTGCAGCCGAATATCATCAACCAACTCAAGGAAAGGATCTACCTGTATGATGTTAATTAAACAGCCCAATTTTGATCAATAATGCAAACAAATTGTGACTCAATTTCAAAAGGATGCTGGAGAATAAGGATACTGAATGGGGCTCAACTTAAGAGATTGAGTAAAGAAACTAACAGTATTCTCTGTCAGGGATGCTTTAACTATTGGAATTAGCCCAGGGAAATCGCCTATCCTGGCAGAAAATATAAGCATGAATGATGCCAAGGTAAAGAGAGACCTCCTGTGAGATGGTTGTAAGCCTCCTTGAAGAAGCATGCAAAGAAACTTATTAGAAGACCAAGAAGGAGTATATTCATCCCAAGTATGAGAAAAAATCAATACTATCATCAACAATTTCCCCAAGGTTGCAAATTGAGCAAACTGGATTTTGTGACAAAATTACGAAGTTAGAGCCACATGTTCTGCAATTTTTTTTGTTAAATACATATTCTAAGTTACTTGGGTAAACTAAAAGGATAAAATTAATATTCTGCATTATAAGATGCTCCATTTCAAAGAATATGCAATTCCTAAGGACCTCGGGGAACTAGATACCAGTAATTGATGATTAATCATTAAAATTCAACTTCAAAAGAGACACTAAATCATATTTTCAAGTCAACCTGATGTGAAAGAGAAGAGGAAAAAGAAAGGAAGTATGGCAAGATGACAAGAGAAAATGATCAGAAGATCGTTAATTTATCTGTTTAACTTACCTTCTTGATCCAAAGAAATGCTCCTGAGAGAAAATGCCAGTTGGAAACATCTTACTAAAGCCACGTGACTGGATGTCTGTAGGAAGCAAATAAAATCATCACAAAATTTAGAAAATAATCATGTCAAGTGTTACTTTAGGAGCTATCAAGTAACAAAAATATTTGTGAAATACACTTTTTTTTTCTGCAAGTTGAAAAACTCCTTTCAATGAACTCCAGTTAAGTCAAGAATCAATATAATTGCCACTACATGCTGGTAAATTTCAAACCAAATTGAGATACTTTTTTTGTCAATTCTTATGCAAGAGTAACCTATTAATAAAATATGCAACAAAGGTGAATTTTCTTAATGGAAAATAGAAAGGCATAAACTGTTGGAAATAATTCCATAAAGAAGTCCAGAAATCACCAACTGCTGCACCCAAAAATTCTAAACAATCAAATGTTCTTCTATTTACCCCATGCCCAGCACATACACATCTTTAAATATTTCTCCATGAAGAGTTTAAGAAATAGGGGAAAGCATGTCAGTAAAGAAGCACATAATACAAAAGCTCAATCACAGCTTATGAACAAGTAACAGCAGTTTCATAAGAATGTGAGCTAGGTTGCTTTCTAGAAACCCATGTATGATTATGAGATAGCAATATAAATCACTCCTGAAATTTTTTAAACTGGTGGTTAACAAAAAATTAGGAAAACAATAAAAGTCTTTTTTCTCTATCCCTACTGATTCTATAAAATAAAACCAATTATGGCATTCAGTATACATAAGTCTCACCTTAGAACGAGTAAACAACAAAGCAATGCTAAAAGTGTGAGCCATTGCCTCAAAATTCTCAGGGCCATTTTCAATAGATGTTGCCTGCACCCAGATTGAAGAAAGCAAAAGACTCACTTGGTGACTACTCAACCGAAGAGAACTCAGCTCCTGAAAATTTCAGACACAACATGTTTTAATAAGTACATTAAATATCAAAATCTACTAATTATATCTCTACTAGTACAATTAATGGTTACAAATTTCATACATCTTTTCCATCAGTGAGAGCATGCGTAAAGCTATAAACTCGAAATAGATTAGCTGCATATTTCCCATCGAAACATGCTCTTGTATTTTCTTCTAACAGCTCCCTCTGCATAGGTTCTGCGAAGCTTTCACTCTCTACCTTCCCTACCATCTTAGCTTTCTGGTCTAACCAAGGAGAAAACAGAAATGGCATAAGCACTATAGAGAACACACTATGTGCTCCAATTCGTTCTTCACGGTCTGGATGGGCCATTGCCATAAGCAATTGATGAAATAAAGCCTCTGGGAAAGCCTGGAAATATCCAACAATAAGCCAAAATTTTAGACAGTTTTACAAGTGCTGAGCTGTAGAATAGCCCATTTTCAGTCTTAATAAGAATACTTGCCTTCCTGTGATATGATACATTAGGGACAGAAGAAATCAATTTTGCAGTTTGGTAAAGAGCAGAGATTGTTGTTCTTGCTATGATGGTATTATTTGAGATATTCTCTAGCACCACCGCCATCAAATCAAGAATGGGTCCTACATCCCCAACCTATTATTTTCCAAATATCATAGTTAAGGCAATGCAAAAAGAATGCTGCAAAATAATAATACTCTATTTCCTCACACAAGCCTGTTTGTACATCCATAGGAAGGAAGACTTAGGCCTCCTTTTATATGTGAAATTGCCAAGCAAAGATTTCTGATAGGGTACAAGTATTAAGCCAACTGACAGAGGAGAGAGTAGGATGCATGTTTAAATTTTCATAGTTCAGTTTCTAGTTCTTGGCAAGGTTAAGATAGTCCTACTACATCTTATGAAGGGTATAAGGTTAAAGGATTTAATTATGGCCTTGATCATTCTGAGCCTCATATTTAACTTCTTCTTGAATTAAAAAAGAATTCACCAATTAAAAATTTTACAAGAGGAAGAATATTAATCAGAAAATAAAGAGAAAAAATATTCCTAAACTAAAAAAGTACACCAAAAACCCCACTATAACATTCAATAGAGTGAAGCCCTTCAATCTCTTTGGATGCCCGTGAGAAGGATTCTGTAAATGAAACTATGATCTGAACACCAAATGATACACAATCCTATACCACAGAAAATTAACAATAGGACTCAATCATCTTAATATTCATGAAAAACCTTCAAATACACTGCATAATGCTAAGAGAACTACACTTTCTTATTTCATGACACAGCCATGCATTCAGGAATTTCATGTTTAACATAATTGAATATTGCTTCACTGGGAGAAATGTCTGTGGTCTTTCTAGTATCCAATTTTATGAATGGGAAATGAGAGTCATGCAGGACAATATATGGAGATTGAAGAAGGAGGGGGAAAATAGGAAGATGAGAAAGGGAGGAAAGGGAGAGAAGAGAGGAACAAGGGGATCTAAACGAATTAGTTCAAATATAATTCAACAGTAGAAGTAGTGCCATCATACAACTTTTGAGGGCTATTTATATAGGAAGCCCTAAAAGAAACAAAAAAAGAAAATAAATAGGTCAGTTTAAAATAAATAGATCTTATTTATTATTTCTTTTATTACGCCTAAAAAAAAATCTCAAGAGAACTCTTGATTCACATATAATTATCTCTATCACTGACCATATCACTCCAAATATACTTTCCCCATTCTTCATCAGAAAGTGTGATGTTTGGTTAAAAAGAGCAAATCTTCAACTCTCCCAGTTAGCTGTCCACATTGTGCGACACTATGGAGGGCTATTAGAGATGATTTAAACTACAATTAAACAGTCTATTTGAAATAAAGTTGTCAATGAGGTGTATTAATCCTTTAAAAGGATGAAGTGTAAAGAGGATTCCTTAAAGCTTCAGAACCATTGCCAACTTGCGAGGAAGGAAAAAGCCACTCTTATTTCTCTTACAGAATCTTAAGAAGGACTTCTTTTGGAATGTAGAAGTTCCTCACAATTAATGAAAACAAGGCATATATCTTTGGGCGGGGAAGGTTCTAGAAATTTGGGTAAGTTTTGATAAAGGTCTAAGTATTGGTAGTGGCTTTCCAACAATCTTGTGAGGGGCTTGATAATGAATGGTTTAGGCTTGATAATGAATGACGCAAGGCATTGAAGAAAGCCTCTTCTGTACTGGTAAAATAGATTTTAAAAAAAGCATCTCAATGCATCAATGACAAACATAATTTTACTAAGGGAAATCACATTTCAAGCCCCACAATGATGCCAACAATTTATAAGTTTGAAAAGACCAAAAAAAAAAAAAAGGATGCATACCTTGTTTGAGAGTTGTAATATACACATTTCTAAGGCAGACTGAAGTTCGATGTTCAACTTAAATGCATCATTTCCAATGCCCGATGCTTCAGTTAAATTTTGCAAGCACTTCCTTAAAAGTTTGATGAGGTCGGATATTGCACCAATGATCGCAATGGAGGCCTGCTGCTTCACATTTTGTGCAAGTTGTGTAGTGACCTTAACAATATTCATTTGCAGAACAGGCTGCTTTGCAATATTCTTATGATCCAAGTGCTTAATCAAAATAGACAACAGAAGATGATCTCCTGGTGTTTAAGAAGAGATCATTAATTACAGAGAAATTTAGAGAAAACTTCATTTTCAGGGAAAGTAAAGCACTGAATGTTACAAGGTTACCTGATTCTGCTAATAGGGATTGCAAATACATTAAAACAGAACAAGCAGTTCCTTTTTCCGGAGACCAGTGATTTTCAGTATCAAAATTATGAAAAAGAGGTTCAAGAACCCGCCGCACAGTCGTAGCTTCCTTTGCCAGTTTTGCCATATTACACAAGCAAACCTTTGACCAATAAGCAGGATCCTCAGCAGTATCCCTGTAGACATGATGGGCGCATAAAGGCTGTTCTAAAATCACAACTGATGTTTACAAATAAGGGGGAGAAGAGAAAATTAAGAGAAGCTTACAGCAAGAACTCCATCTCAGTTCCCATTAGTTTCTCTTCCTTGGCTTGGTTATGTTTAGTTTGGAGATTCATGTAATTCTCCAAAGTCACTGATATAATCTATTAAGGACTCCATCCGCCCAAACAAGAAACAAAAGGGAAATCATTTGATCATGAAAAATATCTATTGCTCCAAGCACAAGATAATCTAAAACTCATAATTCTGTTTGAAATTTTTTATAAAGAATTCCATAGAAAGCTAACTTCAATTCTTAATGCACCTTTTGTTGTATATCACCGCTTGTTTAATGAAGAATAACTAAAGAAGTGTAAGTATAAAAATAATACTCACTTTGTCAAGATCCATGGAAAGATGTGAGTAGTCACCCATGAATTGCACCTAGTCACATAAATATTAGGGAAAGAATAGAAGGCATCACAAAGGGAATGTAAAAGTAGTCTTAAAAAGCAACTTACCAATAGATACTGTGTCATGAATAAGGCAATGGCTATCGACTAACCAGAAAGATAACTACCAAAGACAATAAAAAATATAAATGTGTTCATTTAGCAGATGCAACTTCTAAAGATTAAAACTGCAAAGTGTCTGTCTATCTGTTTTTGAGCATGTTTTAAAAGATTTAGAAGTTTCACTCTTGTTACTATGATTGCAACAATAAAGCTTCTAGTGTTCTTAGCTTAATTTATTGTGAACAATCATCCATAGACACATTTTTATTTTGGTAAAACATCTTACAGTTAACAAGCTAAAGAAAGGAGTCAGAAAGTCTAATTCATTTATTAAATGCAAATTATCAAATTAAAGTTGCAGATTCCTATGCAAAGGTTAAATATTTAACAACTATCCAACTCAACGCGGCTTAATATCAATGATCACTCAAACTGCTAAACCATATCCTGAAGAACTATCCCACCCCTCTTTAGTGTATCACGTTTCAGTAACATTCTTTTCTTCTGCAGAGTTCCATTATCAAAAAATAAGATAGACAGTTTCTGGTGTGTAATTTATCAACGAAGGAAAGATCCTACACATATAAATTATGATAATGAATAAGCAAATTCTAGAATAAGCAACAATGGAACTAGGGAAAGAAGCAACACCATATAGGATAGAGCTTGTAGTCCAGCTGAACGTAGATGCAGAGCTCTTTCATCTTCTCCAACTTCTTGAGCCATTTGACATAGTTTAGGGATAAGACCCTCTAAGTTGAACATGTATGTACTATCTGTCTACTTTAACTCGGAAGGTTAGTATCACTAAAGTTATGGCATCCAAAAAAACCATGTGAAAAACATTATGCATGTCACACACAATGCAATATGAGGCAAGTAGCAAGACTCATAATTTGATCATTTAATTTTTTTTTTTGGAGATAGAAAAAGAAAGATATTGTTAGAGAGGAAGAGACTTATAATTTGGTCATTTTATAATATATAATACTGCTTGAAATTCCCCAAACAAACTGTGTGAGATACTGACTGTCCAAGTCTAGTGGTATCTGCTTTTACCACCCTTACAAACTTCCACTTAGGGTCTTCAAAAGCATAGTAAGCCTCTTACTCAAGTTGTACAGGAACCACCTCTATAGTGCTGCCATTTGTAAAGTAAAAATGAAGTGATAAAGGTTTAATCAATTACCTGGCAACTAATAAAGTCAACAAGAGCTTGGCAACCTAAAGTCCTCATTTCATCTGCTCGAGTTTGTTCTAAAAGAATTCGAATTATCCCTAATAAACTATTAGCAAATAGCGGCCTGCAAAATTAAAAAGTATTTTGTGAATATCATCACATATTTAAAATAAAATAAAAGTTTCTAGTTGAATTATACATAAATACCATTTTGTGATTAGAGAAGAAATTATTAGTACATGGTTTGAGATTAAATTTTATGCAAAACCTACTTTGAAGTGTTCAAAAATTTTCCTTCAGAAAGTCCACTAATAGAACATTTTGGAATTTAGAAATCAACAGTGCCTGTCAGAATGATAAAGATAAGTTAACCATACACCCACGTTTTCTAAACATGTTTGGAAGATATATTTTGATAGTTATTTGACCTCTCAGTTGCTTTGCAGTAAAACTTGTTCTGTTCAGCTCTTCTATCATAAGAAGATATGCATTGGGTTCAAAATTGGATTTTTATTCAACCAGTCACATTAAAGCGACACCCCATATATGGAGCAGCTAAACTCAAATTAAAACCCTATACACAAGAAAAAATACATAAATTTGACTGCATATAGGATCCAACAATAGTATTCATGCAATAAATGCAAATCTGGAAGAGTGTTTTACATTATGGTACATGTACAAGAAAAATGCATAATTTCTAGATTATTATAAATTTAAAAAAAAAATTAGATAATCTTATGTAATATTACTATGGTGCCTCAAATCTGAGAATTTGAAAGATAAAACCCCCTGGTCCCTTCTGTTCCAGCAAACATAACTGAGATCAAATAAAATGCAATCTAAGGAATATGCGGCTATATTTACATCATCAAACTTACATCTGCTCCTTACATGACGATAAAAATTTCCTGTATATGCACATAGTGACTTTCACTGAACCAAAGTTTTCATTACGCAAATCCTTGTAGCACCTTTGTTCCAGGTTATCAGTGATCTGCATTGATAAAGCAGCTACATAACTTAAATGGAAGCCAACAGGATTTTCCTCCAGCAAATAGTTAACTCGCTCTAATGATAACAGAAAGAAAAGAAAAGAGAATTTTGGCAAAGGATTTTCCTCTAGCTTTGTTTTTGGGGCTTGGAGGAGATGTTTCGGCTATCTTTTCTTTGGAGGACATCTTGTCCTCCTTTTCTCTTTTTCATTTTTCCTTTTCCTTTTGTTTCTCTCCTTTCTCAGTAATAATATTTCTTTTTCTATCAAAAAAAAGAATTTTGGCAAGGGAATGTCTCACAAATGTCATAAATGAAGTTTAGACAATTTTTAGACTACAATGTTAAACAATTTTCAATAGAAATGAAAATAAGAGATTTGAAAGAGCAAAAAAAAAAGAAAAAAGGTAGGCTTCATACTCATTGTCAAACCTATCAGGAAAGTTGACTCCTAGGAACAAATAGAAAACTAGATCTGCAGCACAATATCTTCTTGATATAAACTTACCTTTGGAATTCTCAATGGATTCTTAGAAGCATATTCACAAAGCTTTCCAATTTTCCTATCATTAGGTTCAGCTTCCTGCCATATACAGTAACCATCACCAACATAAGAATTTTGTTTTTTTGGAAAGGCTAGGATCTGGGAGGGGCTGCAGAGCAATCAAAATATTAGTTCAAGTAACCTTACTAGTCTAAGAAGTAAGGTTTTTCATAAAGCACCCTCCAGTTCCTTACTCTCTTCAGAAGACTGAAAATCTTTTAATGCTCAACATAATAGCAAACTAGGTAGTATAAGCAGCAGTAGTGAACCACAAGATGGCATTACTTAAAAAGTGTCAAATGAAACAAATGTATATAGGTTGGAAAACTAAACGCAACTAAAAATTACTGATTTAACTCACTGATGCAATATAAGCATGGTTTAAACCAGCAGATGTAAAATTTACCCTAATCATACACAGTAAATAACTGCCGTGTCAACCTAAAATTTTCTGGCTGGGGAGTGCAAGCAAAGATTATACCTCCTGAAGTTAACACACATGAGCTGAAAATTTCACCTGATTACGTGGGAAGATATCAGCAAGCAACTTCTTGTAACGTTTCACCGGTTGTCTTGAACTTGCCCGCAACGAAGGACAAATGCAACAGAGGTTACCACAGACGGGCACAACCCGCCTGGACATAACCCCCATTTTTCTTTGGAACTACAAAACCTGCGCTGAAATCAAACAAGGATTCAATTAAAAAAGTTAATCCAATAAAATTAATTACTAATTAACCTTCCAGCAGAGAGAAGTTGAATTGACTCTACTTCCCCGGAGTTCGGTTATCATGGTGTTTCCAGAAATCACATTACGAGTAAGATTAAAAACCGATCAAATTCAGTTATGTTCTAAGATGTACTCAAAGCCCAGATAATTCCTCAATGTTATCAGTAAGCAAGGATAAATGAATTCGGAGAAAAAAGAATATTGCACGGTCAAGATTGTACAACCAAACAAGAGATAGAAACTATATTTGACTTGACCAGAAAAAGAAAAATCTCCACATATTTAAAGTGCTGAAATTGTACTTCTTCGCAAACTAAAGAGTATCAGATCGCGATCTGAGCTGAAATCCAGAAGTTCAGAAAATACTTCTATCAATTAGCCAAAGATCAAATTGTTTCTTATTCAGTAGTAAGATCCAATCCAATTCGAAGGAACTAAAGGAAGAAAATAGAAGTAGCACCTCCGAACAATCCCAGTGAGGTCAAATGCTTAAAGTCTGCCCGGGGCAATTGTGATGTGCAGAAAGTGTGTTTATGGAAAATAAGGTTTAACGTCGAGGATGAAACCTGCCTACGCTGTACTGCTAAACCATAATCATATAAATGAATTTTCAAGCCAAAAAGAAAACATAAATGAAAATATGACCGCTAGCAATGAGAAAAATTAAAAAAAATATATTGAAGAAAATATCAGTCTAACGGCTAACGTCACCTGCGCTGGATGATAGCTTGTGTTGGTGGGGTCACGTCACATGCCACCAAGATAGAACGTGGGCAATTTTGAGATTATTTCATATTTATTTTTAGACCAAAAATAAATCAGATGTCCAGTTGTTTAGTGACAAAATAGAAAAGCGCCCAACGGTCCCGTAACTTGTGGGTTGGATTATGAGAAAGTGCCTCCACTCTGTTCTTTTTGACTTTTACAGTACCACGCCATATTATTTTTCTTCTCTTTTTGTCACCATGATGTATTCTATGTGGTATACGTCTTATTAATTTACGCCTAAGATTGTTAATTTTTCAATTGCTGTATAGATTTTATCAGACATTTTCAAGGGAGATTGTTATTCATGGGAAAAAACATTGTCTTGAGAAGTTTCCAATGTTAGTTGTTGGCTGGCTGTAGCTCTAAAATTCCATTCTTCTTTGTTTGATCCAGAGTAAGAAGCATTTCTCGAATTCTTCAATTATTAACGAAATTACTGTCAAGAGTTCTTTGATCCTTTAAGAAAAACACATTATGGCCCGTAATACATCATAAAGATATAGTACCTAATCTGATCAACTAGCAATGATTATGTACTGTGCACCAAAAGCAATTTAAGCTAGGATTCCCTTCTTTTTTATCTGCTCTATGCTTTTCACTTTCATGGAATTATTACCTTGATTGAATAGTGCTTCGCCTTCGGGCCAGCCACAGTAAGCAAAGAAAGGATTCTTACTTTAGTTGTATCATAAAAAGGATTTTTTTTTTTGGAAAAAAAAAAGATAGTTAAGCCGATGCTCGACAAGATTTTGCCTCTAATTACGTTTTGAGAATCCTGATACACTTTTGATAGTTCTCATATCAGCTGGTTTGTGCTTGAAAGTGGATGTGATGATGTGCTTTAAGGATTCATGCTTGTATTTTGGACTCTCTTCTTTCTGATGAACTTTAAGGATTTATGTAATGACCAGGCACTTGGGAAAGCTTGGTTCATCTATTACAATTAAATCACACTTGTGGTGTTTAATTGTCACGCGTTATACAGAAAGTATGCAGCAGCAATTTTGTTCATTTTGCCCAGTCAATTTTTGGAATATCAGTATAATTGGCCTTTGTAATTTTTTAACCTGTGAAAAAAGAGAGAATAAATTCATTGAGGCATGAAATATAAGAGAACATGAATAAGTACATGCCTCAAAAATTGTTTTGCTTATTGCCTCAACCCATCAAAAATTCATTGAAGCTCTCCTTCCTGCCCAAAGCAAGTAGCGAGACATGAAATATAGCAAAAATTAGCAGCATGTAGATGTAGGTAGGGATAGAGAACTATTTGCAATTCAGTTACTTAACTACCATATTTCTCTTGCCATTAAAACTAGACATACAAACTATTTTCAAATCAGCGACTCCGAAAGTAAAATGCTTCAAGTATCAAAATTATTAGCCAGATCACTGAGAATGTGACTAGAAATTTATACATTTTCTAGGGCAGAACCATAGAGTAGAAATTTGTAATATTAACTTGAGATGTTCAGACATGAAACCAAATTAGATAGAGAAGACTGAAGAGTAACTGATCCTTAGACTGAAAATGTTTAATTTCCTACATATTTGGAAATATGAGAAACAAAAATAGTAGTAGCAGCACTTATGACCAATTTTTCTCTTCCAAACCAGTTCCTATAATTTCAAATAGTAAACAAGAAATAAAGAAAGCTTCTAAAGTAATTCTCAATCATACTTGAGATCCCCCACCCCCTACTTATGTGCTGGGATGAGGACAATGGATTGCTGGTTCAGATAATTTCCTGTGGCATGTCTGATCCATAAATGAAAATATTTACTTCTAATTTTAATGTGACAACTTTTGTTCCATTAGATGTGTTTGGTATGTATGAAAGATTTTTAAAAAAGAGGAAAAGGGAGATACAAGAGAAAAGGAAAGAAGAAAAAAAATTATGCTTGATGTGATATAGAAAGTAAAAGAAAGATGTTGGAATAATTTACCAAATTAAAATTTTCGTTCTCGGTCTTGTCTCACTCTTATGTTCTCAATCTCTCTCGGTCTCGACTTGTCTCCTTCTACTTCTCTGTTTTCAGTCTCGTCTGGTCTCCCTCTGCTTCTCTGTTCTCAGTCTCAGCTCGTCTCCCTCTACTTTTTTGTTCTTGATCTCATCTCCCTTTGTTTCTCTTTTCTCGGTCTCGGCTCATCTCCCTTTGCTTCTCTCAATCTCGGGCCCTCCATTTCTAGTGCCTCCACCTTTTTCCGTCCTGGGGCCTATTTTCATTTCTGGTTTTGAATCTTTCATTTTTGTCCTCCACCTGTTTTATTACATTTTTCTGGTTGTGTTTTCCATTGCTATAGACAAAGTTGAGGGAGTGCAATATAATCAAGTTTTTCTTTTCCAGATGTTTTCCATTACCAAATTGACGGAAAAATCCATACCATTAGTGCAAGAAAATTAAAAATTGAATCTGTTTAATTTGTGAAAATATTTTTTATTTTTATTTTCAGTCTTTATTTTTTTAAAATATATTTCTTAAAACACTAAAAACAATTTTTTAATGTTTTCATATTTGAACCTATTTTAAAAAATATTTTTATTAAATTAAATCAAACACATTTTCAATCTTATTTTTTATTTTCAGTAAAAATAAAAACAAAAAATACTCAAATCAAACAGGCTCCGATTTTTCATAAACTGATTCTATCGCGCTTCTTTTCTAGCCTACCAAACAGAAATCATGGTCTCCACAGGAATTTTGTTCCCCCTTGATGGAAAGGCAGCATACCAACCGCGCTTTGGACAACAATTAAACCTGGCAGATAACCAGAATAAGTTGAAAACTGAAATGGTCAGAAATGACAAGATGCAAGTCCAAGATAACATAATATATCATGTCATGAATAAGCCATACGGACCCCGTGTAAATCGCTAAGAAAGCGGTGACATTTCATGCCGTTGCATTGCCTCATGTACACCATGTTTCTCGAACTTCAGTAAAAAGAGTATTCTGTTGAAGTTATGGCATCTTAAAAAGCCATTATAATGCAGAAGATATCTTAAGAAGTTCATCGAATCTACTCGCCTTACAAAATGGCTTCCAAAGAGCAGCCTTTAAAGGCTCAAGGACCTTGCGAAGCCTTAGCTTTTTGCCTAGTAGCATGATATGGATATTCATCAGAAGCATCATCTTTTGCATTCACCTCGTTTAAAATTGAGAACCTGAAAATCCCTAACAGGATTGCATGTCACTGTTAGTATAAGGTACTCGTATAGTTTTGAACCTTGTAAAGCTTGACTCGCATCCTGAAACTTACAATAAGAATTAATGTACTATTGAACTGTTTAATCATATCTATAATCTTTTCACAAAAGAAGAATCTAATATTATGGCACTTGAGTTGTATGTTTAACTAGAACCTTAGTGGGTAGAGGGTAGAATAAGTTCCTCTTCACTGATATTTCAATTTCCCAATTCCCTGATTGATGACCGTAGCTGTCCTTGAATGATTTACACAATAAAGGTGCTTATGGTAACTAGAGATACGTTAAATTTCCAGGGTTCAAGATCTTCTGAACTTGGGCAGATTTTCCTTCTACTTATGCTTGCCTTTCTATTCTTCGATGAGGCCGCCAACGCCAACTGAACAGATGAATGCTAAACCAGAGAATCCATATCATGTCATGGGACCAACAAAATTTGTTTTCCTAAGCAGAGGTCATAACTTCTAAGCAGAAAATTGTGTGCATATTCATGAATGTTAAAAAGAAAACTAACCAGGTGTAATGAGGATCAGAATTACTTGCATCCTCCCCAGTGGCCTTTATGCCAAATTGCTAAATAGTTAAAAAGTATGAAATTAGCTTAAGGAAGTTCTAAAAGCCATGCTGGTTTAATTACACATAAGTGATTTTGGGACAAAGGAAACACAATATTCTAAAGACTATTCAGCCATTCCGAACAACTACGAGGGGGAAGAGAAGATTTTACTATCCAGATAAAGCAAGAAATATGGAGACGGCAACGCCTAGCGAGTAGGCCCCAATCGCGGTGCCAACCATCTGATTGCGGGAGCGAGTGAGAGCTCCGATTCCAGCAATTCCGGCGACTCCGACGGGAACTCGCACGAGAAGGGCTTTGGCGGCACTAGAGAGGACGGCATCAGTGTAGAGGTGGAGAGCCCAGGCCTTGAACTGGGAGGGTCCAAGTGGCTGGTCGTCGGGAGCGACGGATCGGAGGGCGGAGTCAACCTGGGAGCGAGAGGGCGGAGTGGGAAGCCACTTGAGAATGAGAGGGTGGGGGTAAGCGTCGGAGAGAAGATCGTGGAGGTAAATGGAGGCACTGTGGAGTTGGTAAGGGAACACTCCTTGGAAGGCGTGCTGCGTTTGAGAGAGGCAGTAGGAGAAGGCCGAGTCGCACGCTGACTCAAATCCCGGCGACTTTGATAGACTCGCGTTCACTCGCTTCGAGGCCGATAACCCCATGGCTTATCCAATTCCAATTCCGAAGCAACCAAATCTTGTTCCTCCCTATATAGCATTTGGCGATTGTCACGTGACTTCAGTAACTTTTAGGATCGATCAAATATCCGTGTACACCTGATTTTACTAATTTTTACTGCTGGATGCCATGCAATGAATTAGTAATTAGTAATAAATATTTAGAGATGCAGCATCATCCTGGAAATCAGGCTTCTATTGTTTTTTATCTGATCTTGGCCTGCTGAAAGAATCGATAGATTCTGAACTACTACGCTTTTACCGAAAGGGTTGCAACCATTAATATATGTACAAAATACTTGCAGCAGAGCAAAACATGAGTTAAGCTAATTAACAATTAAACCAAAACGCCTACTGATTTGTCTTTACCAAACAACGGATTTACCAGAACCAGAAAATCATTAATACATTTGATTTTCAAATCCACCGTCATAAGAAATGGCAAGTATTATGGCAAGTATTATGGCAAGTATTACATTGTCAGTTAATTGATACAACAAAAGCGCACACACCCCCCCCCCCCTTTTTTCTCTTTTTTATTTTGTTTTTGGTTAAATTATAATTTTAATCCTTATAGTTTCACCATAATTATAAATTGATCTTTATATTTTATTTTTATGTAAAATGACTTTTATAATTTCTTCATCCATATAAATTAATCACTGTCATCACAATAGTTAACTTTGTTGTTAAAATAGTCTTGCATGACAGTTAATATGTACATTTGTGAACATATCAGCGTGACCAATCATTAATTTTTGCACAACTCAACTGCCATGTCAACAAAATTATCATTTGATCCTTAATTTCTAATTTCCCTAACCTAGCTTGATATTACTCTTGTTGAAATGGCGGTTAAGTTATACAAAATTAATGACTAGGCATACTAACATATTTATAAATGTACACATCAACTATCATGTAACATTAATAAAGTATATGAACCAATTTACAATTTTGATGAAACTATAAAGACCTAAATTATAATTTAACCTTTGTTTTTTTTATCATCTCTCCTTTAGTCATTATACAGAAGAATCTTGCCTGATACAAAATATTACAAGACCGACCACAGGTAAAAATTGGTCAACAAATTAGTTAATCTACAAAAAAACACCACAGGCAGTAAGAAAGATTACTCCGATACAATAATATAAAACAAAATACAGAAATCACAGAGAGAGGCTCAGCTAGCTAAATGGCT
This sequence comes from Biancaea sappan, assembly GCA_037074585.1. NCBI lineage: Eukaryota > Viridiplantae > Streptophyta > Magnoliopsida > Fabales > Fabaceae > Biancaea > Biancaea sappan. The sequence continues at coordinate 558,470 of CM073501.1, read as the reverse complement.
GGGAGAAGCGTTGAACATGCTGTACCACATAAATGCACGTGAAAGCACCATCTCAAGCTCCAGGTAAGTCCAGCTTTGAGTTGGAAGGTTTTGAAGGAACAATACCAACTCTTGGAAGTCAACCTTTTGGAGTTTATCTGACCACTGATAAAACAATGAGAGAATTTTTCAGTGTCTGCCACATAATCATCACCAGAAGAATGTTTAATTCATCTAAGCCAACCATACTCGAAGACAGAAAGAGAAAAATAATTTATCCATATTAATTTACACTTGAGTAAAGTTCCCTCCTTGATGCAAGCAGTAACGATAAACAACATAAAAAGAAAGAATAATTAGGAGGAGGTTTCTGTGACCAAACATCCTAAATGGAACCAAAGTACTAGGGAATAAAACGGACTTTCATTATAGCACTACATACAACCCGTCTAAATGCAGGAATAAGATTCCAGCTCCAGCCCAAGGTTTATAAAACTTCAAAATATCTTAAATGAAAATTATATCAAACATAATCATCTGTAAATCGTCAAAAGAGTGTAGGGTGCTACAGAATCAGCAATAGCATGTCAAATTATGGCCACTACGTTGTTGGCAAACCTTATTAACTTGTGCATAACTGAAGATAACAGGATACACTAGCACCATATGTTGAGTGGTAATTGTCATAATGCATTAAAAGGCATCCTTCTGAGTCAAACAATTGTTATGTTACAGAATGAATGCTACAAAGGCAATCCTCTTAAACGATCAAAATCGGTGAAAAAGACAGCTTGTTTTCTGGTAAAAAACAATGCATATTATGCTAATCTTATCCACTTACGTGCACCAGGGAAAAAAGACACACAAGAAATAAATGAACTAATACAATTCTTCATCAGCATGTCTAAGGGATGACAAATAATTAAAATAAAATAAAATCAGTGCAGAAGCAGAAACAGGCTGGCTCACCGTCAGAAGAAAGCTTGCAAATATATACACAAGGAAGTCTGGTAAGGCATCCCCTTCAGCTAGATATGTGTCCCAAAGGCGAGTGACAAGGTGGAAGGGTATCTAATTTAATAAATCAGACATTAGCTTTGATGAAAGCTTAAAATCATGCCGAATTTATATAACCAATTTTTTCCAACAACCTTAAGAACCCTTGAGATAGATGTGTAGTCTCTTTATCAATTATATATGAATTTTTTTAAGAAAAAATCATTTGCCAGAGCTAACCTCACGGATTAGAAGACAATTGAACCAACGGAAAGCAAACTGAAGAAATTCTAGTCCCTGATCCTCCATATGTCTTGAAACTGGTTCTGGTGCAGTTCAACAGTTTCACTAGGGTATATTAGATAGTATTTGGAGATATGCACAAATAATAATACATCAACAAAAATAACGAGACAAGTTTTGGTATTTGACATAAATAGATGATGATCAAATTATAAACAAATGTCAGTAAAAGCAAATGAGGAAATTAAGGTCTGCGTCAATCTTCACACATCTTTTGATAGAGTTGTAATAAACAGATTTCATTAAAATGAATAGGCAGCCACTACTAGAGTTGTAATGCCATGTATATCCAGACAGAATATGCTCTTTAATCCATAAAAACACTAAAAAACGACCATGTGAAAATTTAACTACAAAGTTCATAGTTAGAAAACAACAATAAATGAAATTGAAGGAGAAAGCAGCATATGCCTCAACAATCTAATCGCAACCCCTACATTGTTGATATGTCTTGCAACTGTTGGGACAAGTTTTAGCTCAAAGGATGATTTTCCAAATGATCAGGACATACCTGACTGCCGCAAGTGATGATGTAATAGAAAAATTACTAAATAGTAGTTACTCTAAAGGCCTAAATATTGGTTATCTTAGATACCAGCACTCAAACAGACAACCTCCTGATTAGCAAAAACAAGCTCTATATGCTAGAATTAATTATTATTTAAGACAGAAATCGACATAGTTGATATATATTTTTATTGAAAAAATAGATCTTCACAATCAATTAAAGGAATTATAAAGGCAGCTGAAATATCATGTGAAATAAAAATCACTCAGTAACCAAATTATATCACTAATTTTAGAAGGGCAGAAATAATATTTGAAACAGGGAAATGTCAACCTCAGACCAGAGACACTAATACAGATCCAAATCAATACAAAAATTTAAGATATTTAGTTCATGCAAGTATAACAATGCTTGAATAAATGAAAAAAGATGCCTTATTAAAATGTTACCATCAATCCTCCTAACCAATTCCTTCAACTTGAAAACGAGCCTCTGAATTCCTGGTTGAGCAAATGTGTAATGGTCTTGCATACCATCAAGAAACTTTGACAAGCACCAGTAGCAGTCAGCCTCTATATTAGAGATTTCATCTGAAGATAAATCAGCCATTGACCAATTATCTATTCCCCCTTCTAAGTATTCTGATAAGAAAACAACCAAAAATGGTGTAACAAGATCATTCATTCCCTGAACATAACCGCTTGCAGGATGTCGAATGGCCCTGGATCAAGAAATCTGGAAATCATTTTAAGTAAAAGAATAGGAAAACATACATTTGGTATACAAAAATTAGTCAATAACAAGAAAAAGATCCAATTTTAATAGCTTCAACGTATATATCACTAGTAAATACTGCACTCGGTTTCCTTTAATATCAGCACGATGCACTTAAGATGGGAAAGCTAAACCATAAGAAGGTCCTAGCATCCTCTTCCTTTCTCTATTGTTTTTTATTGCTCCAAACCATATCGCTACTTGTTAACAAAGAATGAAACATTCCTAAAAGGAAGCTGGTCAGAATGTCCCTTTTGATGTTTATCAAGACTATCATTTAATGCCATAAACTGATCCATATCTAGGTTCAATCTGATTTGATGAAACACATTCATCATATTCAATTGTAAATACCTTCCCGTCTTCCCCCCACCACCCCTCCCAAAAGGAAAAAAGGATTACCGACCAACCATTTCTTTGTGCTAGTTTAAAATTGAAGCCATGCACTCAAGAAGACTATCAAAACCACATGTACCATTCAAAACAAATAACAAAAGGCTAAAATAATATCAGCCCAAAAATGGAGTAACTAGTAACAACTAACAATATCTAACCATGTATAGAGAATACGCTCCAGTGATTTCTGTACTTGCTGTTGCTGGAAAAATGAAACATCAGGTACAGTTCTTGGACAATCAACAGCAATCTAACAAATAAAAAAAAAAAAAAGCCAACAATCAAGAATTACTAACATTATTATCACCAACAAAAAGATTGCATTCATTAGAATTGATGATACCTGGCGAAGCATATTGATCTCATCATCTGAACGTTCTGTATCTGAAATTTCATAATACTGAGAAACACAGTCAAGATACTCAAGGCGCTTCCTTTTAAGAACTCCCTCCCTTCTATCTGAATTAGGTGGTGCATATCCCTGTCGTCAGTTCGTTTTTAAATTTCAAAGAAAGACAAGATGCATTGGATTTCCAAAAAAAAAAAATGTTGTGACAGGAGGCCAAATCAGCTTTCCCCCCAATGGTTAAATGGCATTAAGATCTCTTCGAATAATCCCTAGCAATTTGTCCAATAGAAATAACCAAGGATTGACCATAGAGCTCACCAAGAGAAGCCTCCACACAGTAGGGCGCATATAATCTGGAATACCACTCCAAGCCAACTCACGCAACTTCTCTACAAAATAAATTTCACAAAGGAAACATTTTACTTGAATGGAGAACAATTTAAATCAATAAAAAATTAATATTTATGAACTCATAATAATCATGTTGTCAAAGAAATAAAATACAATCAGGATTAAAAAAAATCCAAAATGTCATCATTCTGATTATATATATATGTATATATATTAGATGAAATTTCTAATATATGTAAAATGTAAATTATCAATATTAGAAGCTTGACTATGAACGTTTGTGCCAACAAATAAGAGCACACAAACAAGAAAGTCAAGTATTTTTTTTTTTTTATGGGTTGAGGTTTCAAATTGTTGTAAGCTATTATACATTATCAATTGTTTATACATGTAAATCAACAATCATATGAAAACATACATATTATATATATACATATACTGGAAGCATCAATGGTGCAGCAAGTTAGTATTACTGGTAATTGATGGATAAACCCACGCTTCTACAATACATAAGTAACTGAAAAGTTTTTTTTTTCTTTTTTTTTTTTTTGGGGGAGAGGGGAAATATGCGAAATAGGATCATAGTCCATTTTATTTCTGCAGCAATTTCTTTAGAGCCTTAATGCCAAAAATATCTAAAAGCAACCACTTGTTCATCTGACCACACAGCTTAAGATTACACAATGATACTGCCAAAACTGGATCTGGCCACATAGAAGTAACTATGAAGAAGTCAACTAGTGACACAAAAAAGTAGAATGTAGTAAAAATTAAAATACCTAATGTTACTGTTGTCCCAGAAAGCACCTTAGTGAACTTCATAACTCTTGCAGAATCTGTAGCTCTAGCACCCATGGAACATTTGTGGACATCTTCTGATGTGTTCTCTGTGAGAGACGTTGATGTTTTTAACTTATTGACATTGGCAATATAGTTTGGTTTGCCAGTACTTCGCACATCTTCCTGTGTTGAGATTAGAATTCCCATTTAATGATGCTACCCATCAATCTTATGGAGGCATAATGAATAAATAATAAAATTAACCTCTACTGCCTTAGTTGTGTCATCATTTGTGCCAGCATCATTGTCTGAGAAGCTCCTTTTGTAATTTGGTGAAGAAACATTTGGGTTGTCTGGAGGGTCTGATCTCCGAGTTAATAATATTTTACCAGGAATGCTACGACCTTTGAGTAATCTTGACAAAGAAAGAATATCAATTCCATCAATTGCACACCTAACCTATAGGCTTCATATTGAAGGTGGAAGTGAATAGGGATGTATATGAAAAGATATGTTCAATTAATCAATCCACTAAATGGGAAGGGAAATAAAACAGGAAATCCCCACTCTGAAAGATATAATATCTAAAGACAATGATTATAAAAATTAAGGAATAACCGACTTAGTCAGCAATATAATTTCATAAAATGAAATCTCGAGACTGGCTATAAGAAACCATAAACTCGCTACAATTGATCTAGCGTCTTCAGTTTTAACGGCAATTTTAACCGGCAGCAAATACAAATTAACTTCACTCATTAGTTCCATGTGTCTCCACCTTCTGTTTCCAACACTAATGAAGCTGTCCACAAATGACATTATTACAACGCTTTCCTCTGAAAATTCCATCACATACCTATACATGAATTTCCCTAATCACGTTGTAGAATTTTATCGATCAGAAGTTGAGATCTTAAAGTTAAGAATCAATTTATGAATGGGTTTTCTAAATCCACAAATGAACCAATTAACAGGGGAAGATGTGCACACTGGAAGCTACATGCCTACATCCACAAACCAGTCAACAAAATTCAAGAGATAATAAGTATCCTCAAAGTGCTTTTTCTGAAATCTGAGAGATATTAAAAGCAACGAACTCCAGAAAATAAATGAGGAATTTTGTGCCCCAAAATTCGTACCCTTGAACATTCCTGAGGGTCTGATTGAACCTGGAGTCTTGGCTTGCTATGGAACAATCTTTAGTCCTCTGATCTTCTTCCAGCTTGTTTAGGTCGTCGTTCTTCATGGTTGCTCGGCCAATGTCCTCAGCCCGTTTCTGCTTGATACAGTACTTCTCACAGAGTCAGCAGAAGTTGCGCTTTCGAGCTTCTCTTTTTTTTTTTTTAATGCGCCAAAGGGCCTCTACTGACAAAAAACGTAGTCATATGCCAATTTAAGTATTAATGATTTATTCCTTAAACCTTCACAGAGTCTGTAAATTTACTCTCCAAAAAATTATTCGTTTTTAAATTTGAGTCTTTTCACTTTCAAAATATCTATTTTAATAAAAATAAATAAATTTTTGTACCCAATTCCCAAAATTATTGCTACTTGAAAAAAAATTGTACTATCTTAAAAAAATTAAAAACTATCTTAATAAAAAAGAACATAAGGAACTAAATTAGTATATTTTACTTTTAATTTTAAAAGTTGTGAAAACTTGATGGTTAGGAGTTATGTTTTCACACCCATATGAGTATAGTTTTTTTTTGGGGATAAAACCATATAAGTATAGTTTTAAAAGTTGTTTTTCTTTGGTCAGGAATTAATTGAAGAAATAAATTCATTTCTCCTCTGTACTTACTACTTATAGAAGGGGGAGGGGAGGAGAGAAAGAGGATAGAGATTTTGAAAAATGCTCAAAAAAAAAAAAGAGGGAGAAAGAAGGGGAAAGAAAATAAATAAATAAAATCGACTATTTAGCCACACCAAAAAAAAAGTCAACCTTTAACACGTCAAATACTTAAAGTGCTAGCTTAATGTCTTTGATAAATTTTATCGTTACTAATTGACTGGAAAATAACAAACATAGAATCCAGAAACTAGAATCTATAAACGCTAATATGAGAAAAACAGCTTGATTGTTAATATAATTTTCTTTTTAATTAGAGATTAGCCTATTCCCGTAATTTTTTTTGGTATAATAGAAGTCTTGGCTTCCACGTAACGTCTAAACTTGAGGAAGTCAATAACTAGCCCACTAGTGTCCTTGGCTAAAACACATTTATGATCATAAAAGAAGTATTCATTTCAAGCGATTCCATGCAATTCTTCGTAACTTGACAAATAGTTAAATACCAAGCAGAAGAAGCATGACAAGCGCAGTGATATCTGAAGAAGCAATTCTTCGTAACTTGAAAGTCATTCCTTCTTTGAAGAATGAACTACAAGAAATAAATGACCCCATTGATATTTGTAATGCAACAAGCGCAGAAAAATTATGCAGTTTTGATTTCAAGGGTCGCATTGAAGTCATATGCTTTGCCTATGAGCTGCCTGCCAAAAAGCAACTAAGACTCAAGAGATATCACGGACAAGAATCTTCACACTACGTCTCCCAGTATCATCCATTATTTCTATACACTCTTGCAAACCCGAGTCATCTACCAACATCACCCATTCTTCTTCATCATCTAAATATTTGAGCCGGAATGATCCACTTTGTAATTTGAATCTTGTCTCAACTTCTTCGAATAGCAGATAACATCCTGCAGACCTATCAAACTTGAAACGTATTGTATCTTCTCTGTAAGTAGCTTTCACAATAATTCTAGACATACCATCCAGAACCAATGAGTTGGTTTTGGAATGCTTCCGCTTCTCAGAGCTCTTAGAGCCTGACCAACTGTCGTTCATCACTGAACTAGAACCATTGGATGAGTCTGTCATGCTTGAAGAAGTAGGGCGGTTATGCTCCACAACTCCATCATCCACATGAACAGCAGCAGCAATCAAGGAGCTCGAACTCCAGCAGATAACATTGCAACTACAATTTTCTACTCTCAGATCCCCAGCATCCCCTTCTTTTGCAAGAACAGAACCCATACTGGCTTGATCAGGACAATCCAGAGCCTTTGTCCCAAGGCAGGCTGTCTAGGATGATCTGTCAACCATGGCCATTGATTTTGAATCTCTATTACAATCAACAGAAGAGGCAGTGGCTTTCATCCATTGTCTCTCACAAGAATTAGGAATAAGCACACTTCTTGAGTGAACAAGCTGGTTTCTCACCAAATTTACAAGATCATCCTCCAACTCAACTGCTGAATTCTCACCTTCACTAGAAGATGCTGGAGATACCGAGACTGTATCTTGTGCAGGTTCCTTTACATGCATACTTTTCTCACGGAACAGAAGGCTTCCACGTGCATTAAATACTTGGATGATTGAACCTCCATCAACAAACTCCTCCCTGGAAGGGTCACATTTTAACCCTCCTTCCACTCCCTGAACGGAGTCAAGCACATCCTGTATATCCTTCAATGAGCGATTCAATTTATTAATCTTACAGGATGGCCATCTTGAAATGCCATGTTGCCTGCATATTCTTTTCAGGGTTGTAGGACAAACTACGTGAAGAAGAAAACAACACACGTTAACAACAAACTTGTCTCAATATATTTTAACAACAAAAACCTTTCAAAAATATAAAACATCTTCTCCAGACATAGTATTAGACCAATTGCAGAATATGTTATCGATTTAAATATTTTAATATACACAAGGATGTTAATGAACCCCACTTAGTTTTGACACTGCATACTGCATATGTCTCTCGGTAACATCTCCCTCGTATCTTTCACTCTAATTTGAAATTGGGTACTGCTGACCTTTGGCAAAATATACAATCATTGCCAAATAAATACTTCCATCATAAAAATATTGACTTGCTATGATTGTTTCTTTAATAATAATAGAAGAAAAAAGAAATCTAGAATGGCTTTCAGAACCTAAATATGTGCAGTCTACATGATGGTTAAGATCAACCAAGTGATTAACATAAACTCGCTCATGTCTGATTAATAAATAGACACTCATCTTTGTAACCCAAAAATAATTAACATCCATTATTACAAACCAAATTAAATAAGCCTGGTCAATGGGTATTAAGTACAAACAACGTTGGAGTCTCACCACCAATGCTCTTTGCAGCATCCTTTAATCTACCAGAGAAGTGTTGCTGGAGAACATTGAAGCTGATATTCTTCTGCACTGTATTCCTCTTTTTCTTGACCTGCCTCCTTGATTCGCTCATTGCCTACAAGGTAAAATGCTACAATTGTTAAACCTTGATCTCATATAGTCGTATGTTAAGAATCACCATACCAACTTACAAAATCAATGCACTTATTATATCAAGTTTTTGCCCCAGGCGTTTACTCATTTACAACAAATGATGAAATGTGGTGGGAATTCGCAGGCTTTTTTTTTTCTTTTTCTTTTCCATTTTGTTTCATGATTCACAGTAACTTGTGAAAACTGATGCCAGTGGCACTCTATATTATATGCCACCAAAAAGCTCCAATCATTGGTCATGACAAAAGTAACAGATAAGACCTATTTGCTCCCATAATATTTAACAATGTATATATGTAACTAATGCAAGATGCAGACCTCTTTGAGCAGGGTTTTAAATTGGGATTTTTTTTTTTTTTAACTGAGGTGTTTGGGATAGGATATCTTATCTCTAAATATTACTTTAAATGTTTGGGTTGTTGATAGATCTAAGAAACAGAAAAGAAATGGAAATCGAAATACTGAATTGAAATGAGGGACTGAATACAATAGAGAACCTTATTCTAGGAAAGTTCAAAACTCCATACACAGTACAACTCAAAGCATACCCCACTTAATACACTATAAGTCTACATATAACCCATTTACGTTGCCATACACGCTAACCCTTTTAACAGACTTCGTGGCTCATATCCCAATGCTAACGACTACCCACATGCTTATTATATTTCCATGTGCATTTTGTTTAGTACGTAGTCATGCAAATAGGCTGATTTAATCCTTCTTCTCGGCCATTTTTCTTGGGTTTCTTCATTACTGTTGGGCTGATCCATATCAGTTGTGGGATATCTTATCTGATAAATCATCGAAGAGCTATAATTTCTTTCTTTCTTTTTTCGGCTGCCTCTGTTTTCAACTCAATTTCCAAAAAGAACATGCAGGTTTGTGTCAAATACATGGGCAATTTACACAGTAACAGAAACAAGCTGTCTCAAATTTCATAGACATACCTGGTTATGAGCAGCATCAAAATCATCGTATCTCAGGTTAGATGGCATCAAGGGCATCTCCTGACAGATTCGGGGTCACCATCCGTTGATGCTATTTTAGAGTTTCTACTAGATATAGGAAAAACACCCGGCACTTCTTTCCTTTGAAATCTTACTGGTGAGCCTACTATTCCTGATAATTCAGCATCTGAAACTGTCCTCAAACTCCTACAAATTCTCTGCATGGTACCTGAGAGGTTGTCTAATAAAAGTTGTTGCTCTGAACTCCCTCTCACATTGACTGGAAGAAAGAATTCTAATATGTAATTATCACTAGTGTGGGTACTCATTAGCTTGATTGCAACTGCAGCATTCAAATTATATTTGCGTGCATGATGGACAAGTGGATATTCACTAATATCATATGCCTTCACATCAGGGTAGAAGAATGGATGACTTGATTGAAGAGCTTTCCCAGCAATACCTTGCCCTTCCTCAAGATCATGTTCAACGCAGGCATGAACAAATCCTTCCATCACTTTATCATTTATATAGCAAGCTGATTCTTCAATGCATAGTACAACTTTCTCACTGGAATAGAAATGGCCTTCTTTAACTTGTGTTCTCATAGTTTCATCTCTATTTCCCAGAGAGTAACAACAGGGAACCCATGTCAGTGCCAGTGGCAATCTATGTGCATGACACACAGCTCGTAACACATCTGTTATCTCGGTTAAACCAGCTCTTTTGTTATTTAAGAGACTCTGCAGAAAAGGAAATCATCTGTAAGAAGTACAGAAATAAAGTGAAAACACCTTTAAACCCCCCCCCCCAAAAAAAAAAAAAACTCAGATTTCAAGATAGCTTAGGTTTGCTTCAATCTTATTTCCTTTTCGTATGATGACAGGTAAATTAGATGACATTAGTTTCAAAAAAAAAAATACCTTGGGAAGAAGTCGGCGAGGCATAGTAGTCCTTAAATTAACAACCTGCAGAAAGCATGACAAAGGCATGATCATTACCAACTTCAATAATAACATAATGTGGGAATATATAGCAAAACAAAAAATAAAAGTGCTTTCGTTTTCAATTTTTTGGGGAGCACACCAATAACTGAATTGACTGAGATGCATAATGTGTTTGAAATAATTTGGTAAAATTTGATAGGATTCTCAATCAAATGAATATACACATGCTTTGAAATAACACAAACATGTGCCCTAATGAATAAAAGATGAATAAAATCTCAAAAGGACAAAAAAATAAAAAAAAAAAGCATCCACACTTAAAACAGATAGGTGTGTACAATTTTTATTTCATTTTTTTACATTTTTCTGAAAGGATAAAACTTTGACACACTGAACATGATAACAAAATTCACATTTAGAGGAATTTCTCTACCTCCTTTAGCACGCCTCCATCATGACATGGAAACAAAATTGATGATAAACTTTGTTAGCCAAGCTAGAAAGTTTCTCCATAGTAATTTTGGAATCAGACATCTAAGTCTAGGACGATGGATATGTGAGGACAATGGAAATTATCATATAGAGTACCACATATATTTGCCATACAAATTTCAATACATAGTAAAGAACAAATCATGAATGAAGTAAGGACAAGATGATCATGAGCTTTTTGTGGGGTAAAACTCATTCAAAACTCCTTTTTGAAACCAAGGCAATGAAATTCCAGCTCTAGTTGTGTAATTGAAGAAGACAAGTTCTTAATTGTACAGTGAAGGCAACAAGTCAACTACCATCAGACTCAATGGTGCAGAAATCAAAGCATATGCTGATGATAGCAAAGGAGACACACCTGGAGCGCATGACAAAAAATTTCCCATTCTCTATCAAAACCAGGCTTTTCCGTTGTAGTCACAAGTTCCAATACAGCACAGCAAGGCATTTCAGAGTGGAGATCAAACACTGGAACAGCCATTGATCCACGAACCTCATGATAGATTGCGTGCTCCATCCTCAGGTACTCATTCTTATTGTAGAAACCAACATTGGAAGTCCATTCAGGAACTTTAGAGATAAACACACGACCAGGAAGTCCCAGAAAAGAACCTGGTTTTCCCTCTGCAGAGAAATTAAATGTCCTTGACACTTCACGAAATCCTGCAAGCACTGGGTCAAGCAAATAGGGTTGCTCACTGGTGCTTAAGATGAATTGATCACCAAGCTTTATGGGTACCCAAACTTGTGCCAATATTCTCCCACCAGCAGATTCCCGGAAGAAGGACAGAGCCCTCAGCATTCTCTCATCAAGTGAACATGATGGTGGCCTGCAGATCATATCGTTACCCATATCTGAGGTTTTAAATTGTTGAGAAGAACCCTGTATTTGTTGTTTAGAATTTAAGTAATTTGCATCATCTGAGAACCCAAGTGGAGCGTCCATTTGCTGAAATACGACTTTCTCCCCATGATTGGAGGAAGTTCTCAAGGCATTGTAATTTCCACCAACATCAGTCATAAAGACTGAGACACTGCTCTGGTCCACTAAATCGAATTCATCAGGTGACGCATGTGGTACCGAGGAAAATGTTGAAAGTCCATTAGCCAAAATCTGATCTGTCGTTGATGGGCTATAGCACCAACCAGTATAAGGATCAAGATTCATGAGCTCGGAGAAGCTGTTAAGCGTATCCTCTAAAATTGAATTTCTCACTCCACAATCAAATGATATCGATCCCTTCGAAAGAGCTCGAGAAGATGTCACCAATTCCTTTTCCCTTTGGAGGAAATGGGCATTCCACTGATAGAATGAAAATCAAAAGTGAAATTGAAATTTGACGAATGTTAAGAGTCCCTCTGGATTCAAATAAGCACAAAACACTCCTTATATGCTTACCAGCATGCTAGAATAGTTTCACTGAACTGTCTTCCACTTTGTAGTCAAATTAGTCACCTCACCTGCGCCATCAAACAATTCTAAATGAGCATAAACCTGTAGTTTGTCACAGTCAAGAAACTGGCAAACTAATACTATCACAAAACAAACTCCATTTCTTTTTCAACCGCATAAATAAATAGCAAGTACTAAAGCAGAGGGCAGCAAATCTAAATAAAAACTCAAGTAAAATTCTCCAAAATTAGGGTTCTAAAAAACCTGACAGTTGAGACTTTGAGTTGCACATGAGCAAGAGCACAGCCACAGGTTAAAAGAGACCAGATGAGTGTGAATCGGTAAATTTTAGGATGAAACTGAAAATTTTAATTCCATAAATCTTAGACAGATTTCTTCGAGCTGACCGACCTCAGAATTATCAAATTTGACGAATTCTTTGTCCATAAGTCAACCAAAACTGGTGGGTATCTTTGATGAGAATGCAGAGACAGAAGAGAGAATGTGAACGACCAGAGAACCACAGCATTGCTTTGGTTACTAAAAAAAGGAAGACGATGTTCCCAACCAGATGTACTAAGCAGTCTCTCATCACTTTTGCTTCCTTTTTTCATTTCAAGACATTTTCTAACGTTCTGCATCAACCCGCTCTTCCGATGCTGCCAATGTTCACTATTTATTTATATTAGATTGACAAATGGACTATGAACAGAAAATATTAAACAACACCTGAAGGTGACGAGAACAAAGCTGATAATATAATTTACAAAGTATAATTTGAACAAAAGTTAAATGTAACTCTTAGAAATTTGTTATTAGATTTCTTTAATACAAATTGATTAGTAGATTTTTTTTATTGCTCAATATTATATAATTTGGTTTTTAAAAAAATAGAAATCACATGTTATATTACTATAAAGAACTCGATAAACTAATCGTTAGTTAGTCTAGTAGTAATAGTTGTTTGAAGTCTATAGAGACAAAAAAATATTTTTAATTCTATAACTTTGCATTTAAGTTTTACTTTAATTTCTTAATTTTGTTGTGGTTCACTTTGGTCTTTTAATTTTTAAAAATTACTCAAGAATTTTTTTTATTGCTTAACATCATTAATTTGATTAATAAAAAATGTTAATATCTAAAATGTAAGCATAAATTATTGCTTATATAAATTTTTTATCAACCATACATGTAAAACCCCTTCCAACCTTCCATATAAATTTAATCTTTCAATAAATACTTTGAGAATGCAGGAAAATGTACTCTAAAATTCTCATTTAAGTTGTCCATCAATCTTTAATTCAGCAACTATAATGGTAATAGATATTCATATATAACTTTTATCTTGCTTCCAATATGATCTCACTTCTAACAAAAACTAAAATAATTCAAGTGGGAATAATTAAAGGCAAAGTAGTTCTATCAACATATTTAAAATGAATATACATATATATATATATACACAATTTTAGAGATTTTTAATTATTGATCTTTAAAATTATAATCAATAAAATAAAATGAAAAATACAATAATAAAAAATAAAAGTTAAATATAGATGGGAGATAATAGAAAATTAAGCAATTTTACTTTTTAGTTTTTGAAATAAAGTAAAAGTTACTACAATTTTTAAATAAAAATTAAAAATAAATTAAAATTTAACATACAGTTTATTGTTATTTGTGGCTTGATATGTATTAAAAGTATTTAAATGTATATTAATTTTTAATTTATTTTTCACTTTTTTGCATAAAAAAATTGTAAAAATTTTTACTTTATTTCAAAAACTAAAAAAGTACAGTTACTTAATTTTTTTTTATTTTCTCTCATCTATATTTTAACTTTTTATTTTTTATTATTGTATTTTTTATTTTATTTTATTAATTATAATTTTAAAGATCAAGACAAAAATAATATATAACTATCTAGTATAAATATAATCGTTAAATTAAAGACTAATGAACAATTTGGATGAATATATTCACAGCCTCAAATTTAAAATTCTGGGCCGTCCAATGAATAGTATTTCAGTTGCACTATCAATAATGTTTAATTTATAATGCCTTTCGACCAAAAAAAAAATTGATAATGCCTCAAAAATTGTATTATCTCATTAAAAAAAAAGGTTAACAATGACAGAGACACTCAAAGCTTAGGGATTGTTGTTGGTACAATCTTAAGTCAATTAAGTGTTTGCTTGGTATTTTGGTGGAGTGCGATGAACGCACGTTTATCATATGAAAATCATATTTTTAATAAATTTATCTTGTTTAATTTTACACTCAAACCAATTTTTATAATTGATTATTACCTTATAATTGATTTTGTCAAGAAGTGAAATCATATAGTTTATTCTAACAATCGATTTTCTTCAAATCATCTGCAACTAAATTTTTTTAGAGTTGCCCCCTTCTCAGTTTTCCTTCCCATGAGAAACAGTGAAGAGACAGAGAGGGAACGAAGAGAGACGAGAACAAATAGGGAAGAGAGAGATCTGGGGTGAAGTCAATCGCAGTCCAACACCAATATATGTTACAAATATAGAGCTGGAAGAAAGAGATATGGGGTGAAGGAAATGGAAGATTAAGAAGGAAAATAGAGGGAGATTTAACAACTTGCCTGTAGAATCCCCACCAGCAACCCATCATCTTTTTTTCCCTCCGTTACTGTTCGTCTTCCACTATCGGCAATCGCACATCTCTCCATTTAATCATTGGCTTGTTCTGACATTTTGGCTGGAAACCCATGAGCATTCACTGGAAGTCTCTGGAAGGAAGATGAGGGGACGGCGAAACATTTTAGGGGTAGGGATTTGCTAATAAGTTTTTTGTATTTTGGAGGGGGATCAATAACAATTAAGGTAAAATTCATCCTACATTTTTTTTTTCTGGAGGGGGTCAATTACGATTTATTAATATATTTTTTGTATTTTTGTATTTATTTATTTATTTGTTATTATTATTATTATTATCATTATTATATTAATTGATAGGATAGAATTTAAATAAGAGTAAATAAATTAAAATAATATAATTTATGTAATTATTGATGTAATTAATTATTTTGAGTTCACTTGTAGAAAAAAAAATAACAGATTATCTAATTATATTTTAAATTAAAAAAATTTATGACATTTATTTTTTAATTAATTTTTTTGTATTTAATTTGAAGGATAAATGAAATAAAATAATATAATATTTATACCTTTTTTTATAATTAAATATTTAAAAGTGATTATGTTAACTAATATATAAATAAAATTTATTTTTTAAAATTACTTTTCTAATAACAATTTTCAAACACAAATCACAATCATATAAAATCAATTATATTCAAATTTAGGGTTATTTAATGAGTTTCCAAATACCTACTAAGATAGATTTGGCCTTAAAATTAAACTAATCTATCTACTACATAATTTTTTTTAATAAAAAATCTGATACAATTAAAGTATTTTGTAACTTCAGTTCAGTATTTTATTGATTATAATAACAAAATTTTTTAACTTCAATTTGACAGATATGTTATAATAAAAATATATTTTGTTTTCAGAAATAATATATTTTTACTATATTTTTAACTTCAGTTTAATTTTAGAATAAATTATTAGTTTAATACTTGAAAGATTATTTTTTTAATTTAATTTTTGAAATATCAAATATCTCAATTTATTTACTAAAATATTATATTTGTCTCAATTCAATTATTTTTATTACTAAATTATAAAATTTAGTATTGTTAAATTTTAAAATTTTTGATACTAAAAGTCACTTTAATAAAAAATAAAACTTAAATTAAAATAAATATAATATTTTAAATAATAAATTGAAACAGTTAATATTTTAAAAATAAAATTAAGATAAATATAATATTTTTAAAACCAAATTAATAATTTACTCCTAATTTTAAGAGTAAAATGTATCATCAACTTATCAACTTTATCAACTTTAAGAGTATCTTTCTAAAAACATATTATCAACTTTATCTTTTTATTAAGAGTATCTTTCACTTAATATGATGAGAGACAAATTCCTTTTAGATTTACGCGCCTCAAAAAATTAGAACTTTTACAGTTTATGGAAAGCAAAAATGTACTTTTCATTCCTTAACTTTGTTTTCAGTTCTACTTTAATCCCTTAATTTTGCTGTGGTTGACTTTGATCCTTTAAATTTTAAAAATCACTCAAAAGTTTCCTATCACCTAACACCGTTAAATTTAGTTAATGGAACACCGATAAGTAAAATCTCTTAATCCAACTCAGCAAAACAAAATACATCTTACGTGGACGAGATTGAAAAGATTTCGGTTTTGTTCTTCTTGTCTTCACCATCATTATCCACTCTTAAAACATGGTGTTCGGATCCTCTACAATTGATATTTTTGGTCGGGCCGATGGATGGCGTTTCAATTGTGCATTCAATAATATTCAATTGGGTAATACCTCAGAAGTTGTATTTTCCCATTGAAAAATCAACAATGACAAAGACACTCAAAGCTCAGTGATTTATTGTTGAATGTGTAAGATGATGGAGAGTTTTTTTTTTATTTTATCTAAGTGCAAGTTCGAATCTTATTGTGCATATGCTACTTTAATTTTTCTTCAAAAGTCGGTAATTTTTTATACAATATGAAAGTTCAAGAGAGTTTTTTGTTTTTTGTTTAGTCTTAAATTTCATGGACAAATAGAACAAACTTCATAGGGGTAAAATACATTTTAAGTTTTACATGTTAATTAATAATTATAATAATGCTAAGCTTCTAATAACTATATATGAGAATTGGATATGTTATTATCAAACTTATGGTATAGAAGATTAAGGTTAATAAAATTTATTATAAGGATATTTCTGGACTACTTTATGCATTAATCAAAGCTCTATTATCACTTGAATACAGTATAAACGAAAATCAATTAAGATATATTTGGCCTTAAAATTAAAATAGTCTATCTACTACATAATTTAAAAAAAAATTCTGATACAATAAAAATATTTTGTAACTTGAGTTCAGTGTTTTCTTGATTATAATAAAAATATTTTTTAACTTCAATTTGACAGATAGATTATAATAAAAATATTTTATAATATTTTTAAATTCAGTTTAATTTTAGAGTAAATTACTAATTTAGTCATTAAAAAGTTATATTTTTCTCAATTTAATATTTGAAATATCAAATATATCAATTTAATCATTAAAAAATTACATTTGGTATAAACGTAAATCAATTAAAATATATTTGGCCTCATAATTAAAATAATCTATCTACTGCTTAATTTCTTTTTTTTAAATCTGATACAATAAAAATATTTTTTAACTTCAATTCAGTATTTTCTTGATTATAATAAATTTTCTTGAACTTCAATTCATTGTTTTCCTGATTATTAAAATTAAGAGTAAATTACTAATTTGGTTTCAAAAATATTATATTTGTCTTAATTTGGTTTCTAAAAATTAAGTGTTTCAATTTAATTTTTAAAAAATTATATTTGTTTCAATTCAGCCCTTCTTTTTTATCAAAGTAACTCTTAGTAACAAAAATTTTAAAATTTGGCAATGAAAAAAATTTATATTTTAGTAATGAAAATAATTTAACTAAGACAAATATAATCTTTTAGTGATTAAATTAATATATTTGATATTTCAAATATTAAATTGAGAAAAATATAATTTTTCAATGACTAAATTAGTAATTTACTCTAAAATTAAACTGAATTAAAAAATATAATAAAAAATATTATAAAATATTTTTATTATAACCTATCTGGAAAATTGAAGTTAAAAAATATTTTTATTATAATCAATAAAACACTGAACTGAAGTTACAAAATATTTTTATTGTATCAGATTTTTTTTTAAATTATGTAGTAGATAGATTATTTTAATTTTGAGGCCAAATATATCTTAATTGATTTACGTTTATACTGTATTCAAGTAAGAATATAGCTTTGATTAATGCATAAAATAGTCCAGAAATATCCTTGTAACAAATTGTATTAACCTTAATCTTGTTTACCCTAAGTTTGATAATAACATATGCTCATATATACTTATTAGAAGCTCAGCATTATTATAATTATTAATTAACATGTAAAACTTAAAATTTACTTTACCCCCATAAAATTAGCTCTATGCACAAAAAGCCTCCATAAAGTTTAAAACTAAACAAAAAACTCCTATTAACTTTCATATTGTACCAAAAACTTTTTGTCGGTTAGTTGATCGTTAGTCAACTGACGGTCAACGCTGACATGAACACTGAAACGTTACGTAACCAAATGATTCATATGTTACATCAACCTTCTTCCATTCAATTGTCGTATTTAATAGAATTGAGATACGTTACATATTCTTAGTTTTAAAGAAAAATTAAAATAGCACATGCATAACAATATTTAAATTTGGGCTTGGATAAAAAAAAGAAGAGTTCTCCATTATCTAATCACTACTGCATATTCAACATATGTTTGCAAAAATTTAATATATATATATATATATATATATCTATATATATATATATAAACCTTTGCTATTATATTTAAAATTCAAAACAATATAAACCAATTATTATATCTTATTAAAAAAATAACAAATATTATAATAAGAAAATATGCTATTATTGTCACATCCCAAAAATTGAGCATGTGAAAAGATACTACTCATTTGATATAATTCTCAAACATACGTTATATACATATATTCTGTAAGGTTTTACATTCAACCTTAATCATTCATTCCACACTACAAAATTATATTCATCTGATAAGTAAATATAGACATACATAGTCTGATATTTCTATCTCATCGCAAGCCTAGGAGACCTATAGAAAGTACAGAGCGTTTCTAATATCCACATTAATAAGTACTGGTGTCCCACCAGACAGAAATAGAGAATAGTCCCAAGGGGCTTCTAATCTTCAAACGGATACTCTTGTTCTTTATTTTCTGTATCTGAAAAAAAAATCATAGGGAGTGTGAGTTTATTTAAAAACTCAGTAAGTAAATAACTGTACTATATAAAATATCAAAAGTACAAATACCACATTTACTCATATAATTAATTGTCTTATACATAGAGTAGTATGGGACTCTAACCCTTTCAAACTCATGAATAAGATTTCATAGATATACACCGAGTAGTATGGGACTCTAACCCTTTCAAACTCGTGAATAAGATCTCATAGGTATACGCCGAGTAGTATGGGACTTTAACCCTTTCAACTCGTGTATAGGTTTCATAGATATGCACTGAGTAGTATGGGACTTTAACCCTTTCAAACTCGTGTATTAGATCCTGTAGATCTTTACTCATTAATAAAATAGTGATAATTCATCACATAGTACAATTGTCATGAAATAAATAGTTTCTTCATACTCTTATTTCTACTGATCATCATATACTCCCATATGAAAAATTAATTGCTTATTATCCAAATAATATTGTAAATGGGACTTATATTGTACTTTGACTAGTAATATCAATTTAGCTGAGCAAGGTTATTCACTCACCTTGATGTTTGTCCAAGTTTACCTTGTTCCACACTAGAATTTGTGTAGGAAAATTTCCTAGTAAAATATATTACAAGGAATCATAAGAAAGGAAACAAAATCACGAAAATACGTAAAATTTTCTGACTGCTACAGTAACGGGTTGCTACAGTACTGTTTGCTACAGTATCGGTTCGCTACAGTGCCGGTTCGCTACAGTACGTTGACTGCTACAGTACCGTTGACTGCAGACACTACAGTACTGCTACAGTAACCCGAAGAAAATTTTCCTGATTTTGTTTCGAAATTTCTGGTCGCTACAGTAACTCGGTTTTGCAGAATTTCTAACAATTTCATCCTTTCCTTTCTTGTTTCAAAACCAGAATTTCAACTCTTTTAACCGATTATAACTCAAATATAACTTCTAAAACAATTGAGATTCATGAATTATCATTAAAATCTTCAAGAACAAAACCTCCTCTGATCTTCTACATAAACTGAAATTTAAGGAAAATAATCGGATTAAAGCTTACCTTTGATCCTTACAAAGCTTTTGAACCGAACAAATAATCGAACTTCTGAAGATCAAAGAAAGGATTTGAGAAGAGGATGAAGAAAGGAGAGAGAAAACGAATATCAGTTTTGGTTGCGTGAAGAAAAAATGAGGGGGTACTATTGAAACTTTATATTAAATATTTCTAATGGGTTATTCAATAACCCATGGGTATCCATAACTCAACATCCAAACCCATCCAGTCAATTTACAATAAATGGACTAATTGACCATTCTGAAACCACTTTTCCATGAATTTCACCATTCTTAGAATATATCCCTCATTGTGCAAATATTTAGTCCAGTCATTTAACTCAATTTTCATAAATAATATTCAAAGAGAACAATTAAATATGAAAATTAAAAATGACCAAAATAAATAACTAAAGTAACGTTGTAGAATTCTAAAATACTCTTAAGCGAATTATATTCTGAAATTAACGGGTATTACAATTATTTTACATAATTTATTTTAAATTATATAAAAATTTAAAAAGTTTAATAACAAATCTTATAATATAAATTTAATTATTATATATACTTAATAAAAATAAAAAATAATTATAAAAAATATACTATGCATATTAAAATTATTTTTTCATATAAGATTTGAAAATTATAATTTTAATATAATTTAAAATTATTTGACGTTGTAATATAAAATTTTAATATAAGATTTGATATTATAAAATTTTATTATTACTAAAAATTATAATATCAAATATTGTATTAAAAAATAATTTTAATATGTATAGTATATTTTTATAATTATTTTACTTAATAAAATAAAATTTATATTATAGGATTTGTTATTAAAATTATTTAATTTTTATATAATTTAAAATGAGTTATGTAAAATAATAGCATATTTTCTTATTATAAGATTTATTATTATTTTATAATATATAATAATTGGTGTATATTTTTTTGAATTTTGAATACAATAACATAAGTTCATATATATATTGAATGTGCATCAATAGCTATATGGTGAACATGTCTTCTTTCTTTGATCCAAGTTCAAATTCAAATCTTGTTATACATGCGCTATTTTAATTTTTTTTCAAAGCTAACCATATATCACGTGTCGCAATTTTATTGAATACAGTGATTTAGTGAAAGAGTGCTGATATAGCACATGAATCATCTATTGACGTGGCGCTTCAGTATCAATGTCAAAATTGACTTTAAGTTGACTAACAGTCAACTAACCGACAGGTAAATTTTGACACAATACAAAAGTTGATAGGAGTCTTTCGCTTAGTTTTAAACTTCATGAAAGTCTTCTACATATAAAAGCAAACTTCATTGGGGTAAAGAGCATTTTTCCCTTATAAGAATATTATATGCATTTATATTATACAAATAGGTTAAATTATTCTTTACATCTTTATAATTTATTCAAAAAAAAAATTAGTTCTATTGTTAGACTTTTGCCAATGTTCAATTAAAATTTGTTAACATGATCTTAACACTTTAAATATATCATGACTCAAACTAACAATTTAAAATTACTTAACATATAGGTTAACATCATGTCATAATATCACTTTATTATTTACCTTTATATCTTTTGCAAAATTATAAGGAATTAATTATAAAAATTTTAAATGTATGAGCTGAATTAAAGATTGAATAAAACTATAAGGATTAAGAGAAAAAATTAACCTATAAAATATTATTAAGATATCCATATCTTTAAATATTCAATGGACTAACTATTTAACTTCGTAAGTTAAATATCTTGTATGTAAAATGCTTCAAAATAAAAAAAGTATGAAAACTAAAAGATAGAATATTAATATCATGTTTAATTCAAAGAGAAAATAATAAAAAAAGAAATATGCTTAAAATATTGACAGATTTTAAGATTTAGAAATATGCTTCAAGAAAGATTCTGGAAGAGCTTTAAGATGTAGGTTAGAGTCCATTTTAGTGGAATGGTAACTATGCGAGCAAATTAAGTTTATTTCTCAATGTCTTTGCGTGATCCCTGTTCTCTTTCACTTTCTTTTTTCAAATTAAATAAAAGCAATATTGGATGCTTCGGATTCGCTTAAAAGTCTGAAATAGAATATCAACTTGTGAGAGAACATGGTCTTGACCAAATTTGACAAATTTGGTAATTTGTTGACTATAATTACCAAAATCTAAATCATTGAACCAATTTAATTGAATACCCTAAATGAACCTAAATTGAATTTGAGAATAATATAGGTCAACATTGCACTGATTCTTTAGGAGGAAGTGTCCCCATCATAGACTCTTTTACCTCAGGCATTAAGAGGTAAAGAATGTAAGACTTAGTTTACTATTTAAATAACTAATTCATTAGGTATTATGAAACATTTACGTTATTGAGTTATATTATTGCAGAAGGGTAAATGTAAAAGGTGTTTCAATGTAAATATTTAATTTTAAGAAGACTTGACCGTTTGACACGCTTACCTTAAGTTTATACTATCAATATATGTTTATTATTTAGTGGATGAATTCATTGTGCATTCTTGAAGAAGAGGAACATCTTTAATTACTTACATATTGAATTAGTTGAAGTGTTTCATGGGTGCATCTTTTTATTTAAAAGAGAAGCGCACTTCTTTCTTTAATGAAAAGAGATGTCCTCCCTTTGATGTAAGGGACACTTATAAGCAAGGGGTACTCATTCTTGGTTGAAATGAATTTGGATCCAGGTTTGTTTTCACAGGACAAGCACATGATCAATTTTCGGTTAAAAGATGATGCCTCTTCTTAAGTGTAAAAAGAGAATAAGCATCATGTTTGTCTTTACAAGAATCGTTAGATTTTAGATTTAACAGTCTAGACTTCAAATAATATTTTTGACATTTAAAAAAAAAATTAAAATATGGACCGTTAGATCTTAAATATGACAGTCTTTATAAAAACAAGCATAATACTTATTTTTACAAAGTAAGTAGCAGATTCTCACTCATAAAAGATGTGCTCATTTTATGAAAGAAGCATATTTGCATAAATAAGAACAATGCTTTTTGCTAGGTTAAGAGGGCCTTGTTGAACTGCTTGAGGGCATCCTTCTTATTGAAAAAGGAGGACTCTCTTTAGTTATTGAAATATTAAAAGTGTCTATGACACTCTTCTTACTAAACAAGGAGGACCCCCTTAGCCCGTAGGGATTTTCCTCTTTAACAACTTTAATCCTTGTTCTGAAGGCCATGTAAAAACAAATAAAAAGAAAAAGGAGGAGGAGGTTTAAATGCAATTCTTTTTAATCTATATGAGTTAGTAATTACTTTTTTGTTTGGCATATATATGAGTTAGCAATCACTTTTTTTTAAGTTAAGGGACTAATACGAATTAAAATAAAGTTAATGAACCCATGTGAAATAAAGCTCTAAGTTAAGGAACCAAAATGATGTTTTTTTTTTTGGCTATGATTAATGATAGCATCTCTCACATTTGTTATTATTTATATCCTCACCTATCTTTTTCATTTTTTTGGTGTGTGAAAAGAATGAGTTTTACTTTAGAGTTAGATTACGGTAAAATATGAATAAAAGTTACGAACATTGAAAACGAAACTCTTGTGATTATAGGTAATTATGATTTTTCTAAAATAAATATAGTTTGTTTTAAAGTATATTTCATTGTTTTGTTTATTATGATTCTAGTTATTATTAAGTCTTGTCTGAAATAATTCCACATAATAAAATTATTAAAAACATTTTTTTCTTATCCTACTCATGGTATATATTTAATTGAATACAATAACTTGATATTTATTTACCACTACATAATTTTGTAGGATAGAGTGATGTGTTAAATAGAGTGGATGAATAATTCGACCTGATTTATATTACTTAATCAAAATTTAATAAATTTTTAGATATTGATGATTGGAATTAAACAAAATAGAATGAATAATAATACAGAATATATATTGAATTTTCAAATAATTATTTTTGTTTAAATTGACTAAAGAGACACTGTCGCGTGTCGACTTGTTGCTTCGGTTCAACACTACAGTTATTAACAATACTTAAATAATATTTTCTTTATTTTTATTTTTAAAAAGAAAGCGGTCTCATGCGAGCAAGCAAATGGAGACGGAGCGACGGAGGAGTTCCTCCTCAACTCGTATGTCTCCCATTTCCAAAGATCTCAACAAGTTCTGCGTCTCAACCACTCATTGAGGCAATCTCTCTGTTTCCTTTGACTATGATCTCTATATATAAATGCTTGCAGTTATGTAAACGATCTTTTACGATCGTTTCTTTTCCGCTGCTTGCATTCGACTACGGACTCTAATCTCTATTTTCAATATTTACTTATGAATTTGTAAACTCAAAAGTTCTTTGTATTTTTGTCTTTTGGGTTTTGTGTATATCTAGATGAAAATCGACTAGTCATGTGCGCGCTCTTGCTGTTCGTTAGTCACTAAAGATGAAACAGATTGGTCAATATGTATAACAAAGTTGTGGATGCTTACTCTTATCTGTGTCTTAATCGAATATTCTCTTTGACAATTAACATGAAATTTGGTTGTTTCTGCCATTTTGCTATGTAGTTGTTGGCATTCCAGACGTGGGTCGTTGTGGTAATGCTGATAGAGCTTGTTGATAAGGTGAGAGAAAGGGTGGGTTTTCGTGGAGGGTGATGTATCGTGGCGGGGAACACAAATAATGGAGTTCTGGAAAAGCTGGGACAGTGAATTTGCAAAAAGTGAGTTCCATCGGGCGCGACATTGGGGATCCTTGCCTTTCTCAATCGTCTGTAAAGGTTATTATAACTGTAAGAATATCGAATCATGAACACTGCTAGGTTAATGCTGCCCGCGTTGATTGCTTCCGTTAGCCTCGATTTTAGATCTTTCTTTGGAGGATCTCTTGTCCTCCACCTGTTGTAATCCTTCTCCCCTTGTCTCTTTCTCTTCTCATTAATAATATTTCTTTTTCTATAAAAAAAAAAGACTCTGGTAGAGAATGCTATGCTGCTTTATTCAATGTCTTGAGCACTGTGATTAGATTGCTTTTTGTTATATTTTGAACCACGTTTACTCCTGCTAAATTTCGTCAGGTTATACCAGGATTTGAAGCCTCTTTTTATGATTTCACCAGAAAAATTTATTCAAAGGTATTTTACATTAAACGACGAAGCTAATGTAAGACAGAATGTGAATTGTCAACTAAATGAATCTTCTGTTTGTTGATGCTAAATAAGAGTAGAGTCATCAATGAATGATGCGCTAGACTTGCAGGGACAATTAACCTATCATTGAGAACTGCTTTAGCTACTGTCTCTTAAATATATAAAATTATAAACTACATAAAGTCATTGTAGATTCCTCTCACTTTCTCATTTATATGGTTGGGTATTTGAGGGAGATATTAGTTTGCTCCACTCTTGCATCCTTTGGTTCAGACTTCAGGCATCGAGGATTATTATTTACTGTATATAGTAACTATATCATGTTATACTTTGGTTATTTTCATCTGTATACTTATTTTTGTTCAATCGAGAAAATAACTTCTTCTAAGATTTTACCATTCTTCATGGAGTAGGTAAACAGAATGCTTAAGCCAGAGAAGTGGCTAGCTACATTTGATAGTGAAGGTAGGGCGTTTGGTTTCAAGAAGGCACTCAAGTTGATTGTTTTAGGGGTATGTCGTCATTTATGATACAATTTCTCTTTTATTTTCATCAGCATCGGCATTATCATAATCTTCCTCTTCCCTTTGTCTTCATTACTTTATTCAATATTTCAATGTGTATGAGTGTAGGTATTTTGGCCATCCTCTTATGAGAGGCATTGGTAGACTTTGAGTGTACTATATGATTCAAAATTAGCAGGCTTCATGCTCTTGGATTTGATGCAAACTTATTTATGTTTATGGGAACAAAGTGGTAGTGCTTGGCGAGTATAATGAATTTGTATTTTATTAATCCTTTCTATTTATATGTAGGATTTATTTAGTTTTACTGTATGAAAGGTTGTTATTCCTTTACCTTTCAAATTGTTCTTAACCAGTGGATCTTATATTGTCTGTAAGGTCTGCATATATGCATTAAGCACGCCGAGTATTTTAATTTTCTGGTATCACTTTGTACAGCAGATATACACTTTCACTTCTACATTTTGAATTCTGAACTGGCTGAGTCTGTTCATATATTTATTGTAGAT
This sequence comes from Biancaea sappan, assembly GCA_037074585.1. Classification (NCBI taxonomy): domain Eukaryota; kingdom Viridiplantae; phylum Streptophyta; class Magnoliopsida; order Fabales; family Fabaceae; genus Biancaea; species Biancaea sappan. Next base: position 531,759 of record CM073501.1, on the reverse strand, counting down.
TAATTGATATGTGATTTCTATTTTCAAACTTAATGTTTAGTTGTCTTTATTAATTTATACATACTCATTGAACTCTTTTATTTTTTTTTGGTCTGTTAGGGCATAGATCCATCAATAAGGCCAGAAGTTTGGGAGTTTTTACTAGGTTGTTATGCACTTGGCAGCACAGCTGAGTATCGGAGGAGGTTGAGAATAGCTAGAAGGTCTGCTTCCTTCCACTTTCTTTGATTTAATATTCTTAAATACTTGCTGGATCATATTCATGTCTATTTTTGAAGGAGCGATCTTTAGAAGGTACCTCTATGACGTGCTATGTTGAATATTTTTTAGACAAATTACCTTCAATGTCTGACAATTATTGTGTCAATGATTAGAATTTGATTGTTTAATGCATTTGTCATTTAATGGAGGTCAAGATATGTTTTAATTAGTTTAGCGTCGTGCCTGTTTTCTTGAATATCTAATAATTGGTAGCTGTGTCAAACTTTCTATTCAGGGAGCGATATAGGGATCTGATTAAGCAATGCCAAACAATGAATTCAAGCATCGGAACTGGTTCGCTGGCTTATGTTGCGGGATCCAAAGTTATGGATATGAGGATATCATCCAATGATGACCAGAAAATGGAAACCAAAATAGAGAGATCAATTTCTGTTGATAATAAAATTGAAGTAGGAAAATCTTGTAATAGGGGCAATACTTGTACAGAGGTGGCAAATGCAGGCCAACAGGAAAGCTCCAATGGTTGTGGTGACCTTGTTAGTTTGAGAGCAAGCACAGATAATGCAACATATTATTCTTCTAGTCCACAAAATTGCAGCTCCCCAAAGTTAGGGAGAGAAGCAGACGGATCATGTTATGCTACTGACAGTTGTTTTGATTTTTCTCCTTTACCTGTTGCTAATCTGTATGAAAAGAGTGGTAAAGATAAAAAATCTTGCACAAGGCATGGGAATAAACTGTCTGCACAACAAAAATTAAGATTTGAAGATGGCAGAATGCATAGCTTTCAAATTAGCAACAATGCAGACTTAGTTATTGAATCAAATGGTCAACAGTCTCCTGCAACTTTGCATCACATTGACTGGGAAATTGAAGTTGCTTCACCTGATGAGGATGAACCAGAAATAATGTCCAATAATCTGGTTAACGAACTGCAAATGGTAAATCAAAGAAGAATATCAGATGTGCCGCAAATAGCAATGATAAGCAGCACAATTTCTCAAGGAAGGCCCGTTAGTGAAGATAGAGTATCAGAATGGCTCTGCACCTTGCATAGAATAGGTATCTAAGCCATATATAGTGCTTCTTTTTCTTCTTCTAATGTAGTTTAGGTGTTTAACAGAGGGAATGCTGATCTCTTTCCTTCTATTGACTGCATATTTTTCCTCTAATTTATTCTTTCTAGCTGACAGGGTTGTTCCTTTTCAGTTGTCGATGTTGTGAGGACAGACAGTCATCTAGAATTCTATGAGGATGCAAAAAATTTAGCTAGGATGTCAGATATTCTTGCTGTTTATGCATGGGTTGATCCTGCAACTGGCTACTGTCAAGGTTTTGGTTTTCCGTGGACTTCTTTCTTCTTTAAGATGTTTTGTTTGATATATATTCAGGACCTCTCTACCATAAACTTCAGACACCAAATTTACATTTTTTTTTTACTAAATATTGAAATTTAGGTATGAGCGATTTGCTGTCTCCCTTTGTTGTTCTCTTTGAGGACAATGCTGATGCTTTTTGGTGCTTTGAGATGCTCTTAAGGAGAATGGTATTTGGCAATTTGGCTATTTCAAAAAGGAACTTCGTTTTCAGTGACTAACTCATTTTCTTGCACCTATTTCCAGCGAGAAAATTTTCAAATGGAAGGGCCAATTGGCGTGATGAAGCAGTTGCAAGCATTGTGGCATATCCTTGAACTGACAGACAGGGAAATATTTGCCCACCTGTCAAACATTGGTGCTGAAAGCCTTCATTTTGCATTTCCCATGTTGCTAGTTCTCTTTCGGAGAGAATTGTCTTTTGATGAGGCTCTATCTATGTGGGAGGTTTGTGCTTCATGCTTCCAACCTACCTTTCCCCTAAAACCTATTAATGATTATCTTTTCCCGTTTTTTGAAGTTTTTGGTCAAAATGTAAATTTTTACATTAAATCAAGAGGAACTTCTTTTGTGTTTGCACAATAGGACTTGGGCTTGGGGAGATGTGGGTGATGGTATTGGAGAGAAGTGAAGTATGCTTCTTGTTAGGGTTCATTTATGCTGGTTCAAAAGCAAGTAAATATAGTTTTGCTATTGGTTTCAAGGAAGATTGACTAATTTCTTTTAGTACAACTAGTCAATCAAAAGGTGGAGATTAATGTTGCATATCTTCTGATTAGGAGTTTTATCAAGTTTATGGGTGTTTTAGGAGGCATGTTTGTGACTTCCCTAGTGTAATTTACAAGACAGCATATTTTGATGAAGCATTGAGCATATGGCTCTTAAAGCATCAGACAAAGAAAAATTATAAGGAACAGGACGGGAATTTGAAAATAGATATACCTTTTGTTATTTATTAGCTGACCCTTATGACACATTTGGTTTAGATTTAGATTGTCACTGCATGATTGTAGTACTCATGTTTACCGCAGAGGATGTGGGCAGCTGATTTTGATGAATCTTTGGTGTATGATTTAAAAGAGAAATGCCTGGAAGCATTGGTCTTAGATCTTCCCAAGGACCCAGGAGAAGAAACGAGAGAAGGAAATGGGGATACGAAAGATGGAAGCAGGAAGAGTGGTTCACATCAGAATAGAAATGACATAAAAAATGATGTCTTGCAGTCAAATCATGAAAATGTTGATCATTCCATATGTGATGTCAAATTGAAGTTGCGGTTATCCCATAGCTTATGTGGCTTCATAAAGTTTCGCTGGCCAAGAAGCGGTTGTGTTCAAATGAGCACTGTAGCCTCTGTAACAAGGAAAGGAAATTATGAATTGCCCATTTTTTGTGTTGCAGCAATTATTGTAATAAACCGCCAGAGGATCATTCGAGAAACGCACTCCTTTGATGATATGATAAAGGCAGGTGCATTTCTAATTTCAATTCATCAGGAAGAGAGACAGAAGAAAAGAAAATTTATTGAGGGATTAGTGTGCATTATTTAATTTCACCATCCAACTTGGCATAATGCAGATGTTCAATGACAAGATGTTGAAGATCAAAGTCAAAAGATGCATACAGATTGCAACCAAACTCCGAAAGAAATATTTTTACAAGGTAGAAGTTAAATTATTCATTTTCCTTAGTCTTGCCAAATATAAAAGGGCGCATTGATGTGTTTTGTTCTACAATTTGTTTTCTATTTTTTTCCTTTGGTGTGAATATTCAGTATCATTGTTTTAAATATCTTCATGATTGTACAAGCTGTGGAATTACAGCAACAATATGTTGGTTCTCATGATTTCATTCTGCTAAATTGTGATGATATCTTTCTTTCACAGTGATGCAGGCTGTTAATAAAAATACTTGGTAGATGTATATATTTTTGTGCTGCAGAAGTACATTGAAATTAGTTGTTTCCTTCTATTCTCTTTTGTCATTGTTCATGTTTTCTGCAAATACTTGATAATACTCAGTTATGAACACATGGTGACTATACCATATGAAGATCTAGAACCCTCAACAGCGTCTTTTATCTTGATTTCTTGGATTTTGATGGTGAAACTGAAGTTCCTTCTATTGACAGTTAATCAGAAGAAAGAGCCATGCCGCACAGAAGGGGAGTAGGGTAATACCATTGTCAACATGCTGTTGTGGCAAAAGCACTGAATGGCACTAAAGTTTCACTAGTATGGTCGAGCATTTCCAAATTGGAGTGTGGTCTTCTAACATGTTATTTTTTACTTAAACTCATGAGATGGGAAACTTCGTTGCAGAATGGCTTTTGCTTTTGGAGGTTCAGGCTGTGTTTCTACCTTCATAATCTTCATGACATCTTTTAGGAGGTAACTGGACTTTGTTATGCTTTACATTTTGTTTGGAAACATAATTACTGAATGCATCAGCATGAAAAATGAATCAGCTATGTACTAAGATCTCAATATTTTACGCAGCGTGATAATCATCAGCTTTCTGTTCAATTTTTTGTTCATAATTTATATTACTGGTGCCAATTTATTGTATAATATGGTTAAATATGGAATTATATGAAATGTGCTGATTCAGTAATGTGGCAAATGCTAAACAGATGGAAGTAATAAACATGTTAAAATTATTAGTCATATTCTTATTGATTATGCATAATAGATGGTCTATTCTGAACTGAAGCTGGGTTGGACTCGGTTCACTTTAGCTTTTAGAAATTTGATGCAAGGCTTATTCATTTTTCATGCTGAAAATAGGGCGTTTGCTTTTGAAGACAAGAAATATGTGAGAATCAAGACTAGTTCACTTAGCCATCTCTTTAATTTTCTTTTTGAGGCTGGGGGAGGAGGGAATCAAGAAATTTTGGTTAGTTCTCGAGGCTCAACTTTGGAACAACTGAACATTGCAGAGAGGGCTGTTTTGGCTTTTGTAGCTACTGGTGGACGAAGGAAGAATTGTAATTGATTGATTACAGATCTTGTATGTGGTTGATTTAATGAGGATTCAGTACAATTTTTTTTTTTAATTCCAATATTTCCCCAGTAGTTGCTTTCTTTCTTACTTCTATTTTGTCCTTGCCCCATTAGCTTTTCATGTTTGTTTTCCAGTTTGGAAGATTATGTTGAACTTTTTTCCCTTTGTAAGCCATTTCTTATCGTATACTATTTTCCTATTTCTGAAGCCAGTGAAAGATTGACAAGAAGATTGTTCATAGCTCTGTTCACTCCCAGGCGTGATCAATTTGCTGTTTGGGATACTTGGCACAAGTTATGCAGACACTGATTTTTTTAAACTTCTTTTGGCATTTGGTTGAGCTCAAATATATCAGTAGAAAATTGTACATATCGTATGTAATTGTTGATTTGAGCATTTGCAGTTCCCAAAACTATACACACAAACACATATAAAAGAAACAGGCTGGAGGAAAAAAGGGGGTATATTATAGTTTGTGGAAAATTGTAGTCAACTTTTGTGGTTTATGGTTTATATGTAGAAGAAAGGACTGTTGATAGTTATAAATGCAGCAAGAAAATTCTATTTTCTAATATTTCTTGATTTGATGCAACTTACGAAGGACATTATTATTCACATATTGTCCTTATCCCTCTAAAGTCTAAACACAGCCAATCCCACCTAAATGGTTGGGCATAGTGGAAAAATATTTAATTATAATTAGAATCCATCCATCTACTTCTGATTTTCCTTGCCCCTATTAGTATATCGAAAGGAGACAACGCCAGGGCATTGTGCATTAAGAACACACACATCTCATCTTTTCAATCATTGTCCCATAATAGCCTTCACTTGATGCCTATATGAGGCACTAGAGAGAATTATGACGAAAACAAAAATGATACATTAGTAATGGGTTTAGATTTATGCTAGAATTTTGTTAGGGAGCTTTTAGAGCACCGCAGCTGTTCCCATGCACCAACTCACATGAAGCTATCTGTCATCATTTTGTCATGAAAACGACAATTTCATGCCACTAAAGGGTGCTGTCATCGTCACTAATTAATTAATATCCTTCGGGCGTGAAACAAATTTGTAAGAAGCATTTCCCAAACAAATCGTTTTCATTACAATACTAATTGTGTTAATAACTTCTTAGAACATACTTAACCCATGTTTACCAGGGGCAGCTTCATTCTAAAGTTTTTTGACTGTTCAACAAGCCTAAATGCTTCCACTTTATGCCATGCTCTTTTTCTTAATTAGTTGGCGCACATGTAAATGTTGTAAGCAATATATAAATACGTGAATTAGGCCTACTGCTACTCCCCCCCCCCCCCCCTCTCAATTTACAGAAACAGAGGGATTAAAGGGTTTGGACTTTGGAGTACATACCACCCTACAACAGCATTATAGAAATCAGGAGGAATTAAAGTAGTGAATTAGGCCTACTGCTATTGTCATTCTCATATTACAAAAGTTGAAGTTAATTTTTGGGTATGAAAAGATAAAAAGTATGCAACTTTCTAATGAAAATTTAAAGTCCAGGAAACGACCCTTTTGCTTCGAAATGAGCTTGATGCTAAATTAAGTGGCAAGTTTAGCAATTGTAACCTGTGTCAAAAGGTACTTCAATACGCGAAAGTTTGTTTTATGGAACAATATAAAGTAACGAAGCGATCTAGTCCTCCTCTAAGAATATAGAGAGAGAAAATGCTCTCCCTTCTCTTTACCCTACTGGTAATGAGTGATCTTTGGTACAAAATGCCTTTTCTTTTTGTCTCTGTTATGGTTCTTTTGTTGCTGTTGTTGTTTTCTTTTATTGTTGGTTCTTGAGTTTACGTGTTCTTGTGTTTGGGAAATTTAGTTTTTTTCGGTTCTTGTCATTTTGATGATTCAAAGGTTTGCCATTGAAACAAAAACTTTTGATCTGGTTAAGAAATGCTTAGGTGCTGCTCCTAAACTCTTTATTACTGAAAAAGGAAGAGGCTTTCTATTCTCCATTTCTTTGGGTTGGGAATCCGCTAGGTGGCTATCTTCTGTCTTCCATATTCTAGAAACAGGAGAGTGGAAGGGATCTGAAGTTAGAAGATGCAAAGAAAAGGGAATCCTCTTTTTAGCAGAGATTGGGAAGAACCGTATGGGAGAATTTCTTGTTATTACGGAAATCACCTCAAGAGGAAAACGAGTCTCTGTTATTATCCCCAAGGGAGGAGAAGGAAGAGGCTAGAGTATTTTTAGGTAAGCGTTGAATTTCCTTGTCTATTCTGAAGGGGTTGATAAATCGAAGCTAATGAAGGGAGGCAGACCTTCGACTCCACACGCTGCTGTAATTGATAATAGAACCTTTGTAGATGTTGTCAAAAGCAAGAAGGTGGTGAACGGAAAAGATCTTCACCAGCTCGGAGTTGATGGCACCCCTGTTGACACTGTCATATTTTCTAATATGCTTAAAAGCATGGATAAAGTGGCTGCTAGCAACAAAGTCAATGGGGCTGTTAAGGATGGTGTTCCTAGCTTTAGCGACCTCGGACTACGCTACACTCACAGAAAAGGGAAGTCAACTCTGGAAGATGTGATGGGTAGCATCAATTTGGAAGGTCTCGGTAAGAGAGCTCCTGGTTTGGCTTTTTCGAGGACCTTTAAGATTTTGGTGTATCCTGAGGGTGTTAGGAAAGTCTACTGGGCTCTAGTAAAAAACCCCTCTGTTTACGAAGGCCCATCTAAGGGGAAATCACGTGCCTAGCCCCCATGGCCCAAACCACCCTCTAGCAATATGCCAAACCTCTAGAATATGAATTCAGAGCCTTCTGTCCCCAATTGGGCCTCAAAGAGTTTGAGGGTTAAGAAGGCCCAAAAGCCTTTTTACAGTGATATGGACCAGTCAAATGGAGGACACTTGACCCAAGTTTCACGATCTCGGGTCCCTTTGAAGCTTCTCGACCCGCGATCTTTGCCATCTTCGTCCAGGCAGCTTCAGATGATGGAAGATGTCCAAACTTGCAAAGAAATGGTTGACGGTGTCCAAGGAGTACCGGAGACGCTGCCGGAGTCTTTAAACGACCGGCCACTACTTCCCGTCATTTCTTCTCATCTCTTCCAGAAAGGGGTGATGGCGGGGGGCTCGGGTCAGTGGCTGAGGAAGTCATTGGGCTATGATTTCATCCCAGGCAGCATCGAAACACCTACATAAGCTAATGGGCATACACCAACATTCTCCTCCAGTCAGGAAACACCTCGCAATGTAATTGGGAAATCTTCTTCTGACCAACTAACGTCTTCTGACACGACGGCTGGTCCCTCTGAAGTCTCCAAAGGCAGAGTAGGAGGGTTGTTAGAAAATGACCCTCTTTTTGATCTCAAATTCAGGAATGATGATGTCCCGAATAACATGAACATGAGATGCAAAGGTTTATCTGTTATAAAAGACTGTGGGGAGGAAGAGAACTCCTCTGAAAAAGATTATTCGCTTTTTGATTTTGACAGCAATGAAAGAATTGCTTATCCAACAAATTGAGCAACAAATCACTGCTAAGGAAGATTCCACAAGGGACGTTGATGATGGGTTGGAAGATGTTCACCGGCTCTTTTTACAAAATAAGGGTGATGAAGCTGATAAGGGACTGTGTGACTTGACACAAAGTTGTAATAATTTTTCGAGCACTGTTAATGTCCCGAAGGCTCCCATACTTTCTTCCTTTTCCCTTCAAAATGACAGTTTCTTTTCCTCTTCCTAATCTATCAATACTAACCCCTTTCCTAGTGTACTTTGATTTGGTTTTGTAGGGAATTGCGCGTGTAATGACACTAATGAAGAGGAGTCTCTTCATTCCCCCAATCCATTCAAATCTTCTTTTGCCATAAGGGAGGGTAATGAGTTAGGGGGACAAGTCATTCAACTTCGCCACTTAGGGGGTGAGAGAGACAATCAAGACCCATAAGCCTTGATTGAGTCTTTTAACTTTAAGCTAAGAGATAAATCTGAAAAGGAGGTTAAGGTGATAACATCGCCTAGGACATACCAAAGGAAGAAGAATAAACTTGTAAGCGAGTTAAAAATGTTGTCTTCCTCGATTAATTACAGTAATCCTAAGAAAGGGAAGGGCAAGTCAAGTTCTCTATGAAGATCTTTAGTTGGAATGTGAACGGTCTCTGTAACCCGCTCAAAAGAAACAAGGTAAGAGAAGTTCTTAGGAGGATTGAACCAGACATTGGGTTGATCCAGGAAACCAAATTAGGGGAATTGGGTTGATCTCTAGTTCGAAGCATATAGGATATTAAATCCAAGGATTAGGAGTTTTTGCCTTTCGTCGATGTGTTAGGCGGTCTCTTGGTCATCTGGGACACTCGGGTCGCCTCCAAAAGAGATGTGCTAATGGATGATTTTTCTCTCTCGGTGTTACTTGATTTCAAGGACAAAGGATGTGGGTGGTTTACCAATGTTTGTGGACCGACAAACCCTTACCTGAGGGGCGAATTCTGGGAGGAGTTGTCTTATGTTTATGGTTTTTGTAATCCTCATTGGTGCGTTGGTGGTGATTTTAATGTTGTGTGGTTCCCTGGTGAGAAGCTAGGAGGATCTAGGATCAATGCTAGCATGAGAGGTTTTGATACTTTCATCATGGATTGTAGACTTAAGGACCCTCCTTTATCCAATGCTCAATTTACTTGGTCGGTCAACAGGGGCTCGGTTGTTTCTTCGCGACTTGATAGATTTTTGTTTACCCCTGAATGGGAGGATTTTTTTCCTGACCCAATTCAGGAAGTGGGTTCACGCTTGGTTTCTGACTATTTTCTTATTATCCTTGAGACTAGCAGAGTTAAGTTGGGCCCTACCACTTTCAGATTTGAAAATATGTGGCTTCAACATCGTTCTTTTCTCAGTAATGTAGAGAAGTGGTGGTCGGAATGTACGAACCCTGGTTGGCAAGGTTTTAAGTTTATGAAGAAATTGAAATTTGTGAAGGAGAAGTTAAAGATCTGGAACATTGAAGTTTTTGGGGATATTAGAATCCAGAAGAAAAATATTCTTAAGGAGCTCATTGTTCTTGACAAACTAGAGAGTCAGGGTGGGCTGGAGGCAAATCTTGTCATGCGTAAAGTGACTCTCAGGAATGTTTTGGACGACATTAGCAAAAAAGAAGGCATAAGCTAGTGTCAAAAGAGCAGAATTAAATGGGTTCATAAGGGTGACATGAACTCAAGATTTTTCCATAACGTGGTTAATGGGAAGAGGAGGAGTTTCATAAAAGAGCTAGAGCTGGATGATGGCAACATTGTTAAGGATAATGAGGGAATCTCTGAGGAGGTGACCAGTTTCTTCAAAAAGTTATACACTGAGGAAATGCACGAGAGGCCTGTGATTGGGGGTTTGGATTGGTCTCCCATTGACGTTACCCAGGGGATTTGGATCAAAAGCCCTTTTGAGGAGGTAGAAGTTAGAAAATCCATTTGGAAGATGGATAAGGACAAAGCTCCTGGGCCTGACGGATTCAATATGACTTTTTTTCAAGCTTGTTGGCCGATAGTAAAGGAAGATCTGATGAATGTTTTTAGAGAATTCTTTCACACTGGCCATATTCCAACCAGTATAAATTCTACCTTCATCACTCTTATTCCCAAAAAAGATAGGTTCATTAAGGTGAGGGATTTCAGGCCTATTAGCTTGGTAACTAGTGTCTACAAGATTATCGCCAAGGTTCTTTCCGACAGATTAAGTGCAGTTATTAGGAAATCCATATTGGAGAACCAAAGTGCTTTCATTGCTGATTGACAAATTCTCGGCGCTAGTTTAATAGCTAATGAGTTAGTTGATGATGTCAGACATAGTAAGCAACATGGTCTAGTGTTCAAACTAGACTTTGAGAAGGCTTATGACACGGTTAATTAGAAGTTCTTGGACTTGATTTTCCGCCGCAAGGGTTTCGGTGAAAGATGGAGGTGTTGGATGAATGGTTATCTTTCTTCAGTTGCCTTTTCAGTTATCATTAATGGGCAGCCCAAATCCTGGTTCAAGGGGCAACGTGGGATTAGACAAGGTGACCCCTTATCCCCTTTTCTCTTTACTCTAGTGGCCGATGTCCTTAGCTGTATGTTGAGGTGGGGTTTTGATAGAGGGATTATTAGAGGTTTATCGATAAAAGGAAATGGTTGTCAAGTAACCCACCTGTAGTTTGCTGATGACACAATCCTTTTCTTGCCTAAGGAGAAGGAAAATTTTCTTAGAGTGTTATCGCTGATCTAGATTTTTGAACTGGTGTTGAGTCTCCGCGTTAACTTGGGCAAGAGTGGCTTAGCTGGCATTAATATTCAGGATAATTCTCTTAGGCAGTTGGCTGAGTTAGCAGGATGCGAGGTTCTCAATTAGCCTCTTACCTATCTTGGTGTCCCTCTAGGAGAAAACTCGTGCACAGCTTCTTTTTGGGATCCTGTCATTCAAAGAATTTTATGCAAGCTTAATAGTTGGAAAGACGCCTATTTTTCCTTAGGGGGAAGATTGACCTTAATTCAGGCTTCCTTATCTAGTATGCCCTTGTACTTTTTGTCCTTGTTTAAAATTTCGACTGGTGTGGGTAGAAGGATTAAGAAAATTATGAGGGATTTTCTCTGGTCTGATGGAAGGAGAATAAAAAGAACCACTTGGTTAGCTGGGAGGTGTGTTGCAAATCTAAGGAAGACAGGGACTTGGGTCTTGGTAATCTGGTGTCTAAAAATATCTCTCTTTTGGCAAAGTGGTTATGGAGATTTCCTTTAGAGCTTAATTCCCTATGGCAAAAGGTGATTAAAGCAAAGTATAGGCTTCATTGGAACGGATGGAACGCTGGCTCGGGAGGTCTCGTTACGCATGCAAGTCCTTGGAAAGCGATTTCCCAGGTATACCATCTTTTATTTCCTTTGTTGTCTTTCATCGTTGGTGATGGTTCTCATTTTCGATTTTGGGAGGACTGTTGGATTGGTCCTATCCCCTTTATAGATAGATTTCTACGTTTTTTTTCTTTGTCTTCTTTACATGATGCCCCTATTACTAAATTCTTTTGCTTGCAAGGGGACCATCCTGGTTGGAATTTCCACTTTACCAGAAATGTAAATGATAGACTTCTGTTTGACCTTTCCTTGTTGCTGGATATTTTGGATCCATACGTCTTTCTTCTTCTCCTGATAAGAGAATGTAGAAATTGGATTTCTAAAGCTCGTACACCTGTGCTTCCTTTCTCAATTTTCTCATTCGTAATCCTATTGTGTCTTCACATTTTAAAATGTCTTATTAGAAAGTTAAGGCGCCTTTAAAGGTTAAAGTCTTCTTGTGGACTGTAGTGCTCAATAGAATTAATACAAACTATCTGTGTCAAGTTAGACGGCCTCTTAAGGTTTTATCCCTTGATGTTTGCGTGATGTGCTTGAAGTTAGACGGCCTCTTAAGGCTTTATCCCTTGATGTTTGCGTGATGTGCTTGAGACATTCAGAAACAAACAATCATCTGTTCCTACACTGTGACGTGGCTTGGAGCATATGAAACAGGCTATTTAGTCTCTTTGATGAGAATTGGGTTTGCCCATTAGACCTAGGCGCACTCCTTGCGACCAAATTCATCGACTTTGGTTATAGGAAGGAGAATAAAATTCTTTGGAAAACAACTATGTTTGCAACTGTGTGGTGCATTTGGATGTAAAGAAATGCTAGAGTCTTTAACGATTGGTGTCTACCTCTTCACTTGTTATGGGATCGTATTCGTTAGGTGGCTTCCTTGTGGGTTTCAGCCAATGGGTTATTCAAAGGGATGCCCCTTTCTGATGTTTATAGGGATTGGAAGGCTTGGTTGTACTAATATTTTTTTAAAGGCCTTGTGGGGCGTATTTTGATTTTAGCTTTCACTCTTTTTAGTTCTATCAAGATCTCTTGTTCTCCTTTTGTTGGACTCTTTTCCTTTTCCTCATGTGTATCTCTCTTTCCTTTAATAACATTTCTTTTTCTGTAAAAAAAATATAAAGTAATATGTATGGAGCTTAATGAACAGAACACCCCCCCCCCCCCCTTCGTCTCTGACAATTTTCTATGCATAAAAGGTTTGACTGAACATGAATAAGGGACACGAATATATTCTGTTAAGAGTTGAAGGAAAAGGCAAGTGGAGAATCGAGGGGGGCATGCACCGCAAACCATATAATTTCAATTGCTATAATTCTTTGATTCCATGGCCTATAGGGTAGTCCCTGCACTTCTTCAATTGGTAAAGCAGAAATAAAACTTGGGATATCTAAAGTCAATCAATCCACATTCCACAACATATAAGACGAGAAAATCAGTTGATATATCATATATCCTTGATCAGCAGTACTTAGTAATTTTTGGATCAACTTCCTCCTGATTTGAGTTAGTCGATAAGTTGTTTTTGGATCATATGATATATTGGAAATTATATGTGTGTTATATGCATTGACATATTTGGCATATTGCCTTGTGGAAAACACTATTCTCCTGGAACACAAATGAGGATAGAAACATCTCTTTCTGTAGCAAAAATATTTTACTAAATGTTCTTACTCCAACTTTTATTACAAAAATACGTTCCACGAACAATAGCAGATATTATTAAAATGAACCAAAAGAAAAAGGAAGTGTGATGAGAAATAGAGATTTTGATATCATAAAATTGTTTAAATTCCATGTTTAAAGTTTATTATTCAGGAAGATGATTTTTTTTCATTAGACTAGATTATATTAATTTTTTTCCCAGTATACGATGGAGCAGGGAGGATAAAATGGTCATTTCGAATGCCCAGGAGGAAGAGCCCGTCACGGCGAGTAACAAGTTGCGGAAGAAAAAAATGGAAAATAAAATCCTGGAAAAGGGGCAATCTTTTACTCTGCAATTACATTACACCTTCAACTTCATACGTCAAAACCCTCTCTGACTTCCGTACACCTCTTCCTTTTCTCCTCCATTTTTAATCATTCATTCTTCTTGGAGCTCCCTTCAGTCACCTTCCATGTCTATCGTTTTCAAGCGCACTCTCTGTATTTGATTTTTTTTTTCCCTTTTTCCTTGCCTTAATTAATTCTCTCTCGGCGGGCCACAGTAATTGGCGGGAACCAACTGTCAATTCTGATTCCTAGCTAATTGGATTTTGCCTTCGTATAGAATCTGTATCGTAAATTGAAGTGGGAATACTTGAAGAGTTGTTTAGATGGCTAACCCATCCGGGAACCATCAGGAGCAGACACATGTTTCGTCTTCATTCAACGGGGTTAGTGGAGCAAATCCGAACAACGGCAATTCGGCTCCGGAGAGTTCAGGTGCGGCTCTGGCCATGAAACACAACCCTGGCATATCCTTGGATTGGACACCAGATGAGCAAGCCATACTTGAAGATGGACTCGCAAAGTGAGTAAAAAATTGGGTTTTGGTATTTTCTGCCGTCTCTGGCTCTTTGAGAAAATTTGAATTTCAATAATTTCCGTAGGATTCCTTTGGTGAACTGTCGTTTCTTGAGTTTTTTTTTTTTGGTTTATTTGACATTGGACGTAGGTCTTTGTGGGTTGCTTTGGTTTTCAAGAACTACAGGAGCGTCCAAGATTTTATTAATTAAACTGGTGGATGACTGTTTTTGGCTTAAACTTTCAGTATGAGAGAGACTATCCACAGTTCCAAAATCAGCTTGGATGTGCAGGGCTTTTTCATAATGAGTCGTTGTTGTGTTTTTGGGTCATCATCCAATAAAAGATTGTTTGCTTTTGTTTACGGAATGTATACAAGAAACTAGGGCACCTCAAAACTGATTTTTAAGATTTTAAAAAAATAGAAGTCTGCATGAGCCACATGCATTCTGAATTGTTAATGAAAATTGGGATTGCAATCCAATTTACATTAGTGAAGGTGTCTTAGATTCTTATCCCTTGGTTGCAAATACTGTGACATACAATATATTTGTCATTAATGGCATTTAATGCTTAGCTTAAATGAGCAAGCAGCCTCGCAGGAAGCTTGGTTTGTGTAACATGTCTAGATTGTGCAGTAGATTCATTTGGGTTGTTTGAACTCTTATCTGTTTAGCACCTGTTCCTTGATTAGCAATGTTTATTTGCCAATTACTCCAAATAGTCATATTTAATGATAGTTCTAAATTCTGCCTTGTAGATTTACCACAGAATCTAACATAATACGCTATGCGAAGATAGCCCTACAGCTACAGAATAAGACTGTCCGGGATGTAGCACTGCGTGTCAGGTGGATGAATGTAAGCTCTGCTATACTTGTTTGTTATAAGCTTATTTTAGTCTTAGTTTCTAATTACTGATTAACTGTAACTAATATGATGCTCATTACGTGGAGCTGGTTTGGAGGCTGCAAGGCTAACTTTGCATCTGCACTTTATACCCACCAAACCAAAGCTGTCAATTTATGCCTGGCAGAGACACTTACAATATAATCAGCATAAATATTTGATTATGTTTTGTCCATTTTTATATAGAAAGTAGAAGGTTCGAAGAGGCCTAAAATCTTTTAGGTTTATATGATAACAATTTTAGTTTGCTATTTTCTACAGAAAAAAGAAAATAGCAAGAGAAGGAAGGATGATTTGACAAGGAAAAGTAAAGATAAAAAGGTACTGCTTTCATTTATTGGATATTGTCATTGTGAGTTTTTTTTTTTTTAATCCTGTGAATGGCTGTTGAGGATTGCTTTAGAATTCTTTTTTTTAAATCATTAACTGTTTATGTATTGATTACTCTCTCTGCTGGCCCCCCCCCCCCCCCCCCCCCTTGCTTGTTCGCTTGCTTGTGTTGTCATACTGGCACCCTTGCTTTCAGCACACACATCAACTTACATTTGTTTGAGAATCTGAGAAAGTTTTGTTGAGTATCATCTACTTATGAGTAAAGCTACTTGATCAACTTCGGTATGGCACATTTCCTTGTGTTTTGAGGGCTAGTCCTTCTTCATGTTTTTTCATAATTGCTTATCTGACTTTCAAGAATCTTTTATGCCTTGTCCTATGAGCAAATAAGATACCAACCAATCATCTCTCCCTCTCCCCCTTCCCTGCCACCTCTGACTTGCTACTTTGAACTGGTAATCTTACTATTCATTATAATTTTGAAAGCTAATGGTGACGTATGCTTCTATATGGTAATTTCATTAATGTATTATCTCCTTGGCTGTGTTAATATTCCATCATATTTTGCATGCTCACACTGACATAAGGTTGTGATAATTGTATCCTTTTGTTGTTAAATGGTCTTTTTTCACTACAATTATTTTACAAATTCTGCCCATCTTTATTGCATAATTTAATTAAAAAATCTGTAGATAAGTCATCAACTTCTAGTTGAAGCTGAATCTCAACTGAGCTTCCCTTGCAAATAAATATTGTATCCCTGGTATTGCCAACTGTGTATTCTAGTGCAACAATATTCTAGGGTTAGGTTATGGTTGGTCCTTCTTATGTTACTGGACTTCTAGAACTGTTGAGTAAAATGTTGCCTGGTTTTTCCATGTGGGCTTCAGATATTTACTTCATGCTTATAGTATGTTACTTGGAAGCATTCCTTTCATTCTCAGACATGATGGTTACTGTTACTACCTTTCGTTTGGAATAGGCCAATTATCATATTCATTTTGAGCTACAGACATATCAGGAAAGAAAAGAAAAAATGACAAAAAGCAAGTAGTTTAAAGTTCATTTATGCAATACTGGAAACTCTAAGTTCAATATTTATGTTTATGTTTATGTTCATTTTCAGTGGGACATCAGATGTTAAGTAAGTCTCTATTTTTTGTTTCTAGGAAAGAGTTTCTGATCCTTCAGCAAAGTCATCTCACTTTGCCACCCGGCCCAATGTTTCCCCATATGCTCCACCAATGATTATGATGGACAATGATGATGGCATTTCTTACAAAGGTTAGTCAGATATCATACCTTTTGAATTTCTTTTGTAAATGTCACCTCTTCTTTATGTTTGAAACTTTTTAGGCGCTTTTTGCAGCTATTGGAGGCCCAACAGGTGAGCTATTGGAGCAAAACACACAAGCCTTGAATCAAATATCTGCAAATCTATCTGCTTTCCAGGTGAGCTGATGCCATTGTGACAGTCTTAACTTTTCACTGTGGTGCACTGATAAAAATCCCTTGGCCCTAAACCAGATTTGTCATTTACGTATTTTTAATCAGTGTGTAGATCTGAGCATTTGGGCAGAAGTTTATGAGTTCTTTTGTGCCATTGTTCCTCCATGTTCTACTTTTGTAATTATCTCATTTAGGTCAACAACAATATGTTTATTAATAGGATGACTTAAGTATGTGGTTCTTGCTATTAGGGCTTCTCTTAATTTCTTCTCTTTTTCTATTTAGTTTTTATGTTTTAATCTTGAGTAGAGAATTCTTAATTTAGTGTCTGGTCGGGCTTTCAGAAGATTTGAGGTTTTGGTTTGACAAGTGCTAGATGAAATCATTATTTAGCTTACCTGAAGCCGAAAATAATGAAGGAAAAGTTGAAGATGTGAAAGTCAACTCTGATATTTGAGTAGTTTTTGAAAATGTTATTCTTTGGTACATTGATAGTGGAAATGAAGCAGTTTCACAGGCAGCTTTTATGATTTCGTCCCCTACTAGTCAAATTTATATGATTTTGTCGCCTATTGATTGATTTGACTTGACGGATTAATAGAATTCATGAAAGGGCTTCTGGCATTCCATCCCAGCGCAGGCAATCATGTCCTAATCGTATCTAATCTAATTTTGTGTAAACTCATTTTGTTACTTCCCCTTTATGCTATTGTCATCACTTATCGTGTGCAATTTTAGTCAACAACCTGGCATGGTTGTATTTTAGGATGTAAACTACATTAGGTAGCATCGATACAGGTATGCATGTGGCATCCAAAACAATACGATAAAATGGGAAATTTTTGAAAGATTTAGGGTATGGGTATTGTGTGGCATATTACGTAATATATTTTGTTAACACAGATTTATATTGTTGTACTAATTGAATTAAAGAACTACACACAAAGTTGTGCTTAATAAAATGTAGTTATTGCAAACTTTCACAAAACTACCTTGATACTGATCTGGTAAGGATACATCTACAGAAATGGCATATTGGATGCTAGGATATTTTATCGAGTCTCTGGTGGTCGTTATATTGTAACTTGATGTTCTGACGATGATTTTCTGGTTTTATTAGTATCAATTTCATTCATAGGTGGATTGTTGTTGGGCTCTAAAGCTGATCTGGAATTTTTTCTGTTTTCTCCATTTCCTTGCCAGATACAGGAGAACATCAATCTTTTCTGCCAAACAAGAGATAACATTCTTAAAATTATGAATGAGTAAGTTGTAAACTGTTTTTCTTGCCATTTCTTTTATCTGCTCTATTTATTTATGAGAAGTTATATTAAAATTAATTTATTCATTGCTCTTTTTACATTTTTTGGGATGCGCATGTCAGCTAGTTCTTCATTAATAGGAAAGCTTAGAAAAGGCAGATTATAGAATTTTATTTTAGGTTTGATAATTAACAGGAAAAAAAAGGGGAAAAAATAATCATGAATCAGCTGCTAGGCTTCTAGCCCTCTATCAAGTTGCCATAGTCAAACTGTTCAGCTTCTGACCATCATAATTTGAATGCTTGGGCTTAAGACACCTGGAGCATTTTATACGTTTAAGTTACTTAATTTCTTATTCTGACCATCCTAAGTTATATGTTTGCAAAAATACGTTGCTTGTTTTTACTTTGCTCACTAATTAAAGCAACTTACCTGTTGTCTTTATTTTTCATGGCAGTTTGAATGACCTGCCAGAGGTGATGAAGCAAATGCCACCACTTCCTGTAAAGGTGAATGATGAGTTAGCCAACTCGATACTTCCAAGAACAAACCTCCCAACGCAATCATGATGCTGCTTAATGCTCATTCATCCTTATCTGGGCTTGCCTCTTCCATATTTCTGCCCCCAGGGGGATTCTTAAATAATATTCCGCCACTGATCGGGGGAATAAACTGTTAATCTAGCTGACCCAACTTCTACATCTGGACAACAAAAAAGGAGAGGAAGAAGAAACAGTCAAATAAGTGCTGAGAATCATCCAGTTGAATTAGCCTTCATAATTATTTTATTTTAATATTGGTTTTCCTGTTTCGGTTCTCATAGTGGGCTCCATCTTTCTTGTACAACTAGTGAGTATTCTTTGTGTTAATTTTGGGTTGAACTTAGGAATTGAGTTTTATTAGTACTGAATGTCATTGATCTTCTCTGTTGATTCGGTTAGTAGTACTTTTCATTCACCATATAATGAATATGAATGGTAGATAATTACCCTATGTTTGTTATCAACCTTTTCAGCTATTCTTCCCCTGTAAATGTCATATTTCAGTGTGTGGAGAGTTCTTGGTGATGTGAGCTCTATTATTAGGTTAGTTTCATTATTTCTGTGGGTGATAATAGGTTTACGCTTTGACTTTGTTTCATTTAATCCTTTAACCTACTCATTCAAGACGAGAATGTTTAATCTTAAGTAATTTGAAGAATTTTTTTGAAAAGAACATTGAAAACGCAAGGGAAATTATTATGATCCCTGGTATATTGTCTGGTAACAGGGCGAGAGTCTGATGGGCAATGAGAGGAAGAAATAGTGTTCTTCCACCTTTAGAATGGTTCATTCAAGGGGAGAATCAAAAATCTTCCGAGTACTCAAATTTTGTCTGAACAGATTTCTGAATAATTTCTTGAGACAATCCATAGGAGTTACATAAGGTTTCAAACCAAAGAAACTGTCAATAACTAACAGAAACTATAACTACTAAAAACTGTCAATAACTACTATTCTAATTACAATACACATAAGACATTACATAATAATAATTATAATACATCCTAATTATAAATTACACATCACCTATTATAATTGAACATAACTAACATAAACATGACACACTACTAACTAACTTGTACTGTAACATTACTCCCCTCCCCAAAAAGAGGCTTGGCTCTGCATGTCCGGCCATTCCATCTTCCTCAACTAAGTCAATGAAAAATAGCTTTTTACAACAACGGCTATGAAACAATGGTTCGTCACAAATAAAACAGTTTTTTTAAATGTCATTCATCCAATTCAGACCTAGACAATTACTGTCTAAATAGAGATTTGGAAAGTTGCTAGGGTAACGGATCGGGTGGTTTGGGCTCTTTTTAATCGAATGAACTGAGAGAGGAACTCTTGCATTCATATAGTTAGGAAAGGCTCATTGCCATTGCTAAATCTTGTGGATTATGCAACTCAACTTCCATAGAAATATAGTCTTGAAGTCCACTAATATAAATAGCAATTTTTTGAGATTGAGTCAGAACTCCAGCACGTGCAACTAACTGTTCGAATTGTTCTTGATAAGCGGCAACAGAATCAGTTTGCTTCAACTTAGATAATTCACCCAATTTGTTGCTGCGAATGGGTGGCCTGAAACGAATATGGCATTGGTTGTTGAAATCATCCCAAGTAAGGGAAGGATGATCGGCTTCCAATTGTAAAAACCATAACTATGCATTACCCTCCGAGTGATAGGATGCAAGACCGACCTTGTCCTCCTCAGCATCTGTTGATGATAGAAAAAATGATCACAACGACTCAACCAACCAATGGGATCATCGACGCCTCTATATTTCGGGAAGTCGAGTTTAGCAACTTTGGGCACTACAGAAGCACGGGCAGATGCTTCGACCGGCCTTGCATGGCCCATCTATTGACTGTGAGAAGCACCACTCTGGTCGGAATACTCGCGGGCATCTCGCGAATGTTCGCCAGCCTCACTTGAAGCCAATTGCTTCGTCAACACGTCCACCCTAATCGTAAGTCACACACACTCCTCTTGCAAGATGCGAAGCATGGATGCAAATTTCTGCTAAAGGTCGTAGCCCATGGTCGATGGCTCTGATACCAAATTATTATGATCCCTGGTATATTGTCTAGTAATAGGGCGAGAGTCTGATGGGGAATGAGAGGAAGAAACAGTGGGTTTCCTTCTTCTACCTTTAGAATGATTCATTGAAAGAGACGACCAAAAACCTCCTAAGTAAGCACTCATCTAAAAAGATATCCGAATAATTTCTTGAGACAACTCATAGGAATTACATAAGGTTTCGGACCAAAAAAACTGTTAATAGTTACTAGAAACTATAACTACTAGAAACTGTCAATAATTATCCTAATTACAATACACATAAGACATCACGTAATAATAATTATAATACACGTTAATTATAAATTACACATCACCTATTATAGCTGAACATAACTGACATAAACATGACACATTACTAACTAATTTGTACTGTAACGAAACAGATTTGGGTAGCACAATCGAAAATGTAGAGTCACAATTCACAAATTCCATGGCTTTCCACGAAAGTGATATGTGATACCTGTTTCTACAGGTAGTGCCAGTTCCATACTCAAAGCAAAAGCTTAATTCATTTCAAACAAAAATAATTTTATTTCGCTCCTTATTTGATTTTATTTTGCTATTTATGAAACTTTTAAACATGACTTTGAGCAATAGTTGACATTAGATTAATCAATAATTGGGTCCGCCATTAAATGATTCTTGGACAAGGTAGATGTGCTAACCAATGAATATAATAAGATCTTGTTTATGGAAGTTTGAGGACAATTTTAATAGTCCCCCAACAAGGATTTGGATACCAAATAAAAAATAAATTCTAACAATTAAAAATGTAAAGTAAAATGATAATTTTGTTCTTAAAAAACTTATATTTCTTCCTCTTTTCTTAGTTATAACTTCCATAATAAATGGAATAGCTTTCATAGGAATAATAAATGTAATATTACTATTAAAAACTACTTAAGTTTTCGCTCAAAAGGATATTAAGAGAAATTTAGCTTATTCTTTATACTAAATGGAAACAGAATCTGACACGACTGTTAAATAGTTTTTTCAGTATTTTCAACTCTTAAAATGATATTATTCTTTTTTGATAAGGAAGTCTGTAAATATTTTTTTAGAGAGATTATTTTGATTAAAGAAAAATATTTAAGGGATTAAGTTGAATATTTATTTTTATAGGACTTAATTGATAAAAGAATATATTTTTCATAAACTCAAAGCGTGTTTGGTATACATTAGATATTTTAAAAGAAATAAAAATGAAAAGGAAAAGAGAAATGAAAAAAAAAAGTAAACATTGTGTTTTGTATAATAATAAAAAGTAATGAAAAAAATGATTTATAGAATGTTAAAGTGAGGGAAAGGAAACTATGGAAATATAAATTATCAAATTGTACTCACTTAAAATATAACTGAAAAAAAAAATATATGAAGTAAAGGGCAAACTTATCCACAAAATTTGATCAGCTGGACAAAAATACATGCCAAACATGATAACTTCAGTGACCATTTCCTCTTCAATGCCTTTCAATTATACCAAACATCTCTTTAAATTAAAATATTATTTCTTATGGATCAAAGGAAAAAAATAGTTTACTTTGAGCCGGTTTTTCTTTTTACCCTCTCCTTCACTGGCGGTTCTTGGAGTGGCGGAATACTTGCATATGGACTACCACGCTCTGTTTATGCAAAGTGAAATGAAAGCTGAAAAAAGTTTTCCGTTGGAGCTGAATAATTGTTTTGAGGAACTTGTGAAGTTCACCCTTCGCTCTCACCTAAACGATACTCTTGCCTTCCACCATTTGGGGCTCTCCGAGAAATTCTGCTCCGCCCTTCTCAAAGATAACCCAACTGACCCTTACTCAGACGATACTGGTATTACCTTTTCTTTGGCAATTATTTCCACATTAGTGCGCTTTCTCTACCGGCTAACAAGGCAGGCAATGCCAAATTGCATTTGCATCAAAGTTAGAAGGGAAGCTAATTTCTGTTCGAAAACTGTAAGCACTATAGTTTTTATCGTTGCTTTCACCTATAAAGGTATCTGAGCATCTTCAAGTAAGCTAATAAAATGGCTAAAGGTGGATTTCTTTGACCGCCCTTTTAAGCTAATCCCTTCATTTTTCATATCCTTAATATTTGCACCAGCTCTATCAAGTGAGGCTATGTGAGATAGTTCTCATTTTATCATTAATGATCAATCACTCGTTCATTCTTTCTCGTTTGGAGTTGAGCCCCTGTAAAAACTCGGGAAAATGTAAATTTTAGGCATCTCTAAGTTAAGGGTCAATGGGGCTGCTAGGTAAATTGGGGATCAATGGAATTCGATCATTTTTTGCTCTTGTTGATTTAGACCTGGTGCAAAGTATATGTTATTACTTTTCACTATTTCACAGATTCACTAAAAGGAGTTCCACCATATCCCTTATACAAGCGTCTGGCATCAGCTTTATTGAAGTGTATGAGTGCTGGAGCATTTTCCAGGTCATGCAACCATTTCAACATGATCCATGAGTATAGTTCCATCCAGCCAAAACAAAATGAATGGCAGAAATTGATCTTCAAGAAGGGATCTGAAATAGTAAATGTAAATTGTCAACTGTTTTGTTTGTTTAATTTGGTTTATCTATTAGTTTAGCTAAATTCAATGTAGTACATAAATCTGTGTTCAACAGATTTTGAAGAGGGTTGCTTTTGAAGTCCATTCTGAGGAGCCTTTTTTTTTCACAGCTTAAAGGTATTGATCAGTCCATATGGATGAAGTTTGATGGAAGATTTCCCCCCTTTTTCGCATAAGCTTTCTGACTGGGAGGGGAAACTATTTATAGTTCATTCTGAGTTTCTGTATATGCATGGACCCTTAAACCCCTCCCCGACACTGAAAAATGAGTTTAAGCAATCCACACAAATATAGTCCATAATATTATCCATGCATATTAGAATCGGATCTTACTAATTCAATTAATATTGTCTGTCTGCAGATGGCATAAAAACAATTGAAGGAAGGTGTGCAGGTGGTAAATACAGCAGGTTTCAAAAAAATTTCATCTCATGAATATGCTTGGATATAGTTAAATATTATATTATTTCAATCTCTTCATCAAGAACTTTCCTCCTTAGCTGTGCACAAACCTTTGTGCTTGGAATGGATTTAAATTTTTAGTGGTAAACTGCTAAATGTGATCTTCTGCCAGTAGTGAGAACACATTGAACTCTAATTGTCCACATGATGTAAAAGAAATATGAACGTAGTAATCAGGAATAGGAAAAAGTGAATCTTTTTCATCTGAGGAACAGGATGCCTCTCTCCCTCTTTCCAGAAAACCTATTATTACTTTAAACTTGGTAAAATAAGTTGCATGATTCCACCAATGCATACTATACAATAATATGGCATAGATACTTGAGCCCTGTTACCATCCTTATATAGCAATATTTAGGTTTTGTTCTCTTGATCACCAGGCATTGATTTGCTATTAATTCTGTGTTGACCATTTTAATTCTCTTGTTCAATGTTTCCTTTCGGCTTTATCATTTTCTCCCATTTGTTTCCAGGATTGAATTGGGAAATCTTATTTTCTTAAATAAATCTGTGGTTTTCGAAGTTCAGGTGCCGGTCAGTTTTATTATCATTTGGTACTTCTGTCTATAATGGGTTTGCTCTGATCTCTTAACTTCATGAATATATAGGGAGTCCGGTGGTATCCTACATTCTCTGGCATGTTGGAGGGAGAGAGCCTTGAAAAAGTTCTTCCAGGAGTTAAAAATGTCGAAGAGGGTACTAAATTTCTTGCTGTAATTAGTTATGGACAAAATATTTTGAAGTCGTATGCAAAGAAATGGGTTTGGGATGTAACTAGATAAAAGTTACTTGTTCTTCTATCAGTAATCAGAACACTCCTAGTTGCATCTATTGAAAGGTCAACATTTGAACTCATCCTCTTGTGAAGTCTCCATGAGCCTAGTAGGAAGTTGTTAGGGGGAAAATATATATAACCCTCTTTAATAGAATTGATCAATTGTCTCTGGATTTTGATTTAGGATGTTTATGCTTTGTTGCATTTATGAAAGCCATTTGTGTTGCTTCTAGTTCACTAAACTTGAATCTGCAATAATCAAGAATGCGAGTGTTCCAGGGCTCCAGGCAAATGGTTATCCTGTTTGTTATTGCTACCTTCATGCAATATTACAAATATATAATAATTTCATCCTTCTGAATATATCTTTTTCTGTTTTAATTTAAACTTAAGTCAATTCTGGATTTTATACTGATACCTCCAGTATAACATTCATACAGCATTACAGGTGTTCAAGTCTACCGAAGGTTCTACACTGAAGAGAAGGAGCAGGAAAATGGTGTTCTTGCAATCATTGTTTCAAAACTGGCCCTTCAACCATACATTTCTTTGGCCAGCTTATTTTCTGTGGGTTTAATTTCTTTGAAAGCTAGTGATTCTGATCTAATTGGCTTGTTGGCTTTACTGGAAATTATCTGCAAGCCTTTAAAAAAGTTGCTTCCATCTTATTGCTTGGTTTTTAGTGCAAACTTGTTTTTGTTTTGTTATATTAATGTTTTTGCAAGAAAGCAATAGCTTGTTTCGTTATATTGATGTTTTTGCAAGAAAGGATAAAAATTAGTAAATGAAAGTGGAATTTGAAGACCTTAATCATTAAGATAATCTCCAGCACATGATAGCATTGACATAGCAAATTATTTTTGTATCCAGGGATTAAGCTATGAGGGAGTTCAAGGCCTTCTTGGTCTGATGCAGACCACGGGGACAGTTTCTGATGCTCTTCCACCACCAAGATCCACTCTATTTGCATCATGTAATTTGCCATACAAGCCCAATGTAAGAAAGTGATTTTGTTGCATTGCTTGTCTTTTAGACTTTTGCAAGGTATGCAGAATCTTTGGAGCAAACACAAATCACCCCATTTTAGCAACAAGAATTAAGATTTTGTGGGATTGTTCACTTCTTTTACCACAACAAATCAGTTAGACCTCAAGTGAGATGGCTCTGTTTGTACTTTATGAATATATATATATATATGCAAATTTTCCATTCATTGTTTAATAAAATCTTGTATTTATCTTGTTTAAATGTTGTGTTTGTTGCTTAAGCCTTATGCTTATATTTCACTTATAATTTAGTGTGCCTTGATTATAAATTTTACCCTTCAATGGTTTGACTTATTTAGGTTAAGAGTAGTGCCTTGACTCATGGAGCTCGTGCATTGGCAAAGCATACCTATAGGAGTAGCAATAATTATTGGGGTTCTTTGGATGGAAATGGTAAGGATCTATCTGGAAGAGAAGTATTTCACTATATCTTTGGTAAAAACACTTTTCTTTTTTCCTTTTCTTTCAAGTTCCATCCCCTTTTTTTCTAATATTAATAGAAAACTGAAGGATTACAATGAAAAATCCCTCCCCAGAACTAGAAGCTCCTACAGAAAACCTTACAACCAAGGAATTCTGCCCACACTCTAGAACTCTAGAGCAAGTGCTCCAACCACAACTTCTGACAAAATACTCCCCCGATATCCCTCACACACCCACTACCTTTATTGATAACAACCCACCCCTCCACTATAGCATTCCTATCATTACCCCACCCTTAAAACAGCTTTGTCCTCAAGGCTTAAGACCAGAGACACGTCATCCGATTCCCTTCACTCCACCATCTTTCTCTGTTTGGCCTTCCTCATCATCCTCTCCCATTATAACCAGTTGTAGAGATCTCTCAGGACACTTGTGCTGTGGGTGGAACTTCTCTCCACATCGAAAGCAGAGTCCCTTGTTCATCCGATCCACAAACTCTTGATACGAAAGATGGCTGGTCCTTCTCGTCTTCTCCATTGACAGTCACCGGTCATTCTCCCATTGCCGAGACGTTGCTGTCAGACTCAACCCAGAACCAGAGAACGAAGATGCCATGCCAGAGAATAAAGGCGCGATGGAGCTCTTTGAAGACATTGGAGAAGAAAACGCAACTTCATTACCCAATGGCGTCATTCCATTTATATGATTAACACTGGTCTGTGTTGGTGCGACATCATTCCCTTTATAATCAGTGGGCTTGCGGTTCAAATCCGACCCGACTCAGAGTGGTTCATTCGAGCACGATAAGCCGTCGCCTCTACAGTCGGAATCATGCCATCGAGCTCTCTTTCCATGTAGCGAGCAGCGTGCATCGCTCGCCATCGAGAATCCGGATGAAAGGACCATACCCTTTTCCGTACATCCGGACGCAAGCCTCCCATGAAATACCCAAGGTACTGACTCTCAGTTAGGTGAGGCACTTGAGCGGAAATCAGTTTGAAGGAGTCGATGTATTCATCCACTGTTCCTTCTTGGTGCAAAATCGAGAGTTCTTTAAAGGGATTGTCATAAATGGTCTCCCCATATCGCACCAGAAGAGCAAGCTTGAATTTCTCCCAAGTAAGGTGTTCATCAGTCTCATGCAGCAACGAAAACCAGTGTATGGTATTATCCTCCATACACAAGCGTGACAACTTTACCTTCAGGTCATCAGGCGTATTACGAACCTCGAAGTATGCCTCTGCTCTCTTAATCCAACCCATTGGGTCTGTCCCTTGAAATCCCGAGAGTTCAACCTTCTTCACTAAAACACGATATTCATCCCATCCATCCTGCATTGGATTCAAGATAGGAGGTCTCTGTACTCTACTTGACTGTTTTTTTGATGAAGAAGAAGACCCATCTACAGGTAATGTAGTCTCCTGATTCCCTCCTGTCCTCTTTCCTCCCATTTTTTCCAACTCTTTTAAAAGAATCGAATCTGACGAAAACTCTCCTGTGCTTGCTGCATTCATTCCTCCATTGTCTGCATTCGTTCCTCCATTGTTCGTTGCATCACTGCATTAGTTTGTTGTAACTCCACTAATGCAGCACGAAACTCTCCCATTGAAGTTTCAAAACCCCCCAGCTGAGAACCCATGGCCTCCAACGCATCTCCCTTCTCTGCCCCTATAACATTTACCTAATTACCCCTTAACAGAAAACTCTACAGTAACTTGACAGAAATAATCCACTACAGCATTCCTATCAGTGTATGTGCACTTCAAAATTTTGTTTGACATATACAAAGTATAATCTCATTTTTTTAAGAGATAAATTTGCATAAAGATGTTCTGTGAGTAATTAGAAATGTGTCTACCAAAATGCTTAGTAAGTATATTATTGATCAAATTTGTCAATCACATTGTTCTTTCTAAATCTATTTTATTTTAGTATTTCTTTTTCCAGATTGTAATAAAAATAGGCTTGCAATGCATGTTATCAACCACTTAATAGAACACTGCTCTTGGATGAATGTGCACATTGTCCCACCACATGGAGTCATCTTCGAAATAAGGTGTGCTGATGGATACGGTGCACGGTGGACAGAGGATGGAAGTAAGGTGTGTGGAGACCACTAAATCTTGGTGATTCCCATCTTTTGCTACAGGCTCAAGCTTGGTGTGCTGTTTAGTTCTTATTTCGTCATATAACCTGCTGTTGAAGTATGACCAAATTGAAGCGTTAGACGTAGGGTTGGAATTTTCTTAGATGTATTTATAATATAATGGCGTGGCTTCAACATAGGGAGAAGTTTTGCGTTTTCTACTTTGACAGGGTGGCAACAAATAGGGCTTGCATATTTAAAAGAATTATTTAACCAACCTTTTCTTAATATATCCTTTCAGTTTATTGGGTTTCTGGAGCCCTACATGCAAGACGGCCACTCAAAGGGTTGGATGCACTAGTGCTGCTAGCCATATCTTAATAACTGCACCTTCGGAAGGGAATTCCTTTCCTTCTTACTTTGTGATGGGATTGTATTTCGCTACAGCCTCTGTTCCGAATGTCAACTGAAATGACATTTAGTGTCTATGCAGTTCATGATTGCATATGCTGTCATACCTTGTTCTAATCTGAAGCGTTTATTTGCCCATATTGTTTGGGCTGTATAAGGAAACTAATGTGCTTTGGGGAGATGCATATGTTTGTATATGTAATTATTTTCCCACTTTTATGCCACTTATCAGATGATCAGTCCCAATAGAAGTTATGCGAGAATAAAAAGAGCATTTTTTTTTTTGACTCATTCCGGTGAAATTGTAAATTTGTTTCAATCATGATGTACATTATACACTACAGTAGTCTCTTGTCCATAAAGCAATGCTGCTACTTATCAATGAATTGTGTTTGACAATCAATTTTGATATCTATACAACCGCAAACTGTCTGATGAATCTTAGCATTTGGTTTGGTGACAAAAAGGAATGATGACGAGGCATTGAACGACTTAAATGCGCAAAGGCTGGCGTAAAAGAGCAAGATAATAGTCATGTTTACATACTTGTTAGATATTTGTAGGGAAGATGGAGGCCAATGTGTAGAAAAACAAATTACATTATTATTGTTGTTGTTATTTTAATGTTATTACTTATTAGAATCGACCTACAATTTGTATATCATACGGCCGGATATTCCAGGATTACTTCGGAGATGTTTTATGGGCTTCTACTTTTTCGATCCGGTGAAGTGGGGATTATATTGTAATTTTCCTCATTTAATGTAATATATGAAATTTTGATCATGTCCTTTTTTCTTTACTGTCTCTTCGTAAATTTATGGCTTGATAAAATGGAGAAAACAAGAATCTTGTTCGAATCTTTCAAAATTTATTTGGTATGCGAGTGTATCAGTGTGCTGTCAATTATGATTTTGACTGTAGTTATTTCAGTTACGATTAAAATTATGACAAAAAAATATATGTAGTTACGATGAATTAGATATTTTAGCACCTTATAGGTGCAAAAGTTAATCCAAGTCCGTTTGGTATATATTAATAAAATGGAAAAGGAGTTTTAATTCCTTTATTTTTATGTTTAGTAGTCATTAATTTAATTGAAAATACATTTTTCATAAAAAAAATTTGATAGAATCTCATTCTATTAAAAAAGTGAAGAATCATTCTATTTCCTCAAAGTATATTAAACGTATCTAAGACTCTTAGGCAATGTTTGGTATGTATTAATTGAATAGGAAAGAAAGTCTCATTCCGTTGCTTTTATATTTGATATTCATTAATTTCTTATCAAAAAGATTTTATGCAAGCAAAATTTGAAGGAATGAAATTTCATCAGAATTGTGAAGAAATGAGATTCCATTGCTTTAGTTTCTTTTAAATTATATCAAACATGCCCTTAGGGTATGTTTGGTGTATTGTGAGATAATGGGATAAGATTACATCATTTTTTTTTTTATGAAATGAGATTCCATCAAAATTATTGTATGGAGATTCTCTTTCCACTCAGATTAATGAGTAATGACTACCAAACATAGAAATTAAGTGAATAAAAATCTCTTCCCATCCTATTACTGTATACCAATGGTAAACTTAGGATTTGTTTGGTGTATTGCGAGAGAATGAAATAAGATTACATCACTTTTTTTATGAAATGAGATTTCATCAAAATTATTATACGGGGATTCTATTTCCGGTCAAATTAATGAGTAATGATTACCAAACATTAAAAATAAGTGAATAAAAATCTCTTT
This sequence comes from Biancaea sappan, assembly GCA_037074585.1. Classification (NCBI taxonomy): domain Eukaryota; kingdom Viridiplantae; phylum Streptophyta; class Magnoliopsida; order Fabales; family Fabaceae; genus Biancaea; species Biancaea sappan. The sequence continues at coordinate 501,707 of CM073501.1, read as the reverse complement.
CCCATCCTATTACCGTATAACAAACGTAACCTTAAAATAGTGGCTCCGCTTCATCGAGTAAAAGAATTTTGTAGCTGATGGAAAAATTGACTTCTGACTTACATGACTTCGTTGACCGTAATAGAAAATGAACAAAAAGACTCTTCACGCCATCCTTGGACTTTGACCACAGAACGCTACTACCGTAATTTAGCGAATGTTTGGGTGCATTTCATAATCAGACGTTCTAGAAAGTGCTATTTGGTATCGTTCCATTTTCTTTTCCATACTTGAATACTCAAACGAACATTTTCTTTAGAGTAGCTTTTGTGGCCACTGTCTGCTCGTAGTACTACCTGAAGATCGAAGAAGGAAAGAAATGAGATGGCTACTCTTAAGCTTAAGCTCTTCCTTCTCCTTTTACTTGTAGCTTTCCACTCTTCTTGTCTCTTTCATTCTGCGTTCTCGGAGATTCTTTTTGAAGAGAGATTCGAAGGTGATCCTCCTATTACCCTTTTACTACTTTCTTACTGGCCCTTTAATTGACTAATATTAGATCCATAAACATATCCATTTTTGTATGCACTATTTTTTGCTATTCGAAGTACTCTTCTTTTGTTGGTACTTGGTCCTCCCATTGACTCCTGGAAATATTTGCGATAGCAAGTCTTGCTTGCTTTTACGTTGCTTTTTTGTGCAGCATCAATATATTTGTTTTACTGATTCGTATCATCTTAGGATCCTAAACCTGGAGTTTCAGTGCGTATGACATAAAAAGTCATAGCTTGAGGTTCTCCGACTACCTATTTCCTTGTTTTTGTTTTACTCATGCTTGTGTTTTCGCCTGTTATTTTTTTTTTCCTGTCCTCAGAATTTTCAGTCAACTTTTAATGTTCCTACTTTTTGTTTGAAACCAATATATCAATTCCTTACTTACTGGCTTCAATTTGTAGCAACTATCATTTATTAACGTTCTTTTCTCTACATTTATCCATGATATTTGCTTGCTTCAGTTGGTTTACTTGATACAACGAAGGTTGTTTTCTAACTAGCTATTTCACTCTTATCAAAAAGATGGATGGAAGAGCCGTTGGGTTTTATCAGACTGGAAAAGGAGTGAAGGAAAGGCAGGTACCTTTAAGCATACAGCAGGAAAGTGGTCTGGAGATCCTAATGACAAAGGTATCCTCTATAATCTATAATGTTTTTACTCAAATGCATAATGTTATCTAGATTAATGCAATGTAACACTGAATTTCTGTATTCGGGATATTTTAGTACAAGAAAAGAGAACTATAAAAAAAATTGATGCTTGCTAATATTCCACGGACTGGTAGTTATGGTAGATCTTATTCATCCTATAATGCTTGCAGGTATCCAGACATATAAAGATGCCAAGCATTTTGCAATTTCCGCAAAGGTACCAGAATTCAGCAATAAGAACAGAACCCTAGTGGTCCAGTATTCTATCAAATTTGAGCAGGACATTGAATGTGGTGGTGGTTACATCAAACTTCTATCTGGCTATGTCAATCAGAAGAAATTTGGTGGTGATACTCCTTATAGGTCTGCCAATTCTTATGACGTATATTTTCTTTGGTTCATGGCTTATAACTTGTAAATTCTGAAATTTGGTATATATTTTGTAATAAAATCCATTTTGAACAATGTGCATAGTTTAGCTCATTATTTGATCACTGTTGATGATCACGTTGATTGAACTTTATGATTAAATATCCTGTCTCTTTTGCACTTTCCTCTCAATTTTTTAAGGTGTGGCTCATAGTTCTACAGGCTTGAGTCATTTATAATTTTATATCGCTGGCGTAAATGGTAGTTATGGTAACCTGCAATTTTCTTTTCTCAATTCTTATAATAGTAATATCCACCAGTGCAGTTGTCAGTGCTCTAATTGCTTGTCAGGGTAATAATGATGTTAAACTTTAGTGTAGCTTATGCTGTACATGCACAAACAATGCAGATGCTATTCTCTGTATAACAGATCATGTCGTCATTAGGTACAAGACCTCCTAGATACCAGTATTCAGTTTTCTTATTATATTAGTAAACAAATCTCGCTCTGTACAAGTAATCAATAAGACAGATCCCACTTTGAGATGCAGTTGAGCAGGACTCGGGACAATTGATGTCAATTAAGGATCAATGTAGCAGTGAGTGCAAGGATTCATGTTGTTGTGACGTTTAATTATATATCTTCCTGATACCTTTATGCTTCATCCATTAGGCTGTAATATTACCACATTTTTAGGGTGCTTATTGTATGCACTTACAGTGGTCTTGACATTTCTGTGTGTGCTTACTGCACCCTACAAAGATGCCAGTGGTAGCATGTGTTCCTTCTAAAATGCCTAATTTGGTGAGAGATACATTTGAGAGTCTACCGTTAGTCATGAGAAACTGACAATATTAGATAGGATAAATCTTAGATGAAGGTGCTTTATGGGAAGATTGAACCACTGTAGTGTGAGCAGTCTTTTTTATTTAGGTTGTGCAAGACAAAGTGATAAATGAGATAATGTTGAACTAATGAGAAAGAGATATGTTAATTCATGACTGTAGAAGCGACTGTAATTAGCTGATTAATTTTATAGATTTTAAAAGGTATATACCAAACTTACCTGCTACTTTTATATATTCAATACTTCTTGTCCTTTCTATCACATTAAGTGAAGTGGAACCTCAAGGCATTTAATCTCTGAGCCAACCTGTGCTTAGCTGTCCTTGTTTCTAATAAGTTGATATTAACTGTATTGCTTAACATGTGCAAAGTCAGCTGATTGCCCTTGCTTTATGCAGTTTTATGTTTGGACCAGATATATGTGGTTCACAGACTAAGAAGCTCCATGTTATACTATCATACCAGGGGCAGAATTACCCCATTAAGAAGGATCTTCAGTGTGAAACAGACAAATTGACTCATTTCTATACATTTATTTTGAGGCCTGACGCCTCTTATAGTATCCTTGTCGATAATCGAGAAAGAGATTCTGGAAGCATGTACACAGATTGGGACATCCTTCCTCCACCAAAAATCAAGGAAGTAAATGCGAAAAAGGTACAACCTCTGGATGATTAATATGTTTTGACACAGCAGTTATGCAATGTGCTGTAATGTAATTTCTGACTGAATATCAGAAGTTGTACATTCAGAACAACTTTTAAAACATATAACTTTATTCTCAATGGAATTGTTCAGTTGATTGTAGGAGACAGCATCTTGCTTTATTATCTTTCAATCTTTTATTTATGTAAATCTATTTGATTTCTTTATTGCAGCCAGCTGATTGGGATGATAGAGAGTACATTGAAGACCCTAATCATGTCAAACCAGAGGTATTTTCAGGACCCATTCCTTTTTACCAAAAGTCTCACATGTTATCTTCAACTTGATTATCATATCACCATTGTTTAGTATGTGCATTTACAGGAAAAACTTTAGCCCCATACCTTATGTAGGAACTTCTATCATAATATGAATATTGCATTTCCCTTATTCAATTTTTCTTTTTGAAAAAGAAATTATTAGAGAGAAAAATGGATTACCCAAGAGTTAAAGACAAAATATCCTTCTCTAGAGAGGTTGAAAAGAAAACTAATAGAGAAAACTAATAGACACAAACAAGATGATCAATATTCAATCCAACAAGGCTCTTTGGTTCCTCTACATAATTGTAAGAGACTCCTTTAGAGGGACTGTGGGCATAGAATTTAAGGCCAAAAAGACAATCATATCTTACCAACAGGTCTAAGAATAGGGAAGGGCCCTTGAAATATTAGATTTCCTTTCAAGCTAAACACGCCAAAGAACAGCATAGGTAGCAGTAGCAAGAAGCTATAAAGCCTTTCTCTCTGCGCTTTTGCCAAATCCCCAAACACTTACAAGAAGCACCTGCTCCATGAAGAGGGTACACCCAAGATTCACCAGAAATACCATGTATCCAACTCATTCGTGCTGTCACCTTAGAATTCAGGGAACCATATAACCTACTTTAAATGAAGTGGCTGCTGGGCAATGCAAAAATAAATGGGCAGCTGTTTCCAAACTCAAACCACGCATAATAGACATTTCCCTTTTACTTTTGAACACATGGCAATAGAGAATATCAGATGAGACTAGCTGGTCTAGTAGTAAAACATTATATAGTAATTATTTTATTTTCATTTTTTTTGGGGGTATTTGAACTTTAACAAAGCTCAAAATAAACATGCACGAAAATATTTTTAAATAAGAATATTTCTTTTTAGTTTTGTCAAAGGTCTGAAAGAGTTTTGACATTTTGTTGGTCCTCCTTATCTTCTTTCAGTTTGTCTGGCAGTAGCCCCTATTTGATTAGAAGGTTGGTATTGAATTATTTTTTGTTCTAATCACTAGAGTAAGCCTTTTAGAAGAGTATAAATTAGGTGATGATAAGGGTAAGTGACTGTCTTTGAGTTGAAAGCTCCTTGAAGTTGTGGCTGTTGAAGTACATGCATTTTGAACATTTCTATATTCATTGTGATTCAACTATGAGATTGATGATGAATACCTTTAAGAAATGATCTTTGAAGTCTGCATTAATAAGAAGATGATTACTGTCTGTCATCAGGGCTGGAAATTCTGTGTTCTCTCATAAAACAGGAATTCAAGATGTGAGTAGGATAATTGAAATGTTTGAAATGAGCACTGCATTTGGGGGTTTTTTTTAAAAAAAAAAAATTTTTTTTTGGTGAGGAGATGGTATCATGAGAGTTGCATCCATGAAGAATGAGTGTTCGTTGATTTTATATGTTTAGATAATGAACTTTTTTCTGACTGACGTCACTTTTATATGAGAAATTATTTTATTTTCTTTAAAATTATGGTGGAAATTGGAAATTCAAACAGAGGGATAAACAGAAATTTGAATGTAATGATAGAACATCAATCCGAAGTTAGCTGCTTTTCTATTGTTATTTATCTTTTAAAGGATGTTCTCAATTAGAAGATTTTATGTGACATGTGTCACCATTACTTTATTTACTATGGTGGTTATATTTTCATGTGTGCGATTCTATTTGCCTTGATGTTGCAGGGATATGATTTGATTCCAGCTGAAATTCCTGATCCGAAAGCCAAGAAGGTTCAGTTACTAGTCATCTACTAAGAATTGAAATAAATATCAAATATAAAATGTATTTGGATAGTAGGGTCATCAGTGACAGAAATATTAAATTGGCATCGTCTTTCAAATTCTATTTTCCTCTTGTTTTCTTATTTTATTTTTTTGAGTAGCCTGCTGATTGGGATGAGGAAGACGATGGAATATGGAAGCCCCCTAAAATTCCTAATCCAGCATACAAAGGACCATGGAAACGCAAGGTTCTTCAAGCCCCAAACTAAAACTTTAGTACATATTCTTACAGCAAAATTTCTAATTTTTTTAAAAATTTATGTACACCACAGAAAATCAAGAACCCCAACTACAAGGGAAAGTGGAAGATTCCATTGATTGATAACCCAGGTAGACTTGTGTTAAAGTAATTTCATTTATTTGAAACTAGAGAAAAAAATGGATATCAGCTAGACTTGAGCTTCAAAGAATTAAGTGGGTGATGAAGAAAAGGGGCCCAAACATATTCAAAGGCATTTGAGGCGTTACAGTTATATAAACATACACAAAGCAGCCTATTTACGATATGTTGACTGTGCAATTTAAGTGACTGACATATATTTTTACTAGGTAAGATTTCAAGTTCTAGGGGATTAGCGCAGTTAGATTAGAAATAAAGGTATCTTAAAAGGTGCCTTAGTGTTTACTAGTTATTTGGAAGCTGAATAATTTAAATCATATGATCTTGCTAGCATATCGGATGTTTTTGGTGGCCATTCTCCTGCAGCTTCTTTTGCGTTCACTCGAGCATATGTAATCTTATTATTAAATTATATGCACAACTCTTAGAGAAGTCCAGATTAAATGTGTGAACTGTAATCAGTCTGTTTTTTAGGCATACCAAAACCTTATGGGCAGAGTTCAGTTTAACCAGCATCTCTGTCTTCTCAGTTCCTGAATCTTAATGAATCTCAGAACTTAGCTTTCTATTTCCTGTTTACCGCAGAATTTGAGGATGATCCTGATCTTTATGTTCTGAAACCAATAAAGTATGTGGGCATTGAAGTGTGGCAGGTTGGTGTTATGTCTTTCCTTTTCTGTGTTCCGAAGTCAAGAAAAATAGCTGAATATATGTCTTATTTTGCTTCTTGGTATGTAAAGCTGATAGTGTCAGCAGTCTGCAGCTAAGTTTTTATTTTTTATTTTTACCCCCAACGTGAAGTAAAATTCAATTAATTTAATCACAATTGAGGTTGTTAATCATTACTGAGAAGTTAGGTAGCTGGATGTCCCCAAAATAGATCAGATATTCAGTTTGCGTAGTAATGGTAAACTGATGTGTGACAAATGATTAGAACCTGATCTAAACCTTGAATATTTAGCTGTTGCAAAGATTTGAAGCTTGATGATATTTATAATTTGAGTTTTCAGGTGAAGGCCGGTTCTGTTTATGATAATATCTTAATTTGTGATGACCCTCAGTATGCAAAACAGGTTGTGGAAGAATTTATGGCTAATAATAGGGAGGTAAACATTTTCTTTCAGAATTTTTATTTGTTACTATTTTAGAGCAATCACGGTATTAATGGGCTTATTATGTTGTCAAAATTTAGGCTGAAAAAGAAGCCTTTGAAGAAGCAGAAAAAGAAAGAAATGCTCGGGAAGAAGAGGTGGTTGACCAAAGCCTATGCTTCAGCACTACTACATTGATCTGAACATTAGCTAAATTTGTTATGTTGCTTATGATTGTCACCATTTGGTCTTTAATGATTTTGTAGGAGGCTCAGAGAGATAGAGAGGAAGGTGACAAGAGGAGGGAGAGGGGTCGCCGCTATAGAAGGGTATATCTTCTCATGATTGTTCTTCACTATTTTGTCCTAGAGTGCACTTATGCATTTATTATGTCAACTTTGTAGTGCAATTTTAAATTGTTATTTCCATTTTGCATGGTAGGAGTTGCCATAGCAGAGGATAGGGGAAGACTGATGTGGTGGAATTCTTGCCATCCATCCTAATGTCTTTCCAGTCACGTTTGTGAGCAGAGAATCTATGATTAAATAGCAATCATTTCATCATTGTGCTTAATTACTTTCCTCCTTCAAAACAAGTAGTGAGCAGACAAAGCTAGGTCAGGAAAAGATGGACACGAGGATCCAACAGCAGTAGTTAAATTTTTGAGCAAATTAGAAAAATGTTTGTGGTTCACATGTCTCTCTAACAAAATTGTGTAAAGGTCATGTCGAGATTTGGGAGCTTTCTCATCTCTTCTTCCCTTAATTCCTGGCTGTCTGATTCATATAAGAGTTTCGTTAGTCATTATATTAAATAAGTTTATGACCACATACTATTGCCTTAGTTACGATATCTGATTTTAGAATCTTGTTTTGCAGCCGGACCCCCATGATGATATGGATTACCATGTAAGCTCTCTCTCTCTCTGATTATATAGATTGCTTTTCATAGTTTCCATATTGAAATATGAATCTGTAGTTGCTAAAAAAAGAGGTTGCCTGTTGATTTGAGATGGGCCTAGATTTTATTATTTGGCAATAATTAGTTGCAATTAAAAAAAAAACCGTTTTCTTATCAAACTGATATAAAACCAAGAAAAATGTTTGTACAGAGAAAGACATAAGATCAGCAAAATGTGTCTTACGTCAAGGGTTCAATCTAATTAGTGAGCCATGTATTTGTGCACGAAAAAGTATGCATGTGGTGCACCAAAAACAGATGTTTGATTAAAGTATACCTTTTACAGAGTGAGCTATGATGGCTATATAACAATGGAAGTTATAGTGACAATATAGCTCCATGTTAAGAAAATTGTGGTCACAACGATATCTGAATTTAGACCAAGTTCGTGTTTTTTTCTGAAATGAGCACAAACACAAAATCCTGCATGTTACTTACATTATTTCACTTGCTTGCATAACTTGGGACTATTGCATGTAACTCATGAATATGCATCTCCTTGGTCTTGCAGGATGAACTTTAGACATGCACCCTAATTGGCCGTTGTATTTTATGGATTGCAAATGGAAGAGCTAGAAACCTCGTTTTCGGGAAACTAGTTCTCCAAATATGGTTTTGTTGTCTGCTGCATAACTGCCGTAATTCTCAATAGCTTCTTTTCTGTTTCGCGAGTGCTGTTTTGTATAATGTTGGACCAAAGCTGCAATTGCACTAATCACATCAAGTTTGCACTGAAATGTACGGTCTGAGTATGGACCTTACTGAAAATTGGACTAAAACTTATCTTTCTCTTTATCAAATAAGCTTCCATAAATTACCTATAATTTTTTTTTTCATTTTTTATTTAGATGTTAATATTTTATGCTTTTAGATTTAAGGTCTGTAAGTGAAATGTATCTCTATACCAAATAATTCCTAGTCTCATGTCACGGAAAAAAGAAAGAAAGAAAGAAGTGATTTCTGCAAATTGGTTGTAGTTCAGCTGTCAAGTAGTTTCTTGTGTTTGTTGTTTTCGTGATCATGATGGGAGAAAAAAAGAAAGGAAATAGCGATATCAGCAAATCAACAGGGATTCGGCGTCACGATCTTCTTCATCTGCTTGGCCATCCTTTTACGAAAATAAAGCGGGCGGTTACATCCCAACTTCTCAACATACCCAGCCACACAACCACTAAGTAAATTTTTGACAAAAGTTTTTATTTTATCCTTAATATTTATTTTGAGTTTTAATTTCATCACTAATTTTTTTTAATTTGTCTCATTTTTTTTTTGGGTTTCAGTTTTGTCTTTAGGGCTATTGTCATATTAAATTTTTTACAAAAGTATTTTTTTTAGTCTTTGATATTAATTTTGAATTTCAATTTTATCTCATACTTTTTTTAGAGATTTTGTCTCACATTTTTTTTTCATTTCAATTTTGTTCATAGAGCTAGTATTGTATTAAATTTTCTAGAAATTTTTTTTGTCCTTATTTTTTTTGAAGTTTCAAATTTATCTATAACATTATTTTTGCTTTGATTTTGCTTCATGTTTCTTTTTTGTTTGAATTTTGTTCATGGGGCTAATGGTGTTAACATAGTTGATGAAAAATGTTAACGTGAATTCTTTCATATGATATGTTATTATCAATGTATTATACTAATTTAGTTTTAATTTTGTTTTAAATATTTGGTAAATTTTAATTTCATTTTAAATGATACTTTTCCATTTCTATCTCTCTATCTATGCAAAAGAAGAAGAGGAGAAAAAACCAAAATAAAGAGAAAAAGAAGAAGAGGAGAGAGAAACCAAAATAAGAAGAAGAAAAGGAAGAGGAGAAAGGTGAGAGAAATTGAAATAAGAAAAAGAAGAGGAATAGGAAAAAGAGGAAGAGGGAGGAGAGAGAAACGAAAGAAGAAGAATAAGAGAGTTCTTCTTCCTCCCATCTTTCTTTTGTAGAAAGTGAGAGAGGAGAGAGAAACGAAAATTAAAGGAGAGAAAAAAAAATTATTTAGGACAAAATTAAAACTTACTTAATATTTGAAATAAAATTAAAATTAAAATTAATTAGTATAATATGTTACGGTAATTTATTGTATAGAGAAATACACGTGTTACTTTGAGTATTATTTTATTTTGATTACATATTAGAAATTAGCTTTATTTGGTAGTTGAATCCTTGGATTTTTGGTTTAATGATATTAATAATGTTTCTCAGATCCCAACTACATTGAGGATTGAAAAGGCTTGCATGCAATCCATAATTCTTTAACACATCAAGTGCACAAATCCGGCGGTCATTAAATATAGCAGTCATGGCAAATGATGCACAAGACTGGTATCATCCACCAAACAAGGGATAATTTATAAGTATTTTTTCATTTGATAAAAGTTTTAAAGATAGTAATTCTGAGTAGATTAGTGGGAAAAATAACTCCTTGATGTTTTATCTTCTCAACATAATATGCAAGGAATAATGTTATCACTTTTCTCCTTTTTAGAGCTTGGTGCCTGAGAAAATTGTAAGTTCGAACCATTGCTGATTTGTGAAACAAGGACATTTGAGATAGACTAGTTTTTACGAAAGACCATTGACTGTGACTATCAGAAATTTGAGCTTTTGTTATTGGTTGGTTTACCCAATCTATGTCCAAGACCCATATGGTATATGATTAGAATTATTTATGAACAAAGAAATAAATGAGAGTCGTGTACTGTTGTTTACTTGACACTCAGCTTACCGTATGATGTCAATCTTGTACACACTTCGTAAGCAATACTCTTATGAGTTATCGAAGTAACTGTAGAAATTCTCACTGAAACATACACGTATCAAGTGCGTGAAGAGTCACTGAAGATAAACTTAATTCAACTTTCGAGGACAACTAAAGTAGACACTTTGTAACATATAATACTATGGACCAATTTCTAACCTTTTTTCTAGAAGAAAAAAAAATTAGCCTTGAAGATTTAGCATGTTGGGGATTAAAATTTAAAATGATTTTGTGTATTAATTATAGTGATCTGCTCACAGTGCGATTAATGATTAACTTCTGGTAAAGATAGTCTAATATGTTTGGTTGCAAGTGGAGTTAAGCTTTTCAGAAGTGTGTTTGTTGAATTGATGGATGAGTTCACCAAACATTTCATTGTAGCCTTTTGTTATTGTCACCACTTTCATCTCTTCGAGAAACTGATAATGTCATGAGAATTACTTTATACATCAATCTTGATTACAGATCATGATTAAGCTTCTTTAGGCCAAAGCCTAGAGTTATGCCTTTTTGTTTGTATCTTGCTCCGTAGAATCATTTGGTTAACCACTTCCTATTTTATTTTATGAGTGAAAAGGTAAATAACAGATGCATCGATTTTATTTTATTTAGATTATTAAATTTTACATCAAGTTTATGACTGTCAGTAATATAGATTATTAATTTTACATCAACTTTACGTTATATATAAACGGGGAAGACGGCCTTGTGTGTTATGTAAATTATACAAATTTTTACATTCAGATTTGATGGAATTATAAAAACGATTCCTTGAAAGAGAAAAGAGGGCAGTGCAATTGATCAGTCCCACTCGTCAAAAAAGCTTGGGAGAGGGGTCCCACCGACCTGCACTTGAAGCCGAAACATTAACGGCAAAAGGATACCGATACGGTATTACAGATACAGTTTCCGCGCCAAGGGCTTTTTTATTTCTTTCGTCCCTTCCCTGCTTTTCCTTCTTTCGCATTCTAAATTTCTCCGTCGCAGCAGAAATGATGGTCGACAATCGCTTTACGGAGTTGAACCACAAGACCTGCGTTGTTCTAGGCGGCTCAGGATTCGTCGGAAGATCGCTTGTCTTAAGGCTGTTGGAGCTTGGCAATTGGATCGTCCGTATTGCCGATTCCCCTCAATCCATCCAACTCGATCATTCCCATCGTGATTCGCTTCTCGCCCAGGCTCGCTCTTCTGGTCGTGCTTCTTACTTTCCTGTCTCCCTTCGCGATAAACGTCAGATTGTCCAAGGTGAAAAATCAAAATCTATTATGTCTATTCTCGTCTCGGTTTCGGTACTCAGAAAATGTGGTAAAGCTACAGCTAGTTTACTGCTGGGGTTAGAAGGACACTCTACTTGCTATCCCTGGTATCAGTAATCTAACTGCTGTTTAAAGTTTATAGACATCCATTCCTGTTCGAGAATGTAGTATGGAATACACTGACTCCATCGCTTTCTTTTCCTCAACTCCAAAACAAGAGTTTGGAATTTTTGTTTTCTAATTGCTTGCTTTCCTAATCAAATTCATCTAACACGAATATTACTTGCTTTGAACTTGAGGCGTGACGCATTTTCTTACAATTTATTGTGTGAAGAGTTGGTGAAAATGAATTACAAAGAAGATTAAGATTTTAATATGTGGTGTTTTATATGATTTATTGTATTAATCTTCAGACTTTTGGAAACGTTGGAGAAATAACTGAAAGGAAAAAATATGAATGATATGTTATTATATGTGAATATTTTATTAAACTCTCTTCCGATGTCTTGTCAACCAGAGAGATTTAGGTTGGAGATCTTTTGCCCTTGACATGCTGCTCGCTGCTGCAGATTATTGTCAACTAGCAAGAGAGATTCTTAACTACACTTCTTGCATCCGAGATGAATGCAACCGTGCCAGGAGGTAGTGGATGGGTGCAAGGAGTACACCTAAGAATTTCTCCAACTTAACATTATTAGATATCACCCTTTACCATTACATATCTACGAGGTCAATAAATTTCAGGGCAGTGAGAAGTAGCTCTCTGTTCCCCCCCCCCCCCCCTCCTCTTCAAATTTTCATACGAAGTCCTATCTTTCCTATTAGGTCGTGGTGTATTATTTCTATGTATGGGATCTCTTCTTTTGCTGTATTCTGCCACTTTCTTTCTTTTTTCTTTTTAAATATACTGTTCTATTTAAGTTTTGCTCATTAAGCTGAGATATTAACAGCAGCAAAGAAATAAATCTTCTGCAGTTATTGAAGGTTCTTCAGTGGTTTTTTATATGGATCATGCGGTTGACATGAATGCAGATGACTTTTATGGTTGCTATATGCTTGTAGTTCAAGGTACTTTTCCATTATATCACCATAAAGTCTTGTCATGCAATATTTTCTTTACCCTAGTAACTGTAATATGGTTCATGTTTACCCACATATCTTGATGTTGCTTCAGGTACAAAAAATGTCATCAATGCTTGCCGAGAATGTAGAGTCAAACGGTTAATATACAACAGTTCTGCAGATGTAGTTTTTGATGGGTTGCATGATGTACATGATGGAGATGAGTCCTTGTCGTGTCCTTGGAAAGTATGCTGTGTTGTGAGAGCTTCTTTGTTATTTTAAACTGTATGTTTTCTGTTTACAAGCAGTAAGCATTTTTAATAGGGCGGTGGTGTTTATTGCAGATGGAGAACATGTTAAATGACCTTAAGGCTCAAGCAGAGGCAATGATCCTGGGGGCCAATGACATTGATGGTTTATCAACATGTGCACTTCGTCCTAGTAACGTTTTTGGGCCTGGCGACTCAGAGCTTGTTCCCTTCATTTTAAAGTTAGCAAAATCTGGTTGGGCAAAGGTGAGTTTCCTTTTTCACAAATTGTTTTATTGTTATTTGTACATTCAAAGATCTTTTTTTTCCCATATATAGGGGAAAAAGTAGGTTCTATGAAGAAATGCCAAATTCTACCTTTATACACATCACTTTTCCATTCTTATAACTAGGTTGAAATTGCTAAACACTTAGAAAGTGGTTACTGATAAGCGGTTTGAGAAATCTTCATTTTTTCTTGATCCCCCTTCCCCCAACAAGGATGTGATTAATGGACATGATTTAAGTTTTCTCACTCAATGGCTTGGCTACTCGTGGTTTTCTTTGTTATGCCTACTGACCTAGATGCTTTTTTGAGTTTTAAAACCTACAAGTAGTGAATGCAATTGGAATTGCTCTGTACAGAACTTTACATTTAGATCTAATCTGAAGCCTATTTCAATTTTATATCTTGATGAACATAATTGTGTACTGACTGTCATAGTTGGGGCAGTTTCTAAAATAATTAAGGGTCCTCCATAATTTTTGTGATTATTGGGTATACAATACTAATTCTGTTCTGCTCTGTCACAAGGCTGCATTCTCTTTCCTATCAGTTCAGATATCACATATCATGTGGGATGCTATTGTTAACTTCAAGTATACCTTTTACAGTAACAATTTCTCATTTCAGTTTATTATAGGGACTGGGGATAATTTTTCAGACTTCACCTACTATGAGAATGTTGCTCATGCCCATATCTGTGCAGAACAAGCCCTAGATTTTCAAACAGTTTCTGTGGCTGGAAAGGTACATAGATATATATATATATATATATATAGAGAATATCCATGGGGTATGTTGCCAGCTCTGATTTAATATATATATATATATATATACACACACACATACACATAAGCAAGTATTTTCTTGTCAATGTGCAGGCTTTTTTCATTACAAACTTTGAGCCTATGAAGTTCTGGGAATTTATTTCTCTTATAGTAGAAGGTCTGGGATATCAAAGGTAAATTTAATATATGAGTGACCTAATATTGTTGCCAATGCTGCTGATGTGTAGTTGTGTGTATTTGAACAATTGTGTAACATAGCACAGGGTGAAGAACTATAATTTCTATGTTCCTTCCTTAAAGACACAGCATGGTTACCTCATGATGTTTCATTTTGTTCTCTTTTTCTATTTTATGTGATTTTCTTTACCAATATATTTGTGCCTTTGGCTTGGTACTTAATTCACAACTGGAAGCAATGGCAACTTAGCAATGGCAAGTTGTTTTTAGTTATTTACTAATGCTCGTTTACTACCAATTATGGTGTTAAATAAGACTAAGAAATCTTTGCCTTGATTGCAGGCCTTTCATAAAACTTCCTGTCAGGATGGCTCAGTGTATTCTTTTGCTTGTAAAGCAGGCACATAAAAATTTGGGGCCCAGAGACTTCAGCTATCCTTTATTAGTTCACTTTTTTCATTTAGCTTCACACACTAGAACGTTCAACTGCACAGCTGCTAAGAAAGATATTGGATATTCGCCAGTAGTCTCACTTGAGGTTAAAATCTTTTTCTCTTTTCTTTCATTTTTAGGAGTCATTTCTGTAATCTCATCATTTCTTGCTTTTATCCATATGAACAGTAAGTTTACCAATGAAAATTCAGATTTATGGGGATATAATATGAAGAAACCTCCAAAGGGGAAAAGGTCTATAATGAATGAATTCTATCAAAAGTAAAACAATAATAATGAACAAAGAATCTGAAGTTCAAAGAAGAGATGCTGCTTCCCTTGTTTCATGCTACCCAAAAACAAAAAAAACAAAAAGAAGGTTAAAGGGTCTTTTTACATTGTTTTTCTGTAGGTCTAGGAATTTAAGGCATAAAATGGAATGGAACTTAGTCTAAGAACGCAAAACACTGGGAACTATAACAATGTTTACCAGTTGCTGTTTGTTTATTAAATTTTGCAGTATTCAGGATGAAAGGGCTCTGGGATACTTTTTTCCACCACCCACTTGTTGGATGATTACACTATCTGAATTTGTGGGGATGATGAATTTTTTAGGGCTTTAGATGATTATTAATACTTCCTGATATTTTTAAAGCAATGCTAGGTTCTTAGGCATCTAGCAATGAGAGATGGAAAGCGAAGGCTTTATATATTTTATAATTTGTTTTTTCCCACCTTTACCTATGTTTTTTTAAAAAGAAAAAAGAAAAAAAAAAGTGTTCTTAACAGAAATTGTGGAATTTTCTGCATGCAATGTTCATATATGTCATGGAAATTCTTAATTGTAAGATTTGCTTTGTATTTGCTGATCTTTACTGTACAGGAAGGTATCACATCAACCCTAGAAGCATTCTCCCATTTAGCCAGAGACTCATCTCTTTCAAGATACTATGGTTCTTCTGAACAATCAAAGGCAGAAAAGCTGCTAGGTGGTGGAAAAGGTTGGAACCTTATCCTATTACATGATACTTTTTCTTGTGTTACAGTGTTTTATATGTGCCGTGAGGGTTTTATTCTCCCAAGTTAATCAATGCAAAAGTAATTTTAGATCTAACTTTTTGGAGCAAGTTGATTAGTTTTGGTGTCTTAATGTGATGGTTCTGTACTGTTAGACCCCTCCTTAGCAGATCACCACAACACACAGTAATAGAAAAGGAAAGAACAGAAAAGAAAACTATTCCCCAGATTTTATTAATGGAAAACACCAAGATACAAGTCAATTACACTTGTGCCGAGTCAAACGCCCTCCATGGTAAGCCCCCAATCCTTACCAAAGCCAACCTTACAAAATAACTATTCCATCTCCTGTCTTCTCACATTCTCACTTTCCTATTTATAAGAAACTCACCCACTAATAATATCCTAATTACCCCTTAACTATTTAACTATATAACTAATTATAACAACTATAACAACCATCCTGGTATCCTAACATGTACATTGTCATGTTAACAGCTAAACCTGAGCTTGTTAATAATGTGGACCATGATGTTAGTGGGCGCAACCAACAGTATTTAAGACCCCGCTTGTTCACTTGGCTAGATATCTCAATTTGGCTTACTTTAAGATTACATCCCAGTGTTTTTGTCTGTACTTGTTGTATCATAACAGATTACTTGGGATATAGTTACTTTGGTGGGTTATACTTTAGGGAACGCCAACGATCATCAACCTTAATGTTGATGATGCTCTGAATCATAGAGCTATGATAAGATGTTTGTCAACCAAAATAATGTTGAGCTTGATTGGTGCAGTTGCTGATATTTTGTTATGGAGAGATGAGACGACATCGTTTACGTACTTCCTTGCACTGGTTATGTTGTTTTACTGGTTTTTCCTTTCTGGAAGGACTTTTACATCGTCTGCAGCCAGACTTTTGCTGCTGTCAACTGTCATTCTCTACGGATATGGTATTCTACCGTCAAAATTGTAAGTATATGCTTATGAAGACTGAGATTTTAAATGTCTATCAATTTTGGAAATTTTATATTTGTAAACCGCTGAAAATTCTATTGCACATTATTGTCAATGAAAGCCTGTTTCTCTATTGCAATAAGCAATTAGTACTCCCTCCTGGATTGCTGGTTTTGGTCTTTTTTTTAGAAGGATGATATTGTCTATATCTCTGTCATCCATTGTAAATCAGTACTACTACTAAGTAAATGGATTCCTTCATGTTTGAACCTAAACTGAAATTTTAAAAATTGTGCTGTGAATTTTGTCTCTTAGTAACTTCACCCTCGTGACATTAAGAAAGGAAATTGTTGTCTAAGTACTAACTAAAAGATGCTTTATGACAGATTTGGTTTCTCTATTCCAAGGATGTCTCTCTCTAGTTTTGAGATCTCAGAGAAAGTAGTGAAAGATTTGGTTGCCACTACAGTGAATCTGTGGAACAAGGGTTTTCGGAATATAAAAATATTGGCCCAAGGGAATGATTGGTTCATGTTCTTTAAGGTACAGACTGTGATCTCTTGGTTTATAAAGATTATAAATTGCCTCCTTCCTCTAACTGAACTCAGATTTTTTTTTTTTTGAATGCATGGTGTAAGCTATATGAGCTTCTATTGTTATTGAGGATGCTTGTACTTCATGATGTCTTAGATATATTCTTTGGTTATTAATTGGTTGTCTATTTTTTTTCTAAATAATAATAATAATAACAATAAAACCAAGCGCCTATCTTTGAATGGGCCTGCAGGACACCACTTTCATATATTTCATAAAGAGGTGGAACAGAAAAAGTGATTTATACTCGAATGAAGTTTTACTATGATGTAGGTTGCTCTTCTTTGGAGGCATTGCCTTTATGTGGCATTTCTTAAGTGATGCAGGTTACAATTTTCCTTTACTTTCTGAAGTTGATCCTGTCAGAGTTTTTGACAACATCCATAGGAATAGGTAAGGAATCGTAGCTATTCTACTGCAGAACTTTCTGATGAGATTGTCGGCTTTTGTCTTTACTCAGTTTTCAATTGTTTTGCAGCCCTGGTCTTTGCATTTACAGCATTTTTTGTTCATGAGCAATATGAATCAGAAATCGATGGACTAGTGGGGGTTCTGTTCGACAGTTTAAAGGAGTCGATGACATTTTTGACAAGAAATTTACCTGATTCCATATTACCACTTCAGCATAACAGAAGATCGGGAAGGGTAAAGAAGCTGAGATAGCCGAGATGAGTTTCAGTCTAGTACTTTGAGATCTATCATGCTTTTCCATCACTTACTAATATTCAGGCGGAAGATATCGTTGTTTGACATTATTGTCATATCCAGTTTAACGAGTAAAATATGAAGGAATAGCTCGATAGTTCATTGACATCAGCATTTTGTGCCGTTAGGGGGCCAATAGCAACTAAGTGTGTATTTGGCTTAACGTTGAAGTGGGAGGACACAAGCGAGGCCGAGTCGAGCTTTAATTTAAACAGCCTAGTCCTACTTGCCCTATTGTAGGCCTAAAATCTGTATAACTAGGCTAGTTTAGGATTCCAACAAACAGAAGCAGCCAGCATTTTTTTAATCTAACTAAACAGCTCTAACATAGGCTTCGTATCCAAAATCATGTCCAATAAAAAATTTGTGATGGAGATCAATTGCAACGAAACATCGTCTCAATATCACAAATTACAATTGTTTTACGGTAATTATAATGAGCAATATCAAGTAACTTAATTTTCTTAATTCCAAACAAATCAATCCACGTGAAATTAGATGAGAGTGAGAAAACAAATAACCTAGAACATTATATATGTAGGTGTAAATTAGACTTAGTTTATTAATATTATAATAATAAATTTAATTCCTTGTTCAGATTCATCTTAGTTGCAAGGCATTTATACGTTTGCCTATATCCAGCTAGGAGAGTGGTTTATGTGCCAAAATCAAATGTATAGGAAGTTCTTTCTTTGGTACTCGAATTCTTAATCAATTTAGAATCAAGATTAAAATGATGTATTGTCTTATAATATTAAAATTATATTAATGACAATAAATTTTTTAATTTTTAATTATTATACTAAAGATAAAAATTATAAATGCCAATTCTGATAGAATTTCATGTGTTGATATCTTACATTATAACATGTAAGATTGAAAAAATATTAATAATACCTAAAATAATTCATAAATTCGTTATACTTATTTGGTCATGTATACTTGTCAGATTTTAATAGACTTTGTAGTATATACTTATTAATAAACACACAATGTTCGTCGTTAAAATCAAGGGACACCTTAAAAAATATAATATTTTTACTAATTAATATATTGATTATAATAATTAATATCTATTTAACAAATCACGTTCAATTTTAAAATTTAACAATGTCATCTAGTTAAGTGGTCCTATTAAACTAAGATAAGATCCTGAGTAATTTGTAATAAATAAATAAGATTCCATAGATATCAATGTTAAAAAAATTAAACTAAATCGACTAGTCAAACTAATAAACCAAACCATGAAATAGTTCGAATTATACCAAAAATCACTGACCATTGACCGGCGGATTAATGCTCAAAACTGGTTAATAATAAACCAGTTTCATAGGAGCATTCACTCTTTCCCAACTTAGTAACGATTGAATCCAACCTATGCCTTTTATAGACTTGACAATGAGCCATTTTTATTGTTTACTCAACCTGAAACTTCTCATTTCCCACATCTTTTTTTTTTTTTGGCTTTTTTTTCTCTTCTCACATCCTTCTTTCATTCCTTCATTTAGAGATGGGCAGTAGTTTGGGTTGACCCGCTGAACTCGTCATACTCATTCATTTGGATTAGTTTGAGTTAAATTGATAAGTTGGATTGGGTTAAGAAATTTCCAACCATCATTTATGTGTCGAGTGGCGGGTTAGAAATTTCTTAACCCAACTCAACTCGCTAATCCAAACCCCTATTATTATTATTATTATTTAAATTTAACCTATTCTATCTTCATTCTTCATCCATGAATTCATCATTTGCCTCTCCTTCAATTAATCTCCTTCATATGAACCATTACTAGCAGCTAAACAGATGCAATAAGTGGCAACGAGAAAGAGACTAATCTACTAGATTTGCAATATTAGATTGAATACCAGATTTTTAATCTCACACCAGTCACCATCTCACCTGATTCGCAATCTCACCATTTCCTGTAGGTCGTGGTTGTTAGTTCTTCGTAATTCGTTGTGCCAAATACTAGATTTGCAATCTCACCAATCATCATCTTCGCTGCCAAAATTGTCATCTTCAAGAATCTACACTATCGCAACCGCCAAAACCCTCCTCACACTGTCTCACGTATTCGAACGAACCAATAGGACGAGCAAGAGTTGGGGGAGAGTGATAATCAGATCTAAATTTTACTCGTAATATTGCACAAGATCTAGATTTTGATAACAAAAACGAGCGAGATCTTATGTAGGATCTTTTTCTATCAAGATTTATTGGAATCTAGATCCTGTATCTTAAGATCTTACAAAATCATATAAGATCTTAAAATCAATATCTTAAAATCCTAACACGTGTTTTTTTTTTCTAATATTTGATATTCAAATTTTTTTTATAAAAATAATTGATAAATTAATGGAATATGAGATGTTTTATGGATATATTTTGATATTTTGCTAAATTATATTTATTTTTAAATATTTTTTTATATTTAGAAAATTATATAAATATTTTTTATATTTATATTTTAAAATTATATAGAAACTTAAACCCCTGCGGTTCGATCTTGCGACTTGATCTCACATGCCTTTTTGATATTGTACAAGATCTTGATCTTGATTACCTTAGGGGAGACGGAACCTTATCAAGATTTGGAGCAAGAGTTGCGGGGAGGCGGACTAAGATGGATGATCAAATGAGAGACAGAGAAAGCCAGAGAGAGATCGCGATGGAGAAGTAAGAGAGAGAGAAGATGTAATATCCCAAGAATTTATATGAATATTTAAAATATATTTGAAGGTTATTGAAAAATTTAATTACATGAAAAATGTTCTTTTGACTTAGTGAAGGAAATTTGGAAATAGAAATTTCAAAATTTTAATTTGGGAAATTTTTACAAATTCTCAAGGGCTAAAGTGAAAAGAAGAGAAAGTATGAAGTACTTTTGAGAAATGACCAAGTAGGAACCCGAGAAGAAGAATAGAGCTTATGGGAATGAATTATGAGTCCAGTACCAAAAGGATGATGGATTCGAGGTTAAAGTGGAGTTTGAGACTTTGAGAGGGACTAAAGTGAAATAAGAAAATTGTGGGGCACTTAGGATTTAGAATCACCCGAGGTGAGATTTTATGAATTTGTTTTTACTAGTCTTGACTGATGGTCAACTGAAGAGCAAGTGATAATTTCACTCCGGGCGAGTATATAGGTGGCCTCACCTATTTTTTCTTCATTTTCTCCTTTCCTCTCTCTCTTCACCTTCTCTCCTCTCTTTCTCTCTTCTCTCTACCTTCTCTCTTTACACTTCAACTCCATAACCGGACTTTGGAGGGTGGATCTCGGGCTACAGGGTGAGCCTCTAGGAGCCAAGCAACGTAGGGAAAGCAAGGAATCGAGGTAGAAATTTATATTTCTTAAGCTTTTTCCTATTTTCTAGTTTTAAGAGTGTTTGAGGTAAAATCGAGATTCCGACTTCGTTTCTCGATTAAAATTGGTGCTTTTGGTGTCTAAATGCTCCTTAGACATTAAGGGTGAGATCCCATGGAAGAAATCATGAAAACAGTGGAGATTTGGCCAGATTTGGGCCAAATCCGAGAGAAATCGCGAAAGATCGCGATCGTGGCGCACAGGCGCTAAGGTTATGTGGGAAAGAAGAAAGGATTGACGCCTAAGCGCTAGGTGTGCCGGGAAACCTTAACTTATTTTCAATCGGTCATAACTTCTTCATCCGGACTCCGTTTTGGGCAAACTTTATATCGTTGGAAAGATCTTTGAGTCTAGTTTCCAATGGTATAAGTTTCATTTAGATATTAATTACCAGTTATAAGTTATAACTTGAGATGTGAGTAAAGGTCGAGAGTAGTGATAGGAAATTTCTCTATTTTGTAACCCTAATGGTTTTTACCTGGTTACAATAGGGATGGTTGAGGCGCAAGGTGGAAGCTCCGAGAGCGTGGAATCCAGGTGAGTAGGCAACCTTGCAAAATTAATTTACTAAACTAGTCAAAACACAATATAAATCCCATTTGTGTTATTTGTGAAATTGAGAAAATTATCAGTGTGTGTTCAGGTTGAGAAAAATTACAATATCATTGGAAATTATTTTATTACCTTTGTGAATTGATTTCTCTAGTTGACTCAATTGATAATATATGATGATTGCTATGATTGATGATAGACGTTCAAGGGAATAGAAGTATGTGTAAATTAATTTATTTCATAGTAATTATACTGTGATAAATTCTCACTATTCTATTGATGAGCAAAATATCTATGGGATCTATTCTATTGATGAGCAAAAGATCTACGAGATCTAATACACGAGTTTGAAAGGGTTAAAGTCCCATACTACTCGGTGTATAATTGTGAAAATCTAAGCACGAGTTTGAAAGGGTTAGAGTCTCATACTACTGTAATATCCCAAGAATTTATATGAGTATTTAAAGTATAATTTGAAGTTTAGTGAAAAATTTAATTACGTGAAAAATTTGCTTTTTGAATTAGTGAAGAAAATGTGAGAATAGAAATTTTAATTTTTAATTTAGGAAATTTTTACAAATTCTCAAGGACTAAAGTGAAAAGAAAAGAAAATATGGATTACTTTTGAGAAATGACCAAATAGGAACCTGAGAGGAAGAATAAAGCTTATGACAATGAATTATGAGTCTGGTACCGAAAAGATGATGGATTCGAGATTAAAGTGGTATTTGAGACATCGAGAGGGATTAAAGTGAACAAATCTTATAAGCTAGGGTGGCTATGAGCGATTTTATCGAAAAAGAAATTGGTGCGGCCCACGCGTATACATTTCTGTCTATTTCTTTTCTTTCTCTCATTTCTCCCGTATATTTCCTCACTTTCTCTCTCTCTCGATTATGCTTGTAAAGGAATTTCTTCATCAATCATTCATGCAATTTTTGCTTAAGGAAGGAAGCCATGAAAGTTAGGAGGATTGGTAAGTTGATGTTCTTCTTCTTCCTCCTCTTATTACAAGATCAAATCCTTGGTTATCATTTTGCAAAATTTTTGTAAAATATTTTAATGGATAAATTTAAGTGTGGATGTTAATCTAAAACATTCCTAGGTAGTTTATGATGTTATTAGAACAAGAAATTTGGAGAAAACTAGGAGAAATTCGTAGAATTTGGATATTTGAAAAAAGTTAGTGTTATTGATGAAAATTTGAAATTTGAGCTTGGATTGTTGGTAGAAATTGGGGGTTTTGGTGTTAAAACACTCCTTAGACATTAAGGATGAAAACCCATGGAAGAAATCAAAAGAAATGTTGTTTTAGATATGATTTTTGGATTTTTGGATGAAGAACACGAAGAACATCGAAAATTTTCCTCAGAAATTACTGTTCACAGAGAAAATTTTTCCAGATTTTCTCGTTACTGTAGCGTTGACTCGGTCAACGTACTGTAGCATTGACTCGGTCAACATTACTGTAGCTACGTTGACCGTTACTGTAGCATCAGTTTTTTTTTTAAATATCGTTGAAAAACTCTTCGAGTCTAGTTTCCAATGGTATAAGTTTCATCTGGATATTCATTACCAGTTAGGGGCTATGATTTGAGAAGTAAATGAAGGTCGAGAGTGGTGGTAGGAAATTTCTCTATTTCGTAACCCTGATGGTTTTTATCTGGTTACAATAGGAATGGTCAAAGTGCAAAGTGGAAGTGCCGAGAGCGTGAAATCCAGGTGAGTGGGTTAATACTTGCTATGATTAAATATCTGTTATTGACTTTTTGCATCATAGTGGAAATATGTTGTATATCCAAGGTTGAAGAGGATGATGTGGAACGATGAGGCATAAACAATTGTGGAACGTGTCTGGTAATGTATATAATTATATTTTCTTATTTTCTCATGAATGGAGGTTATATGATGGTTTGTCAATGGCATGTGAACTGAGTTGAAATATATCATAATTTGATTGTTGAGTTCGTTCATATGAGGATAGTTGAAGTATGATATTGTTGAATAATTGTTCTATATTATGGATTATGTTGTATACATGCTATGTTGCTGGAACCATATTGATTATGTTGTGACTTGAATTGTAAATGACTGAGTTGTGTGTGTGGCTCAATATTATGATTGAGCATGTTCTTGGATGTGATTGTGATTGTGTTTGACTAGAAAGGAAAGGCATGGTGGTGCACCCCATGGAGAAATTTATATGAAGTTATAAGGGTGGAGATTATAAATGGAGCGATAAGGGTGGATGCGGCGGGGGCCGTGGACAACGATCCAAAGGTATTATGGACGACCCGGTTGGTACGGAAAATGTGTGTGAAATTGATTTCACCGATTGCTGTTGTGAATTTTGAATTATGTTGAAATGTATTTGATTTACTTGGATATTGTTGTGAATTATTATGAATAATATTATATCATATGATGATCGATTTACGTATGATTGCTGCATGTTATCATTATGATGCATGATATTTTTTTGTCATAGTGTTGTGTTATCTACTCACTGGGCACGTGGTTTGCTCATACTCCTCTTATTGATATTTTTTTTCAGAGTTGACAGCTGAAGGTAAATATCGGAACAAGGAATTATGGATTCTTAGTCCATGATTACCTTTTCATTTGTTCAGGATAAAGGTATAATAGTTAAGTCTTATTCTAAGTTGTATAAATCTAGAAATCTCTGTAATCGGGTAGGTTCATTCAGTGATATAATGTGAATGACTGTAGTGTGTATAGAGAACTCGGTTTGGTTGCATGAAAAAAAAAAGAATGGTATGATGCTTAAGAGAAAGACAGGCTTACGGAGGTGAAATGAAATTCACTTTCCGTGCCGGTCACGTGCTCAGATTTTGGGACGTAACAACTACTCGGTGTATAATTGTGAAAATCTATGCATTAGTTTGAAAGGGTTAGAGTCACATACTACTCGGTGTATAATTGTGAAAATCTATGCACGAGTTCGAAAGGGTTAGAGTCCCATACCACTCAGTGTATAATTGTGAAAACCTATGCACAAAGAGTTTGAGGGTTAAATTCCCAAGTCACTCAGTGTAAGTATTTATGGCACATAATGCAAAGTGATTGAGGGATTGATCACCCAATAAATCATATGCAAATTCAGACAAATGTAATACTATAATTATTTAAAATAAATGATAGATTGATTGTATTAGTAAATGTGGTATTTGTGCTTGTGATATTTTCATGTACAGTTGTTTACTCACTGAGTTTTGATTAACTCACACTCTTTATGATTATCTTTTCAGATACAATGGTTGAGGAGGAGAATTTATAGCCTTTAAGGATATACTCCACTTTTGTCTGGTAAACAATTGGTAAAGAATAAGAAATGCTCTGTAATCTAGTAGGTCACCTAGGCTTGGGAGGTTGTATAGTACTGTATAGTGTATGAATGTTGAACATTTTCTGAATATGTATACAAAATATCTTTGTTGAGACATTTATGATTCACATAGTTATGGATATTAAGAATATTCATAGAGATTAAGGGGTACTACGAAGGTACACTTTAGGTATTTTATGTTTATCTCACATATAAATTTTGGGATGTGACAGAAGAAGAAGAAGAAGAAGAAGAAGAAGAAAAAAAGAAAAAAAAAAGAGTAAGTCGCCCACCGACCTGACCTAATCTATTAGAGTGCAGGTTGAGTTGGTTCAAATTCATTCTAAAAAATTTATCAATCTAGTTTAACTTGTTCACGTTTAATGTTGTCAGGTTGAAAATTTTTTCGAATTTGATCAAACCAATCCATACCCACCCTTACCTTCATTATTTCATGAAGGAGGACAATAGAAAATGGTGATAAATTTTGGGAATAGAAGGCTTGATGGCTTCCTTCCCATTTTATTTTTTCCATGTACCCTACGTTTTTGCTCTTTATCTCTTTTTCATTGTGTTATTAATGTGATGAATTCTATTTATGAATTATGATTTTAATCTTTATCTTTTCATTATGATAAAATAATATTTATTTTTTTATGAAATAATATTTAATTTTTTTAAATTACAGTCCACAATTATATAAAATTAAAATATGTATATATTTAAATTAAAATATATTTACAAAATTATATATATATATATATATATAAATATATATAAAATTAATAAAATATTCGATATCGACAATTGATTTTACATTAACTAGTGTTGTGACCCGTGCGATGCACGGATTAATACAAATGTCACAATTTTTATTTATCAAATAAATAAAAATAATTAAAAAAAATAAAAGAATGCATGTACAAAAATAATAAGACATTTAAGTCATATTAAGACACATATAAGATGATTCAATAGATACAAATGTCTTGAATATTGAATGTAAATTACGTTAAATGAAAAAAATATTACATGAATTAATTTAGATAAATATATTAATTAATGATAAAAATGAGTTAAAATAAAAGTTACTAACCTAATAAGTTTGCTATGATCAAAATGCTTGTCTTCCTTTGATTGTTTTTTCTTCTATTTCTACAAATATATATTTAGATTAGCAATAATGATAACAACTATAGGTTTATTGAAATTTCAAACATAACTTACATATCCATAAAATTTTAAAACAACAAAAAGAAGATAATCAAGGGAAATATACATCATATCCCAATTTTAAAATTTAATACTTTAAATCCTAAATTAGCATTCAATCAATCCACACACATGTAATCTCGGCATTGACTGAAGTTTCTCTTCATAGGGAGGACTTTACGCTTTGCTCACAGTAAGCCTAAAAAGGATTATTCATTAATCTTATTATATGAGAAAATCAGAAAAAAATTAATTTAAAAATAGTCAAATTATATTGTTCAAACACAAGTAACTACCTCAATAGTATCATTTTTTTCTTTGAGCCTTTGATCTTTCTCATGACTTGCTTTCCTCAAAAAAACATAATAACAGAAACAACAAAGCGAAATAAGAATTAGAAAACCAGAACAATACAAAAATGAAATACAACATACAAGAATAAAAAACCAGAAGACCAAAAAGAAACATAAACGAACCAGAAACACGAAACACAACAACAGAGAACGAATACAGAAATGAAAAAAGTAGAAAAAAAAGAAGCAAAGAACGAAAGAGAAACAGAAAATAAAAAATCACAATCGAATGAACAGTAATCGCAAATGTAAATAATCAGTGAACTGCATAGACCAGAAAAAATAAATAAAAAAAACTGAGCTATGATACCAAATAATATGAAAGAAACATTACTTTAAACATTTGATGATAAATCGTCATTGTTGTCCTTATCCATGTAAAGAAAGAAGAAGCAAAATCAAAAAGAAAAAAGAAAGAAAATTGTGTGAGAAAAAAAGATATGCAAATATAGATGAGATATTCGAAAGAAATATATAATTATCTACATTGATTTTAAATTTTAAAATTTTAATTGTGAAAAACAAAAAATCCTCCAAATTGGCCAATAATGATAGTCAATTTTTAAAAACCTCTTCATAAAGATAGGAGATTGGCCATTGATGATGGTGCAATAAAGAAGTTTAGTATGATTGTATAAAAAAAAGAAAAATAAGTGATAATTCATTATTATAGTTTGATTTGATGGAGATAATTTTAAATTTTATTATAATTATATAACAAGAAAAATAAATAATATGAACATTTGTATGTTAGTTTTTATATAGCAATTAATTATTTAATTATTAGTATATAATAAATGTTAATTTATCAAATAACAACATATTATATTTCAATTGAAAAGTTTACCTAATTTATCAATTATATAGTAATTATAACAATTACATACTAATTATATAACAATTATATCAATTATAAATCAATTATATAGCAATTATAGCAATTACATAGTAATATACCCTAAGTTTTTCAAATTCATTTGATGTGATGTGATTAAATTATTAAATTTATTAATTTAAATTTATTCTATCATAATAATTTAATGACCTATTGATAATTAACGACTTACAATAAAATTGTTTTAGTCTATTATATAGATTGAGATAAATCATTAGTTTAATAGTTTAATAGTTAAATGACGGTCATATATATATATATATAAAAGCCGGTCTCCACGTATTTTCAATAAAATCCCTCTCGCTCGTTAGGGTTTCGTTAGCGCTCAAAACTTAAAGAAGTTTTAGTGAAGGTCTCGAAATTATATCTGGATATCCATCCCTCTTTGTTCTGCAAATATCGCTTGTTTTCGGACTACAATGCCGCTTCCGACGAAATCAATCAGGGCTGCTCAGGAAGCTGGTGGCACCGTCAAGGATTTCGAAGATCCTGAGACCCCATCTAACAATCTATGGGTCGGGAATTTGTCGTTCGAGGTGACGGAGTCCGATCTTATGGCCCTCTTCGCCCAATACGGCGCTCTTGATAGCGTCACGTCGTATTCCTCTCGGAGTTACGGCTTCGTGTTTTTCAAGCGTGTCGAAGATGCCAAGGCGGCTAAGAACGCGTTACAAGGAACTGTTCTGCGTGGAATTCCGATAAGGATTGAGTTTGCGAGACCGGTTCGTTCTGATCTTTGTGCTGTGTTAGGTTTGCGTAGTTTTTGTTTTATTTTCTATGCGGGTTCGTGTATTGTTATAAACGCTTTTGCATTGAAATTTCTCCTTTTTTTTTTTTTTTCATTTCTCGTAGCAGAATGGTTCTCGTCCTATCTTGTCTAACTTCGTTAAATCCCTTACTCCGACAATCATCATATTTTCATTCGAACGATAATTGTTTTTTGAAGTCCTTTATAAAAAAAATTTTTAAGCACAAGCGACTTGGGTAGAAGTCTGTTTTTACCTGAACCCAAGCTGATTCAAATTCTCCATGCGAGATACGTGAGGCCTGGGTAAAACTAGCTATCTGGAAGAGAACAGATAAATTCATATCAGTCAAAAGAAACTTTCTTCAGTGGGCAACAACGCGAGTACCTAATTTGACTTGTCAAAATTGTTATTCTAATGCGAAGGCAGTGAGCATGTCTTTGAAACAAAAATATTTGTGTCGGGAGTTTCCAACCAAATGGGATATAGACAAAGCATTGCTGGAGCTTTTGTTAAGCTTTGTCCTGACCCTAGTTATCCAATATAATTTTTTTTGCACTCTACTGTGGATCATGCAAGTCATCCAATGTTGTGAAATTATCAATTTTCATCCTTCGCCAAAATATTCTAACTAATTTGTTGTCTTATGTGATTGCCTCAGTCATATTAATTTCACAAACTTTCCGAAGTAAAAAATTAGAGAATGATGGATCTATGCTCTATATCTTTATTTCTTTAGACATTGATACAACACTTCCATAGCAGTTTGTTAATCATCAGTTGATTGTGAAACAATTGAATGGTTCAGCACATGGTTAATATCTGTCGCTTATGCATGTGGCATTTATTATCAACATCATGCAATTGATTGATTGATTAATTTATTTTTTTGACAAAAGAAGTTTTGTCAGAACAGGAATATACATATTACTTAAAAAAATTAAAAGAAAAATGAGAAGAGAAAACAGCACCGATGGAGTGAAGGTCTGATTCTGTTAAATATGTGAAATAGTCAACCCTTTAAAATGGTAAAAGCTTCAAGATGTTAGCAGTGAAGAAATAAGTGGCAACTAGACCTAATGAGAAAATTTTGTCATGCAAAAATTAGAGGATGGTGCTTTTTGAGGCCTGCATCACAGGTGCAAGGTGCCAAAAGGTGTCCTCCCCTCTTGACGGTTCAGAATTATCCTTGTGGTTTGAATCAAGGACTTCTTGTGGTCCTGAGGGAAGGTGCCAAAAGGTGTCCTCGTCTCTTAATGATTCAAGCAAGGCCTCTTCTAGTAGGCACAATCTTTTGGTGCCTCTTTGAGGGAGCCTAGGCACCTTCCTGTTATTCTAATTGAAATGTCTATGCTGTGCTTTCTTCTTGCAATTTTTTTATATATAATGCATCAACAAGTATCAACAATAAGAAAGTAGTCAGGAAAACCAAAAATTATGGCAATGTGCGGTGTTTTCAATTTTGTGGTGTATTTAGTGAGAGAGATGTTAGGGTGTTTAAATAGCAATTTCTCCCACCTTCTTTGGGATGGGTTAGTTTTATGGCTTCACCATGGGTATATCAGCAAGTAGCCTCTCCAAAGGGGTGTCTCTTGTGAATATCCAAAGGGATTGGAATGCTTTATTCATTTAAATTCTGGGGTTTTTTCCCTTGCTTTTGTGTTATTCTGGGAGGATTTGTTGTCCTCTGGCCCTTTTTGTTCTTGAACTTATTTCCTGAGTAATAAAGTATTTCTTTTTCTATAAAAAAAATTATCATCAATGAAGTTTTGAATTTATTTTAAGCTGACCTGCTCCCATTTGTTTTTTACTTTACTACAAAAAAAATGTTTGTGTTGTGTCTTCTGCCAATTCTTTGAAGTCTATCTTCACGCTTAGTCAGAAAGGAAGTGAAACTTGTAAATAGAAAGGGGGAATGAGGGGAAGGTCTAGGTAATGACTTCACTACTGTGAGCTGATATAGCATATTCTAAGTTTCAGTTAATAAATTTCTTGGTTGGACAAAATTTATGTGAAATTTTTGAATTTTTCGCTGTCAGATTCTCCACTTAAAACATAACATTTGTAGGAACTTTTTAAAGAACTAGTCATGTGGTGCTGAGCTGTAAAAAATGTTCACGTGTTATTTTTTTTAATTGAAGAACAATATAACAAAGGTCTAAATTGTACAAGTTATATCTTTTCTATCATGGGGAGTAAATTATGATTTAATTAGCCTAGCAATGAACTCATAGATTAGACTTTGAAAGTTTGAATTGTTAAAAGGACAAAACTTAGTCTTCAACTCAATTAATTAAAAGAATCCAATATCTTAATCCTTCTATCTTTGGTCGAAAGGGTCAATTATAGCCAATCATACGAGGAAGAAAGAAGGACTCTAGTTCTAAAGTTTTCACATCATTGATATTTTGAAGAAATTTTATTTCCAAAATTGAGGACCAACTAACTAATTTTTTGATTAAGAGGAATGGGCTGCTGCATTGATTGGATTCTTGACCATAGTTTTTAATTAAGAGGATTGAAGAATGGCAAGCACCAAACTATTGTCCATTTTGTCATAAAGTTATGTCAAGAATCAATTCAACTCAAAAGCTTAAGCTGTCAAGCAAAGGTCCATGATTAAATTCTATTATAATCTCAAACATCCAAGAAATGTTAGAATCTTGCAACTAATGAAAACTACATTTGTGGTGATGGGGGAGGATGCCCAGAGTTATTTGTAGAGCAAACAAAATAAGAGCAGTTTCATAATTAAACTTTGTGGAAATCTTTTTTATGTATCTAATAGTAGCATTGGTTTTCGTGTCATGTTGCATAAGATTTAAAAGTCTGATACCATGTATGTTGTCCTAGATAGTTTACTGTCTTATACTAAAGCAAACCCAAATCTTTTCTGTGATCTACCCAATTGGTAGTTTTCTTCCATCTTTGACCCCTCCTTTTTAATCAATTGGCAATGATTAACATATCCTCCTTCCCAAGAACTTTCATTTTCTTCTAGATGTCTTGCATATATAAGTATTTATTACTTCTTGGTCTTCCTACATGCACTTGGACAAGGTTGTTGTTGTTTGTTTGTTTATTTCCAATTGAGTGCTAGCTGTCTTAGCAAGCTCAATTTCAACAAACATAATTTGTCCCATCATTTTATTAGCTATGTCTCAGCAAAGAAACCTGGAGATTAAAGGAATGACCAAACCAATTCATTAGTTCAGTTGTAAATTGTAATTTTTATAATTATTCATTTTATTACCATATGCCCTGTGAAAAAAGGTCGAGTAAGACCAAAAAGGACATTTAGAGAAATTATTGAACGGGACTTTTTAGTAAATGAGATATCTAAAGAGTTGGTCATTGATAGAGTTCAATGACGTTGTGCGATCCATATAGCTGACCCCACTTAGTGGGATAAGGCTATGTTGTTGTTGTTGTATTCATTTTATTACCATATGATATCTGTAACTGGACATTTCTTCCTTCACACATTCTTTGGGAAAGGATTACTTTTATGTCTTCTTTATGGGTTTTAGTGTCTTTTTCAGGGGGGGGGGTTGCCTCTTATGAATTTGCAAAGGTATTGGAAACCAATCAAGTTAAAGAGTCCTGTATTTTTATTTTGCTTGAGGGGCAGGCCTTGTCCTCTGTTTCTGTATTTTCCTCTTTTACTATTCAATAAATGGTTCCTATAGTATATTCCAAGTACCTTATAGAGGTCGCACCAGAATTGCCAAGGTTTTTTTCCTTGGGCATTGAAATGATTAGACATTGATGTTATAATCTTTTAACTTACTATAGCTACTTATATATCAGTTTGGTTCAAATCTAAATGACTGAAAATTTTTGAAACCATGAAATGAACTCTGGGATTGAACTGAACCAATCTAAAAATTGAATGAATATAAACCTGCTTAATTGGTTTGGATTGGAGTCTTGGACAAATAAACATTTATGCTTTATGATTCTTCAACTCCAGTTTCCCTGTTCCTTTAAACTGCTGAAATAATATCTTCTCTAGAATTTCAAAGCATCTTAAGAAATATTTACTCAAGTAGTGATATGCAATGTCAACTTTCTAGCAAAAGTTTTTATTCTGGCATGTATCATACAACCAGGTTAACTCATAAACGTTGTAACTCTTTTCTATAATATTTTTTCCTTTTGTAGATATGAGTATTTAATTGGTTGAGCTGACTTTTCTTTTCTTTTTTTTTTTGGGGGCGGGGGGTTGATCTTATAAATAAAATTATGAGGTTTCTTTGCCATACATTGCTTACAAATAATTGAAGTTTATGGAAAAATGACTTCGACAACTCCCCTTAAATGTCTTCCCTCTAGAAAAATAGCAAAAAAGTTATGTTGCTTGGGAGCATTATTTGAAGATTGATGACAATTTGACAATAAAACAAAGATGGAAATAGATTGAGTGTTTAATTTAATTAAGGTGGGGACAACTTGTGTTAGTAGAATTAAGTGGCATCTTGCTCAGACAACTGTGGTGAATAGCCTTTTATAGCCATGGTGAATTATGCCACGATCTACCCCAGATGCAGCTGAAGCATTGCAAAATTGAATGACCTTACATTTGCTGGAATAGTGATGTGATGTTGCTATGTGTCTACCTTCTTGTCTTTATTTCTTTTTGCCAATCATAGATGTATTCCTCTGATCCCCCCCTTTTTTCCCAATTACATAGTCTGGCTCCTTAGCTTGTATCAGAAGGCTGCCCCATTGAAGTAAGAATGTGATTTGCTTTTAACTGTATCGAGATGTTTTTATATTTTTTTGTTTCTTTCTAGAATTGTTTATAGGAGTTTATATGATGTGTGTTTGAATTCTTGAATCCTTCTTTTCAGGCAAAGCCATGTAAACATCTTTGGGTGGGTGGTATTAGCCCATCTGTTACAAAGGAAGAATTGGAAGCTGAGTTTCATAAATTTGGTAAAATTGAGGATTTTAAATTCCTCAGAGAGCGCAACACTGCATTTGTTGAGTATTTCAATTTGGATGACGCAACTCAAGCCATGAAAATGATGAATGGAAAGCGTATTGGTGGGGATCAAATTCGTGTAGACTTTCTTCGATCGCATTCCTCAAAAAAAGTAAGTATATTTTATATAATGTTGTTTTGGTTTATTCCCCTTCCATTTCATTTTTTACTTGATTACTTGTTTTACTACACACATACTGTTCTCTCAAGGTTGCATCTATGTAGTACTTTTGATGCGGTTAATGGAAGGTGGTTTGGCTGAATGTAATGCACTCTGAAATAGTTTTTCTTTGTATTCACTAATTATCCATTTTGATTAAACAACTGTTTGTAAAGTTATTTTACTTATATTTTTTAAATCTTTAACCAGACTTTTTGCTCTGCCTGTTAGCATTGTTTAATATTCTTGAATGTGAGCTATATTAGCAGCATTCTAATTACTTTGGGCCTTTGTATTCCAAATAGAAATTGGTGGACTGGGTTATTTTCCCTTCCTGCTTTCTTTTCCTCTGTAAATACTTGAGCTTTTTGCTCTTTGCTATGATGCTTACTTCTAAGTAGCTAATATTTCCTTTTTTTTTTTTTATAGGATATGTTGCTTGATTATGGGCAGTTTCAGGGAAAAAGTATGGGGCCTGCTGATTCCTTTTCCAATCAGAAAAGACCATTGGTGAGAGTCCTGAGCATCTTCCTTCACTTGTGTTGTTTTAGTTCTTTAATAGATCTGTTGGCCACGGTGATCCACTACAAGAAATAATAAGCAGAGCCTGCATGTAATGTCTTTTTACTTGAATTTCTTTTTTTTTAACCGACTCTTTTTTGGTTATAAACAATTGTTCTTCTGTCACAGCAGACACAGCCTTCGGTTGGGAGAAAGGGGGATGGTCAACCCAGCAATATTTTATGGATAGGTTATCCTCCTTCCCTTCAGATTGACGAGCAAATGCTCCATAATGCCATGATTTTATTTGGTGAAATTGAGAGAATCAAGAGTTTTCCTTCAAGGCATTACTCATTTGTGGAATTTAGGAGTGTGGATGAAGCTCGGCGTGCAAAAGAGGGTCTTCAAGGTCGGCTTTTTAATGATCCTCGAATTACAATTATGTACTCAAGCAGTGATTTGGCCCCTGGCAAAGATTACCCTGGCTTTTACCCTGGAAGTAAAGGACCTAGACCTGACATGTTCCTAAATGAGCATCCATTTCGACCATTACAGATGGATGTGTTTGGTCATAATCGTCCAATGGTTCCAAATAATTTTACTGGACAGTTAACACCTGGCGTTATTATTGGACCCAATGTACCAGTAAGACCTTTTGGTCCTCAGGGTAGTCTTGAACCTTTGATTCCTGGCAGTGAGTTTAATGATCTGGGTACAAACCAGAATTTTCAGGATAGTAGCTCAAAAAGTCAAATGGGTCCAAACTGGAAAAGGCCGTCTCCTCCTGCACCAGGCATGCTTTCTTCTCCGGCACCGGTTGTCAGGCCTCCTGGTAGATCCACATCTGGTGCATGGGATGTGCTTGACATAAACCAATTTCAGAGGGATTCTAAACGTTCAAGGATAGATGGTGCTTTACCCGTTGATGATGCTCCATTTCCTTTAAGGAATGTTGATGATCGTGGATTAGGACTAGAACAATCATATGGGATGGAACCAGTTATTGATGGTGGTTCTGGTCCATTTGTAAACATGCAAGGGAAGTCTCACCTAGCTCCGGTAGGCACAAGGATCACAGCTGGTGTAACACCTCCTGCTCAACCTGATATTGATCATATATGGCGTGGGATCATTGCAAAAGGGGGAACACCTGTTTGTCAAGCTAGATGTGTCCCTATAGGAAAAGGGATAGGGACTGAGCTGTGAGTATATTTTTCCTTTCTTATATTTCTCTGAATCCTGGAAAAATAAGGAAGAGGTAGATGAAAATAAGAATGTATTGTTGGTGTCAGTTTCTACATGTTTCCAATGAAAATAAGAATGTATTGTTGGTGTCAGTTTCTACATGTTTCCAAAAAAATTTCTGTCATTAATTTTAAAGTGGGTAACAATTGGCACAGTTAATGTGTTTTGGTAGAGAATTCAACCACAGATTGATTTCAGAGCAATATCTATGGTCGAACTATCAATTTATTCTTTTTACAATATCCGCTTTATGTGTAACTTAAAGTAGTTTGTTGTTATGCCTCTCTTCTGGGCACTGCTTTGTAAAGGTGATTATAGTTTGTTGTGCTCTTCGTTGCAGTCCTGAAGTTGTTGACTGCTCAGCCAGGACAGGACTGGATATGCTCACAAAACACTATGCAGATGCTATTGGATTTGACATTGTTTTCTTTCTTCCCGATAGCGAAGACGATTTTGCTTCATACACTGAATTTCTTCGCTACCTTGGTGCAAAAAACCGTGCTGGTGTTGCCAAATTTGTTGATGGGACCACCCTATTCTTGGTACCTCCATCTGATTTCTTAACAAAAGTATTAAAAGTCACAGGACCTGAACGTCTGTATGGTGTGGTTCTTAAGTTTTCATCTGTGCCAACTGGTACGCCAATGCAACAACCAATGCACTTCCCTATACCTTCAACTCAGTATGTTGACAGGCAGCAGGTTCCTCCTTCACAAGCAGAGTATGGTCTGATCCCTGCAAAGGAGGAACAAGTTTTGCCATTGGATTATAACAGATTGTTGCATGAGGAGTCTAAACTTCCTCCAAAACCACTTTATCCAGCCACAAGTGGCCCCCCTTTAGTTCAGTCTGTACCCCCGGATTATACTTCTAGTAATACTGCTGCAGCAACCCAACCTGGAGTTACATTGACACCTGAGCTTATTGCCACTCTAGCCTCTTTTCTTCCTGGAACTACGCAATCATCTGCCACTGATGGTGCCAAGTCAACAGTAGGATCCTCAACTGTAAAGACTCCAATTCCTTCAGTTGCACCTACTGATGGAAACCAATCTCATTTATGGAAACAGGATCATCAAATTGCAGATCCATCCAGCCATATCCTTCAACAGGTGGGAAGTACTTACTATCAGCCTTATCCACTAACATCTACTCATGGCCACCCTGGTCAAGTGGTCCCTGGCAGTTCCCATATCCAAGACTCTGCTGCCAGCCTACAGCAGCAAGGTGCTCTTATTTCTTCTAGACCCCTGAATAATTTCTTGATTCCGTCTCAAAGTGGACAAGTAGCTGTATCCCCCCAGTTGAATCAGCAGTATCAAGTTGAAGTCTCCCCCAGCTCTCAGAAAGGCTATGGAGTGGTGCAGGGAACTGATGCCTCTGGCTTATATAGTTCTCAGGCTTTTCAGCAGCCTAATGTTTCTATCTCCTCATCTAATCAAGTTTATGGTGCTAACACTTCGCAGCAACAAACTTCCATTCCATATTTGGCTGACAAAGTGAACTCAGAGCATCCAAATCAACAATTTCAGTCTGCTCTTCTTGGAGCTAGTCATGGCGCATCAGAAGTGGAGGCTGATAAAAATCAAAGGTACCAGTCAACACTACAATTTGCTGCCAGTCTTCTCCTCCAAATACAGCAGCAGCAACAGCAAACCCAAGGAGGGCGTGGGCCTGGAAATCAACAATAAGAAATTTTGTGTAAGTAATCATCATCCATGAAGTGTTCTATTATGAAATTATTCTTTTTGGTCATATTTCTAATTGTTTGTAAATTCTTCTTTGTCATACATTAGTCTATATTTGGTTTTTGATATTTCGCATTACCATGTTGCAAATGTTAGCCATAATTATTAGTAGGATCTGAATGTGAAATTGTGGAACCATCTAGTACATAGGAAATATGTATCTTTGAGAACTTGGAACTTTAAAGATGTAGTAAGTAGGAAGAAATTGAAGACCAATGTCTATATTTGTTAGGAACTCTTGTCATTAGAAGATTTGTAAGGGGGATATCTAGAAAAAGATTACTTTGTTTGCCAATTGCTTAAGGCATTTGAAGAAAAAGTGCATGGTTGTCGATGGGCTTTGACTTTATTGATAGATGGTGATCAGGATGGATTTTTCTTCTTCCTTTGAAACTACTAGGTTCTTGAACAAAGCCTTGGTTTAATTCATTCTTGAACTGATTTTTATTTTAGAAAAATTGACATTCTGCATAGGCTTGTTTCAAATTTTAGCTTAAACTTTCTATAGGTTCTGAACCTGAAGTACTGAAAGCTATTTAATCACATGGGAAACATGAGCAGTATGCCCATATACATGATTTAGAGCAAGTAATTTTGGGCATTGCAATCATGTAGTTCTTGGTAGCGCTGGAATTTAATTACCAACTCACTGTCTGAGGAACCTATTAAAAACTTTTTTTAGTGTATATATATATATATATATATATATATATATATTTTTGGGTAAGTAAGTGTTTTGTCAATTAGCTTAGTTTCAAATACAGATATTAACTAGGTTTCAATTCTTATTGTATGGAGTATTGAAACTTGTGCTATGGTTCAGATGGAATCTAGTAAATACCTCATATGGCGTAGACCATAATTTTGATGATGTTTTGCACTACCATGAATTCTTATAATTCATATCTTATTTATGATTGGTTGACTTTTGCTAGTCATTAGATGACATTTCTTGCAATTTCGTTTTCTGTCTTTCTGTAATACATACCTGTAATTTTTATTTTGTCTGTTCTCATTGCTGTAGCATATATTTGCTATTGATTGAATATGCTTGTAGATAGTGATATATTATTATAACATAAATTAAGTATATTGAATATTGAAATTTTCTCTATTTCAATGGCTTGGTATTACCTTTCATCAAAGTTATGTATCTCATAATTGTTTAGCTGTAGGCTCTGGAGCCGTTTCCTTTAGCCTTTTCCCTTGAATCTAGATTTTAGGGTTGAGAATTCTATATACCCTTCTAACTTTTTCGCTTTGAGCTGTAACTTGAATTATGTAAAGATCTTGAATGTTTTTAAAGATTATGAGGAGATGATTGGTGATCAAATTTGTAAAATTAAGTTACCATTATTTACTACTATCCCAGTTAACCATAATCAGTGATGGGTTAAGTGAATTTACACATTTGGTTTCAGATGCCAATTGACTTTCCACCCATTGTCCTGTTTCCTTGGTATTATTCCTCTAGTATGAATCTATACAAAATACAAATTCTGCTTTTGGGGTATGAAATGAAAAGTTAAAAATATAAAGATTGTCACCTTGATATACCTTATAACCCTTGGCACCCTATAAAAATCATAATTACCTGCGAATCTGTTAGAGTAGCTATTAGACTATCAACCTGGAACCCCCGCCTTCTCTGCCCCCCCAAAAAACAAAACGACCTTGTTTATTATTGTTCTTGAATTTGGGGAGTATATATGTTAAAACTAGAAATCCTCTCAGTAACTTCTTAAGCTTATGGTAATTAGATAATACGGTGGTCAGTGTCATTATTGCAATTGGTGTCCTTAGCATGTTTTAAAGGTATGCTGTTTGCTCGTAATGTAAAAAGAAGGTTCTGGTCATACTTGCTCGCAACAGGTGCTTCTTTCTTTCCCAAGCCAAGTCCAGGGAAATGTCCTCTACCTAAACTACTGTGAAAATTGAAAAATGTTTTCTAACGTATCATCAAGACGGAATGCAAGCATTCAGTTGCATGCATTTCTATGAATATTCTATCAACCATGCTGGCTTTCCCTAGAGACACCATGGAATGGAAGTTTCGTGTTTAATGCTCGCCTACTTGAAAATTCTTAGCTATTAACAATACAGGTGAAACTTCGATACTTGGCAGTAATGGCGAACAACTTGGAAATGAGTTTGAATGATTTAAGTACAGAACTAGGTAAAAATGCTTCATGTCTTTAATTAAACTTTCTGTCGTTAAGTTTTCCTGTTAAAACTATCAGACAGCTTATATCGATCTAAGCAAATATGGTGAGGAATCAAATATATAGTCCAGATAATGCAAGAAAAACTCGTAGCTCTTTTGGTAATGACTACCCGTTGAGTATCAGTTAGTCCGGACGAGCTCGTAAGCTTGATTATGTGTGCCATTTCATTGTGAATGCACAACTAGTTCTATCTAACTTTAAATGTCCTGTCCAAACAGCTCGAAGCGATTAGTCGACTCAATTTGATCTAAATCTAAAGTGTGAGGAAGGTACTTAATAAAATAAAATTTACCAAAATTTTTAGCTTAACTGATCTACTTAAAGCATAATTTTTTTTTTAATAAACGCTTGATTTTCAAGGTGCGTCATCCAACGTAATGTACATTGCTCAAACATTGTGACTGATAAGTGTCGAGTGCTTTAATGCAGGTATTGACCTTTTTACTGTTGCCCCGAACGTATGTTTTTCTGTGACCGCCCTGATTAACACTTGATTATGAAATTCTTATCTTAATTAAGATTTACAAGTTTATTCACTCACTAAATATATAATAGGTTTTGGGATTCTTTTCTATCGTATCGTAGCTCAGGTCATTATCCTTGTATCCCTTTCCACTCCCATTTTGTTTGAAGCTATATGAGGCATGCAATTATGTGTGGGGTGTGGGGGTGTCTGGTGAGAGAGAGAGAGACGGAATGAAAACTTACGTGTCCTGAGATTCTGCTCCTGTGGTATTGTTGATTTGTCGCAAATATTGAGGTAGGTTTGAACAGTACATGAAATTAATGAAGCATGGAATGCTGTAGTGACGGTGGGTGGTTCATGGCATAGCATGGTTGTTACCATCTCCATTTGGTTCGCCGCACTGAAAGCCTCTGGCCACATTTGTATGTTAATCAGTCATAAAGGTTGTTCAACGGTTTAAACTTGGAGCTTTGGCGCTCCTTTAACAATAACTCAAGCCTCAGAAATACGTTATGAATTGATCTTTCTTATGGCAACCTGTTTTGTGCCCCGCTGATGATGGATACGTGGGTCTAATAGAATAAAAAAAAATAAAGAAATAAACTAGAGGTGTAACGTTTCTATTCTTCATGAACATGTAGGTTATGGCTGTGCCTGAGAGGTGCGTGCATTCATGTTCGCGTGGAATCGTAGGCAAATTTTGCCACATAAAGGAAAATGGTCAACCCGAGCTGATGATGATATTTAGGTCTCCTGTTTTCTCTTCTGCTTTCCCAAATACGTGTAAGGATTTTAAATTGTTCTCTCCGGAGAATGTACATAACTTGTTCCTACAGAAATCCTAGAGTTTTTAACTTTCCCTGCATAATCTTCTCTCAGCGTTGACACCTATGCTTAATTATTGCCAAGACTCGGTCCAAATGAAAATGACGATGATTATTCTTGTTGATGGAGACAATTTTCGATTTCATTTGCAGGCATGATTTTGTACTCTAGACTTGTCTCTTCTAAGTTCTAACCAATCCTTCTATTACAAAATATATTATTGTACACAAAGCAACGCAAGCAAGAATTTTGAAAGACAATAACCGGGCCCATCAACATTTTTGTACCCAAGATATGAGAGCACAAGAAAGCTAAATGCGTTTTGCTTTTGCGAGTGATGTCCCGAGATGTTTTTTTGAAGTATCAAAATTTGTCAAAGTTAGCATATACACTTGGCTGATACATAAGCAGTCGAAATCACCTCTTTTTCTTTAAAAAAAAAAATCTTTTTCATTTTAGGCTTCAAATTCAGCTATCCTTTACCTCTATCGATTGTAGGATAAGGGACATATATGTCCTCCCATTTCATACCAATCTCAAGTTTTTAACAAAAACATGCCTTCTATCAAATTAATCACAACTACAAAAGCTAATGAGTTTCATGAGGATATACTTTTTCTTTATTGAAATTTTTATTGGCAATTAAGAAGGGAAACTTTCGTCAGTACAATTTTAATCTTTGAATTTTAAAATGTAATACTTTATCCCTTAAATTGTAACAAAAAGGAAAAATTATCATCTAAAGATTATTTAGGAGAAATGCAAGTTAAAGAATAAGAAAAAAAAAGTGAGAAAGATGGTCAAGATATAAGGTATTGCATGGCAAAACATGTAGTTTTTAAATATTAATTTTAGTTGATTTGTGATATTTTCACTTTTTTGTGATAATTAAACTATTATGATTTAAATTTAAGGACCAAAATTGTGGTTAGGTTACGACTCAAGCGGATTGCATGAAATTTCTTCTTAAAATATAACAAAACACTTTTTAAACTTTAAACTAAAATAAAATTATTAAATTTTGATTAAAAGTAAATGGAAAAAAATATAATTCTCACTTTGTATTTTTTATATGTTTCGTTTCGACTTATATGTCTATCTGTCCAAAGAAACCATTTCTTTATAAGTCTCCAGTACTATATAAGGATTTATAATTTTTTTGATTATGGATCTCCAAAATCATATGTTAATAAATAAATAAAATAAAATATAAAATAAAAATGAGAAGATAAAATGTAAATAGAAGGGTGTCACGACCCGTTTTCTGGGCACATGACCGGCACAATGATGAATCTCTAATCACTGTAAGCCTTCCGATAAATATATCAAATTTTCTTATTTGAAAATCATAGAGATGATTTGCATGTAATCATAGATTATCAATTTAAAATGCATTATTATACTGACATACAAGCCAAATGTCGAACCCCTGAACTAGATGTCCTAGACGATTACAGAGCAACATAATCTATAACAGAAGAGAGGTCTACCCGACAACGGGAAGGTCCAAAGTGATCTACTCCTCTAGCAGATATTCTTCGATGGCAACCTGATCTGAACAAAAAGGTTGTACAAACAATGTGAGCTTTTAAACTCAATGAGCGAATCGGCCTCGCATTAATAAAATTCAAATACATTACCAGTTATGCAAGCATATCCAAAGGCTCATACTCAACCAATAGACAGAAGATAAAAATTTATCCAATTCAACAAACGTTACTAGTACTCGTCAATGGCAATATATCCCGGAGAGCGCACACAGGCCGGCTCACCAATTATGTATATTTCCGTCATGACGCACAACATCATCCTCTTACATACAAGATAAAAATTCATCCAATTCAACAAACGTTACTAGTACTCGTCAATGGCAATATATCCCGGAGAGCGCACACAGGCCGGCTCACCAATTATGTATATTTCCGCCATGACGCACAACATCATCCTCTTACATACAAGATAAAAATTCATCCAATTCAACAAACGTTACTAGTACTCGTCAATGGCAATATATCCCGGAGAGCGCACACAGGCCGGCTCACCAATTATGTATATTTCCGCCATGACGCACAACCTCATCCTCTTAGCTAGGGCGCCTCACGGATTTATCACCAATCCGGGCTATATCCCTACTGAGGGAATCGTTGTCTCCACACTCATTGGTCAAGACACCCTGTCAACCGGGTTTTCCGCCTTGCCGTGAGAGGGGGTACTGTCCCGCTCAATCACAATCAATAGCATTTCATATCATAATCAGAAGCTCAATATAATATTCATCCATATAACAGGTATAGTATATAACTATATTATGGATTTATAAACCACATATCAAGATAACAATTAATCCATTTTTGAAAACATTCAAACTTCACATCATCATAAGATACTTATTTCATGTTATCCATACTTATGGATTAATTATCTCATTTAGATTCGTCATTTTGAATACAATTTCTCCCTATGAATCTTGGGAGTGTCCTACGACATACTTTTTATCACCAGTAATGCTACAACTCTATTAAAACGGGGTCGTTTCACTCACCTGGATTCCGTACGAATATCGCTTCTCTAAGTCGTTACAGATAAGAGTACACAGATGAATTTCAGTATTCCGCTACGGAGATTTTCATGAAAGATTAGAGAAAACAAGTTAGGATTGTTTTCATATAGATACTGTTCATACATACGGTACTATTTATATATACGATCACTATTCATATATACGGTCACTATTCATACGTACGGATACTATTTATACATACGAATAATATTCGTAAATACGGTCACTATTCATACGTATGAATACTATTTTTACGTATAGATACTATTCATATGTACGATTACTATTCATACAGTTACTATTCATACGTACGGGTACTATTCATACCAGAAATAGAGAATACAATCTGTAAAAGAGTACACCAGGTAAGTTTCCAGGAAAGAGTGGAGGGTCACACTGGACACACTTAAAAACCAGGTCTTTCCTTAGCTAGAACTTTCCTAGACATGTATTCTTCACAGTTTACATTCTATTTCGGTAATCAGAGAATCAAAATAACATATAAACAGCTAAGGACAGTTTTTCTGATGTGGAAGATCGGCCAAAACCGCAACCACAGAGCATACTTAAGAAATTAACTTCTAAAATTTAAAAGACATAGAAAGGGCATAGTATCCTTACCTAAGCTGAAAAGGAAAGGCCCAAAATCTCAGAGGCCTAGCTTTGGAGTAAGAGAAACTTAAGGAGAGAAGAAGAGAAGTTGAAGGTATGAGTTTAGAAGTGAAATATAAGGGCCTATTTATAGC
This sequence comes from Biancaea sappan, assembly GCA_037074585.1. NCBI lineage: Eukaryota > Viridiplantae > Streptophyta > Magnoliopsida > Fabales > Fabaceae > Biancaea > Biancaea sappan. The sequence goes on along the minus strand of CM073501.1, from coordinate 457,966 downwards.
AAAAGTCAAGGGTACTATTTAACATTATGTGTTAATAAAATATTCAATTTACTATTCATGAAAATGACATTTTTAATAATGCAGTACACCTTGAAAAATTTTTCTAACTTAAAAGGGAAAAATATCCTTTCACCTTAAACTTTTAAGTTTCTTTTCAATTCAGTCCTTTCACTTTAGTCCCTGAGGGTATTTTCACATATAAAACGTCAGTTTCTCCTACGAACTTCTTTCTAGTTTTCTCTTATGACCAAACAACATCTAGTACTTGACATTTCGATTGTATAAATGAACAGTATCATATACGTAAATAGTATTATACTAGTGAATAGTACCGTATACTGAAATAGTAACAGTAGTTTGTAAACAAATATTTATATTTTATTTTTCTTAGGTATTACAAAGGGTGTGGAGTTAAAGTTCTGTCCATTATTTTCTTATTATTTATAAAGTATAGCAAAAATTACTATAATTTATTTTTACATTTACAAATATTTAAAACCAATACTATTATATATAAATTTAAAACTATTGATTTTCAAAAAAAATAAAATATAAAATATAATACAAATATTAAAATTTAAAATATATATGGCATAATAGGAAGTTATATAAATTTTCACTACTTTTTTTTTTAAATATCATAAAAATAAAAATCGTTGCAATTCATTTTTTTGTTTTAAATTTTTTTTTTGGGTAAGGTAAAAATACTTGTTTTATTTTGAAGAAAATGACACAAAGTCATTAGTAATGACTATAAAAGTGGGGTCATCGGTTATCGGACTGCCTCACCTGAAGTTGTTGCAGACGCAAGTGGTTTCTGTGAAACACAAGCAGGTACGTATTACTGCGAGGGAGAGAGATGGGGATGGGGTTGGAATCAGTCGGAGATTTAGCTCTGCACGTAATCTTGACAAAACTAGGGCCCGAAGACACTGCCAGAGTTGCTTGTGTGAGCAAGAGGTTTAGGGCTTCGGGTTCCGAAGACACTCTATGGTTCAGATTTTGCTCGCAGGATCTCGGTGTCACAAACCCTGTAGATCCTCATGGAAACCCAGCCCCTTCATTCAAGGTAACTTTGCTTTCCAATTTCGGTGTCATTCCTTTATTTTTCTTAATTTTGAGATAAACAATATAACTTTGTTTTTTCAGTTCTGGCAAATTCTTTTAAGTTACCGTTCCTTACACTTCTGCACTTCTGCAATTTGTTTATTTATGCTTCCCCGGGAGATTTTTTTTTCCTTTTTGGGATCGTCAAATTTCTGACGATATCATTGGTGCTGCTATGTGAAATTTATTGTCAGTCCAAATCGCTCGAATTTTTTGCAAATTCTCTTTCTGTTCTTCCAACTTCATGCCGTTGTTAACGTCTTTATTGATTAATGAAGACAAAGCTGTTGGGTCCTGGGTAAATTTGCGGGTCGCCCATTAAATCTGTTGATTTTGTTATCTTCCTGCATCTTTATCCTCAAGCAGAACGTGGGGCCATGCTAGTTAGTCGTGTTCTCCCTTAATCTGCTGAATTGGATTGATAGCACTCAACAACATGACTGGTCTGATTAGGTCAAAATTTATAAGTGTGTGTGCGCGCTCGCGCGCGCGCAAGCTATTGCCTCTCACCAAGTAAGTCCTTAGTCCTTACCATAGACCATTGTTATTTACTTAATACTTCTGCTGAAAGCCTGCTTTCGCCTCTAAACCTTTCCCCAAACCTTAGCTCCTAGGTTGCTGTCTTGGTTTCATATTCAACATTTGACTTTCCATTCTGCGGTTACTTCTCTTTTAACTATGTTTATTACGTGATATCTATTTTTCAAATAAAAAAATTATTAAGGATGTGAACAGATGCTAAGTTGCAATAGACTTGATGCCAGGCACCCCTCAGTCAGTAGTGTTGAATATCAGATGTTTTTATGTTGCTAATCTTGTTGCAGCTACAATTGAGACTATGTCTATGTTTCTGTAGGTAACTTATCAAATTTGGCGTGAAGCTTTCCTTGTGTATCCTTGGTCCCTTGTTAAGCGTGTGAAAAGGTGCTGGGACAGAATAAAGACCTGGCTGGCTGGTAATTTTCCAGAAGTTGAGGCAACACTTTGTAAAGGTGCATCAGAAGCTGATATTCAAGAGTTGGAAAATATCTTAAAAGTGAAATTACCTCTTCCTACGAGGATACTTTATCGCTTTCAAAATGGGCAAGAATTTACTAGTGAAGATCTGGCAAAAAGTACACTTGGCAGTTCTTTGGGCCTAATTGGTGGCTACTCTTTCTATAACCATTTGGTGAATGTGTATCTTTTACCTTTGAATCAGGTAATCCTAGAAACTCAGCAAATCATACGCCACTTGGGTTTTTCCAGCAGATCTAAGTATGTTGTCATGGCTGCTTCCTCCACATACAGTGAAAAGTTATTTTTCCTCAACTGTACCGATGGTCAATTGTATGTTGGAACCAGGAATCTTGCCACTGATGGAGAAATGATTCCATGTGTACCACAACATTTGATTAATTTGGCACATGGGTTTAATGGTGAACAGCAACAGGATGCCATGCTCCTGTGGTTAGAAGAGCATGGTCGCCGATTACAAAATGGCATTATCAAACTTCATGAAGAAGGAAATGTAAGAAGCATTAGTCTTTTTCCAGAAGAACCCCCACTTTGTTCAACAGCTGTAACCAATGGTGTGCAGGTAAGGGAATATTATCTACTCTCTTTTTGTTGCCTCTTTTGGCTATGTCTTTAGGCGTGAAAAAGAAAATTGCCATAGTTGTGGTTGATGCTGTTTGCTAAGTCATATTGGAATACAGAGGTTTCATGTTGTCATGACCAAGGCATATCATGTGTCTGCCTGAGATATTAAAATTTATACAAGATATATGTGCACATAAAAGTTTTGGTTGTTATGATGTTTTAAGGAAGAAAATAGTTGCTGACTCTGTTGCTTGTTGGTGGTCCACAGGAAATTCAACTTTACTTTCTCTCATGACAGCTAGGCATTTTCTGTGTTGTATGCTTGTTACTTTGAAATGAAGCTGATCAAATCGAATCTAATGCAATTGCTTTCATGCAATCAGTTCTATTTCGTTTGTGGTTTATAATTCAATAAGGCATTTCATTGTTGATTTAGTTTCTTAAGTTTCTTGTGATATGCAATTAATGAACCATCACTTGCTTCTCTGCTGAAGTCTTACCTTTGATCAATAGGATTTATGCAGCATATGGCTTTGCTTTTATTTATTTATTTTTTAAATTTTTTTTCTGCATATATTATTTAGTAAGCACGTGTACACATTGTTTAGGAAGCCCATTGACCGCTCTAGTATTTGGTTTTTGTTTTGTTGTGTTGTATGTGATTAATTTTCCTATATATCTTACAATGAGTGCTTGTTTATTGAGGTCTGCGCTTCTGCTGTGTTTATCCCTGAGCTGGCTGATCTTCAAGATGATAGTGAGAGGTACTTGTTTTCTTATTCAATCCGCATGTCCCTTCAACCTCAAGGATGCATCATCAATAGAATGTCCTTCAACTCTTGCCAGCTCCATTGGAGGCACTGGATCATCCGTGCCAATGATGTCATAGTATCTGATGTTAACGGAGAAGCTGTTATAGGAGAGGTATAAGATCCTTATATTTTTTTTAGTTTTGGTGTATCCATTTATGTTCAAAATGTAGATAGAACATAGATGGATAAATGTTTTCACCCATATATTGATATATTAAATTTTACAATTTGAAAGTTTGAAGTTTCTCTGCCTGCTGGGATTTAATTCTACCACTCCCAGGAAGTTACATTGGTGGAACTTTGCTGTTACCTTTCTAGGGATGTTTTGGTCTTCCTAACTTTTAAGTGTCTTAAAATCTGGAACTTTGGTTTTGGTACATATATTGATTGAATCCAAGTGAAGCTGCTAGCTGAGTTGAGCTGGCCCTTTTATGACTAACAGCCAGATGATCTTTTTTTAGATTTTGGAAACCTAACCAATTTGATAGTCTTTACTGCTATATGGTATCGTGCTTAATGCTCATTGCATGGCTTGCAATCCCAATGGTTTGTACCCTTCTTCAGAAAGATTTTGGGGCTGTCATTTTTGCACTTTCAGATTCCCTATCAAGTATCAATAGCTGAAAGGGCTGAAAATGATAGAGGGGGTATCTTTTTACATGATGATTGTTTCCTTCTGGATATATGTTGTGATGAGGACTTCATATTCAGGTAGTGTCTGGTGGGAGAATATTAATAGAAAATACCAAGGCTAGTTGGATCCAGCCACATATATGTGTTTGTCCCACTTAATGGGCCAAACTATGTTTTGAGGCATGAGAATATAACCTTAGGGGTTATACTTTATAATTAAGAGATATTTATTTCATGATTAGCGCAGTTTTTATTTATTAGGACAGATTTGATTTGTATAGTTTTTATTCTCTTTTATTTCCTTAATTAGGAGATAGGTAGTCAATATATATGATTGTAATCACTCTTTGAAATAGATAAGTTCTGAGAATAATATTAAGAATATTCAGATCTCTTCGATTCTATATGGTATCAGAGCCAAGAGGAATATAATTAAGAATATTCAGATCTCTTCGATTCTATACTTTGTAGTTTGTTTTCATTATGTGAGTTCTAACTCCAAGTCATTCCTTCGGGACATTTGAGCTTATACTTGTTGTGCGTCTTATACTGCAACTAGACTGTGATTGGAGGTGGATCAAATTCAGGTCTGGTGAATTAATCAGTTTCAGCAAATTTGTGCCTGTCTGGGTTAGCTTAAGCAAACCAGGGCCTCATGACTGACAACGTGTGATATGAATTACAATATTTGAACATCATGAGGTGCTTACAAGATATTTTTTTTTGAAGGGGTGGAGAGAAAAAGAATGTAACCTAATAAAAGTTCTAGTTGTTTAATTCAATTTCCATTTGTAAGTCATTTCGAGAAGTTTCTTGATCTTTTTAAGTTTAAGTAACTGATAATCTAGATATAGTGGTCAGGCTATTAGGTTTAATGTTTGCACTTTGCAGTTCCCACTTTTATATCCGGGTGATAAGGAATTTGTGTATCAGAGTTGCACACCTCTACCAACATCATCTGGTTCTGTTGAAGGTTCTTTTACATTTGTCCCTGGCAGGTATGCATTTTTTCATAAAATGTTATTATTGTTGATGACTATGACAGCTGATTGAGTTATGCATGTTAGGTTAATTCATGTAGAACAATCTTGTGATTTGGGATTGAGGATTCGTCTTTGACAAATATACATGAATCTTAATCTTTAGGATTTGGGTTCATGAATGTCAATGATTATGAATAAATCTAGCTCAGAAACTTTGCCCCATTTATTTTCTTTGGTATTTTTGGTGAGAGTTGGCTGTGTCCTAATACCATGGAATAGTCTTTCCTATTTGATTCAAAGAAGGAAAACGTAAGTGTGGCAATTTGTGATTTATGGGATTTTGTGATCTGTTTTGTTGGATAGGAATGCACGCAACTTCAAGGGAATATCTTTTCCTTTGAGTCTTCTATGAGATTTGTGTATGTGGCTTCCCTTTGTTGCTTAGAACTTGGTCTTTTATGGGGAATCTGAACGCAAAAAGGATTGGACAACTCTTAATCTGTTAGGCTATATGGGAATTTCGTTACCGTGCACTTTTTGAGCTTTTCTTGTATTTTTTGGCTTGAGAATTTCTCTACCTCCAGCTAGTTGTAGATTCTTCTCTGTTATAAAATTGCTTCTTTTATCAGAAAATAAATTACTATAGAAGAGAGTTTGGTTGGCCATGTCCAGTGGAACGTATAAAATGTGAAAACATTGGAAGCTATTTCAAACAGCAGCATTGTTGGGACCTAGAGAGGCTAAGTAGGTTTTGGATGATGAATAGGGTAGGGAAATCTCAAATTCTTTCTTCAATTTTGAGGTCTAATTAATGTCCGCCTATGTAGATAAGGAAGTTGTTTTCTTAATATGACTTCAGCACTCCCCATGGTGCGTACAGTAAGTACTGTTTGTTCTATTGTTCACCTTACCAAGAAAAGGTAATCAGGGTTCCGTTAATAGCTGGTAGTAGTACTTCAACTGATTTTTTTTTCCCCAATAAGTTTCAAGTGGTTTCTGTTATGGTGGTGATTCATTATTTAGTCGAGTCTAGCAACAGGAGGAGTTGAAACTGAAATTATTTCTGATTCTTGTTTCTTATTCCATAGAGGACATCATTACGAAATTAATGAAGAGAAAAGAAACACTCAAACCACAAAATCATAGAATCTCACCGAAGTCTCATTGGACTGTGACATAGAATAATCTTTACCCTTCTTTTTCCAAACCAACTGAAATTTTGAACAATCTTAGAAGATAGAGGCATTAAAGCACTACAGAGAGAAGAGTAAATTATGAAACATAAAAACTACCAATCTCATAAAATTCATGCCTACACTTGTTTTTTCTTTTTTCATTAGGATGAGCGGTTAGCTTGGCTGGTGAATGTTTTGGTTCAATTATATAACCTATGGATGTTTTCTGAGTTAATTGCATGTCCATTGAATAGCAGTCACCATTCAAACCTTGGTGTTTCTAAGGATGAGTTAGCATGCGTAGTTAGTTGCATCCATGAAAATTAAAAAGTCATGCATGAAGCAGTATATAATTGTAACTGAAATGACTAACGTGTGTTTGATTGTTTTCTTTTCTCCTTTTTGTCTGATGTCAGATTGGCTAACCCAGCAGGAAGTCCCTTCGAAGTTACAGTGGCACGATTCCCTCTCCAGGTGCCAGACTATGTTTTCTGATTTTGATTCTGGACTGCTAGAAATTTCGATAAATGGTATTTACACCTCTGGGATATTTCTTGCTGTATATTTGCTTGTGTTCGAATGAGTTGCTTGCTTGGCTGTTATGACAAGTTTGTAAGTTGATCATACATGATACATATTTGCTTATCTATCAATCTTAGTCTCACCTCTCTCTTTCCGCAATATCACCGAATCCTATTGATTTTTTTAAATCTGGAAAAAGTAATTATGATGATAAATTCTTACGAATTAAGCTTAAATTGTTATTGCGTGTGATTCGACACTAGACCCTGCATGCCATTTGGGTCATTTTATATTTCACGTTGATTGTGAAAGTTAGACGAGAAGCAAATGAAAAGCATTGCTTAATTATGGGGGACTGTATTATTTATATAATGGTCAATAAAATCAAGTCATATATTCTTATTTTATATTTCACTTAAATTTCACACAATAAGTCAAAATATGAGATGATTATTTAGTGATTTCATATAATAAATGCCATATTATGTGTGATTTAGATGAAGTGTAAAATTTAAAACAAATGAGACATTCAGAACTGTGTAAACTATAGAGGGATTAAGCTTATAAGTCATACTATGAAATTATGGGAAAGAGTGATAGAACGTAGATTAAGAATTGAGACGAATATTTTTGAAAATTAATTTGGTCTCATGCTAAAGCAGTTTATTATGGAAGTTATTTATCTACTAAGATGATTGATGGAAAGGTATCGGAGTAAACAAAAAGATGTGCATATAATTTTTATTGACTTAGAAAAAGTTTATGATCAAGTATCAAGAGAGGTGTTGTGGAAAGCTATGGAAAAGAAAGGTGTCTGAGTTGTGTATATTAGAACTATAAAAGATATGTATGAGGGGGTTATAATTAGTGTGAGAACGTTTGGAGGGGAGATAAGAGGCTTTCCTATTAAAATTGGCCTACATTAGGGATTATCTTTGAGCCTGTATTTGTTTGACATGGTTTTCGACGTTTTGACGGAACACATCCAAGAAGAAATTTCCAAATGCATGTTTTTTGTAGATGATATTGTTCTCATTGCGGAGTCAAAGAAAGAGATTAACTCTAAATTTGAATTATGGAGAGGTACTTCAGAATCGAAGGGTTTTCGCTTGAGTAGGAGTAAGATAGAATATATGTATTGTAAGTTTAACAAGCGGCAAATTAAAAACGAGTTGGAGGTTAAAATTGGAGATCAAGTTATATCACAAGTGTCAAAGTTTAGGTATCTGGAATCAGTTATATAAGATGACGATGAAATTATTGGAGATGTGACACATAGGATACAAGTTAGGTGGTTGAAGCGGAGAATGATATCAGGAATTGTTTGTGATCGGAAAGTATCTGATAAGCTTAAAGGGAAGTTTTATCGTACTTCTATGAGACCAGTAATTTTATATGAGAGTGAATGTTAGACGATGAAAGGACAACAAGAACAAAAAATTGGGATAGCAGAAATGATGATGTTGCGATGGATGTGTGGTCATACAAGATGAGATATGATTCGTAACGATTGTATACAAAATAGAGTTGAAGTGACACTTACTGAAAAAAAAATGGTAGAAAATCATTTAAGGTGGTTTGGACATGTTCAAGGAAGATTGTTGGAGGCACCAGTAAGAAGGGTTGAGCAGATAGTATGAAGTCTTACGAAAAAAAAAGATAAGGAAGTCTAAGAAAGACATTTAGAGAAATTATTGAACGGGTTCTTCAGGTGAATGAAATACTTAAAGAGTTAGTTATTGATAGAGGTCAATAAAGTCGTGTGATCTATGTAGTCGACCCCACTTAGTGAGATAAAGTTTTGTTGTTGTTGTTGTAAAATTTAAAACTAATGATTTGATTTTATTAAATATTATATAAATTATGTGGTAATATATGTGATACCTAAAAATTTCTGAAATTATCACTAATTTTCCTCATCATTTTTTGGGTTAAAATTTTTAAGTACATGATAGAATTCTTCTTTTGGAGTTTTGTTCATTTAAAAGAATTCCATCCTACATGTTTTCCGGTTACTAAAGAACTTAGATATGTGAAGCATTTTGGTCTAAATGGTCTACAGTTTTTAGGGAAGAGTTAGGTATAATTTCTTGTATATTTACTATCAGAATTAGAGAATCACAAATGTATAATTTTCCAATCAAAACATAAATGTATGATTTTTAAAATTTAATTATCTTCCCCCCGCCCTTTTTTATTTGTCTACTTATATCTTCATCCAAAAGTACTTTTTTTTTTTCCTTTTCTTATTTACTGGACAGCCTCAATTGAAAATACTTAGGATAACAAATATTTTGGTCTATGATACTGAGTGAGTACTGATTATGGAGTTATTTTAATTTACGGTTGGTCTTAATTAATGCATTCATTTTTTAGACGGTGTTAGTTCTAGAAATAAAATTAACACAAATTAAAAATATATGAGACAAAATTGATATAAAAAAAATGTTAGAATTAAAATTAAAACTTAATTCAAGTTAGGATAAAAAAATTTTGCAAATCACAAAGACGTGTGTTCAAATGTTGGTACTCTTAAGTGGAGGGATTTGAGAATGTCTTTGCAATTTCCCAAGAATCAAAGAAGGGACTTGAATAATTATCATTTATTTTCGAAGGCATTATTTGTTCGTTCAATTAATAAGAATTACATACATTTAGAAAATATGTATATTTATACATTCCTAAGAGATTATCAATTTATCTTTTTGGCCATTCTGTGAAAAGTGTGTAAATGAACCATTGACATTATCAAGCTTGATTTGTCTAATAATAAGTTTTTGAAATTAAATGATTTTAAAAATGAGCCTAAACTTTATTTGTTTTGTTACGAGGGAGTTTTAATATGTTCGTTTTAAGATTATAAGGGTGTGTTTGGTAAGCTGATGAGCAAATATAGTTTGGATAAATGTGATTTAAATAAATTTAGTTTTGGATGAACGTGATTTATATTTACACATTTGGACAAATATAGTTTGACAAATAATATGATGTTTAGATGTTAATGTGTAAATGTAATTTGAGATATGTAATTACTAAAAAGAGCATATATTTTATATTATATTTTTTGATGTACCATTATTATTTATTGTCATTTATTTAAATTTAACTTAATAAATTATATTAATATTTTAATAAAATGCACTAAATTTTATAATTTATTTTTTGATGTACCCTTATTATTTATTGTCACTCATTTAAGTCTAAAATAATGAATTATATCAATGTTTGTATAAGATGCACATTTTTTTGGTTTTTAATAATTTAATAAATTAATTATCAAGCAAATTAGAAAATTTCTAATAAGTGAGGAGTTGATAATATAATAATAATGATAACTTAAAAATAATTTAATAACTTAGTTATATTAAACTAACTTATTGAGATAAAAATAAATAGCAAAGGATGAAAATTGGGATCTTAAAATACTTAGATAAAATTATCAAATTACAAAAGATCCAACTCGTCACGTCCTTCAAGTATCATAGTTTTGCTTGTATATGTGACTAATGGGAATAATAACTTCAGAGACTTTTACCTTGCTTGTATATGTGATTTAGAATTAGGCTCGCCTCCCTTGCACCAACAACTCCCTTATTCTCTCGTAGTCTCACCCACATCTTGCTGGCAGATCTGACCTGGCAGACGATGACGATTTGCCACCATCGGCTAAGAGGGAGCTCCTCGTCGATCACCCACTTTGTCCGAGGCTTGACGACAAGTACCCATGCCCTCACGTATCTTCTCTTCTTTATTTCCTTCCTCTGCTTAATCATCTCCATCACATTTCTTCAGCTTATTTCTTCTTCGTCTCCTTCCCTTGCTACCACAAGAACAGAGCTTATTTCTTCAAATTATTTGTGATTTTGCAATTATGGGAAGGTAACTACAAAAAAAGGAAGGTGAGAGGTGGTTGAACGTAGTTTGTCAGTCCCAGAAGCAACGTCCCACCTGCTGTGATTCAACCATGGCTTCAGCAGTCTTAATGTGTTTACAGCAGCCATGAACGCTCAGCCAAACAACCATGGTTTCATGCTAAACGTGGTTATGACAGTCTCAATGACAATAGGGCACGACGGTTCATATTCCAACTTTCATCCTCAATTTTGGTTCCTAATCTTTGTAATAGGAAAAAATTTTATTCATTTCTGTTTTTTGTGAATATGTATGAGGAATCTTAAAATGCTAAAAAAATTAAATACAATTTAATAATAATAATAATAATAATAATAATAATAATAATAATAATAATAATAATAATAATAATAATAATAATAGAAGAAGAAGAAGAAGAAGAAGAAGAAGAAGAATAATAATAAGAAGAATAATAATAAGAAGAATAATAAGAATAATAAGAATAATAAGAATAAGAATAAGAATAAGAATAAGAATAAGAATAATAATAAGAATAAGAAGAATAATAATAAGAATAAGAATAAGAATAACAATACCCTACTTATTACAAAAATATGGTTCTGGGTGTTAATGGGGGAGGAGACGTACATTGCAATGATGAAGTGGAGGATTGGGATGATGAGGAAACCTTAGGGGATGATATGTAGGAGGTGGACTGTGAACTGTTGGACCCTTTTTGCCCTGTCATTACCATTTCTTCTAAAGAGAGAGAGAAGCTATGTAAACAATGGAGAAAAGCCATTATTATCAAATTACTAGGTAGAAAAATTGGATACATACTTCTTGCAGGAAGACTTCCCAAATTATGGAATTTCGTTGGAAATTTTGAATTAATTAATTTGCATAACGACTTTTTTCTTGTTCGCTTATATGATTCTAAGGATTGTGAACGGGTGTTATATGATGGGCCATGGGCGGTTCTTGGGCATTATCTAACCATTTGGTGATGGAAGCCTGAATTTAGATCGTTTGAAGAGTCTCTTAAAAGAATTGCAGCATAGATTAGAATTTCATATCTTCATATTGAATACTATGAGAAACACCTTTTATGGAGAATTGGCAATAAAGTGGGCAAAACTCTAAAAGTTGATGTTCATACTATAAAAGAGGGTCAAAATGGGGGTAAGCTTACACAACAAAAAGAGTGAGATTTGCAAGGATAAGTGTGGAGATAAACCTTGACAAAAAAAACTTGTGCCTAAAATCAAGATTCAAAATAAAGACTATAAAATTCAGTATGAGGGTCTCAACTTGATTTGTTTTAATTGTGGAAGGTATGGACATCACAAGGATAATTGTCCTACTCAGATTTCTACTATTTCAATGCGACTAACTGAGGAAAACAATAACAACAGCCCATCCTTTACCTCCTCAGACACAACAAATGGCAAATGTAGGCAACAAGATGATTAGAAGGAGGTTTTTGGCAGTTGGATGGTTGCAAAGAAAAACCCACACAATAGATACAATCCCAGAATTCCAAACAAATGGCAAATGTAGGCAACAAGATGATTAGAAGGAGGTTTTTGGCAGTTGGATGGTTGCAAAGAAAAACCCACACAATAGATACAATCCCAGAATTCCAATCAGCAATATTCAATGGAGTAAATTAAGCAAATTTGACATCACATGGCAAGGATCTAACACTTAGAAGAATAATGAGTTAAGCGGGTCGCGCTTTGCCATCTTTGGGATGGAGGAGGATTGCATGGAGATGGAGAAAATTGGGGTAGATCTGGCGCAACAAAACTTAAGAGGTTGAAATAGGTAGCCCACACAATATATAGGAAAGGGAGGAAAATGTCCTGACAGTAATCAATGAAAGTGAGCATCTAGTTAGCAAAAATAATATGGTCTCAAATCATGATTTATCTTAAATTAAAGAACAAAACATCAGCAGCAACAAGCCAAAAGGGAAAAATATTATGTAAAGATTTGTTAATGTTAAAGGGAAGGAGAGAGCCTCTACTTCAGGAGTATTAAAGGCCACTTCAACGGGCTTATTTAAACCACATAAACCCAAGAAATTGAGCAATCAATGGGGAAAGGTCAATAACCTCATACCTAGTATTGATCTTAATGAACCCATTGAGGTTCGGGATACAGGGCAAAGGGAGACGACAATACCTATGTTAAAACCCAAACTCCCTGTTCTTATTATTTCATTCGATGTAAGTAGGGGAAAAGGACAGAGAGGCGCCAAGAGGAGAACTTAAGCAAGGGCCTTGACCTTTCAAGGGAGTAGCGTGGCTCTTCGGCTTCTAGGTTTTTTCCTTATTTAGTTTATGTCATGTTCTTTGCTCTGTTTTGAGCTTCCTTTTATCTTTCTTTTTTATGATTAATATTTGCTCTTGGAATTGTAGGGATGCTGGGGCCCGCACCCTCCCCTGTCTGATTCAAGAGATTAGAGTGAATTACAGAGTGTAAGTTCTGATAATCATTGAACCTAGAGTTGGTGGCTGTAGAGTGGATAACATTGTTGCGAAACTAGGTTACGATAAGAGCTACAGAGTTGAGGCAGAAGGTTTTTCTGGCTAGATTTGGATCCTTTGCGAGGAGGGCTCTGTGGATATTGAGATCATTAGCACTACAAGTCAATTGCTGCATTATAATCTCACTTTTAGAGATGGGGGATGTTCGTTTCTCCTTACTTGCGTCTACGGTAGTCCCACACCTTGCGTTAGACAAGGACTTTGGGATCAACTTGAGGCGATTAATAGTGTTTGGGGGGGGTCCTCAAAGTGATTGTGTATTGGTGATTTTAATTCACATAAAGCAGCAGAGGACAAACAGGGGGGTGCAAGACTTAATTACAAATCAATGCAAGATTTTAATAATTGTTGTTTTAATTATGGACTAATGGATGTTAATTTTTGAGGCCCTAGGTACACGTGGAAAAATGGCAGACTTCAAGAGAGGCTTGACTGGGCTTTGGCGAATTTTAACTAGTTCACTTATTTCAAGGAAGCTTATATTCAACATTTAAATTGGTTTAAGTCTGACCATAAACCAGTTCTTCTTAGGATGAGATGGGAGAATAAGATGAGACCTCCCCGTTGTTTTCGTTTTATTGCAGGTTGGATCACAGATGCTTCTTTTAAGGATATGATCAAGGATAATTGGGGTAATGAGTTTAGTTGGCCGATTGCTATATCCATACTTACAAAAAGGATTAAAGAGTGGAACAGTGACGTGTTTGGCAGTATCAACAAGAAGAATAGGGTCTTTATGAGTAGAATGAGTGGTATTGATAGGGCTAACCCGGATGGGACCAATAAGTATTTGAACCATCTTCAGGAGGTTCTTTGGAAGGACTATGAAAGAACCCTTCTACAGGAGGAAGTGTTGTGGTTTCCAAAAGTGAGGCATAAATGGTTACAGCTTGGTGATAGAAATACTAAATTCTTCAATGCCTCTACTCTAGTAAGGAAGAAAAAGAATATAGTGGAGGCCTTGAAGGGCAGCTCAGAAAGATGGATTGTTGACAATGAGGAATTAAAGGATATAGTCTCCAATTTTTTCAGGAACTTGTATGTGACGAAGGATCAGCCGATCACTAAGCCCTATCCTCTGAGAGGATTACTCCCTAAGCTTGATTGTCTGAGTCTCAATAGCTTTGAGGCGGAAATTACCCCAGAGGATATCAAAAACGCTTTTTTTAGTATGGGTGCTCTCAAAGCATCAAGCCCGAATGATTATCATGCTATGTTTTTTTAGAGTCACTGGGATGTCATTGGTGATTCTGTTTGCAATTTCATTAAAGACTGTTTTCGGGACTCAACGAGGATAGATGGGATTAATACGACGAACGTTGTTCTTATTCCTAAAGTGGAAAACCCGGATTCTATTAAGCAATTTGACCTATTGCCTTGTGTAATGTTATCTATAAAACCATTATTAAAGTTATCGCAAATAGACTCAAACCTCTTTTGAATTCTATCATCTCTCTTACATAATGTAGCTTCTTTGCAGGTAGTCACAATTCTGACAACGTCATTATTGTGCAGGAGACGATTCATTCTATGGCTAATAAGAAAGTCAAGAAGGGCTTTATGGTGGTTAAAGTTGACTTAGAGAAAGCATATGACCGCCTTAGTTAGGACTTTTTCGCTAACACCTTTAACAATATTGGCTTTTTAGAAAAGATGAACATCATTATGAGATGTGTTTCCATGTGTCGCATGAGGATCACTTGGAATGGGGATTCTATTGAGGAAATAAGAGAGGGCCTAATCCTTCTCATTTTTTTTTTGGCTGATGATTTGATCCTGTTTGCAGAGGCGGACTTTTAGCAAGTTATGATAATTAAATCTTGCCTTGAGGTGTTTTGTAAAGTTTCAAGAGAGAGTTGACAAAGAAAAAACACATATGTACTGTTCTCGGAATGTCCACCTTAACGTGGCAGTAGAATTGAGCCATGAGTCAAGTTTCTCTTTAGTGTTGGACCTTGGCAAGTACTTAGGCGTTCCCCTTTATCACAGTAGGGTGAACAGAACCTCAAATCGGTTTTTTGAAGACAAGTTGCGTAATTGTCTGAATAAGTGGAATTCAAATTTTCTCTCCCTCGTAAGATGCATTAGTCCTAAATACAATACTGATGTATTATATGCAGACAAACATGCTCCTTAATAGTGTTTGTGAAAGTTTAGATAAAATCTCTAGGATTAGAGGGGCCAAGCTTATGAACTAGTCTTATCTTATAAAAGTTGGCTGGGGATTGATTAGTAATAGAGATTCTCTATGGGCTCAAACTCTAATATATAAATATGGGTGTGGGGAGGATATTATCCCTAAGATAAATAGAAGGAACCAGAGCTCTAACCTATGGCAGGGCATTTGCAAGACTTGGAAGAACATGTTGGAAGGCACTTCCTGGAGAATCAATAACGGTTGTAAAATCAGGTTCTAGGATAATTATTGGTACAAGAAAGGATTGTAGCTCAAAGATGTAGTAGAAGAGTCCCTCGAGGAATCAGAAGCAAATAAAATTGTTAGAGAATACTTTCTTTCGAATGGGAATTGGGATTTAGAAAGATTGAAGAGTTTGCTACCTGAGGATATTTGTGAATGGACTGTGAAGCTGCATTTTGGAACAAGGAAGAATGTTGAGGATGCTATCCAGTGGAGCCATCCCAAGGAGGTGGAATTCTCGGTTAGATTTGCCTATAAGATGATTTCTGAGGAAGAGCAGCTCATTCTTGAGAGGAATTGGAATTACTTGGAAGTGGCCTGAGAGTTAGAGAAACAGAGTGTTCATGTGGTTGTGTACCCATAAATTCTTACTAACAATCAGAGAGTGAAGAGGAAATTTACCTCAAATCCTTTGTGCGATTGCTGCAAGTCTTCGGAAGAGACGATGATTCATGCCCGCAGAGATTGTCCAATAATTAAGGACCTATGGAAGATATCAACCCCATGTATTGGTCAGAATTTTTTAGAGGTGATACTATCGGTTGGTTTCAGTTTAACAACAGGAGAGATATAGGGAAATTAGATCATTTGAATTGGAAACTCACCTTTGGAGTAGCCATCCATAGAATCTGGCTGAGGAGAAATGCCTGGGTTTTTAATGGGAAGCAATGTCATGTTGGGAATCTATATTGGAGCAATATTACAGCAGTAAGGGAATTTAAAGAAAGCATTGAGGTTCAAAATTTCTCGAGAATGTCTAGTAGAGAGGTCCGAGTTGTATGGTCTCCTTTGGATCCCAACTAGATGAAATGGAATGTTGATGGTGCGAGCTCAAGGGATGGCAGTGCAGCTGGCTATGGGGGTGTCTTTCGTAACCCTTCGGGACATTGGCTTTTGGGTTTGACACTTAATCTAGGAGCTATGGATAGTCTTTTCGATGGAGATGCGGGGTATTTTGAAGGTGTTCAAGTTGGCATAGGAGAGAGGATTCTAGTGAGTCGTCCTAGAGACTGATTCGACAGAGGCGATCTAGCTGATTCAAGATCAGAGGGTGTCGAACTATCCACTGAGTTATTTGATACAGAAGATTCGGTGTTGCTTGAGGTATGATTGGGAGGTGAGGCTGAACCACAGTAGTAGGGAAGACAATAGCGTGGCGGATCTGCTTGCGTTGACGACAATGCTCGTGAGACATGGGCTTCAAGTTATGGAATAGCTACCGGAGACTGTGAGACGTGTGTTGCTGAAGGACTTTGAGGGTGTCGGGTCTACCTGTTGAGTTGGGTATGAGTTTTAGGCCTCTGACGTTCCTTTTCCAACAAAATATAAAGATAATAAATATCAGGTAAAATGATACTATATGTCCCTAAAGTTTATACTAAATTTCACTTATGCCTCTGAACTTTTTTTTTTTGCCTGCTTATGTCTTACATCTTTTAATTTTTGTCACTTATGCCCTTTTTTTGTAATACCACTAGTGCACTTAACGACAATGCTGATTAGGCAGCCACGTGGATGTCACGACCTATTTTTTGGGCACATGACCGGCACAATGATGTATCTCTTATCACTGTTGTAATACCCGTTAATTTCGGAATATAATTCGCTTAAGAGTATTTTAGAATGTACAACGTTACTTTAGTTATTTATTTTGGTCATTTTTAATTTTCATATTTAATTGTTCTCTTTGAATATTATTTATGAAAATTGAGTTAAATGACTGGACTAAATATTTGCACAATGTGGGATATATTCTAAAAATGGTGAAATTCATAGAAAACTGGTTTCAGAATGGTCCATTAGTCCATTTATTGTAAATTGACTGGATGGGTTTGGATGTTGGGTTATGGATACCCATGGGTTATTGAATAACCCATTAGAAATATTTAATATAAAGTTTCAATAGTACCCCCCTCATTTCTCACGCAGAAGGAAAAGCTGAAAACTGAACTGTGGAAGTTTTCTCTCCTTTCTTCATTCTCTTCTCAAATCCTTTCCTTGATCTTCAGAGTTTCGATTATTTGTTCGGTTCAAAAGCTTTGTAAGGATCAAAGGTAAGCTTTAATCCGATTATTTTCCTTAAATTTCAGTTTATATAGAAGATCAGAGGAGGTTTTGTTCTTGAAGATTTTGATGATAATTCATGAATCTCAGTTGTTTTAGAAGTTATATTTGAGTTATAATCGGTTAAAAGAGTTGAAATTCTGGTTTTGAAACAAGAAAGGAAAGGATGAAATTGTTAGAAATTTCTGCAAAAACCGAGTTACTATAGCGACCAGAAATTTCGGAAAAAAATCTGGAAAATTTTCTTCGGGTTACTGTAGCAGTACTGTAGTGTCGGCAGTCAACGGTACTGTAGCAGTCAACGTTACTGTAGTGAACCGACACTGTAGTGAACCGTTACTGTAGCAAACCGACACTGTAGCAACCCGTTACTGTAGCAGTCAGAAAATTTTGCGTATTTTCGTGATTTTGTTTCCTTTCTTATGTTTCCTTGTAATATATTTTACTAGGAAATTTTCCTACACAAATTCTAGTGTGGAACAAGGTAAACTTGGACAAACATCAAGGTGAGTGAATAACCTTGCTCAGCTAATTTGATATTACTAGTCAAAGTACAATATAAGTCACATTTACAATATTATTTGGATAATAAGCAATCAATTTTCATATGGTACTATATGATGATCGGTAGAAATAAGAGTATGTAGAAATCATTTTATTTCATGACAATTGTGCTATGTGATAAATTCTCACTATCTTGTCAATGAGTAAAGATCTACGGGATCTAATACACGAGTGTGAAAGGGTTAAAGTCCCATACTACTCAGTGCATATCTATGAAACCCATACACGAGTTGAAAGGGTTAAAGTCTCATACTACTCGTTGTATATCTAAGAAATCTTATTCATGAGTTTGAAAGGGTTAGAGTCTCATACTACTCGATGTATAAGATAATTAATTATATGAGTAAATGTGGTATTTGTACTTTTGATATTCTATATAGTACAGTTATTTACTTACTGAGTTTTTAAATAAACTCACACTCCCTATGATTATTTTTCAGATACAGAAAACAAAGAAGAAGAGTATCCGTTGGAAGATTAGAAGCCCTTGGGATTACTCTCTATTTCTGTCTAGTGGGATACCAGTACTTATTAATGTGGATATTAGAAACGCTCTGTACTTTCTATAGGTCTACTAGGCTTGCGATGAGAAAGAAATATCAGACTATGTATGTCTATATTTGCTTATCAGATGAGTATAATTCTGTAGTATGGACTGAATGATTAAGGTTGAATGTAAAACCTTACAGAATATATGTAAATAACGTATGTTTGGGAATTTTATCAAATGAGTAGTATCTTTTCACATGCTCAATTTTTGGGATGTGACAATTTGGTATCAGAGGAAAGCTTTTATAGGTCCCCTATAGAGTACAGAGCAAAGTGATCTTTGTGGGCCCTTCCCTATTGTCATGAGCCGCGTCATGACCATAGGATTAGGTTCCATAAAAGACCTTGTACAGTATAACGTCATTTTATAGATAACTTCTCAGTGGGGCTAGTAAGTGATATTTTGTTTATGTCTGAAAATTGTTTGTTATGTGTGTAGATCTGTGACAGATCAATGTCAGAAGGATCTTCTAATAATAATGAGCATATGGGTCCAAGGAGGGCCATAATTCCACCAGTACATGTGCAAGATGATTCTAACCGTGGGGATAGTTTGCATGCTCAAAGTACTGAGGGCGCAACTAGTGAGCAAGCAAGGAGAGTCGAACCTGATGCTCACGTTGGTAATGCAACTATTACACATGTGATTAATTTGATGAATGAACGATTTGACCGATTTGAGGCTGAAATGAGAGGTCGAGCTGCACAAGCTAACCTGCCAGTGGATCCTCTTATTGTTGAAGCTGAAATTGTACCACCATCTCAATTAGCGGGAGGAGTTAATGTAAGGGAGGTAAGAATGTCTGAATTCCAGAAAATGAGGCCTCCTACTTTTTCAGTGGAAGATCCCAAAGAGGACCCACAATGTTTCCTTGAAGATTGTGAAGCAATCTGTGATGCTATAGGGTGTTCTCCTACTCAAAAGGTAGAATTCACTTCCTTTCAGTTAAAAGGTAGGGCTGGTAAATGGTGGAGGAACTGGAAGAAAGCTAGAATTCAAGGCGCACCGCCAGTTATGTGGACAGAATTTTACAGATTGGTTATGGATGAATTTCTTCCGGTAAGTGAATGATCATCTAGGGCCAGGGATTTTCTGTATCTATGACAGGGAACCATGACTGTTGATGAATATTCAGCTCAGTTTGTTAAATTATCTGAATATGCCCCTGAAATCATTCCTTCTGAAAGGAAGAAAATAGAAAAGTTTGTGGAAGAGCTTCGTGATGTCTTATATGATTAAGTGGGTTCTAATATAAACGATTACTCTTCGTAATCAGAGGCTGTTGATGTGGCCCGAACAATGAAAAAGAGGTCAAAGAATAAAGAAGAATATCGTCAAAAGAAGAAAGCTAGATATAGAAGATCTTTTGATCAAGGGGAAGACTCAGGGACTTTGAAACCCTTTACTGCGTCACAAAATGCTCCAGCCACTCCTACTAAGTCAACTTATTCTACAGCCAGTGTGGCTAAGCCTCGTTCAGAGAGCAGGGGTGGTTTTAGCTCTTCTAGTAGAGGAGGTACTCAAGGTAGAAGGGAAAAACCTCAATGTCCTAAATGTGGAAAGTTTCACTTCGGAGAATGCAGGTTAAACACTGTTGGTACAGGTTGTTTTAACTGTGGACAAAAAGGACATTTTATAAGGGAGTGCCCTCAGCTCATGACAAGACCAGGTCAAGGGTCTACTTTGCCACCTCGACCACAATCTATTTCTGCTTCTATTACTCAAACACTAACCCCTTCAATAGGGGTAGTATGGGAAGAGGTTCTGGAAGAGGCCAAGGTGACCGTGGAAAACAAGCTGCTGGCAGAGAAAATGCAAGAGTATATGCTCTAACCCGACAGGATGTTCAAACATCCAATGCTGTAGTTACAGGTATATTATCTGTTAATACTTTTGCTGCACGTATTTTGTTTGACCCCGGTTCTACTCACTCATATGTGTCACCCCTATTTTTCAAGAGATTTGCATTTGAGTCAATTACTCTTAAAGAACCATTCTTGGTTTCCACACCGATGAGAGAGACTTTGATGGTTAAAACATGTTATCGTTCTTGTAAAATAATCGTTGGAGGCACGGAAACTGAGATAGATCTTATGGTTCTCAATATGTTAGATTTTGATGTGATTTTAGGGATGGACTGGCTATCTTCTTGTCATGCTACTATAAATTGTCGTGACAAAGTTATTTCTTTTAATATGCCGGGGAGGAGTAATTTTGTGTTTCAAGCAGATCGAAGTGATGTACCTTGCAACATGATATCTATGTTAAGTGCCCGGCGTATGTTGTGAAAGGGATGTCAGGGATTTTTAGCTTTTATCAAAGATTTAGAAAAGAAAGAACAGAAGTTAGAAGACATTCATGTGGTTAATGAATTCCCATATGTGTTCCCAGAAGATTTACCTGGATTACCGTCAGAAAGAGATATTGAGTTCAGTATTGATTTGGTCCCAGACACACGACCAATTTCTATTCCACCTTATCGTATGGCTCCTGTTGAGCTAAAAGAACTCAAAGAACAATTGGAAGATTTGTTAAACAAAGGGTTCATTCGCCCAAGTTTTTCACCTTGGGGTGCTCCTGTTCTTTTTGTGAAAAAGAAAGATGGTTCTATGAGATTATGTATAGATTATCGTCAGCTGAATAAAGTCACAGTGAAGAATAAGTATCCTTTACCAAGGATAGATGATTTGTTTGATCAGTTTCAAGGAGCAAAATACTTCTCAAAGATTGATCTAAGGTATGGATATCATCAGTTACGAATTAAGAACGATGATATACCTAAGACAGCTTTTCGTACACGGTATGGACATTATGAGTTTCTTGTGATGTCTTTTGGGTTGACAAATGCACCAGCAGCATTTATGGATTTAATGAACAGAGTGTTCAAATCATTCCTTGATAAGTTTGTAATTGTATTTATTGATGATATTTTGGTATATTCAAAGAGTCATGAAGAACATACTGAACATTTGAGAATAGTGCTTCAAACTTTGAGAGAGCATCAGTTGTACGCAAAGCTCTCAAAATGTGAATTCTGGATGAGTCATGTAACATTTTTGGGACATGTTATTTTCCAAGAAGGTATTCATGTAGATCCAAGTAAAATTGAAGCAGTAAAACAATGGCCTAGACCAACAACTGTGTCTGAAGTACGTAGTTTTCTTGGCTTAGCAAGGTATTACCGTCGCTTTGTCAAAGATTTCTCTAAGACGGTTCTTCCATTAAATAAGTTAACCCGAAATAATGTTAAATACATTTGGGATGATTCATGTGAGCAAAGTTTCGCCCAATTGAAAGAGTGTTTAACTTCTGCACCAGTGTTAATCCTACCATCAGGACCAGGGGGTTACTCTGTATTCTGTGATGCCTCAAGGATAGGCTTAGGGTGTGTATTGATGCAACATGGTAAAGTCATAGCTTATGGCTCACGTCAGCTTAAAAAGCAACTTTAGAAAATGACATTGATATGGTCAAAATCAGAGATAAGGCAAGGCAAGGTCTAGCACCAAGTTTCTTGGTAGATGAAGAAGGAGTCTTATGGTTTAATGGGAGACTCTGTGTCCCCAACATTGAATCTTTGAAACATGAAATCTTAATGGAAGCTCATGGTTCGCCCTACGTTGTACATCCTGGTGCTATGAAAATGTATCAGGACTTGAAACAAGTTTACTGGTGGGAGGGCATGAAGTGAGACATGACTGACTTTGTAGCTCGATGTTTGACTTGTCAGCAAGTTAAAGCTGAACATCGACGACCACCTGGGTTGATGCAAAAACTAGATATTCCCGAATGGAAGTGGGAAAGGATCACTATGGATTTTGTAGTAGGTTTACCTCGGTCAACAAAAGGAAATGACTCAATATGGGTCATAGTGGATCGACTTACTAAGTCAGCACATTTTCTTCCTGTTCATACCACTTTCAGTGTAGCAAAGCTTGCTCGACTTTATGTTAAAGAAATAGTGAAACTTCATGGTGTACCAATATCCATTATATCAGACCGAGGACCTCAGTTTACTTCTCGGTTCTGGAAAGTCTTTCAAGAGGCTTTGGGTACCAAAGTGAATCTTAGCACATCATTCCATCCTCAGACTGATGGACAGTCCGAAAGGACAATTCAGACTTTAGAGGATATGCTAAGGGCTTGTGTGATGGATTTCAGTGGAAGTTGGGAAGATCATTTGTCTGTTATTGAATTTGCTTATAATAACAGTTACCAAGCCAGTATTCAGATGGCACCTTTTGAGGCATTATATGGGAGACGGTGTCGATCTCCTATAGGTTGGTTTGAACTTGGTGAAACCAAAATATTTGGACCTGAGATGATACAAGAAGATATAAATAAAGTTAAACTGATCAGAGAGAAGTTGTTAACTGCTCAAAGTAGACAGAAGTCTTATGCGGACAACCGACGACGTGACCTTGAATTTGCAATAGGTGATATGGTTTTCTTACGAATCTCACCTATGAAGGGAGTAATGAGATTCGGGAAGAAAGGCAAGCTTAGTCCGAGGTATGTTGGCCCATATGAGGTTGTTGACAGAGTAGGTAATGTGGCATATCGCCTAGACCTACATTCCGACCTAGAGGGAGTCCATCCAATATTTCATGTATCCATGCTAAGGAAATATCTTGCTGATCCTTCTCATGTCATTCAACCCCAAGAAGTTCACTTTGATGAAACTCTCACATACGAAGAGGTACCAGTACCTATTCTTGATAGAAAAGTCAAGAAATTGTGTACTAAAGAAATTCCTACTGTCAAGGTTCTTTGGAGAAATCATTCTCGCGAGTAAGCTACGTAGGAGGCAGAAGATGAAATATGGAAAAACTATCCACATTTATTTGAAACTTGAGGTAATATTTTAATTCGGAGGACCGAATTCTTTTAAGGGGGGTAGAATGTAATACCCGTTAATTTCGGAATATAATTCGCTTAAGAGTATTTTAGAATGTACAACGTTACTTTAGTTATTTATTTTGGTCATTTTTAATTTTCATATTTAATTGTTCTCTTTGAATATTATTTATGAAAATTGAGTTAAATGACTAGATTAAATATTTGCACAATGTGGGATATATTCTAAAAATGGTGAAATTCATGGAAAAGTGGTTTTAGAATGGTCCATTAGTCCATTTATTGTAAATTGACTGGATGGGTTTGGATGTTGGGTTATGGATACCCATGGGTTATTGAATAACCCATTAGAAATATTTAATATAAAGTTTCAATAGTACCCCCCTCATTTCTCACGCAGAAGGAAAAGCTGAAAACTGAACAGTGGAAGTTTTCTCTCCTTTCTTCATTCTCTTCTCAAATCCTTTCCTTGATCTTCAGAGTTTCGATTATTTGTTCGGTTCAAAAGCTTTGTAAGGATCAAAGGTAAGCTTTAATCCGATTATTTTCCTTAAATTTCAGTTTATGTAGAAGATCAGAGGAGGTTTTGTTCTTGAAGATTTTGATGATAATTCATGAATCTCAGTTGTTTTAGAAGTTATATTTGAGTTATAATCGGTTAAAAGAGTTGAAATTCTGGTTTTGAAACAAGAAAGGAAAGGATGAAATTGTTAGAAATTTCTTCAAAAACCGAGTTACTGTAGCGACCAGAAATTTCGGAAAAAAATCTGGAAAATTTTCTTCGGGTTACTGTAGCAGTACTGTAGTGTCGGCAGTCAACGGTACTGTAGCAGTCAACGTTACTGTAGTGAACCGACACTGTAGTGAACCGTTACTGTAGCAAACCGACACTGTAGCAACCCGTTACTGTAGCAGTCAGAAAATTTTGCGTATTTTCGTGATTTTGTTTCCTTTCTTATGTTTCCTTGTAATATATTTTACTAGGAAATTTTCCTACACAAATTCTAGTGTGGAACAAGGTAAACTTGGACAAACATCAAGGTGAATGAATAACCTTGCTCAGCTAATTTGATATTACTAGTCAAAGTACAATATAAGTCCCATTTACAATATTATTTGGATAATAAGCAATCAATTTTCATATAGGAGTATATGATGATTGGTAGAAATAAGAGTATGTAGAAATCATTTTATTTCATGACAATTGTGCTATGTGATAAATTCTCACTATCTTGTCAATGAGTAAAGATCTAGGGGATCTAATACACGAGTGTGAAAGGGTTAAAGTCCCATATTACTCAGTGCATATCTATGAAACCCTTACACGAGTTGAAAGGGTTAAAGTCCCATACTACTCGGTGTATATCTAAGAAAGCTTATACACGAGTTTGAAAGGGTTAAAGTCCCATACTACTCAGTGCATATCTATGAAACCCATACACGAGTTGAAAGGGTTTAATTCTCATACTACTAGTTGTATATCTAAGAAATCTTATTCATGAGTTTGAAAGGGTTAGAGTCCCATACTACTCGATGTATAAGATAATTAATTATATGAGTAAATGTGGTATTTGTACTTTTGATATTCTATATAGTACAGTTATTTACTTACTGAGTTTTTAAATAAACTCACACTCCCTGTGATTATTTTTCAGATACAGAAAACAAAGAAGAAGAGTATCAGTTGGAAGATTAGAAGCCCTTGGGATTACTCTCTATTTCTGTCTGGTGGGATACCAGTACTTATTAATGTGGATATTAGAAACGCTCTGTACTTTCTATAGGTCTCCTAGGCTTGCGATGAGAAAGAAATATCAGACTATGTATGTCTATATTTGCTTATCAGATGAGTATAATTCTGTAGTATGGACTGAATGATTAAGGTTGAATGTAAAACCTTACAGAATATATGTAAATAACGTATGTTTGGGAATTTTATCAAATGAGTAGTATCTTTTCACATGCTCAATTTTTGGGATGTGACAACTGTAAGCATTTCGATAAATTCTACCCATGAGATTAAATTATCTATGTTATCAAAATAACAATTACTTAATAAATATGAAGAAAATATATCAAATTTTCTTATGTGAAAATCATAGAGATGATTTGCATGTAATAATAAATTATCAATTTGAAATACATTATTATACTGACATACAAGCCAAATGTCAAACCCTTGATCTAGATGTCCTAGACGATTACAGAGCAACATAATCTACAACAATAGAGGGGCCTACCGGACAGCGAAAATGTCCAAAGTGATCTACTCTTCTAGCGGATATTTTTCATCGGCAACCTGATCTAAACAAAAAGGTTTCACATAGAGTGTGAGCTTTTAAGCTCCGTGAGTGAATCGGCCTCGCGTTAATAAAATTCAAATACATTACCAATCATGCAAGTATATCCGAAGGCTCATACTCAACAAATAGACATAGTTAGAAATTACATACAAGAAGATAAAAATTCATCCAATTCAACAAACATTACTAGTACTCATCAATGGCAATATATCCCGGAGAGCGCACACAGGACGGCTCACCAATTTTGTATATTTCCGCCATGACGCACAACCTCATCCTCTTAGCTAGGGCGCCTCACGGATTTATCACCAATCCAGGCTATATCCATACCGAGGGAATCGTTGTCTCCACACTCATTGGTTAAGACACCCTTTAAACCAGGTTTTCCGCCTTGTCGTGAGAGGGGGTACTGTCCCGCTCAATCACAATCAATAGTACAGTATTTCATATCATAATCAAAAGCACAATATAATATTCATCCATATAACAGGTATAATATATAACTATATTATAGGTTTATAAACCACAAATCAAGATAACAATTAAACTGTTTTTGAAAAGATTCAAACTTCACATCATCATGAAATACTTGCTTCGTCTTATCCATACTTCTGGATTAATTATCTTATTAGATTTGTAATTTTGAATCCAATTTCCCTCTATGAATCTTGGGAGTATCCTACGACATATTTTTTATCACCAGTAATGCTAAAACTCTATTAAAACGGGGTCGTTTCACTCACCTGGATTCAGTACGAGTATCACTTCTCTAAATCGTTACGAACAAGAATACACAGATGAGTTTCAGTATTCCGCTACAGGGATTTTCATGAAAGATTAGGGAAAACAAGTTAGGATTGTTTTTATACAGACACTGTTCATACATACAGTTACTATTCATATGTACAGTCACTATTCATATGTATAGATACTATTCATATGTATAGATACTATTCGTATATATGGTCATTATTCATATGTACAGATACTATTTATACGTACAGATATTGTTCATACATATGGATATTGTTCATACATATGATACTATTCATATATACGGTCACTATTCATATATACGGAAACTGTTTATACCAGAAATAGAGAATACAATCTGTAAAAGAGTACACCAGGTAAGTTCCTAGGAAAGAGTGTAGGGTCACAATGGACACACTTAAAAACCAGGTCTTTCCTTAGCTAGAACTTTCCTATACATGTATTTTTCACAGTTTACATTCTATTTTGGTAATCAGGGAATCAAAATAATATGTAAGCAGCTAAGGACAGTTTTTCTAATGTGGAAGATCAGCCAAAACCGCAACCACAGAGCATACTTAAGAAAATAACTTCTAAAATTTGAAAGACATAGAAAGGGCATATTATCCTTACCTAAGCTGAAAAAGAAAGGCCCAAAATCTCATAGGCCCAGCATTGGAGCAAGAGAAACTTAAGGAGAGAAAAAGAGAAGTTGAAGGTGTGAGTTTAGAAGTGAAATGAAAGAGCCTAGGAAAAGTCAATTGTACTATTTGACACTATATATTAATAAAATATTTAATTTACTATTCATGAAAATGATATTTCTAATAATGTAATTTACTGTGCACCTTAATAATTCGAGTGGAACGCGGCTTTGAATTTTTATTACTATTAGAATTTAAAGGGAAAACTATCCTTTCATTTTAAACCTTTATGTTTCTTTTCAATTCAGTCCTTTCACTATAGTCCCTGAGGGTATTTTCACACATAAAACGTCATTTTCTCCTACGAACTTCTTTCTAGTTTTCTCTAATGATCAAATCATATCTACTACTTGACATTTCGATTGTATAAGTGAATAGTATCGTATACGTAAATAGTATTATATAGGTGAACAGTACCGTATACTAGCATAGTACCATAGTTTGCAAATACGCATTTATATTTTATTTTTCATAGGTATTACAGTGGATTTCCAAATATTTTTTTTGCAATCCATGTGGACTGCCATGTGGCAGCTAAATTTTTTTTAATTTTTAAAAATAAAAAAAAATTTGTAAAAAAATTTCAGTTTATTCACTTTGGTCTTTGGTCAAAATTTTTCTCTTATCCAATTTTTGATATAAACTTGTATTCTATTTCATATAGGTACCTAGTTTAAGAATCTATTTTTTCATTTGTCAAAATCATCTGCTATAAACATTTCAGTTTGTGCACTTGAATCCTTATTCTTCACTTTCATGCTTTTTCTTAGTGTTTGGTCATCCAAATCAATCCATAATTTCATTTTTAGTCACAATATCATTAAATCTATCATTTCTAACCAAGAACAATATAAAAAATGAATTAAAATTCAAGTTTCAAATTTTGCCTTTTATGAGAGGGAGAAATATGCAATTTTTGAAACTTTGATTTTTAATTCATTTCTTGTATTGTTCTTGAATAAAAATGATATATTTAATCATATTATGACTAAAAGTGAAATTATGGATTGATTTGACCAAACCATGAGAAAAAAACATGAAATTGAAGAATAGAGACTAAAGTGAACAAATTGAAAAGTTTATAGGGGATGATTTTGACAAATAAAAAAATAGATTTTTAAACTAGGAACCTATACGAAGTAGAATACAAGTTTATATCAAAAATTGGATAAAAGAAAAATTTTGAGCAAGGACCAAAGTAAATAACTAAAACTTTTTTACAAAATTTTTTTTAAAAAAATTAAAAAATTTTTAAAATTTTTTTTGGCTGCCACGTGTTAGTTTACGTGGATTACTAAGTGGCAGTCAACATGAATTGTAAAAAAAAATAGTTGACAGTTCATGTAGCTGCTTAGTCAACATTACCGTTAAATACACTAACAGTGTTACAAAAAAAAAGCATAAGTGGCAAAAATTGAAAGACATAAGACATAAGCGGTCCAAAAAAAAGTTCAGGGATATAAGTAAAATTTGGTGTAAATTTTAGGGACATATAATATCATTTTGCTTAAATATTAAATAAATAGTATTATAATTATAAAAAAAAGTTGAAAAATATATTAAGTGATTTTTTGTACTCTTGACGATAAAAAAAAAGAATGAGGGAAAGGAGTTACAGATTTTGTATCTCAAATAATATGAGATCAGGATACTGTGAGTTAAGAATGAAGCTCTAGACTTCTATTGTTATATTAAAAAAATGGGGAGAAATTAAATACTAGTATTTGATTTTGAAGTTTTGCTGTCTAATAAAAAAATTATAAAAGAGGACATTTTAATTAATTCTTGCACATATAAATCTAAAGGGTACTGATATGTAGTGAGGACTGAGAGGATGAGGCTAAAAATGTTCATTCCATTTTTATTTTTTTCTAAATTATTAATATTTAAAAATTTATTAAATTTTAATTAATTTAATTCTAGAAGAGTTAAATTATAAATATATAATATATTTGCAACATTAATTATTTTATTTATAAAGTTTAAATTTAAAATTTTTTTGACGAGAACATGTTTCAAATTATTTGAACAAATATCCAAAAGGACTTCGAGCAAGATCAAACTTTGTTCTCTTTCCGTCTTCATCCTTATTTATTGCAAAAGTTTTTGATCGTTGAATTGGACAGAAAGTGTTTGGAGGGTGAGGAGAGACGAGGGCAAATGATATGGCTTTCTAGTTTCTACAATACATGTCTTCCCTTCGGTCGGAGGTTTCGGTCTTGATTGATTTGAATATTTTTTTAATTTTAATTTTATTAAAAATAAAAAATAAATATAAATATATGTTTGGATTAATTTACTAAAAACATTTTTTAAAATAAATTAAAATTTACAAATATTAAAAAAAATTTCAGTGTTTCAAAATATATATTTTTTAACTGAAAATTAAAATAAGAAAAACAGAGCATTCCCTTCCCTTTCTCGTCTCCAGATCTCTCTCTCTCCCCTTACAAATCAAACTTTCTGTTTCCTCTTTCCCTGAACATTCTCTCCAGGCTGTCGATTCTCTTTCCTTTACAACTCGTGAGTTTCCAGGATCTTTTGCATCATTCGTCCGTGATTTCAAGTCCATTTTCCCCAAAAGAAAAATCTCAGATTTCCCATTGAATATAAACGTGTGTGTATATATATATATATATATATATATAAATATATCCCATTACCTAGACTTCGTCTTCGTCTCTGGGTTCTAGGGTTTTAGATTTCTGGTATTCTGTGAGGAGTATTCCGTCGTGAACGCTTGAATCTGGGTGTCCTGATTTTTAGGTCTCTTGCTCTCTGCTTGGATCTTCCATTTCTCAGCTGCTGTCATCAATCTCTGTTTGAGTATCTTTTTTTTTCTAGCAACTACCCCTTTTTACCTTAAAAGTTTCAGTCCGTGGTGATTGCTTTGTTCTCTATCTCGTGAAATTTAAGGTGGTTAGCTTCAAGTTTAAAATCGGGTGTGGTCTATCGTAGTATTTAGTATTTACTCTTGACGGTTGTCCAGCAAGGGTGGAATTGAATTTTTTTTTTCCTCTAGGATTTTTTTGTTTTAATTCTTTCTGGTTGTAGTTTTCCTGCTATGAGTATAAAGACGGCTGGGTGATTGGACGACCAGTGAGAACACATCAAAGTCTGAAGGACAAAGGATTCTCCATGGATAAGGACAAATCTCCTGGTCACGGTGGAGGTCTTCCACGTCCTTCGGGCCGTTTTTCAGGTTTTTCGCCAACTGGAAGCACTTTCAATGTGAAATCAGAGCCGCCGTCGTCGTCATCAACGTATCCTCCACTGGTGCCTGGTACCGGTTCGGATGCTGGTCACTTTGGGCAGGGATTGTCTGCAGATTATAGTAACTTCAGTCAAGATATTAGCAGAATGCCTGATAATCCTCCCAGAAATAGAGGTCACAGACGTGCCCATTCTGAGATTCTCACCCTACCTGACGATATTAGCTTTGACAGTGACCTTGGTATAGTTGGAGGTATTGACGGGCCCTCGTATTCCGATGAAACCGAGGAAGACTTACTGTCAATGTACCTTGATATGGACAAATTCAATTCGTCATCTGCTACATCTGCATTTCAAGTGGGTGAGCCTTCTACAGCTGCTGTGACATCAGCTTCAGCACCAACCTCGGCGCCAGCATCGGGAGCACCCACCCCGTCTGCAGAGAACGTTGCTATTGGTACTAATGAAAAGCCCAGAGTTAGGCATCAGCATAGCCAGTCTATGGATGGGTCTACAACCATCAAACCAGATATGCTAGTTTCAGGTTCGGAAGACATCTCTCCGCTTGATTCCAAAAAAGCCATGTCTGCTGCCAAGCTCGCAGAACTTGCTTTAATTGACCCCAAGCGTGCAAAAAGGTATCGTCTTTGGAGATTTCCTTTTTGTTTTGCTAATATAACTTGCATTGGCAAAGCTTGAGTCCAGAAGGGAACTGACATGTAATTGTATCTTAGTATCTCTGCATATATGTTTTATGCAATTATTTGAAAAACAACCCTCTTTGGTGACCCTTGGTTTTCTGCATTATTGCTGCTGGTTATTGTATTCTTTTCTTATATGGGTGCACAACTTCTCATTCATTGTCGTGGACATCATTAATAAACAGGTTGTGTAGCATGATATATGAATGTATTTACATATATTCTTGAATCCAGTGGTGAGTTCATAGACAATACATCATTTCTTGGCCTTTTTTTCTTCTTTTTATGAAAATGAGGCTCGAAACCTGGTCCCTAACTCACAATATTCCAAGCTCATACCACTTGAGTTACAAGCTTGGTGGTATCATTTCTAGGGGGGCGTTTGGTATGCGGCTGTATGCGGGAAAGGAAAGCGCCTTTTCAATACTGTAGCGTTTTTTCATTGTTTGGTATGCTATATACTGTATCAGTGGGAAACGGAAGTCGGATTTCTCTCTTCCTTCAAAATCAGCTTTTTGGCTTCCATCGCATTTTGGATGGAAAATCGGTCATTTGGATGGAAAGCAAAGTAAAATTCTTTAGTTGCTCACGTTATGTTTAGTGGCCGTTGCAGCTGTGGCACTCATCCTGCTAGTCGCCGGTCGACTAGAGGCCACAAGGCGCCTGACAGGAGCTTGGCAACCGTTGGTCTACTGGTTGCCAAGCGCCAGGCGCCTGGCTCCCGCCGGGCCAGGCGCCGGCGACTATCAAGCGCATGGCAGCCGATTGATCGGCTGCTGCCAAAGCTGCAGGTCGACCGGTTGCTGTCAAAGCTTGCAGCCGGTCGATCGGCTGCTGTCAAATCCTGCAGCCGGTCGACCGGTTCATTCCGGGCTCTGGGGTTAGGGCTTTAATAAATTTTTAAGGGTAAAATAGTAAATTATTTTTATATTTATTTTCTATTATCTTTAAAAAATATATAATAATTTTTTTTCAGTGCATACCAAACAAATTTTTTTCCTTTTCTTTCTTTTTTTTCCATTCTCTTTTCCTTTTCATTTTCTTATTTCCTTTCCATTCCTATTCTTTCTTAGATACCAAACGACCCCTAGGTCTTTGTTTTGCAAAAAAGATAGCCAAGACAGCAACAGCTTTGGAAGGTTTAACTTGTCAAAAGGGGATGGACTTGACTTGGAAATTCGAATCACAACTTTTGTAGAGTTTACATGCTTTAATAAATAGCTAATGGAGAATGTATATTTATGCCAAAAGAATAATTATGGGGAAAAAATACCCCCCCCCCCAAAAAAAAGGCGTATATCCATTTATACTTAGTATCTAACTGTTAAGTTACAGTCTTACAGCCAACAAGATTTTTAATTGCATGAGAAAAATAAAGTTCATACTTAGCATACGGTCATAAGGTTTTAATTTAATTTTGAAATTCAACTAATTTAGATCTTCAAATGAGGGCTTGAGTGGAAGTGGAAGGGTTCACTGCTGCAGTGTGGAGGTCAAAGAGGGTAGCTGCATTTTGCAGCATGAGGGTAGATGGGAAATTTTTAAGTTACTGCTGGTCGCTACTACAAGAAATATAGCATTTTGGACTGCACATTTTTCCATTCACAGTCTAGGCTAGGGTAGAATATGAAAGAAAAGTGGGCTGTTATTTGAAATTCAGAGATTTTTTTTAAAAAAAGCCTAAATTGTTTGTTTCTTAAACTCGTAAACGTAATGCGTATACTCATGAGTTTACCCTAGTTTATGGGTTTGCCAAATTACCTTGAGTTTAATAAAGTTGGGTTTTAGTGCGAGTTAAGAGTTTATTTCAGAGTTTTCATAACAATGGGAATAGGAAGGAACAAGAGAATTAGGAATTTAGAATTTGGGTTTTGAAAACCTCATGTCTGAATTTATAATATGACTTAGAAGGAAAAAGAAAAAAAAAAGAAAGTATGACTGCTGAGTGCATTAATCCTGAAGGCCTGTTATAATAGGAATATGCCTACCTAATAAAATTAATAAACACAATTGAAGGCATTATAATAAAACCATGTCTACTGGAATATTCCTAACTCATTGGACAGGATTGTTGCTTTTTTTTTTTTTTTGGGAGTTTGCTTTGGAGAGTGTCATACTGTCTGTCTCGTAAGATTTCTTTTTTTTTTTTTTTTCCCCAGTGAGAAAGTTTCTTTTGTTCAGATTAGTGTATGCTTAAAGCAAACCCAAAAAGGGGCTTAAATAGATTTTGTGAAGTTGATATTTTTTGAGTAGGGTATTAGAAAGGGCATGGGTAAAAGATCCATCACTGGTAGACCTTCTTCTGATGATTGATTGATTTTGAATAGTTGAGCCTTTAGCACTGGAAATTTTATACAAGGTAGGTTTTTGTTCGAAACTTATAATTGATTGTTATCTATGGTTGTTCTTCATGTTGCATAGTAACTTCATTACTCACAAATTTACATTGTTGAATTTAATGGCATCTGTCATATCTTCCTGAAGGTCTTGTCGACATGCTGTTTGCAGGACCATGTCTGTGTAATTGCCTGCAAAGTAAGACATTTTTGGTGGCTTATTTATTTTGTAAATATTTTAATGAGGTTTGGCTATTCAGTTAAATTTTTTTTTCCATTTTCTGCCAATTTTCTCCTTTCCCCACATCCCCAAGGGGTTGATGTATATTGCAGAATGACTTGCTTGGATAGCATGGTCCCCCTGGCAGAGGCACCCTTTGTGCACTGTTATACTTTAGTAGTTAATTAGCATCCTTTTGATATCTATTGGCATCTATTAGATCCCTTGATTCGTATATCATATCTCATACTTTAGACCATGACTAAAACTGTCCCTTATTGGGTGTAATAGGATTTGGGCTAATAGGCAGTCTGCTGCAAGGTCAAAAGAGAGGAAGATGCGCTACATTGCTGAGCTTGAAAGGAAGGTTCAGACGTTGCAAACAGAAGCAACATCTTTGTCTGCACAATTAACTCTCTTGCAGGTATTGCCTTATCATCCGCATATTAGGGGTCAATAGCTTTTTGTACTTTTATCTACTTTTGGCCTTCAAGTGAAAAGTTTTATGTTTTGTCCTCTCACAATTGCACTACTACCTTGTTGCCGGCTTTTAATTCAAAAGTTAACAGGGGGATCACTTTTTCTTCTTCTTCTTCTTCTTCTTCTTCTTTTTTTAATACTTTTGGTGTCTTACAAGCAGAGAGATACAAATGGGCTGACTGCTGAGAACAGTGAACTAAAGCTAAGGTTGCAAGCCATGGAGCAACAAGTTCACTTGCAAGATGGTAAGAACATGATGTTGTATGTGTCAACTCTCTCACTTTTCTTTCTATTTTTACAGCTAGATTATACAATTTGTTTCAAATGGAGAAAAGGAAAATTTAACTGAATTTTTTGATACATGTTGGCATATAGCTCAAATTTGATGAACTAATATGTCTAGTTTGCATCTTGCATTTAAGGTTACTGTTGAGCTACATTGTGTTTTAAAACGCTAGCTGTTATAAAGTTATGACTAATGAGTCAGACTCTAATCTTCTCAAGTGGAGGGTTATTTGCTGTATTCTCGTATTAGAATTAATTTAATTTTCTGGCTGTAGCATTAAATGATGCGTTGAAAGAGGAAATTCAGCATTTGAAAGTACTGACTGGGCAAGCTATGCCAAACGGAGGACCTATGATGAACTTCACTTCTTTTGGAGGAGGCCAACAATTCTATCCCAACAACAATCATGCCATGCACACACTTTTGACTGCTCAACAGTTTCAACAGCTTCAAATTCATTCTCATAATCAGCAGCAGCAGCAGCATCAACTGCATCAGCTTCAGCAGCAGCAGGAACAGCAGCATCAACAAACGGGGGACCTGAAAATGAGAGGATCCACACCTTCTCCAAGTCCTAAAGATAATGCTTCATCAGATATAAATCCTTCGGCAGCTGAGGATTGTTGACTGCAGTCTTTCTTCATCCCGAATTCCTTTTTGTTTTGTGTCCAGAGTCTGTGTAGGTTACAGGTTTAAGGCCGTGTTAATGTTTTATTTATATACTTTTAAAGTTTTATAATGATCTTAGAGGTTGAGAGGTTATGCGTCTTTGCTTTATTAAATTCTCTGGTACCTTGTGTTACTAAATCTGTAAGGTAGATTTGTGTTTTGTATGTCTGCCTTTAAGTGTCTTGTCTGCCATTACAATGCAATTAGAGAGTTGGTGAACAAGCCTAGACTCTCATCACAAACAAGCATCTCCCCAATTAGAGAGTTGGAGATCCTTTTATGATTTCCAACGAGTAAACAAACAACAAATCAATTCCAAGCTCTAGGCACTACTAGTGCTGAGTGCTGAAGTGAATATTAAATAGTTGAGATTTAAGTGATTTTTTTTGTTAGACATATAAGATCCTAACAATTTGATAATGTCTTGTGGGATATACCTACGTTCATAAAAATGGTTATCATATTTCTAATACGCATATTATATGTCAATAGAAATATAGAATATTCTATGTCGTTTATTTTTCACCACTTTTTCCTTTACGGGGCTGGATTTTTGTAGAAACCTGTATATTTGCATTGGGGAAATCCATTAAACACAAGGATTAAAATCAATGCAGAACCTTGCTAGTGGCAACCTCGGGAGTTGTACAATATACGTGCATCGTCAGTTTATGAGACAAACCTTGTATACAGAATATTGAACAAGCATCGAACCATATAAACTAACACACTTTCAAAACTTGGTAAACATTAATTTGATGCCAAATTAAATGGGCATATGCTAATTATCAAATAATGTATTTGGAACAGTTTATTTTAAACTTATTTAATTTATTTTATGATATAAATGTTTATGTATATGTTTGAGAGATTATAGAAATAACTTTTAATATATCCATAATATGATATTAACTTATGTGAAGTTTACTTTTATAAATTTTTTTAATTATATAAATAATTTATATATTAACACTTATATGATAAATATTTATTTTTATAAATAATTAAATAAGTTTTTTAATCAAACAAAATTGAGAACTCGGTGGAATGGGCTTTAGTTCCTGCTTTTATTCTCACGTGCCTATCTCCATCTCATCGTATACGTATACGTTACCGTCTCCTTTGTAGCATCTGCTCTTCTCGCAACAGCAGAAAAAAGAAAAAGAGAAAGAAAAAAAAACCATAATCAGAGACGTTCCCGAGACAATCGAATTTTAATCAGCGAGAATTTGCAGTAAGTCTTTTGCTTTACATGCGCTTCCACTTTATTTTCAGCTGTAAGAATTCCGTGGTAGAACAATGGTATCTTAGGGTTTCTCTTTCCTGTGGTTTTTGGAATAAATGCTTAATTGGCAGAATTCGGTGTTTTGTTTGCAGTCGATTAAATCATGCATCTTTATGTTTTCGAAAAAATAATTCCAGCGGGAACGGGGCAAATGAATCAAAACTGCTGCTCCGATTCATCTTTTTCCTTTCTTCTTATATTCTTTGTCTGCTACCTTTCTAGGTGGTTTAAGCTGTAGCCCAAGGTAGTCGAATTTATTTCTACTTTTGTGCTTACAAAATTCTGGCTGGAGTCAAGGGAACATTCTGCAAATGCTCTGTTTTGTATCTGACAGAATTTAGTATAACGAAATGGAAAGCCAATCAAAATGAAAATTTCTTAGTCTGGGACTCTTTAGTTTGACGGTTTAATCAAACCATATATGAGGACTCCCAACAGAGGAGTTTGGTCTTTGAAGGTTGAGAATATATTGGACGCTTATTAGATCCAGCTTTTAATTTTACATTGTGTTTAGGATTAAGCTGTACTCAGGTGCAAAGCTTCCTTCTTATATAGTGGAGTTGATTTTCTTCTTCAATCTCAATACTGATTTAATAGTCAAAAATAAATGAACAAATAAATTAATAACTCAGGCATGAAAAAGCAATTTAACTCTGCAACACCTTGCTCGTGGTTACGGGACATATTATGAAGATTTGATTGACATTAAATTACAGGAAAAATGGACAGTGCATACAGAATAACGTTTAAAATGCGTGACTCCAGTAGAAAATGTTTTTATATTTCATACCTGTTGGTTTTCTGTCCCATAGGAAAAAGCAGGAAGCTCTAATGGTATGGAATATATGGGATGACTTGCTTGCATTTTGGGATGAAAAGTGGGTTTGTTCAAAGACTTGGTGGCAGAAACAAGGAAGAAAAGATTGTGTGGAGTTGACTGATGTTTGCCTTAATATGGTGAGCTTGATAGCTATATAATGTGAGAATCATCAGAAAGACAAAACTCTGCCCTCACATTCATTTTGAGACAAGAATATCCTTTTGGCTTCAGTATGATAGCCTATTTTAGCTGTTTAAAGGGAGTGTGTTTTGAAGGCTTTCTTATGCATGACTTGTATGGTTTTCTTTCTATTTTTCCTTGTAGGACTTTTTAAAAGCCATATTGTCCTCACTTTATCTTCTCATTTTAAAGAAAAAAGAAATGTAAGAATTTAGTACATTTT
Source organism: Biancaea sappan (assembly GCA_037074585.1). Lineage (NCBI taxonomy): Eukaryota > Viridiplantae > Streptophyta > Magnoliopsida > Fabales > Fabaceae > Biancaea > Biancaea sappan. The sequence goes on along the minus strand of CM073501.1, from coordinate 420,122 downwards.
CCTTGCATGTTCATTTAAGCTCTCGTATCTTCAATGAAAGAGTAATTCATCAATTTTATACGATGTTCTCTAGAGTAGCATCTTGGCATTGAAAATCTTATAGCAAATATTTTGTTGCTGCAGTGGAGTTTGCAATTGATGGCTCTATCAATGGTGAGACATTAGGAAGTGTTACTGTCGGGGAGATTAGTAGCATGGGTGATGAAAACAAAACAGATGCAACTTCAGTTGACCCAACTTACACACGAGATCAAGATAATAAAATGACCCAAGATTATTCTGAAGGGAACACAATCCCATCAGCAGTTCCTGCAGTATCTGTTGTTTCAACTGATGAGCCGTATGTGGGTCAGGAGTTTGAATCAGAAGTAGAAGCACATGCCTTTTATAATGCATATGCCACACATGTCGGATTCATCATACGAGTAAGTAAACTCTCCCGATCAAGGCGTGATGGATCAGCGATTGGACGGGCACTTGTTTGCAACAAAGAGGGTTACAGAATGCCTGACAAGCGGGAAAAGATTGTAAGGCAAAGAGCGGAGACAAGGGTTGGTTGCAGGGCAATGATTTTGGTGAGGAAAGTAAGTTCTGGTAAGTGGGTTGTTACAAAGTTTGTAAAGGAGCACACACATCCTCTGACACCTGGAAAGGGTAGAAAGGACTGCATATATGAACAATATCCGGTCAGTTCTTGTTCTTCATTATTAATAGATGGAACTTATTATGTTAATTCATTGTTATGCTTTATGCTTTGATAGATTGAGATACTGGATAGTAATCATTGTGCTACTACTTTGCTATAGCTTTAAGAATACTGAATGGCAAATTACACTCCTCGCCCTTTAGAGATGTTCAAATTATGTGGCCTTTGCCTTTATTTTGAAAAAGTACACTCTCCTCCCCTAAAATGAAAAGATGCACTACAATGAAAATATGCAGCAAAAGATAATCTATAATTACACCTATTTTAACTAAAATGCTTTTACCTTTATTATTTATATAATATGACAAGCATTAATTATTTACTTTTTTTAATATAAAAATAGTCACTTTTTTAAAATTTAGAATAAATTGGTTTTATGTTTTTTAACATAAAATAATATATCAAAATAAAAGTTTTAAAAAAATATATTTTCAAATAATTTATATTTTTAATAAAATAATCAATATTATATTTGAGGGTATTCTGGTTGTATTTTAGGCTTGGGAAAGGGTTTGTGTATATTTTCATAACAGAGGGGAGGGCCACGTAATTTAAGTATCTCTCATAGTAAGGGATAGTAATTTACTCAGTACCAAAACATTCAGGTTATTTCAAAGGAGAAATTTCAAGATTTGGTTTAAGATTTAAACCTGATGGCAGTATCGATATGTGCTGAATGAATAATTGTTAAAGGAGTGCACTTAGCTAGTTATATTCAGTCTTATATCCTAAACTCATGGAGTCATTTTTATACCTTTGTGATGCTGTATGTGTTGGAAAGTCGAAGAGCCTACCAGAAAGAAAAAGGAAAATGGAAAAAGCGTTTCTAATTATTACTAAAGCTAACGAAGATAGTTAGCTATATTGGAATGGTATAGACATATGATCAGCAGGAGTAACAAAGATTTAAATACTAATTAATGTTCTCAGTTATATGAAGCACCAGCGAAGCTTACATTTGATTTATTCTTCTTATGTATCAGAACGACATCACTGAAGTTAAACTACTCTGAAAAATTGTATCAATGAATTAACTTTTGCATCCAGAGGCTCGTCAACCATTTTTTTTATTATCATAAATGATGTGAGGAATTTGTTAAATTAAGTGAGAAGAGAAACTTAATAAAACGCAGAGTCTTTCATATCTGTCTATTTATTGCAAGTTTAGACTATGTTAGAGTCTTTATACTTTATATGCGTTATAAATCGAGCCACGGATAATTTAGTATGTTTGGACAACATTTACTTTCTGAGCATATATGCATGCATGTCTCTAGGTGATATTGAATGCGAATGGTAGCTTTGGCATTCCATGCTTCCAGCCTCGTTGTATGCTTACCTTGTTTTTATATGGTATTTCCAGAATGAGCATGATAAAATACTGGAGCTATCCCAGCAGTTGGCCATAGAGAAGAAGAGATGTGCAACTTACAAAAGGCATCTTGAATTGATATTCGAGCACATTGAGGAGCATAATGAGAGCCTTTCAAAGAAAATACGGCACATAGTAGACAGTGTGAAGGATTTGGAAACCAGAGAACTAAAGAGTCAGAGATAGTTTCTGCTTTCATTAAATCTAGTCTTATAATTCTTTTTTCTGGATATTGCAAAAATGCCGCTGGTCGAAACGTGCAATATTATCTGATTATCTCATAGTTGTTGCTGACCTGGGGTATCTGCTTCAGCGTAGCTTTAGCCTTTAGGTGTGAGGTTGGATCTGTGATACTTTAGTTGGTAGAAGAATATAGTTCAGTCAATGTATAGGTCCTCAGTCCATTCTTGTGAATTTCTTCTGACAGTAATGATTCGTAAGAGGCACTCAAATGCCCTGATAGAGTCCAATTATTCCTTAATTATTATTATTTTTTGTAAAATTTGATCCGTTGTATTTGTATTATAGCATTCGAAATTTGAATGCATAGTTTTAACGTTTGCATTTTTTTTTTCAGTAAATAATCATTCGGTGTCCAAACATTAAACTATTGGTATCGATTAATTTGGATTTGAGTCGAATATGATTACAATAGGCGACAAAGTTCTTTATATTAAGTTTTAATGTAGCTGTTTTGTCAAGGATTCAAACTTGAAATATTTGATGAAGCTAGAATTAGTCTCTACTAGTGGATTTATGTGCACTTGGTGCATTTTTCTTTCATTTAACATTTTAGATATTGAATAATTGAACGAGAGTGTTGAGGCTGATGATATATCCTTCAATGGATTTAGTTACATTATTGGGCGCTTTCAGATATCACAATTTGATTGCTTAGCAAAGGGCATGCGAGAGCCGTCAAACCTTGATTTGCCTCCTCCCTTGATGAGCCAATGAGATTGGTGCAGCCATTTCAATTTGAGGGGTTCAACTGGTCCGTTATGATGTTAAACTATGCCGATATTCAAAATAATATGATGTTGAAGTCAGAAATATCAAAGTTATAACAGATTACGTGTATTTCATTTAAAAATGAAGGGAAACTTAATACAAGTCAGAGTATGATGCAAGCGTGTGGGTTGAAATCATTGAAAGTGTGAACAAGGGAGGTGGCATTGGGATGTGGGGGTGGGGGTTGATGACGTGGCAGTGGCACATAATAATATCTGTGACTGTGAGCCCCGTTGCTAGAATGTCTAGACACCCCAGGAGGAGGAAGAGGAAGTCCTTCATAAGGAGGAATGTGCATAGCATACCCATACCCATACCCATACCCATACCCATTACATCTGAGATTCCCATCCTGATTGACATTGCTGTTCATAATAATATGCTTGCCTTTGCTACTGCATTGCCGTTGCGTTTCAGCTTCATGTTTGGGCTGCATTTCAAACTTGACAAGCTCTGCCTTTTTGCCCACCTCTGCTATCGCCTTCATCACTTCTGATGCCTCTGCAACTCCCCGCACTGTAACCACTCCTTCTTCCCTCTCTATCTGGATACTCTTCACTCCTACAACCCCATCAAGATTCGGATATTGAACTAGAAAATGAATGGACAGACAGACAGACAGACATACCTGAATCCAAATCCATACACATATTATGCGGGATACGTACCATTGATTTGCTTTAGCTTCTTCTGCACTTTCAGAGAGCATGACTTACAATTCTGGAGATTCACTTTCAGAACACAAATCTGTAATATTCAGTTACAAACGCCCTGCGTTAATATATATAAATATAAATCAAAGAAAGTTGTGTGTAGTTGTGGGGTGTGCAGCTTTTACCGGACCAAGGGAGCCATGGTTGTTCATTGTGTGAATGACAAAGTGATGATGCTCTGCGTCTGCGTTTCACTCTGCAAGCAGTGCTAATTCACGCTATGGAAAGTGAATACAATTAGCCTTCACTCTATTAGCATTCGCTTACCCTTTCAAATCCCGTTGATCTGCCCCTCCCGGCTCCCACTATGGAAAGTGAATACAATTAGCCTTCACTTATGCAATACATTACTTCCCTTGGTTCTTCATTTAGCTAATTCACAAATTGTAGTCCTCTTGCCTTGAATTTTGTCTAAAATTGGGCTGAAAAAGCAATTGAAATTTAAGTTATGCTCAAAATTGACTCTAATTTTTATTTAAAATGTCTATTCTTATTTCATGAACTAGTTTATCAATTATTACTATCATTACACGAGGAAGAATTGGCTCCTACATTGCAGGGTGGCTACCATTCATTTAATATTTTTTTTTGTTACCATTCATTTAATATTTTTTTTTTGTTAAAATTTACAAGTATCAAGTAATCTAATAATAACTGTAAATGCGATAATAATTATAAATATCTTTTGACAAGAAAATCAGTAGATGAATGATAATTGACGCGTTAGTTGTAGGAGCCCATTATTTCTCTCATTACTAATACTTAACTCGCAACTACAATTGCCATTATATTATTATCTATCATCTATGCCTTGTCATTATTATTTATCATTTGTCACTTTTTTCTTTTACTTAATCCAAAATTAAAAAAAATTAATGAAGCAAATAATACAAAATTTATTATGGAATTTTATTTGAGAATTTTTTTTTTCAAAATCCATTTTTCACAGAGCGATGTGTATGCTCATTTTTTGAAATAAAATGTCAAACAATCTGATAGGGCTATATTTGGGTATCTAAGTTCCCAGAAGAACATGAAGTCATTTTGAGTGTCATATCATGTGTGGGTACAAAAGTTGTGATATAAATTGCAATGTTTCTCGACACGTTGGAATATCTACTAATAATATTATTTGTGATTATAGTTATACGCGTATAAAAATAATTATTAATTACACAACACCCATGCATCGTACGGATATATCACAATAGTTTTTACAAAATAGTGATTAAAATATATATTTTTGGTTCTTTTTTTTTTAAACAATTTGGAGTAAATTTATATTTTTAATTACTGACGTCATCTAATTTATTTATAAATTAATTATTTTTTAAACATATAGTTATCAAATTATATAAATGTAAGTATCTAATCTTATAAACTTGAAATGGTGTTATATTATATTTTATATATATATATATATTAGATAAGATGTTTACATTCACAATATGATATTGATAATTACATATTTAGAAGATCAACTAATTTTGTGATCAAATTGACTTGCACTAATAATTAAAAAAATAAAAAAGATTTAAAAAATATATGGGGTAAAATGAATAAAAAAAACTAATCGTAAGCTCAAAGAAGAAAAAGGTGTAAGGGAGTGACCGCAGCAAAGCAAAGCAGTCTGCACCACAAACACACACCGGAGTGGACTGCGGCTGTTTCTCTCTCTCTCTCTCTCCGGTGGCGTCCGTACATGGCCGGTAGTGCTCCACGCCACTCGGGGCTCGGTGCTCAGCCTCGCTCACTGATCTGAGCTTCCCAATTTTGTTTTGTTTTGAGGTCCAATCCTTTGTTTCTATTTCCGTCGTCTTCATCTCCAAACATCATATCCCAACCCCAGACTCCTCAACCCTTCTAGGTCTCATTCTTTCTCCACACCAAAACCCCTATTTTTCCTATATTCTTATTCTCTCTCCCGCATGCTTTTGTCTTTCTTCATCTCTACAACTCATTTCTTTCATTCACTTTCACTCTTGCTTTTAATTTTCTTCGCATCAATATAATTTTCTCATTCATCATCATAATCCTTATTTCTTGATATTATTTGCTTTATCTCTTGCCTTTTTCTTTTTCTTTTTCCTCTATTTATATTTTGATTACGTATTCGGGCACCTAAAGCGATAACCAAGGGAACTGCAATGTAGCAACTCTAACTCTGATCAACATTAACTTTTGAGACCAGACATTTTTTTTAATACGCTATCTGTATTTGGAAAAGGAAAAGATTCAAATTCTTTAAGTTTCCAACCCTCTTTGTCATCTATTGACTTGTCTGTTCTTCTTGCAGCTTGTTGCTCTACACTTGCACGCCCTGTATCCTAGGTACTATTCTTCTGAGGGAATGTGTTCAAATCCACCTGATCATCGTTCTTTGTCTTGATTTTTGGTGGGCAGATGCATAGTCCTTGTGCCAGATAGGTAAACTGTTGCCTTTCATCTTCCTTTTTAACTGTACCTCCATGGACTGTTCTAGAGACTCTACACATAAGCCAAGTTTTGGAAAATTAACCTGATATTTACTTTGACAACAATAATGAAATCATCAGTATACTATATCCTTAAAAACCATATGACTAGCAAACTATCAACTGATTGAATAAGTTGGCTTAAGAGGGTTTAACTAACACACAAAATAAAATACAAAACAACAAAAAACTGGTAAGATATAGGCAGTTTGGTCATCCTACTATCCCTTGAAACATTAAAGAATTTACAGCAGCCTTGAGCTTATTTATTAATTTATTTATTGGGAGGAGCAAGTGGGTGGCCTCATATTTAGCTTGACAATCAGAACACCCCAGCAATTAGTCTACTTTTCGAATTTTCGATCCCTACAACAGGGCAAACGAAACCATGGGAAAATAATTAAAAAAAAAATTGATAATGTTTATTTAGGGGGTTCAGTCTGATCTTCTCCTTAATTTTTGCTGGTTTTGAACTCTCAAAAGTTATCATTCACAAATGTCTTTCATCCAGAGTCTCAAGGTGCAAGAGGAGGCATAGCTACTTATAGCGGAGCAAGCACTACTAAATAATAGCTTAAATTGGACAGACGTTCCACTATTTGTCTTCATTTCTAATGAATGTCCCTTGGAGGCCACCCTAGATCTGAATCATAAAGTTAGAGTCTTAAGAGAAACCTTTTAGACAGAAAATAATGAACTTGTTAAACCATATACATCAGCTTATAATTATTGTTTGTTTATGCAGCAGGAAGATGATGGATCACCAATCTAGCCTAGGATTTGATTCAGATGAAAGCGATTTTGATATGCAAGCAGAAATTAGCGAAAAACATGAGAAAGTAGATGAGCTCTCACAAAACTTGGAATTCTGTGCCAGTGAAGAAGAACAATCTGTTGCAGATATTTTGGCAAATGCTGAAACTTCGGAGCCATTTGTAGGCATGGAGTTCAATTCAAGAGATGAAGCCAGAGAATTCTACATCGCCTATGGTAGGCGGATAGGTTTTACCGTACGAATACACCATAATCGCCGTTCAAGAGTAAATAATCAAGTTATTGGTCAAGATTTTGTCTGCTCAAAAGAAGGATTTCGTGCAAAAAAGTATGTATATAGAAAAGATAGAGTGCTTCCTCCTCCACCAATCACCAGAGAAGGTTGTCAAGCTATGATAAGGTTGGCTTTACGGGATGGAGGGAGATGGGTTGTTACCAAATTTGTGAAGGAGCATACTCATAAACTGATGAGTCCTAGTAAAGTTCCATGGAGAGGATCTGGAAAGCACTTGGTTGGTGAGGTAAGTCTCTCTCATCAAAGAACACTACATATGACTTGATGATACTTTATGAAGCCTTCTATGTTCATTGAAGGCAGATCAAGTTTTAATACACTGTCCAAATCTTGCTTCCATGCTCACAAAGGGAAATGGAGAAAATGGGGCCGATCAAAAAGTACTTGAAAATTAATTCAAATACATTTGATCAGGCAATCAGTGCTTGAGATTGACTTCAATTCTTTTAACTCCTTGAAGGACATTACAGTCGCATAAACCCTCCTCTCCCCCCCCCCCCCCCCAAAAAAAAAAAAAAAACCCTCCTTTTTTATGAAAGGAAAAGAAAAATGCTTGCAAATATGACCCAATAACTGGAGAATATGAAGCTTATGCATGAAAATGAAGTCTCACATCTAGTGGGTTACTAGAACTTGGTTGAACACTTTGGTTCATGTCTAGTTAATGTCCACGTTCGTTGCTAGCGTTTAATGTCTACGTTCTGTTTGTTTCATTATTGCTATTGGTACTTCAAACTTTAATGATATAATTGCGCAGTCATTGAAGCTTCTAGCTCTTCCTCGCAGGATGAGAAAGATAAGAGAATTCGTGAGCTATCACTTGAATTGTACAATGAAAGGCAAAAGTGCAAACGACGGTGTGCTGCATATGAAGAACAATTAAATATGATTCTGAATGATCTGGAAAAGCACACTGAACACATTTCCATAAAAGTTGCTGATATAGTTCAAAGTATAAGAGAGATTGAGGAGGAAAAATCAGATTCAGATGATGGATATTAATTGCTCTATGTAGCATATTAATATTCATGGCCGATCTTGTTAAGTCCGTTTGTCATCTGAAGGAATGTTAACACTCAGATTTCATTTGGCTTGAAGTTATTCATGGTGGTTGCATTATTATTCAGGCAGCTCATAGTATATAGGATTAATCCATTTGCTGATGTGTATGATGTACCGGACGAGGTTCTCTAATTTAATTTGTTAATCTTGCAGAAAAGCTTTCTCCTTGTGAGAAGGGTAGCCTGTTTCATTTCATTCCTATATTCATGTTCTCTTTCCTTTGCCTGCTTCCTGATTGAGCGACGGATGAGAAGCCTCTATTATGAATTAGTGTCCTTGGTAGTTCTAGGATAGATATCCGCTTCCTTGTAATATTGATTTCATGGTTTGGTGGGTTCGGCATTGTTAGTAGTGCGTAAATGCATGCAATGTGCTCCTATGGTGAATGAAAATGGGGAATCCAAATTGAAATGAAAAAAAAGAAAAAGAGAAAAAGAATGAATGGTGAATTGGCCCCGTTCTGGTTGCCTGTTCCGAAAAAATAGAAGAAAAAGTATTTCAGGGAACTGATGGAGGGCGTGGGTTGACAAGGTGATGGTGCTCTTACAAGCGATATCACATTGAGGTGTGGAGGTTCCTATTAGTAAATATATGGTGTCCCATACTAATACTATCAAAAAAGCCTGGGAACCCGTTGTGGCGCATATCAGCCGAGAGCACTGAAGCCTCCACCTTTCATCATTTGCCTGAACTCCGTGTAGTTCACCCTCCCATCTCCATCAGCATCCACCTTCATGATCATCTTCTTGCAATCTTCAGCGGTTCTTCCTTGCTTTAGCCCAAGCGACACCAAAACCGCTCTCAGTTCATCAACGGTAATGAATCCGTCTCCGTTTTGATCGAAGACGTTGAATGCCTCCTTCATGTCCGCCTCTTCGTCATGCTCATCCATTAACGAGAGGTACAGCTCACCGAACTCGTCAACATCCACGCACTCATCTCCGTTAACGTCAATTCTGTCGATCATTTGCTGTAAGTCCTTGTCCGGGATGAAGATGCCCATGTTCTCCAGGGAGTCATTCAGCTCCTTCTTCGTGATTCGGCCGTCCCCGTTGCGATCAAACATTTGGAAAACACGTTTGACCTCAACGGGGTCCATTGATCTCTTACGGAGCCGTGACCAACGAAGCTGAAGGTGCGCGATATTGATTTTGGGAGCGGAGAGAGGAGAGGATGAAACAATAAGAAGTTGGTTTGGCCGTTGCAGAGTACCAAATTTGTGGTCGCTATTGCTTGCTTAGAAAAACTAGCACACGAATTTCTCTTCTAAATAAGGAAGTTAGAATACTGGTACTAATTTATTCACCCAAAAAAAAAAAAAGTAGAGGTTTGGGTTTGGAATGATTTTTTTTGATGGAACAAGTGTGAATGTTTAAAGAGGTCTCTCTCTCTCTCTCTCTTCTTTGGAATTAAGGAACAGGGAGAACATACTAAATATAAGAAACCCCTTTAGAGCACCCTTTTAATGTGTCAATAATATCAACCTCCAAGGTTGCGGGAAATTTCCACCTGCAAGGTTCAAGTGCTAAATTACTTCTGAAGCCTTTGCATATGCTCGCCTTTGTTAGCAACATAATAGTAATACACAAGTGGCGAAAGTCTATCGCCTACCTTGAAGAAGCTCCAAAAACAATGACACCCCTTCTCTTGAATTTAGTTTAGGCTATGAATTAGTTAGGGGATACTTACTTGTACTAGAGTTTGTGAACAGAATGTTCTTAAATTTTCTCTTTCTTTTCACTATACACACCTTAATCCTCTTTTCTTATCTCGATACTTAACCCACTGCCACTAATACCAACTCCAATGCCAACTCCGGCCACCACATAGCTGGGTGGGCCACCCTCTCTTCTCCCACGTTTGTCTGGGTTTGGCCATTATTTTAGACATCCTGCATGTTAATTAGTGTGCACTGGAGCCTAGTCATTTCAGTGTCCATTAGAGTTTGTCGAAGTGCGTTGGACAATTGGATTGGATCTAATCAAATGGTCAGAAAGTAAATTACAAAATGTATTTCCCGCTTCAACTTCATAGAAACTGCTCCCCTGGAGTCGTTGATAGATTAGGAGACTTTAATAGGTCAAAGATGATTATGTTAAAATGATGATAAATACAATGACCTACTCAATTATCTCTACATCCTTAGGAAACATTATCATCTTTAAAGAACATAGTTCGTGCTTTTAATTTGATCGTACTCAACAATACTTTTTAAAACTTATGAAGCATTTTTATCTTAAATTAATTATCCTTAAATAGAAGTAAGTTGCGATATTCCAACAAAAATTATATATTTTAGTTGGTAACTTTTAAATGATCTTCGAATTTTGTCTATCTCAACTTTCTTCTGATGTCAAGATCTTATAGCTGCCTTTGGTTTTAAGAATATCCATTTTGTTACCAATCCAGTTAATCTTGTCACTCACAATATTTGGAAGTTGGGATCATTGGTAATATCTCAATGGAATATAGTGGAATAGCCCTTTAAGGTGGTCAAGAATGGAAGAGTTGGGAAGCAGTGCAAATAGGTGGGGAAGATATTCCTAGCTAGGGGCGATTCTAAATGCTCTTGGGCAAGCCATATAAATAAGGTGAAACACACCTCAAGGTACAAAAAAACAACAAAGCTAAAGATCACTACTACGGGCATGCATGGCATCCTCAAGGGCACAAAGACCAGTAGGGAAACTCATCCTTTAACTGACGACATGCAAGCTGTCACGTGAACAAGTTCGTTCCCTGGTCTGCTCCTCCACCTGAAGATCACATCCTCCCTTGCTCTGCAAATATATATCTCAGATCTTTCAGAATAAAACCAACCAGTTAGGATTGGTCAGAAACGGTAGTGCCTGACAGCTTGAATATTATCTGCTTCCACAACCACAACAACATGGCTCGTGTTTAGATCGCCTAGCACGATCGTCATAGACTTATAACCAACCGTGGTTGGGGCATTTCCAGCGCATGCCCTTACCGTGCATCTCATGGTTCTCTCCTGAGCATTGAGCAGGGTAAAAAGGGTCTTGATACCATTTCCATCCCTCCCTGGCATCTTCGTCAACGCTGTCATGCAGCCATATCTCAAGCACCATCATGGTGAACGATTGGCATCGATTCAGTGCCCTCCAATAACCATGAAAAACCAGCCCCAAGTCCCTGACTTGGTAGTGCTTTCTCGATATTATAAACACCATCATGGTGAATGATTTTTTAAGATATTTTCCAAAAAAATCTGCAAAACGGTTTGATACTGGATTTTTTAAATATATGTATCAATTTTATTTTATAATATCCAAAAGATATTTCTTTAACTATATATGTGGAGGTAAAAAAAAATTTTTTTTTTGCCGTGTTCTAATTTTGGATGATGACATACTAAGACAATTCTTTTGTAATCCAAAATAACGACAGAGGATAGACTAAATTGAAAAAAGAATTTTAATGCCAGCAAATTCATGCATGTAAATACTAAATAATCAAAAAAATATTTTGGATTATAAAAAACAAAAAAAAGATAATATACATACGCACAATAAACATACGTATACACAGACATATATGTATGAAAATGTCTTAAATAATTCAATCAAAATATTAAATTAGCTATAAATTCGGTATGGGTATGGCCTGGTCCAAGTAAGTGTAAATGAAAACGAGGGTAGATTCCAACTAGGGCCTATATTTTTAGAATGTATGGACATGAAAACCCACCTTTCTGTAGCTCATAAGATTTCCTCTTGTTTGGTGGTAGCGGGCTATAATATTGTAAAGAAATTTTTTTTTAATTTCTTATATATCTTTATTAATAATTTTAATTAAAACATGATAAGTATATGATTCTAACACAAGTATATGATTTTCAAAATATCATTTTATATTTCAAACAATTCATTATATTATGACTTATCTTTTTAAGAAATTGTTTTCGGATATTTTATTTCAATTAAAAAACTTGATAATAAAAGATATAAAAAACCTATTTATGCCTCCTAACCAGAACCTTAAACGACCAATAGGCAATTGATGTTTCCGTCCAATGCCCAACGGTCACCATAGTTTCCTGACGAAATATATACAATACATAGTATCCAGGAGGCAGATCTTACTAACATGATTACAATTTACGTATATCCTTAATTGACTTTAATTTACATAAAAATATTTTTAAAATATCAAGTTTATTCATATTATGGGATTTTAATTTTTGGCCCTCAATCACCGGTAGATTATGTAACATGCCATGAGCCCCTGGTCCTAGAGTTACTTGTTTTGGTTACATATAGACAACGAAGGTAAATAAAACTCAAATTAATATAATTACTGTAACTGACTTTAACAAAAAAATTGTCTGCGTATCAAATGTCAAATGCCCTTTTTCCAACCATGATTTGATCATAAAGTAAGGATGTGTGAACAAAACGGAGCAAGGAATCCTCCACGAGTCACTGAAAGAATGACGCAATTTTATAAGCTTTATATTTCAAAACCGCTTTCCAGTCGATTGTGATACAGACAGGGACAACAAAATTACACACAGAATCAAAGGGAAGAAAAAAAAAATTTCTGAAGATTTTCGTTGTTGTGGGGTTTGCTTATTGTCTACCTCATGCATTAAATAACTTCCGGAAAGGTCCATCCTTCCGATCTTTGGCGGCTTCTGTTAGAGCAAGGAATCTCTTGAACCCCGTGGTGGCAGCTCCTCGTCCAAGTGCAGCAGCCCTTGTCAGCACATCCTCTCTGGAAGCAATTAGCCCGACAGCTGTGGAACTGCTTACCACGGGAGCTGCTGGAGCAGCTAGGGAAACTGCCGGTGGAATCTGAGTTTGCTTAATTCCAGGCCCGTGTTTGTTGAAGTCATCTAGAATAGTTTGTTGATCAGCTTTTTTAAGTCCCTGCAAAAAATATGCACATCATCCTAACATGAAGAATGAATTACGGAACATACATTTTTCTGTGGCATCTGCAATTCTCTTAAGTTTAGCACTGTAATGTCAACAGAGAGCAAAGCATGAATCAATTACAAATATTAACTAATTGCCGCTACCCACATTCAATTGAGTATATATTCTGTTGGATTCAGACACTACAGACTTCCTAAGTTCAGGCTTTTGACGACCTAGCCTGTATTTGTACAATACCCAGCACTTGAGAAATAAATAGATAATTATAACATACTAATAGAATAGCTAATTATAACCTTAAGCTCTAGTATCCGCTGAAATTCCATGGGGGTACCCTCAGGCAGCAGTGCACGGTATGTATCGGCTACAGAATCAATGGGCGAGAGTATAACCTAAAAATTGACATCATGTAACCTTGCATCAGCAGGATATAGACCTGTTTAAGATAGTAAAGTCTTCCAATTAACAGACAACAAACCTTCAAAAGGGCTTCGGCTTTGCTCATTTCACGACTCACAAACTTTGAATAGCTAGCAGCGCCTGATGTCTGTTGCAGAAAATCAAAATTTTGTTAGGCATGCAGAGTGGACAACAGACAAACCCCTGACAAGCACAAAATAGTGGTATAGGTAAAGGCTAACGAGAACAATGCTGGTTTTGCAATTTATTTAAACAACCAAGTAACTCAAGGTCTTAGATTTGCTTGACTGCTCGTCTTTGATCTAGACAAATAATACAGTTTATTTCCTAACCATCACCTGGCGACAGTCTCATTTTCTACTTCCTACTTGGTCTGGAAGTAATTCAAAAAATACGACAATCAACTCCTTTATCTCTATTCTACCTCCCGTTTTCATGAATTACAATAATTTTTATAGAGGAAAAAAGAACTTATTAATGAAGAGAAGGAAGTACATGAGAGAAAAAAAGAAAAGGAAAAAAAGGAGGACAAGATATCCTCCTAAAAAAAAAACTCAACAAACCCAACCAAAAAGCCCAACAAAGCCTAATGCAACAAAGCCCTCCAATCCCTACGGAGGACTTCTATCATGAATTACAATCAGTTCTATTTTCTGTATCTGTAGTTCCTAACCACCTGAAATGTTGATTTAATGCAACAGATAAATTTAATTTGGGGGAGAGGAAAGAAAGAAACAAAAAAAAAAAAAAAGAGGGGAGGGGGGGGAGTTGATTATCAGCAAATGTTGTTCAGCTCCAAACCGGTGGCAAAAAGGACATAAACACTGACATAGTAAAAGAAATAACAGTGTCTACCAAAAACCCCAAAAGTTGCATAAGCTAAATGACCTGTCTACCAAGGGAAGGAATTTCAAGAAGGATCGTCTTAACGGCTTGGGTATCCAATAGCATCTGCAAAAGCATCAAAGCATAAAATCATCTACATCATAAAATTTATCACCGGACTTCATCAGAAAGCATTAATTATTATAAAACAATATCCAATGAAATTTACTTTATTGATGCATACATAATACAGCATACTAAAATATGAAACAAAGCAAGTCTTGAAAAGCAAAGGAACAAACCGGGAAAAATACATCAATTTCAACATATCTTCCAATAAATAACATCAAGCACAGAACTTTTATTTAATTTAGACAAAGCTTTAAATCTAGCGGCACCCTTTCTCCCCAAAAACAGAGGGTAAGATCATGGATTTAAAACTGTCTTGCTTAAGCAAGAGAGTAAGTCTGTCTGCTCATAAAAATACTAATCACAGTAAGAGGAAAAGACAAGGTACTTGAAGGTGCAAGACAAGAGGTCCTGATGTTTGTGTGATGTGTTTTTGTGATTCCAAAACAAACAATAATCTGTTTATGCATTGTGATGTGGCTTGACAGATTTGGAGTTGGCTATTTGGTATTTTTCAGGAGCAGTATGTGAGTATGAGTTCAGCAAATTTACAGGAATTTTTAGCCATTACGCTCACTGGTTTTAACCGGGAGGAGCATAAAGCTCTTTGGCAGTGTGCTGTCTTGGCTGGCTTGGGGTGTCTTTAGTTAGAAAGGAATGTGAAAGTGTTGAATTATATGCTTTTGCCTTCATATTTGATTTGAGAGAATTACTTTCATGGCCTCTCTGGCATTTAGCAAATGGTCTTTTTAAGGGGGTTTCCCTTGTGGATTTACAAAGGGATTGAATTAGACAGCTTTTTTGAGCTAATGCTTCTGTTTTTTTTTTTTTGGGGTTTCTGGGAGGACTTCTTGACCTTGGTTTTTTGTATTGCTCCTCTCTTCTCGTCAATAAATTCTTTTCCTTCCAAAAAAAAGAAAAAAGAAGATGCCACCTAAAGCCCGCTCAGGTGGTTGGTAATGGCCGTTTGGGAAATGGGTCACAAGTTTGACTGTCCTTTTGTCCCAAAATAAAAATAAGAGTCACAATACAGAGTTCATAACCGATAAAGATGTGGCAGTCCTAAAATTTAAATGATGAACATCTTATGCATACACATCATGTATAATTTATTCCTCTGATGAATTATTTCATAATTTTTAAGCTCTCCCTTCCAGAGTCTGATCAGAGTGTCCATGGCTAGAGGATTAATTTACATTTTATGCACGTACATTAAACAATTAGTACATAAAAATTTTAGAATATACTAAGTTTGTATCACATAGTCACACCTTCCAATGTCCCTTCACCTCCCACACCCCCATCTTTCTACCTCTTTTGCTTTCGAACTCAACATGATGAAGGACTTCGAAGATAATGTAATCTAGATTGGCTGAACCGCAGTAAAAATCTAACATTTCAAAAGAAGAATACAAAGCAAATGGGATAAGAGTGACTTGGGTAAAATAAATTCCGAACTTCACTCTTGGCACTTTCTACTGCAAAAGCACTCAGATTTCACTAAGGTTACAAAATTGAGCAACTTGCCTCCCTCAGAATGGTGCCAAAGTTGTGTGCATGGACTGAAAGGACGTCACCTGAGTCATAAAGAGACAAGGACCCCTTTTGGCACCAAGCTAAAGCACCTTAGGCGCACCATCAACTTCACTGGGAAGGGGGAGAATTTGAAGACATAATCCATTTCAAAATTAAGCGATCAAGAAAGAAGCCAGATGGATATCGTGGAAGATACAAAAATCTTCCAGGTAAATATCAGATTTTTTTATTTCGAAATTCAGCATCCAGGACAGAAGCCAGATTGATATCTCAGAAGATATAACCATCTTGCGGTTGAAAAACCACTACATAAGAATTAAAAGATAAACTGTGAAAGCAGCAAGTACCTGTTGAGCTCCCGTTTCTGATATGTGCTTGCATTTGAAGATATTAGAATAAAAGCGTGGACCAAGAGAAGATGCTAGCTGCATATAATACAAGAGAACAGATTTAAAGCAGACAGCTAATTTCAAAAATCATTTAATTATGTAAGATATTCAAATGATACAAAACTTCGGGAATGAAGGGAGAAATATAATAAATCCTTTATGCCCTCCTATATTTATACTATAAATAATAGGGTTTGGCAATGAAACTAACTCTCCTCCTATCTCAAAATAATATAGAGTATCTAAATAATAACTTTCTTTAACACTCACCCTCAGGCTGGAGCATAGCAATCATATGCTCCAAGCTTGAAACAAATATATTTGATCCAAGGACACCCCAACTGATTTAGTGAATGAATCAGCTAAATAATTTCGGACCAGGTATAGACTGTCTTTATTAAGTTTGCAGAAGTTTTTCTCTGACAATGTGGCAATCAACCTCTATATGCTTTGTTCACTCATGGAACACTGGATTCGAAGCAGGACATGCATGAGACATAAACTTCCAAGGGCTTGCATGAGTAGTAGTCAAATTAGCATCCCGTCTGTTTGGTTGAACACCACACTTCCCCCTAATCACTTTATGTCAAAGAGAGATAGGTTCCAAAGGAAACCACCAAATTTAGCCACAAGGCAGATGTTTTTAGACACCAAATTACCTAGGCATAATCTTCCCTCTTCCTTTCTCATGCAACAAACCTCCCGGCTAACCGGTGGTCTCTCTTACTCCCCGCCCTCCCCCCCAAAATTAAAAAAAAAAAACACATAAAATCTTGCATAATCTTCACGATCCTATCAGCTACCCCAACTAGAATCATAAACAAAGAAAGTTAGCAATGTTTTAAAAACCGGACCGGTCATTAAACCGGTGAAGGCATCGGTTCAAAGGTCAATGATCGGACCGAAGTTGGACTGTAATTGAATCGATTTACTTTAAAATATTAAAAAAATAATATACATAATTAAAGATTATATATATATATATTAATTTTATATTAATATAATAAGAATTAATTTTTTTCTAATATTATAAATATTTATATTAAAAAATTTAAAACACTGATTATTAAATATTTAGAGGGTGAGTCTTGACGCAACGATAAGCTTGATGCCTTGTGACTTGAAGGTCACGGGTTCAAATCCTGAAAACGGCCTCTTCGCTTGCAAGGGTAAGGCTGCGTACATCTACCTTCCCCAGACCCCACTAGGTGGGAGCCTCGTGCCCTAGGCTTGCCCTTTTTACTGATTATTAAATACAACAACAACAACAACAGCCTTATCCCACTAGGTGAGGTCGGCTACTTATTGATTATTAAATATTTAAAAAAAAAATTAGAAATCACTAGCACACGACAAAGATAACCATCTAGATGAGCACCACCTAGAGATCTCAACTACCAGGATATGTGCTGGTGACCATTAAGCTTGGTCCAATCAAATAACAACACAAGTCCTGCTTTATTCACTGGGTGAGCACTATACAACTTCCAAGACCGCCTTTTTTTTTTCTCCTTTTCTCCATGTACTCAAATCGCAGAAAGGGAACTTGGAGAGTCAATAGTCACTTTAGCTAGCTGCCATGGACGAACCTTCTGCTTCTGCTTTTTAATTTTTTTTTTTCTTCTTCTTCTTATTTGTAGTCAGCACTGATGTAAACTGCCATTGACGAGCCTTCTGTTTTTGGTTTTTATTTTCTTCTTCTTCTTCTCCGCCGCCGCTTCTGATTTCTGAGCTTTTTTTTAACCGGTCAACCAGCCGGTTTCTACAGTTTTTTGCCCAAATCAGACCGGACCCTAGGTCGGTCCCTAGTCTGACCGGTCCAGTCAAGTTTTGCATTCCATGAACGTTAGTACAAGGGGATACTAGACAAGGATGCCTAAATTAAGGTATCCTCCCTCCCAGGGAGAAATACACACCTTCCAATTCTCAAATCCCAAGGTTTAGAAGTATTAAGGCCAAAAGAAACAATTCATAGAGTTACCTAGTGGTGCATATGAATATATGACGCTCTAGATGACTGTTGGGATGTTTGAGACTAGAGAAGCATAGAATATTCCTCCTTAGAAATTGTGATGGTTTCTTGTTTGTCATTTTTGACAGATCTACCATTCAATCACTGACACTGCTCACAAATATGACCTATTTGTCCATTAACGTTGCCCTTACAAGAGGTACCTCACAAGGATGCTCTAAAATGTGGCAGCGCATCAGGGAGAACCAGTGCTTATGATGGGAACAAATTGGTGGGAGAGGTGTTCATCGTCACCTCTCTAGCTGATTTTCTTGCTTGGTTTTAGGGTTAAGGTTTCTCAAGGCTTTGATACCATGAAACTGACTCCTAGATAACAAAGAAAAACCAAGTAAATGAACTATGAGATATTATCTGAATAAACTTTAACAAGTATTGATAACGAGAATGAAAACTGACTAAATTTAATATGGAGTCAAATTTCTTAAATTCAAGAAAATGTAAATAATAGTGGACTACACGTGCAAACTGGTTCCTCCATCCCCCCCCCCAAAAAAAAAAAAAACAAAACAAAACAAAAAAAGAAGATTGAGGTTTTATCAAGGGATGGACCATATCAATGCTTTTTCAGGGAATTCTACAAGAAGTTTATTAGGAAAATGGAAATAAGAATCAAATTGGGGAAATAGAATCTTGTGGGAGGATCTAACCCCTTTAAGGGCTAGATTCTAGAGCTTTTTCTTGCTTCTTCTTTTATGTTATTCTCTGTTTTTCTACTAAATATCAATTAAACCCAGTTTTCCACCACAACCACATAATTTAATTAAGTAGAAAATTTTATGCCACAAAAATTGATACAAGTTGAATATAAAATAACAGAAAGACAATCCACAAAAAAAATAAAATAAAACAAAAGAATTGAAAACAAAAAACTGTAGGCATTGTTTATTGACAATAAAATTCAAATTAATACAACAGAAAGGAAAGTGTCCCTGACACCAAAGTTGATTTCTGAAAACCATAACTTTTATCAAGAATAATCACCTTGTCCAGAAAGAACTGAAAGTAGACAGATGAAAGGAGGTTTCCAAGTACAGGAATGCTAGTGGTAAGAATTATATTTATGCCATTAACATACCTGCAAGAAAAATGTATGCAATTAAAAGAGGAATCTAATCAGAAATAGGAATATTGGTTCAGTTTTATAAAGAAATTAAGCCTACTCGGATTGATCACCAACGCTTTCAAGTGTACCCCATGGGACACGTGTCATTGCAGCCATTTCAATGTCAAATTTGGTTTCCAGGCCATGCACCAGGGTGACCAATGATTTCGTTATAACAGCTGAAAATTCATCCTGCATAATTGCTTGACTCCATTAGAATCAGAGTTAGAAGAAAAGACCCATTGCTATAAGAATTTATGCTTACCTGTACTTCTGACATATCTACTCCTTCAGCATATTGAGGATCAATTATTTTAGCAACACTTTCAGCCAGTTCACCTGCCTGTGAAGTACAATACACAGTTACTTGAAAATGGCAAGTATTCAACTAGGTCAAGGATGTTAATGAAAATAACTGACCGTCTTGTGGCAATATTCAGCTGAATTGACAATATAACAAATCACCCTTTCATCTCTGTCAGACGTCTGTCCAACATTTTCAAAGGTTAGAGAAGTTAAAAAAAGTTATATAACAAGAATATCAAGTTACTCAAAAATCATGAAAACAAATAAAATCTGTTGCATAATACCTTTATCTGTCCATCCATGCCTGTGGCTGCAGCAACAATCCCAGTGCCCCCCCTGGGTAGTCTTGCAAAGAGTTTGGTAGCATATGCTTTAAGAATTCTTGAGAAAACCTATGATAAGATTGAAAGAGCATAAACTCATAAACTGCATAAAGCTAGACTTTAAAATTCCACAATTTGTCAGTGTCACAGTTAAAAACCAATGCCTTCTTACTGGTGATTAGGAGACTTATTTTGCCCCCTCCACAAATTACTGACATAGAGACATAAAGATTGCAAATCGCCTGTTCCTTTTTAACTATTCTACCAAAAATAAGTCTCAGAACTAATTGTACATTGCATATACTACAGCAGGCAAGTTCTCTTTTGAGGCAAAATGATTTTTACATTACCAGAAAAAATTGACAGTCCATAATCAACTATATTTCCTGTCCTCCAGAGAACAGTCATTTTTATAAGGGAAGAAAATTTTGAAAGGAGAGAAAAAGGATAAATAGGAGGAAAATGAGATAATGAACTTATCAAGATCCATTTCAACTCAAACGTTTAAACTCTTAACTGAAGGCCAATCAACAGTGTGATTATAATATCTAACAAGCCCACTCATACAGAATTCCCTTGGGCTTAAAGTATGAACAAAGCACACGCCAACACCTCTGTGCAAAAATTTCATTATAGTCATTTCTTGAAATTTAGAGTTCAGTAAAATAGATGGCAGATTTAAGGCAGAAGACTAAACAACTCAGAGCAGCTTCTATAGCTTCCTTCATAATATTCTGAAAATAGAGTTTAACCACAAGATAAACTCCAAAAGATAAAGATGAATTATAAAGCAATATGAAGATAATTAAATTTCCTAACCTCAGAATAAATCTAAAGAATAGTCCAAAGAGGTAAGAGACTAAATTGTAAGTCACCAAGACTAATCCCTTCTCATCAGCCAATACTTCCCCTCCCCTCTCTCTCAAGCTGACAAGTATTCAAGCTTTAATTTATCACAAATAAAACCCAATAAAATTTGGACCCATATTAGATATTTAGACAAAACACCAAGACACAATAAGTAGCACGCTTATACTTAATTGTCATTCACTTGCCCAAGCGAACTTAAGCAATTAATAGTTCCTTTAACAACACCCTTGGTATACAAACTTCTCTCAGAATTCTTCAACATGCTTCCCATGAATGGTCCCTCAACTTGTCACGTCCCAAAATTTGAGCACGTGACCGGCACGGAAAGTGAATTTCATTTCACCTCCGTAAGCCTATCTTTCTCTTAAAAATCATACAATTCTTTTTCATGCAACCAAAACGAGTTCTTTATACATACTACAATTACTCACATTACATCAGTGAATGAACCTACCCGATTACAGAGATTTCTAGATTTATGCGTGTCATCCTTGCGCAGGGGCCATGCTAATCTTCTCTGTATCGTTCCAATTTTATCGGATGTCCCCGAACATTCTCTCAACAGCTCTTGGCTACATCATACACTACATCTTAACTGATCCCCTCGACTGTCTCTCAGCTGCTTTCCACTGCTTAGGTTGCAAAACAAGGAAGCCAACAACAAAACTCTAGTTCTGAACTCTTCAGTACGTCTGTCCTCTTGACACTCCAAAAATGCAGCTTACTAATTCCTAATTAATTTTAAAAATGCAATTTTAGGTATGGACCCACTCAAGATCAAGCCCTTCCAACCCTAGCCCTCATCAAAACATAACTCTCAACCATCTCCATGTATGTCCAACACCACAGCCTAGAATGCCAAAACTCCCTAATCAGTGTGGCTCCCTTTGCCAGTTTTTTTTTAAGGGTTTCTGTGGCTTTGAGCCACAAATTTCCTTGGGGGTTCTGGAGGAGATGGGTTCCTAACAAAATCCACCCCTTTTTGTTTGTGGGATTGAAAGTTGGGATTTGAGGTGGATGAATGGAGACACTATAGCTTTGGCACCATGTTGAAATTTAGGGTTAACATCGATTTCAGATTTAGGGTAGAAGACAACACCTCACACCAGACCTCTATGCCTTCATTTATTTATAATATTCCAAAAAAATAGACTGCCATCTATGTTAATGCTAGGAGAAAGGGAACAGTTGGGTCTCCTAGTCTGAATCAAAAGCATGGGGATTTACATCCTTGAATTTTATATTTATCAACTTTTATAAAATACTAGTTATATCATTTCTCTGATAACTATCAATTGTCACACCAAACACGATAATATTAAATACCTTGGTATCTTATACTCAGGTATCCAAGAAATCTGGGAATGTATAATAACAATATACCTAATATGTTTATCCCTGTAAAGGTTCATTTCCTACAGAGGGTCTTGTGAAGCATATTTAAGCATAGATAATCCAACTCCTTCTCATATGCATATTTTTATGACTGACTAAAATTTTTTGGCAATCAACACAGACAGTGGCAAGGATTTTTTTTTTGTATAGAAAAAGAAATATTATGACTGAAGGGAGAGAGATACAAAAGGAGGAGTAAACCAAGAAGAAAAATGGAGGATGAGAGATCCTCTTAGAGACCAAGAGAGAATTCATCCACCGTATTCGATACAAGATTCATAAAAGCATCAAAATAACATTTTTAACAAAGTAAGGAAAGAAAAGAATGGTAATGACCACTCTTTACACAGTTAATAGAAACATCAAAAATATACTTTTGAAGGTTACCTTGAACAAATTAAAAAGTGTCTGGTTCTTTGTTAAAGCACTGCATCTCTTCAAGCTCCTCTTGATTATAAGGAACAACTATGTAGCACAGTAAAAATCAACGAAGTAAATATAATTACAAGGCATAATACTAAACTGGTAACTAAAAAACAGTGGATCTGAGACCTCTTAACAATATTACACATTTACTTTTCTGCTACATTTGATAAAAAACACCTCTACTTGTTTCATTAAGTCAAAACAGAGGCAATTAATGAAAAATCTTCCTAATTGTAGTCAGTATAATCAGATTCTAAATAGTAGGTGGATTTAATTACCTCCTGGAACTAAAGCCAGCTTTGAGAGTTTTATAAGAAAAGAAAAGAATGTTAGGGACGATGCTGTTATTGCCGCAGAGGTGACTAGATTTTACAAGGAGCTCTATTTTGAGGACGTGCGTGAGAGGCGGTCTATTGAAGGGCTGGATTGGTCGCCCATAGATTGTTCAAAGAAGGGTTGGTTAGAAAGGCCTTTTGAGGAAGAGGAAGTTAGGGGTGCTATTTGGAAGATGGAGAAGGATAAGGCACTTGGGCCTGATGGTTTCAATATGGCCTTTTTTCAAGCTTGTTGGTCCATTGTGAAGGATGATTTGATGAAGATATTTGAAGAATTTCACTGAACTGGGCGTATACCCACTAGTATGAACTCTACCTTCATTATTCTAGTTCCTAAGAAAGATAGGTCTATTAAGGTGAGGGATTTCAGGCCTATTAGTTTGGTCACTAGCGTTTATAAGATCATTGCTAAGGTTCTTTCTGTGAGATTGGGTCAGGTGCTTGGGGACACTGTTTCTGAAAACCCGAGTGCTTTCATTGTTGATAGACAAATCCTTGATGCTAGACTGATTGCTAATGAGTTAGTTGAGGATATCAAACGGAGAAAGCAAAAGGGGCTAATGTTCAAATTGGACTTTGAACAGGCTTATGACATGGTTAACTAGGGTTTTCTGGCCAATGTTATATGTTGTAAGGGATTTGGTGATAGATGGAGGCTATGGATGAAGGGGTGTCTTTCTTAGCTTTTTCGGTTATTGTTAATGGTCAACCTAGAGAGTGGTTCAAAGGGCAACGTGGAGTTAGGCAAGGTGATCCTTTTTCTCCTTTTCTTTTTACTCTCGTGGTTGATTTTTTAAGTCGTTTGTTGCAAAGAGGCTCTGATAGAGGAGTTGTTCGAGGCTTGATGATTGGAACATATGGGTGTGAAGTGTCTCATTTGCAATTAGCAGATGACACTATTATTTTCTTGCTTGATGATAGGAAGAATTTCCTTAATGTGCTTTCGCTTTTACAGGTCTTTGAATTGGTGTCGGGGCTTCATGTTAACTTAAGCAAGAGTGGCTTAGCTGGTATTAACATTCAAGAAGGGCATTTGGATGAGTTAGCTAAGGCAGCAGGCAGTGCAGTGTTTACCTAGGCGATCCTCTAGGTGGTAATCCTCGTGCGGAGTCTTTCTGGGATCATGTGGTTCAAAGAATCTCTAAGAAGCTTGATATTTGGAAAGGGGCTTATTTTTCCTTAGGGGGGAGAATTACATTAATTAAGGCATCCTTATCTAGCATCCCTTGGTATTTTTTGTCTCTGTTCAAGATTCCAGTAGGGGTAGCTCATTGGATTGAGAAGATTTATGAGAGATTTTTTTGTGGTCTGATGGAGGGGAGAGTAAAAGAGATCATTTGGTCAGTTGGGATTTCTGTTGTAGATCTAAGGATGAGGGGGTTGGGTCTTGGTAATGTGGTGTCTAAAAACACCTCCCTTTTGGCTAAGTGGTTATGGCACTTCCCTTTAGAGCCTAACTCCCTTTGGCATAAGGTGATTAAAGCCAAATTTGGTTTACTTCGGAATGGTTGGGACGCAAACTCAAGAGACACCTTTACGCATTCAAGTCGCTAGAAGGCAATTTCACAAGTATATCTTTCCTTCTCTCCATTGTTGTCTTTACGTGTTGGAGATGGATCCCAATTTCGTTTCTGGGAGGACTGTTTTCATGGACAAGTTCCCTCATCTTTATTCTTTGTCTTCTTTGTATGATGCTCCCATCACAGATTTCTTTTTTTTTTTTTTATAGGGACCAGCTTTCTTGGAATTTCCATTTCTCTAGAAATTTAAATGATAGACTTGTGGCCGATCTTATTTTGATGTTGGATATTTTGGATCCGCTCCGCATCTCCTCTTCCCCTGATATGAGGTTGTGGAGTTTGGATTCCTCGGATTCTTATACTTGTGCTTCTTTTTATAGTTTTTTGACTAGTAGCTCACAAGAGCCGACGTTTCTTAATAATTGTTTTTGGAAAGTTAAGGTGCTCTCAAAGGTTAAGGCCTTTGTCTAGACAGCTATTCTCAATAAAATTAATACTAACGATCTGCTCCAAATTAGGAGGCTTTCTAAAGCTTTATCTCTTGATGTTTGTGAGATGTGTTAGAGGAATTTGGAAACAAATAATCATCTTTTCTTACATTGTCAGGTAGCTTGGAATATTTGGAATAGATTATTTGGCCTCTTTGAGGAGAGTTGGTTTTGCCCAAATGATCTTGGTGATTTTTTTGCCACAAGCTTCTTCGGCTTTGGTTCGAGAAAGGAAAACAAGGCCGTGTGGTGCCTTTAGATGGAAAGAAACTCTAGTGTCCAAGCATCAGTTTTTGCCACCTCATCTATTGTGGGATAGAATTTGCTTTGTGGCTTCTCTTTGGATTTCTGCTAATGGGTGTTTTAAGGGGGTCCCTTTGATAAATGTTGCGGATAGGAGGGCCTTGTTGTTTTAGCCTTGTCTTTGGACTTCTTGGGTTGTTTTTGTTTGTGTTTTGTTCTTTTTAGGAAGACCTCTAGTCCTCCTTTTCTTTTCAGTTTACTTTGTCTTTGTCTCCTTCTATCTCCTTACTAATATTTCTTTTTTGATTAAAAAATAAAGTTTTCCAGCTCTGTAACATAATTACTGTGTAAGATCTATTAATTCACCTGCATGCTGCTGGATAAAACATTATTCTGACTGCCATCCTCAATATCCCATGTCTCCTCCTATTACAGATAAAAAGTTATTCAGGGGAAAAAGGCAGTAAATAAATAACAAAAAATAATCCAGAAAAAAAATGACGCAAATTACCTGAACAAGCTTCTCCAGATTTTCCATCAGAGTCTTCTCTTCCAGTTCTACATATACTGTCAAGTGAGGTTCAAAGCAAGATGAAATGATTCCACGGAAGTTGAACTGTCAAAATAACCACTTCACATGTTTATCAGGATTGCCTAAATGAAACAGACCAAAAGGAATAAAAAGAAAACTGCAAGAACACAGAACACATTAGCTACATCCAGTAGTAGAGACTAGAGAGGGTACTGACTACTGAGAGGTTAATGATTTGTTCAACACCAACATCACTTGCTTGACTTAATCTTTTTATTTGGAAGTTTTTACTTCCTTTCTTTCTCATACTAGTCTTCTCCATTTTAATAAGTATGAAAGTCATTATAAAATAAATTAAGAGACAACTGTTTGAAGAGAGTTAACACAACCAAAATCTCAAGTTCAAAAGAGCAGCATGTGAGCATTCAAAAATATATCAGTCCCAGGCTCTCTTGAAAAGGAAAATTCGAAAAAATTATAAAATTCATAATTTGAAAAACAAATTTAGAACATAAATTCATAATGTAGTACATTTTAGCGTTAATTCCAACAATTACATAGTGCATGTCACCACGAAACTAAGGCCTTTTTTTAAATAAAGAGAAAATAAAGAGACACATCAGATTCCACCAATCAAAAAATGCTCGCAAATGTAAATACATGCACTCAAAATATAGACTAATTTGTAAGTATTACAAACAACAAAATAATTACATACCCCGGCTCCAGGCACTGCCAAATCTTTACTTCCATCTTTTTCCTATTAATACAAAATCAAAACATAATGGTCATTGGATAACTACAAATTTGAAAAGCAATTGGGGATAAGTCTTATCATATCAAAAATTTAAAATATATACTTCATTGCCACTTCCTTGATGTGCAGCAAGCTTCCTTTCATACTTCTTCCGGATGTCCGAAGCACTGCTACTAGGATTACCCCCTCTACCAATTTCTTCAATCTCATTCCCAATCTCCCTGCTATGTGTGCCTCCTCCAAATTTCTCAGCCAATTCATCCTCAAATTCTAATGTTCGTTGTAATGCCTGCAAGAAATGAACAAATGAAACACTGAAGCAACAAATGAAATTTAAGGTGTTCATAGCAGAAATAAATTACAACTTAGGGAAAGAGAAGGAGAAAACAACGAGTTAATTGCATAGCCTGATAATAACTGAAGCTCATATTATAACAACAATGCCAGAGGTTCATCGTTCACCGCCTGGCCAAATCCACGGCTTACCAGCAACAAGGTCCCAACATCTGGTTTTTCTTTCAGATTAGCAAGAATGTCCTCAAGTTGTTTCCTGAAAATAAAAATTCCATCAGCCCAATAATACTTTTAAATTAATGATGTTGGAATAATTAAATGATATAAAAGTAAACAAATATAAAACCCAAAAGCTTTCCCTTTATATTATGAAGGAAATCATATTACGTAAGAAAATATACATGAAAAGCATATCAAAACAGATACTTGTTTAAACTACAGATAAGATCAGTAAGATGGGAAAAACTAAGTACATATTATTTTCTAAGCAGCAAAAAAAAGGGAAAAAATATTTTTTTAACAGAAAAAGAAGAAATTTTATTAGAGAAGAAAGCAAAGTACAGAAGGAAAAGAAAAAACAAAAGAAAGAGGACAATAGATCCTCCTAAGTGAAACAAAACTCAAAACTAAAACCAATCCATGAGCCCAACAAAGAGTCTGATACAACAAAGCCCTCCAATCCCTATGGATATCTACAAGAGGCACCCCTTGGAAAAAACCATTAGCTAAAACCCAAAGTGAGGCAACAAAGCGAATCCTATCCCAAAACATGTGATGAGTGAGAAAACGTTGCTTAAACACTCTAGCACTCGTTTCAATCCAAAGACGCCACATAACTGCAAACATAGCCGCTTTCCACAAAACCTTATTCTCCTTCCTTCTACCAAAACCCCTAAAAAAACTTTTCATTGTTCAAACTATAGACAAATGAATCTTAATGAGAACAAACATCAACTATGGAGTTTGAGCATCACCCAATTTAGTAATTTACAATGTCATTTCAGAATAAACTAAAGAGAATTACATGTTCACTTCAGCCATGGCTTTCATTAAATGGAGAAAGAACTATGGATCCATTGATCCATTTATGAAGTAGGTGCAATAAACATATAGATGGCATACCTTGTCTTCTTGCAGAATTGGATACAAAGAAGATAAGAAACATGCCACGAAGAGGGAAAGATTTTCCATATGTCCTCATTAGATCTCATTCGGCGCTTAATCCATGCATATCTTCGTTCCGTTTTATCCAGCTTTGCCAGTTCTATGGAGATGTATTATATTAAGGCCATTAACAAAAACTCTACACCAATAAAACATGTTACAGATAATCAAACATACCAGCTCCTTCAAAAATTTGTTCATATGAAGTAAGCTCCCTATTGCAGAAATTATTTACCAACTCTTCCCTAACAGAGGGCTCTAATGCATCAACAACTAAACAGGCATCAGACAACTGCTGGAGCAAATTAGTTTCTTCTGTCTCCTTTCCAGTACCTAAGCTGAGATGAAAACAGGAAATTGAAAACCCTCCGTTACACAGATTTTCATAGAATTAAAAAACTTCCAGAATTTAGTGAAGTTAAATACATAATATAAGTTTCTTTTCTGATAGAAAATACATAATATAAATTGTAAAAACAAATATGATAAAAGATGCAAATGAGCATTCCAAATTTAAAGTGAGTATCATACTTAATATTTTTTTATCAAAAAGAAATTATTATTATGGAAGAGAAAAGGATACAAAGGGGAAAAAAAAAACAAGGTCAAAAGGAGGACTAGATATCCTCCTAGAAAGACCAAAAGACAAAACAAAACCAACACAAGAAGCCCAACACAAGGCTAATACATCAAAGCCCTCCAATCCCTAAAAGAAACTTCAGTGGGCACCCCCATAAAAAGCCCATTAGCCAAAACTCAGAGTAGCAACAAATGGAAATTTGTAAAAAACGTACCTTGCGAAATCAGAAAAAACATGTGACTTGAGAATTTGCTTTATATTCTTAAACTTCTCTCTGAGCTCTATGATCTTCGGAATATCCCTATAGGCCTCAAAGTGACTACATAATTGGTTCACTGCCTGACAGGTAAGATAATAACATGAATAATGCATTATATAAAACAATACAAACTGTGCAGATTCACATAATTTTATCAGGAAAAGGAGACATGAGAAGCATATTCTAGATCAAAATTAAAGGAACAACTTCTTTTCCATTTAGGAAAAAAAAAATAAAAGAAGCAGAAATTTAAGTCCAAAGTAAGTAACTTATTCAACAATCTAAAGAAAAAGAGAAGCTTGCTGCATAACTTCAAGCACATGATACAAAGAAAGTATCCTGTTCATAAAAAAGCAAGTAGTCAGAAGTCTAAAGAGGTCCCCACTAACGAGTTACAACATCCAGCAGCGGATCTGTTGTGCATCTGACAACACTCATAGGTATGTTCACATGAGATGAGCCAAGATCAGAGCCCTGATAGAATCTTTTTTTTTTGATAGAAAAAGAAATTTTATTAATGAGAAGAGAGAGAAACAAAGGCAAAAGAAAAAGAAAAATACATCAGAAGGAGGACAAGGGATCCTCCTAAGATAGAACTAAAAGGATAGAAAAAACTAAAACCAAAAGACGTCCCATAAGGCCCCTAAAAAAAAGAGAATTTAGTACAACAACGCCCTCCAGTTCCTATAAACATCAGAAAGAGGCACCCCCTTGAAAGACCCATTGGCCGAAACCCACAAAGATGCCACATAACGGATGCGGTCCCATAACAAATGAGTAGGTAGACCCCGATCATTAAATATTCTGGCGTTTCTTTCCAACCAAATGCACCACACAATTGCGAATAAAGCTGTTTTCCAAAGAATTTTGTTATCCTTCCTAGAACCAAAACCAGTAAAATTGGTCGCAAGGAGACATAAGGTGCATTCCCTATGCTTGGTCATGCATACACTCACAGATATCCATAAATACATAAATATATAAAAACCAAGGGACTCAAACTATTTTTGATCGAACCAAGGACTCAAAATATTATCTAGGAGAATGCAGAAAATGAATCACCAGAATAACATTTCCTCCTTGTCAGATGGAATATGCCATTTAATACATTAGGCGTCTCAACTACAAACTCTTGTGAATGAACAAATTTGCATCTTTATCCAATTGGAACTGAATAAATGGAACCAATGCAACCAAAACTACATATATTTGTTTGATACAAAAGAGAAATGCACTTTTACTCCAAAAACATCTTTCCAGGGGTAAGAAAGAACTGATGCAGTAAATAGATATATACGTTGTGATAAATATATATATATATATGATCCGTCAAAACATTGAATACCTCAAGCTGTGCGGCTGCCTCTTTATACTGCCGTTTTGAAGCCATCACTTGAAGCTGTTCAACAGCAGAGACTGCCACATAATGGGTAAGCTTGTTGAAGTAATAGAGGATAATGTCTATGCATTTAAGTAAACTGGAAGTAAACTTCAAATACTCCAATATTTGCATAAGAAAAATGCACAGACGTTTATTATTTGAGTTAATGTTAAAAATAAAAAATGCATGTACAATTGGAATTGTCAGTTGTTAAATCTTGAGAGAAGAACATCAAAAAACGGGAGAATCAAGAATCCTCCTAAAACAAAGGACAGAAAGAAAACTAAAATTAAAAAAAAAATAGTGCAAAAGAGCTATACAATCCTCTTGATTTTTAATAAGAAACCCCCTTCAAGAAACCATTAGCAGATACTTCATAGAGGAAAGACAAGAAAAACTACTCTATGATTCTTTCTCTTTTTCCACATCTTCAGTTGTCTATTGGGTATAAACTTGGCTACTCAGTCCCATTTGTACTACATCAAAACATAGCATTCTCTAGTTCCTAACGCTAAATATCGAAGCATGGGATCTTGCATTGACTTGTGTTTTTCAGAACCAATACTTGAAGAAGTCATAAATCCATTTGACGAGAGTTAGGTTTGTCCAAAGGACCTTGGCACTTTCCTTGCGACCAAATTTACTGGTTTTGGCTATAGGAAGGACAACAAAACTCTTTGGAATACAGCTCTATTCGCAACTGTGTGGTGTATTTGGATGAAAAGAAATGCCAAAGTCTTTAATGATCGGTGTATGCTTACTCAGCTGTTGTGGAATCGAATCCGTTATGCGGCTTCATTGTGTGTTTCGGCCAATGTGCTATTCAAGGGGGTGCCTATATCTGATGTTTATAGGGATTGGAGGGCATTATTGTACTAATATTTTGTTAGGGGCTTGGTGGGGTGTCTCTTGAGTTTTTTAGTTTACATTTTGTTCGTGTTTTTTCTTAGGAGGATCCCTTGTCCTCCACCTATTATAATCCTTTCCCTCTGTACCTTTCTCTTCTCCTTAATAATACTTCTTTTCTATCAAAAAAAAGAAGTCATAAATCCCTGAAAATTAACATAAGTGGCTGACTGTTTGGCTGAGTCAATATTAAGAAAAATTCATCTTTGAGACACCCAATTTCACCAGAAAATCACTCATCAAATTTCATCTTTGAGACACCCAATTTCACCAGAAAAGCACTCATCAAATTTTATCATACATCTAGTTCAGAACACAATTTTTTTTATATAGAAAAAGAAGCATAAAGAGAAGGAAATACAATAGCATAAGAAAAAACAAAGGAAAACGGAGGACTAGAGATCCTCCAAGGGAAAAAAAAAAAAAAACACAAATACACACACACACACACACACACACACACAAACACCAAGCCCAAGCAGCCTAACAAGGGGCTAATACAACAAAGCCCTCCAATCCCTACGGGAATATGCAAGGGACACACCCTGAAAAAACCGATGCCTAAAACTCAAAGGGAAGTAACAAAACAAATTGTTCGTGACCCATGCATTTATTGACTATATACTCATGAAAAATATAGGAGGATTTGGCAAAGAAAAATAACAGAATAACATCATTCTAGATTGCTGCAGTTAGTACTAGTTTTTTTTTTTTTCAGATAGAAAAATTCTCCTTTTTTTTTTAGTTTTATAATTTTTAATTTCAGACTTCATTTAATTATGTTATTAACATGTTTTAATTATATTTGTAATATGTTTTTATTTATGTTTTCAATAGTTTCTGTTTTAAATGACAGTTTTTAAGAGTGGTTTAGGTTAGCTTTTTGCCACTAGGGGAAGTCATCCTAAATTCAAAGGGAAATTATTCTCTCTTGGTTGTATTTAAATTGTTCTGATTATTAATGAAAGTGTTTAGCCAACCCCACCTAGTGGGATAAGGCTTTGTTGTTGTTATATTAATGAAAGTGTTAAGAGAAAAGTTATAAAAAATTTAGAGTCTTGCACTCAAGAGATTTTTGTTCTCTTTTCCCAACAATGAACCATAACACAAATTCCATATCGAGATCCTTCCCTAACACAAATTCTATCCCAGAGCATTTGAGAAGACAGGAACCAGTCCTTAAAAACTAAAACGTTCCTTCCAATCCAAAGACACTACAAAACTGCAAACAAAGCCACATTCTCCTTAGCCTTTCCAAAAACCCTAAAATTGATTGCTAAGAAAGTTCAAAGATCAACCAGTACACCCAACTCTCCTCAAAGATGCAAGAAAATGAATTTAGTTTTTGAGAACAAAGAAGAATGCAAGATGCCTGGAATAGGAGGGTACTTTAATTCACAGAAGATTGAAGGAAGGTTCATTACTACAAACCCAATTTTCCTCCCAAAATAAAAACAAACAAACAGTCTACATATGCAAAGATTAATGTATATGTTCGTCAAAATTCAAGTGCGAATCAGTGATTCAATAACACTAATGTTCCCTCTAGTCATTAGATATGGCTCAATGGGCAACATGTTCATAATTTACAGCCTATCCATTTTTTTGAATACTGTATATCAACAAAGGACAAGATTATACATAAACATAATAACACAGTAGATATTCATATCACTTCATTTGTTACAGCTTCCACATAATAAATGCACATCAACGTGCAATTAGCACTTCAATATGTGAACCCTACTAGTATCAGCAATATCCATAGGTAACTAAGAAAAGCATCTTTATAGCAGTTTAATAAACAGATTTTAAGTTGCAGTGTTCAATTCCAGAGATTGCAAAAGTAGTCAGAAAGCTGAAAAACTATAAGTCACTTTACACAGAAAAATAGAGCCAAAACTTACCAAGCATGGTAAGACGATGAAGAGCAGTAATTGTTGTAGTTATATGTTTCTTTGCAAAGTCCAGTTTCTTAATGTCACGGCATATTTCTTGGACCATTGTTTCACTTTGAACAGCTTTAGTTTTTATTTCTCGAATCTTATACATTAGTTCCTGCATTATAAAATCAAAAAGCTCAACCACATAAATATAAATTCAAGCACAGACAGAGAAGTTGGAAGGAAGGAGTAAGACAAAAGGAGTCAAAGAAATGCAAGCAAAAGAAAGGACAGTTGAAAAACAAGAAAGTCATCACAAGTAATTTCAACAAGGAAACCACTTGATACACGCAGGCATACACAAATACGGACACATACATTTAACATACCTATATATGTAGAGGGAGAAGGTGAGAGGAAGGATAAATTGGAAGAAATGGGGAGAGAGAGAGAGAGAGAAGGGGGGGCACACCTCCACCGCACTTGCAGCAGCAGCAAGATCTTCTTTTGCTTTAGTCCCTGAATTACTCTGAAATTACAGAAGCTGAGCCATCAAACAGTAGGAATCAAAGAGGTGTCTCTGATTACAGTTTTAATGATTAACACCTTACTCCATTATACCATACTTAACCCAGGCAGATCAGTAATGCAATCAAGGATACCTATCAACCCACCCCCATTAAGAAGTCCTCAAGTGTTATTTACAGTATTAACTTATTATCACACCAGAATTTACTCTGTTCCACAGAAGTTTCCTATTTTAAAGACCAAATGCAATCTGATTTAGCACTTAGAACATTATAATATTTTTCACGTGGCTGGGTTATGTGAGAAGAATGTGAAATTAAAAGCACAGCAAGCCATGCTAGTTTGAAAATTTAAGCCTAGGAGGCAATTTAGGACCAAAGGCACATATCAAGACCTGTTGGCGAACAGCTGCTAAAATCCCAGCATCAACACTGCGAATCTCATTCTGTATCTTTTGCATAAGTGGCTCAACACCAGAAAGAGATGCCTCTGAATAACATAGAAAAAAGAAAATATGAGCATAAAATCAAGCATCAAGTAAGAGGAAATGAATTAACGAGGAAAGACAAGTTCATGAACTAGCTTGTCCAAAAAAAGATCTGTCTGAAACCCAGATACATGGCTTTTTTATTACAGCATTTCATAGCATGTATTTAGATATCAACTATTTCCTTCCTTTTTCTGCCTCCCTGTAGTTTGGTATTCTGTCTTGTATTTAATTTTTGCTTTTGTTGTTCCTTATTTTGTGGGATTTATTGGCTAATCTTATGGTCAACTCCCCCTATTTATGTACTTCTTCTACCAAAGATGAATAATAAGAAAAATCAGAGAAATATACTCTGAAATTCTTCATCGTATCATAGCTTGATCCTCTCATATGACCAAATACGGTCAAGCTATGTCAACATACACCAAAAAGGATCACTCTGCCCCTTAAGTCGTCACCCCAAACAGCCATAGGATAAATGAAACAACTCTATTCCTGGTCACAAGCATGACCTGAATGGGCAAAATTTGCCTCCGGTGATCCCATTCAGTGATGATTTATATGTGTGACAGAGGCAAGGATGATTACCTCACAAGAAAAGCCAAACAAACTGATGGAGGTGATTCCAAATTTAAAATTTGGAATGCTTAGAACTACATGGTCACGTTATGGCTCATTAAACCATGACAAATGATATTGGAGAATATTTTCTCCTCTATGAGATAGCCAAGGACCTACTGGAAGCAGCTAGAGAGGCATAGTCTTCAAATGAAAATACCACAGCCTTGTTCAAAATAGAAGCAATCCCCTATGACTTGAGGTGTGGAGGAGATGAAAGTGAATCAACATTTAAACAAACTCACAAGGTATGGGCAGCAATTAGATTTTTTTAGACTATAAGTGGTCATGCGATCGTCAGGTGAATGAGATATCTAAAGAGTTGGTTATTAATAGAGTTCAATGGCGTCGTGCGATCTATGTAGCCGATCCCACCTAGTAGGATAAGGCTTTGTTGTTGTTGTTGTTGTTGTTGTTGATAAGTGGTCATGCAGTGCTGATGCAGCCAATTATAAGAAAATCTTTTTTTTTTAAAGTCAAAAAAGAAATATTATTAAGGAAGAGAGAAGGATACAAAGAAAAAAGAAAACCAACAAAAAAGAAAAGGAGGACTAGATATCCTCCTAAAAAGAAAAAAAGGCAAGCACAACCCAAACCAAAAAATACTCTAAAACAAGACTAATACATCAAGGGCCTCCAATCCCTAAATGCATCTTCAAAGAACACCCCCTTAAAAAAATCATTAGCCGAACCCCAAAGAGTGGCAATGTAGTGAATTCTATCCCATAGCAAATAAGGAGGAAGGACCTGCTGCTTAAAGACTCTTAACATTTCTTTCCATCCAAAGACACCACACCGTAGCAAACAAAGCCGCCTTCCACAAAGCCTTAATCTCCTTTCTCCACCCAAAACCCATAAAGTTAGTGGCTAAGAAAGCATAAAGGTCATTTGGGCAAACCCATACCTCCTCGAAGATATTAAATAACCTATTCCACATATCCCAAGCCACCTGACAATGCAAGAATAAATGACTATTTGTCTAAGAGTTCCTCAAACACAATACGTAAATGCCAAGAGATAAAGTCATAGTAGCCGTCTGATCTGGCGCCGATTATTAGTATTAATTCTATTGAAAGACACCTTAACTTTCCAAAACGATTGCCAATTATAAGAAAATCACAGAGAGAAAGACAACTTACAAATTCTTATTGGCGATGAACAATACCTTCGAAGAACTCAGAGGGAGATTCTATGTACCAGACCACTTCCCTCACTCAAAGAAGTATTTTTTGAAGTGAAACGTAAGGAAAGCATAGAGAAATTAACTCAGGGACCCCAAACCTCTCAAATCAACCCTAAGTATTCAGTCATGATTGCACATGGAACATGGGAATGAGCCTTATCTAAACGGAAAAAAAAAAAAAAAAAGACCTTGGGTATAATTGAGGGGGAATGTTGAAATCCCCCATCATAGGCTCTTTATTACAGATGTTAGGAGGTTATTATTATAGATGTTAACTTTTCATTCCTTTTTTTGGGATAAAAAAAAAAAAAAGAAGCATTTAATTTAAGAGAAGGAAATCGAAAAGAGTAAGAAAAAACAAAATAAGACAGAGGACAAGAGATCCTCCTAACAGAAACAAAAAAAATAAAAACATAACACCAACCCAAGAAGGCCAACAAGGGGCGAAAACAACAAAGCCCTCCAATCCCTATAGAAACCTACAAGAGACACACCCTGAGAGAACCCATTGCCATTGGCTAAAACCCAAAGGGAAGTAACAAAATGAAACCTATCCCAAAGCATGTGAGAAGGGAGGAAATGGTCCTTGAAGACTCTAGCATTCCTTTCAATCCAAAGACACCACAAAACTGCAAACAACACTGCTTTCTACAAAACCTTATTCTCCTTAGCCCTTCCAAAAACGCCCAAAAATGATGGCTCAGAATGTTCCAAGATCAGATTGACACACCCAACTCTCCTCAAAGAGCCCAAATAACTTGTTCTAGATAGCCCAAGCCATTTCTCAAGGCAAGAGCAAATGGTTGTTCTAGATATCCCAAGCCACATTCCTAAAACACAGTGGGGCACCTAATCTAAAGCAAATCATTAGCATTAATCCTATTGAGTACCCCTGTCCAAATAAAGCCTTCACCTTTGAGGGAACTTTACCTTCCAAAAAGACTTCTTAATAGGAAAGAAAGCAAGTAGGCTTCGAATCAAAAAGTTAAAGAAAGAAGCACACAAATATGATCATGAGGAATCCAACCTCCATGATCTCTTATCAAGTCAGGAAGAGATGCAAAGCAGTGCCAAGATGACCAACATCAAAGCGAGATCCTTTTTTTTTTTTAAATAACAAAAGAAAGATTTCATTAAGAAAGAGAGAGAATTACAAAAGGAAAAGAAAAACAAAAGAAAGATGAGGACAAGGAATCCTCCTATGAAAAACTAAAAGCTCAAACAAATCCAACCCAAAAAGCCCAAAAAGTGGGCTAATACAACAAAACCCTCCAATCTCTATAGGCATCTACAAGAGGCACCCCTTGAAAAAACCCATTTGTCGAAACCCAAAAAAAAAAAAGCAACAAAAACAAATCCAACCCCAAAGCATGTAAGGAGGAAGGAAACGTTGTTTAAAAACTCTAGCATTCTTTTCCATCCAAAGACACCACACAACTGCAACATTGCTGCTTTCCACAAGATCTTATTCTCTTTTCTCCCCCCAAAACCCCTATACTTGATTGGAGAAAGAGCTCCAAGATCAACCGGGCACACCCAAATCTCCTCAAAGAGTCCAAGTAACATGTTCCAAATATGCCAAGCCACCTCACAATGTCAAAAAAGATGTCTATTTGTCTCCAAGCTTCTAAAACACATCACACAAACATCTAGGATAAAGCCTTGGCAGGCCGCCAAATCTAAAGTAAATCATTTGTATTAATTCTATTGAGTACTACTGTCCAAACAAAAGTTTTCACCTTTGAAGGCACCTTCACCTTCCAAAACAAGGGCAAAGGAGCATGCGTGCTACGAATCACAGAAGATCCTCCACAAGCCTATCATTTAGATTTCTAGAGAAATGAAAATTCCAAGGATATTGATCCCCTGAAAATGCTAGAAAAAAAAATAGGGTATGTGATACAAATGGGGAACCATTGCAAAAATGAGGCATTACCAATCCACATATCCTCCGAAAAATGAAAATGAGAACCAACCCCAACACACAAAGACGGCATTGGGCTGAAAGAGAGATAAATTTGAGAGATGAACTTCTAGGGGCTTGCATGAGTAGCAACATCCCCAAGATCAGCATCCCACCTATGTTGTTGTAACCCAAACTTGCTTTTAATCACCCTATGCCACAAGGAATTAGGTTTCAGAGGAAAGCGCCACAACCATTTAGCACTACAGAAATGTTCTTAGACACCAGATAGCCTATGACCCAACCCACCATCCTCCTTAAATCTATGGTACACCTCCCAACAAACTAAATGGTCCCTTCTGTTCAACCCACCATCAGACCACAAAATATCCCGCATATGTTTCTTATTTTTTGGGATTGATTGGTTAACTTTGTTGTGAACTCTCCCTATTCATGTATTTCTGCCCAAGATGAATAATAAGACAAACATACTCTGAAAGTCTTCAAAATCAAAGACAACTCTAGTAGATGTACTATAAAGAACAAATGATGCCACTCAAATGCCACCCATAGCTTGAATTTAAGATTACATCTTGCAGTTGCATTATTCAATCCTGTCCTTCCATGTTCAAATGTTCGAATTTAAAAAAAATTATCATTTAGATTACTAAAGTGGTCAACTATCCATTCCTATGCAGTGATACTGCAGATAAGTGCATACGTTGTAGCTCAAAAAGACAAAAAATACGCAATTGAAGCACATATCTACTTCATGTCAATAAATGGAATTGAAAGTCATTGCTACAAAGGAATTATACTGATCCTAAGCATGACACATAATCAAAGCAAGTAAACTATGGGTTGGAACTTGGTTTTTAAGTGAAAGAGAGGATTACCATTGGGGAACATCTGATTGATATACTCCAAAGCACTTGACTTGTCCATTGCTGATATTGGAAGAAAACCCACCCTGAAACCCTTGTCCCTGGTTCAATTTACACCCCAATAACAAAAATTCAATACCCAGACCTCAAATATTGCTCAAAGCTCTCAATAAAGAAAGAGAGAAGGCAAAGTTTAAAGGAAAGAAGATAATTTGGCTACCGAGAGAAAGAAAGATATGCAGAGAGTGAACACCCACCAAAGTGGCAGCCAAAGCCAGGATCTCTTATACCAGATCAGAGCACCAAATCTTGCCTTTATATACTTTCTCCCGGCAGATCGAATTGCAGAGCTATATCAGCAGCATTAACCCTCTTTCTTTCATCTTCTTGAATCTTTGGTGTACTGTACAAGGGGCCATATATCTAATTCAAAAACATCGATCATGAAGTTAAAGAAACCCAAATTAAATAATTTAAAAATATATTATAATTCAAATAATATAAATTACCATCATGAATGTCAAAAGGTAACAAATCCACAAACTTTTAAGTCATGCACAAGGTAATAAAGTGACATCTTCAATACAAATAACAACTCCAAAGTTCAAAGCTTAAGTCTTAAACAACATTGACCACTAAATAAAAGCTGGATACGCGTAACATTTGCAATGGAGTACTTTTAAGAAAAACAGATGTTATATTTGCTGACAATACATAAAATCTACACATGGAACAGATGATATTTATTTATTTATTTATTTATTTGGTTTCTCACAAGTATCCCCCATTGGAGACTACACTATCAGGCAGACACTTCTCCAAGGGAAATTGAACCTAAATTCACTATCTTATGGAAGAGTAGCCTCTTCCACTAAACACACCCCTCGTTAGTATGGAACGACTACTATTTGATTGTGAATGAACATGGGATATTACTCTAGGCTCTTAACATGGTCAAAAGCACCAGCAACACCATCAGATCCATGTCACAGTTTATGCGCTCAACTTCTCATGCTACCAGTGATTCAGTGATAGAACTAGTAGTATAGTTTTAATCTTCTTCATATAACAGGATACAGTATACCACTAAACCTATCATTTATTTAACCTCATTTTTTAAGATTGACCAATGCGGTTCCAAATTCAGAGTTTCGGCCAATAACCGAAATGAAAGCAGCAAGATCAGTTGCAGTTCCAATTAATCTAATACATAATACCTACTGAAATCAAAGAACAACGATATGAAGCATCAATAAAGCCCGCAATTGTAAAGGGAAAGCTATAAGAAACAAAAGGAGGTGATGCCCGAAGGAGAGAACCCGGCGACACGTTGGTATTGTCGGACTTTTTCCTTGCAAATGGCGAAAGGAAGCACGAAGCAGAAGCTGCACGAAGGAAGAAAGAATCAGAAGCTGCCAAACGAAGAAACCAAGCTCTTCGAAGAAACAGAAGCAGCGATTCTTACCAGATCTTATTCTTACCTCACTGATGTAGCAATTCCTTTCCTTTGAGAGTCGAAGGACGAAGACGACGCGGACTAGCTGAAGGTGACGGCAATGGCGAAGGCCGAAGAATGGTACTAGGACTCACGATTTCGAAGAAGAAGAAGGCAAGAGCAATGTTCTGTCGAGAGAATTAGGATTAATCCCGCGGCAGCCAGTGATATACTGACGTTATAGATTTTTTAATTTTTGTATAGACTACATAAATAATAATCTAGTTTATAAGATATTTAAATTGATTATTTAATTTTATAAAAAAAAACTAGTCATTGTTTTGTTTTACGATATTTCTCATCTAAAAGAAAGAAGATTAAATTTATCAAAAAAATAATTTTTATTTGCAGTCTTCAAAAGTTAAATTATTATTTATCATAAAATTTAAATCATTGCAATATTGCGACATTTAATTTTTGCTAATTGATTTTTAATCCTGAAAGTTATAGAATTTTTACACATTTGTTACTTTGTCATATTGAGTCCCTTTTTTCTATAAAATTACTAACTTATTTTATTAAATACTTAATTCACACATTAAAAGATTTCGTAAATAATTTCATTTAGCTTACAAACCATTTCAAGAGTCTATACAAGAGCATACTTTTATAGGACTAAGTGGTTGGAAGAATTGTTTTTATAGTGTTTCAACATTTGACTCAATTTAGTCAAGCTGATACTCCCGATGTTTCCAGTTACACAAAGGAAGATGCTGTCAAGTCTGAGCTTTCGTTTGATGGCATCCCGAATTTGCAATTGCAAGCCAGTTTGCACAAATGATCTTTTTTCCGAAAGACTTGGACTAGTGTCAAAGAAAGTCATGATCCCTCCTTATTCAATTAAATATGATGTTCAAACTCATCATATGACACTTTCAATTCATCTATCCTTCCTTTAGTGTCACATTCTACTTCCCCTGCGCTATACACAAATTACATTATGATTATTAGATTTGCGTTCAAAATTTTTTATTTTTAATTTAGTCTTTTACAGATCCAAACAAATTTAATTTATCATTTTTCACGTGGGTGCCATTAAGTAACTCAATGGAATGCTAATTATATGGCATGAATACTATGTAATATTTTTTGCACTAATTTAATGTCCATCGTCAAGGAATTTAACTTTTGGTGACTCTTTTATAGAAATAACCATTTTTTTTGGAAACTAAGTTCAATGGAGTTTATTTTCAAGTTAAAGAATTGACTCAACTAAATTGAAAATAAAAATATATAAGAGACCAAATTAAAACGTTTAAATTTATAAAGAATTAAATTAAAAATATTTAAAATTATAGGGAAACAAATTGAAAATTAAAATTTGTAAAGGACTAAGTCTAAAAACTGAACATTTGTAAGGGATAAAATAGGGCATTAGTCATTTTATTCTTATTCCAATTTTTTTTTTTGGTTTGTCAAATTCATTCTATTATTTATAACATTTTTTATGTTTTTTTAGTTGCTAACACTACTTAAATTAATAACAAAACTAATTGACCTGTCAAACATATGGCCTAGCGTCATAAATACAAATGTAGAGATGAATGCAGCTAAATGAATATTTAGTTTGAAGACAATGATGACATGATGTCATTTGTAATTTCTTTGGTAGAAAGAAATGAAAACAATATTTTTTGCAGACAATGAAGACAAATTACATTTTCCCATTACTAATTTGAATGCTATTAGTAATTAGTAAATCTGAGAATTTTTGTAAACATGTAAAATGAAATTAATAAAAAAAATGATACAAAATTAAACCGACCCCAAATTTAAAGTATAAAAAACATTTTATTTTCCTTAAAAAAATTTACAACTATTATGGTTGTGTTGGGGAACAAATGGCAAAAGTTCCCTTTTTTTTCCCAAGGAAAAAAACGCTTTGGTTGAATCACATGTAAACTAATGAATTAAAACTGAATCATTTTTACATATTTACACTATCGCAAGGATCATCCTTAACAACCTCAGATCTCCCTTTCCCAAAAAGATTGAATTGTTCTACTGCTAAATGATATATAATCCTGAAGCAAGAACAAATCCAGCATCTGTCAAACAGTTGAGCTTCTAAGAACCAGTCACATCCAAATGGAGGGGTTTCTAAATTGTGTTGCCATAGCATTTGATAGAAACTTGACTAGATTTTCTCTCTCAACAATCTTCTCCTTCTTAAGGTGACGAACCTGGAATTCGAAACAACCAGAACTACTTAAATAAAACAAGTTCTTAGGATCGAATTACATGCTTCCATACATGCCATGTACCCCAATTCAATAAGATTCTCAAGTTGATGAGATATAAAATTGACACCATCAAACTCACCAACATGAACAAACCATTCAAATAAAAATTATATGATATGGTATCATACCACTTCTCTCAAGAACACTCGGGTATGTTTGGTACGGGAAAAAGAAAGAAAAATGGAATGGGAATGAAATTGGAGTATTTTACTAAAATATCTCAATTTTTTTCTAAAAAATAAGTTTAGTGTTTTTTAAGAGAATAATTTAAATAATTTTTCACTATTTTTCTCTTTCCTTCAACCACTCCTTCCCCACACACCATAACAGATGCGCTGTTAGGTTTAATTAACCAAATTCCTATACGCAATAACCACTTCTATAAAGTGTTGATTTTATTGACAAGTGACTAACCAAAGTCGTAAGTGGTTCATCTTAGCGTGCTTTAGTAATATCACTTAGTTCGACTTAAAAGTCACCCAATTAATGCGCACACAGACCACAGAGGATTTATGTGAAGCTGAAATTTTGGTTAAGAATACCTTCTCTAACATTGTGGTATTCAATGTAAATTCGATGGAAAACACCGTAGGATACTCACGATGATTTTGCAGAATCTTATGCGTTACCTTAACAGAACCTGTCTGATCTGTGATGATTACAAGACATTTGATATCGTGTTCATTGGCATACTCATACTGCTCTGTAAGACTTGGATCAGGGGTGGGAACAAATTCAGCCTGATGACATGAAGACCAATAAGTAGAAAGCTATAGAAGTTTACTTAATTTTGACATCTAAATAAGTAGAAAGCTATAAAAGTTTACTGAATTTTGACATCTAAATTATCAACCTTAAATTTCTCCTCCCATAATTCAGCCAATAGTTGCATGCGCTCCATTAGCAGACCACCACCTCCTCTTGAACAAACAAGAATTTTGGTGCTGGCTTCATTTCTGAAACAATTGAGAAAGTTGAGTGCGTACCGTACATGCATGTTCGTATATATAAAATATAATTGAAGAGATAATAACCTGAATGCTAAGTTAAAAAAGCAAGATCAGGTAATAGACTTAAAGAAACTCACCTAATGGGCTTAAAATCTACGGGGCAATTCTGAATTATTGTCTCTAGTGCGAGGCTAGTTCCTACACCACTAGGAGTATTTGTTTTCTGGATAATCAAGCAGAGCTGTTAATATAAAATTCATGGACACAAGGAACTAAAAATTCTATAAAACAGAAGTAGGAAGCAAATTATCAGAACTAAATCATGT
Source organism: Biancaea sappan (assembly GCA_037074585.1). NCBI lineage: Eukaryota > Viridiplantae > Streptophyta > Magnoliopsida > Fabales > Fabaceae > Biancaea > Biancaea sappan. Next base: position 376,102 of record CM073501.1, on the reverse strand, counting down.
GAAAGTAAGACACGTAAATTCACCGTTTATACACAGTAGACACTGCTATGTTTTAACATTAATAAAAATTTAGACCGTGAGTTAAGATAATCATTTCAAAACAGTGTTTTAAGAATGACAACTCAAAATTTGTGAATCAATTTCCAAGCAAATGGCTATCAATTTATGGTGTGTTACATTTAAAATATAGCAATATAGGGTGATTGCACATCCTAAAAGCATGTTCAACAGTCAGAAATACAAAGAGAAAATAAATTAATATAACGACCTCAAGTAAAAAGAATATTCACATGCATAACTTACATAGTCACGGCTCAACATCTGATGAAGCAGGTAGTCATAGCGACCACCAACAGCCAGCAAGGCACCTTCTGGGAGTGATCCAGAATTATTCTCCTTTGTTAAGTATACCTTCAAACAAGAGTCCAACTTCATTCAAATAAATAACACAAATACCACTTATGCAATTTCTAAGAGCTATCAGGCAATTTAAAATTTGAAAACATTTTAAGGGGACAAATCATTCATTAATGTATGATTTTCCTCCTAATTAATAAATAAAAATGTAGCAGAAGCACATCAGAACAAATATACACAGACAGATTTGAAATTACTTAAAAGTTTCAGTGCAGTTGCTAATCACATATTGCAGTGTGTTACAATGTCATTCTTGATGCAATGATGCTCTTCTTCTGCATGAGGAATATTGAATTACAAAAATATATAACTGAAGAATTGCAGAATTGAAGAGTATTATTTTGACATTTTTTGTATGGCAACTTCACTTTAGAATAAAAATGCTCTCCCTTCTCTCTACCCCACTGGTAGAGTGATTTGTTCTGAGTTTTGAGATTTCTCTCTCTTCTACCCCACTGGTAGATTTCTGTGTTTCGAACTTTATTGGCCACCCCTCTTTTGCTGGTTTTTTATGCTATTATCACTCGTTTTTACTGCTGCTGATTCTTGAGTTTTTCATTTTTTGTGGTTTGGATTTCCTGCTTTATTCTGTTCTTTGTCACTATGATGATTCAAAGGTTTGCCATTGAAGCCAAAACCTTTGACCTGGTGAAGAAACATATCGGTGCTATTCCAAAAGTTGTTATCACTGAAAAAGGGAGAGGATTCTTGTTTTCAATCTCTCTGGGGTGGGAAACTGCTAGGTGGTTATTCTCTATCACCCATTCCCTAGGTCCAGTCGATTGGAAGGGATCTGAAATTAGAAGTTGCAGAGAAAATGGAACCATATTCTTAGTAGAGTTTGGGAAGAATCATAAGGGTGAGTTTTTGGTTATTACAAAAATTTTTCCTGGAGGTAAGAGAACCACTGTTATTATTCCCAAAGGAAAGGGAGGAAGAGGCTGGAGTTCCTTCAACCATGCGTTGAACATCCTTGTCCATTCTAAAGGGGCCAAAAAATTGAAGCTAGAGAAGAAAGGTAGAATTCTGAAATTTTGCTCTCCTGTGACAGATAGCAGATCATATGCAGAGGTTGTAAAGGGCAAAAAGGATATGAAGGGACCTGTTGTTCACCACCTCGAGGATGTCTTCCTTTCCAACAACCATGCCAGCTTTTCTGATATGCATAATATAAAGGACAAAGTGGATGCGAATGTCAGAGCCCAAGAGGTTGTTAAGAAAGGTCCCTCTGACTTTGGCGATCTCGGTCAACGTGACAGTCACAGAAGAGGAAAATTTTGTGCTGAAGGCGTGGCAGATATCACCAAATCGGATAGCTATGATAAGAAAGGCTCTGGCCTAACTTTCTCGAGGACCCGCAGGATATTGGTGTATCCAAAGGAAATTAGGAAGGTCCACTACGCTTTGGTGAGATATCAGGTTGGGAAAGAAGGAAGTTCTCGAAGGGAGTCAAATCCTGATTCCTCTGGGCCCAAACCTCCCTCGGACAAGGCACCAGATTATGCTTCCAAACCCAATGGGTCAGTTTCTTCCTACAAGGCCCTGTTTTGGAGAGCCAAAAAGGCCCAAATCTCGGGTCCAGTAGACGTGGAGTGGACCGAGAGGACTAACCTGATCCAAGCGTCATGTTCTCGGGCCCCAGAGAAGCATCGCGACCCGATCTCCTTCACCCCTTCCTCGACAGCGCTTCAGGAGGCGGACGTCAACCGGACATGCACAGAACCGGTCGACGGGGACTATGGGGTACCGGAGACCCCCCCGGAGAGTCTGAACGGCCGGTCAGTGCTTCCTCGTGATTCCCCTCATCCTTTCAAGCAAGGGGCGATGGTGAGGACTTCGGAACCGTGGTTGAGGAAGTCTGTGGCTCCCGAATGCGTGCCAGGTACCCTCGTAATTCCTACTGATATCTCTGGCCTTATTCCGGCAACCCCCCTGTATCCAATGGAAGCTTGGAAGGTGTCAGTCCAAGCAGGGTATCTAATCTTTTTAAAAGAACACCAGCGATAGAGGCTGTTGGGGAGGAGGAGTTGCTCTCTGAAGATGATTTATCCCTATCCGATTTCGAAAGCGAAGATGGACTTCTTATCCAGCAAATTGAGCAACAAATTGATGATAAGGATGTTTCCACTGGGGAGATCGATGATACTCTAGAAGACGTTCACCAGCTCTTCTTGCAAAATAAGGATGATGGAGCTTTTAAGGGACCTTGTGATTTGCCTTTGACCTGTATTAATTCTTTGAGTACTGCTAAGGGCCCTATGGCGCCTCTACTTTCTACCCTTCCTTTTCAAACCAATAGTTTTTGTTCTTCCCCCCATTCTACCAATTCTAACACCCTTCCTAGTGTATCTTAGTGTGATTTTGCAGGGATTTGCGTGCGTAACGACAACATCCAAGCAGGGTCCTCCCATTCCCCCGATCCCGTTAAACCTTCTTCTGTCTTTAGGGAGGATATTGATCTAAGGGAAAAAGTCATACATCTTCGCCATTTAGGAAATGAGAGGGACAGCTAAGATCCACAAGCCTTGTTGGAGTCTCTTAACTTTATGCTGAGAGATAAATCTGGAAAGGAGGTCAAAGTGTCAGTATCCCCTAGGACATACCAAAGGAAGAAGAACAAACTTGATAATGAGTTAAAAAGATTGACATCTTCAATTAATTATGGCAAGTCCAAGAAAGGAAAGGGTAAGTCAGGTTCTCTATGAAGATTTTAAGTTGGAACGTAAACGACCTTGGCAACTCCCTCAAAAGGCACAAGGTGAAAGAAGTTTTCAGGAGGGTGGATCCAGACATTGGGATGATACAGGAAACTAAACTAGGGGATATGGACAGATTTCTAGTTAGAAGCATTTGGGATTTCAAATTCAAGGATTGGGAATACTTACCCTCTGTGGGCGCTTCAGGTGGTCTTTTGGTCATTTGGGACACTCGAGTTGCCACAAGAAGGGATGTTCTTCAGGGTGCATTCTCTCTCTCGGTGCTTCTTGAGTTTAAGGACAAAGGGTGTTGATGGTTTACCAATGTTTATGGTCCGACGAATCCTAGGTTGAGGGGCGAATTGTGGGAGGAGTTATCTTACGTTCACGGTTTTTGTAATCCCCATTGGTGTGTTGGCGGTGACTTCAATGTGGTGAGGTTCCCTGATGAAAAGCGTGGAGGATCAAGGATCAATGCTAGCATGAGAGGTTTTAACTCCTTTATCAGGGATTGCGGCCTTAAGGATCTTCCCCTCTCTAATGCTCACTTCACCTGGTCGGTTAACAGGGGCTCGGTCTGTTCCTCTCGCCTTGATAGATTCTTGCTCACTCCCAAATGGGAGGATTCGTTTCCTAATCCCATTCAGGAAGTCGGCTCACGCCTAGCATCTGACCACTTCCCCATTATCCTTGAGATTAGCAGAGTCAAATGGGGTCCTACCCCTTTCAGATTCGAGAATATGTGGCTTCAACACCGGTCTTTCTTCAGCAACGTAGAGAAGTGGTGGTCAGAATACACAATTCCAGGATGGGAGGGATTTAAGTTTATGAAGAAATTGAAATATGTGAAGGAGAAGTTAAAGACCTAGAACAAAGAAGTCTTTGGGGACATCAGAATCCAAAAGGCTAACATTCTTAAGGAGTTGGATGCTCTCAACAAACTAGAGAGTGAGGGCGGGCTTGAGGAGAATCTCGCTGAGCGCAAAGTGATTCTCACGAATGATTTGGATAACATTAAGAAACAAGAAGACATAAGCTAGCGCCAAAAGAGCAGAATCAAATGGGCTCGTGAGGGTGATGTGAATTCAAGATTCTTTCACAAGGTGGTGAATGGAAAGAGGAGAAGGAATTTCATTAAAGAGCTTGAGACGGAGGATGGCACTACGGTGAGGGACAATGAGGGGATCTCTGAAGAGTCGACTAGTTTCTTCAAGAAACTCTACAAGGAGGACATGCAAGAGCGACCTACAATTGAGGGTTTGGATTGGATCCCTATCGATGATACCCAAGGGATTTGGATAGAAAGACCCTTTGAGGAGGAAGAAATTAGAAATGCAATTTTAAAGATGGACAAGGATAAAGCTCCTGGGCCTGATGGATTCAATATGGCTTTCTTCCAAGCTTGCTGGTCGATAGTGAAGGACGATCTGATGAAAGCCTTTGAAGAATTCTTCCATACTGGCCATATTCCAACCAGCATGAATTCTACCTTCATCACTCTTGTTCCCCAAAAAGACAGATCCATTAAGGTGGGGGATTTCAGACCTATTAGCCTGGTAACTAGTGTCTACAAGATCATCGCCAAGGTCCTATCCGACAGATTGAGTGCGGTTATTGGGAATTCCATATCGGAGAACCAAAGCGCCTTCATCGCTGATCGTCAAATTCTTGATGCTAGCCTGATAGCCAATGAGCTAGTTGACAATGTCAAACGCAGAAAACAACAGGGTTTAGTATTTAAATTAGACTTTGAAAAGGCGTATGATATGGTCAATTGGGACTTCTTGGATTTGATTTTCCGTCGCAAGGATTTCGGTGACAGATGGAGACGGTGGATGAATGGATGCCTTTCCTCTGTGGTCTTTTCAGTTATTATTAATGGACAACCCAAAGACTGCTTCAAGGGGCAACGTGGGATCAGGCAAGGAGATCGGTTATCTCCCTTACTCTTTACCCTGGTGGCCGATGTTTTTAGCTGCATGTTGAGGCGGGGGTCCGAGAGAGGGATTCTCAAAGGATTATCCATAAAGGGAGATGGTTGTATGGTCACTCACTTGCAGTTTGCTGATGACACAATTCTCTTCTTGCCCAAGGATAAGGATAACTTTCTTAGAGTGCTTACACTGATTCAGATTTTTGAGTTGGTGTCAAGTGTCCGTGTTAACTTAGGCAAAAGTGGCCTAGCTGGCATTAACATTCAGGACGATTCTCTTGAGCAGATGGCGGAGCTAGCGGGTTGCACGGTTCTCAATTGGCCTCTTAACTATCTAGGTGTCCCTCTTGGAGGTAATCCTAGAGCCAAATCTTTTTGGGACCCTATTATCCAAAGAATTTCCCGCAAGCTTGACAGTTGGAAAGGCCCCTACTTTTCCTTAGGAGGCAGATTGACCCTTATTCAGGCCTCCTTATCTAGTGTGCCCCTGTACTTTCTGTCCTTGTTCAAAATTCCGTCCGGAGTGGCTAGAAAGATTGAGAAAATTATGAGGGATTTTATCTGGAATGACGGTGGGGTGGAAAAGAAGGACCACTTGGTTAGTTGGGAGGTGTGTTGCAAACCTAAGGATGAAGGTGGCTTGGGTCTTGGAAATCTGGTGTCTAAAAACATCTCTTTTTTGGCTAAATGGTTATGGAGATTTCTCTTAGAGCCTAATTCCCTTTGGCACAAGGTGATCAAAGCAAAGTATGGGCTTCACCGGAATGGATGGGATGCTGGTTCGGGGGATGTCGTTACGCACGCAAGTCCTTGGAAAGCGATTTCTCAGGTATACCATCTGTTCTCTCCTTCGATATCTCTTATTGTTGGTGATGGTTCCCGTTCTCATTTTTGGGAGGACTGTTGGATTGGCCCCACCCCCTTCAAAGAAAGATTCCCGCGCCTTTATTCCTTATCTTCCCTCCATGACGCCCCCATTTCTGAATTCTTTTGCTTACAAGGGGATCACCCTTGTTGGAATTTGCATTTTGCCAGGAATGTTAATGAAAGACTTGCCAGAAGTGATGCTAAGCATCCTTGATCCTATTCACCTTTCTCCTTTTCCTGATAGGAGAATGTGGAAGCTCGATTCCTCAGGCTCTTACACTTGTGCTTCCTTTCTCAATTTTCTCGCCCGTAACCCTATTGCCTCGCCCCATTATAAAAAGTCTTATTGGAAAGTTAAGGCGCCTTCAAAGGTTAAAGCTTTTTTGTGGCTTGCAATGCCCAATAGAATTAATACAAATGATTGTGTCAAATCAGAAGGCCACTTAAGGCTTTATGCCTGGACGTTTGCATTTTGTGCTTCATACATTCAAAGACAAGTAATCATTTGTTCCTGCACTGCGACGTGGCTTGGAGTATTTGGAATAGGTTATTTGATCTCTTTGACGAGAGTTGGGTTTGCCCAAAGGACCTTGGCACTTTCCTTACGACCAAATTTACTGGTTTTGGCCATAGGAAGGACAACAGAACTCTTTGGAATACAGCTTTGTTCGCAACTGTGTGGTGCATTTGGCTGGAAAGAAATGCCAGAGTCTTTAATGATCGATATATGCCTACTCAGCTATTGTGGGATCGAATTCGTTATGCGGCTTCACTATGGGTTTCAGCCAATGGGTTGTTCAAGAGGATGCCTATATCTGATGTTTATAGGGACTGGAGGGCGTTATTGTACTAATACGTTGTTAGGGGCTATGTGGGGTGTCTTTGATGTTTGTTAGTTTACTTTTTGTTCGTGTTTTTTCTTAAGAGGATCCCTTGTCCTCCACCTATTATAACCATTTCCCTCTGTACCTCTCTTTTCTCCTTAATAATATTTCTTTTTCTATAAAAAAAAAAGAGTATTATTTTGACTCAATTTGATAATTACAAGAGAGTAGACTAGGGTTTATATACACCTAGCTAGGGCAATAGAAAAGGAAAAAAAAATAAACCCTAATAAATACAAATTAATCCAAATCAATCATAATAATGAATAGGAAACAAATAAGAAAGCAAATATTTACAAGAAGAGAAATAAATCAATCATCATAATAACAGACTAAAAATTAGAATCCCACACTCTCCCTCAAGCTGGGGAGTAAATGTCAATCATTCCCAGCTTGGATAAGAGATTGTCAAACTGAGTTTTGGGAATAGCTTTAGTAAGGATATCAATCGTCTGTTGATGTGTAGGAGTATAATTATCTCAATAACCACTTGCTCCAACTTCTTTCTAATGAAATGATGATTGATTTCCACATGCTTGGTTTTGTCATGATGAACTAAATTCTTTGCAATCTGGATTGCTGCTTGATTGTCACAATGGAGTCTCATGGAGGCAGTGATTGGACCTTGAAGCTCTTCCAATACTCTTCTCAACCATATTATTTCACAGATTCCATGTGCCATAGCACGAAATTCTGCTTCAGCACTACTTCTGGACACCGCAGACTGCTTTTTACTTCTCCAGGTAACAAGATTACCCCACACATAGGTACAATACACTGAAGTGGACCTCTTATTTGTTAGGGAGCCAGCCCAATCAGCATCTGAGAAAACTTCAACACTTCTATTGGCCCTTTTTAAAAAAAATAGACCCTTTTTGGGTATCATCTTCAAGTATTTGAGTATCCAATTAGCAGCCTCAAGATGTTCTTTAGTAGGATTATTCATGTACTGACTTGCTACACTTACGGAAAAAACTGATGTCAGGTCGAGTGTGAGAGAGATATATGAGTTTTCCCACAAGACGTTGATACATCCCTTTATCAACAGGACTAGAGGACTCCTTTGAGCCTATTTTGTTGAATGGATCCACGAAGGTATCAGCAGGTTTACACCCTAGCATTCTTATTTCTCTCAAAAGATCTAAGATGTACTTCCTCTGTAAAACAGAGATTCCTCTACTAGACTGGGCTACTTCCATACCAAGGAAATATTTTAAAGGACCAAGATCCTTGATTTCAAATTCCTTACTTAGGAACTTCTTTAAGTTTGTCACCTCTTCTTTATTATTTCCAGTGACTACTATGTTGTCCACATATACAATGAGGATAGTGGTTTTCCCCCCAGAAGAATGTTTAATAAACAAAGTATGATCTGTCTGTCCTTGAACATATCCCAGCCTTTTAATTACCCGGGAGAACCTTTCAAACCAGGCCCTTGGAGACTGTTTAAGTCCATAAAGAGATTTCTGAAGTTTATACACCATATAAGAGTTATTTGGATTTTTCAAACAAGGAGGTATCTCCATGTAGACCTCTTCTTCAAGATCACCATTAAGAAATGCATTCTTGACGTCAAATTGGTGAAGCTTCCAATCAAGGTTTGCAACAATAGATAGGAGAATACAAATGGTGTTTAACTTTGCTACAAGAGTAAATGTCTCCTGATAATCTATACCATAAGTCTGAGTGAATCCTTTTACCACTAATCTCGCCTTGTATCTATCAATGCTCCCAGCAACTTTGTACTTGACTTACATCCCACAGATTGCTTTCCTGAAGGATTTTCAGTAAGAATCCAACTGCCATTATTCTTCAAGGCATTCAATTCCTCGTTTACAGCCTCCCTCCATTTTGGGTGTTGTAGAGCTTCTTCTATGCTAGTTAGAAGCTTTGTGTTATCCAAATTTGTTGTAAAAACCCTGAAGTTACTGGATAATTTCTCATATGAGACATGAGTAGCAATGGGATGTTTGGTGCATGACCTAACTCCCTTTCTCCGAGCAACAGGAAGGTAGAGATAAGATATATAACATTAGAGAGTTCAGATTCAAGTATACCTTGAGTGTCTTGATTGTTCTCCCCAGGAGTTGGATATAGGTCGGATTGGCAATCTTCATGAATTATCTACTGTTGTTCATTCTGATTCTGCTTCGGACGCCTTGAGTATACCTTCAACTCTGTATTGCCTTCCTGTTTATGAGTACTGGGAGCCTCTGATTCAAGCGGGCAGGTAGGTAACCTTTCAAAGTCAAGTGCAACAATTCCAGGTAAGGTAGTAGTCCAAAACCAATATTCTCCTGGTGTTGAGTTCTCCCCCTGAATATGAGTTTTGGGGTAGAAAGAAGTGTGTTCTAGGAAGAAACATCCATGGAGATATAAAACTTCCGTCATGTTGGGGAACAGCATTTGTAACCTTTCTGGTTAGGGGCATACCCAACAGAGATGCATTTCTCGGATTTAAGATCTAACTTCCCTCTATTCTGAGATGGAATACGTACAAAAGCACAACAACCAAAGACCTTAAAAGGAAGATGGATAACAAGTCTATTGTCAGGAAAATGCTTTGAGAGAACCTGACATGGTGTGTCAAATTTCAAGGGACGAGATGGCATCCTATTAATTAAATAGGTAGCCGTCAACACAGCTTCACCCCAAAATTGATGGGGAATATTATGGGTGAGCATTAAGGATCTAGCCACTTCAAGGAGATGTCTATTTTTACGTTCCGCAATCCCATTCTATTGAGGCGTGTAAGTGCAAGAACTCTGATGCACAATTCCTTGCTCAAGGAAAAAATTCTTAAGGACCGAATTGAAATAGTCCTTAGCATTATCAGACGGAAAAATTTGAATTTTGGTTTGAAACTAAGTTTGAATCATGGTGTAAAAATTTTTGAAAATTTGTGAGGCTTCTGACTTATCTTTCATAAGAAAAACCCAAATAAGACGAGTGTGATCAACAATAAAAGATATGAATCAACGTGCTCCAGATATATTTTGAATGCGAAATGGACCCCAAATATCACTATGAATGATGGAAAAAGGATGGGATGGTTTATATGTATGAACAGGATACAAATTTCGACAATGCTTAGAAAGTTGACACATTTCACATTCAAAAATCTTTGGATGTTTACTAATGAAAAGAGAGGGAAACATTTTTGATAAATATATAAAATTCGGATGACCAAGACGATGATGCCACAACATAACCTTATCATTATCAGGGCTATTAGGACTATCCGCAACATGGCACGTCAAAGGTTGATTCCCGGCTTAAATTTGATATAAACTATCATCCTCCTTAGCATTGTCAATCGTCCTCCCCAAATCCAAATCCTGTAATAAACAACTAGATGGGGAGAATTTAGCAATACAATTCATACCTCTGGTCAGCTTACTAATTGAAAGTAAGTTGCAAGATAAATCTGGAACTAATAGAACATAATCAAGGGTGAGAGAGTCTGAAATTTTCACTTTTCCAACACCAGTTATAGTGGAAAGGGATCCATCAGCAATTTTGATCTTGATATTTGTATTAGAAGGTTTGACATCTAGGAGTAGGGAGGCATTACTAGTCATATGATCTGAAGCACCAGAATCAACAATCAACATTATTGGGTTTGAAATTTTACCTTGAAAAGCATTTATAAAAATACCTTTCTGGCAACTGGTCGCAACATGTGTAGGTCTTTCAGGCATTGAGGTGACTAATCCATAAGCAGCCACGGTTAGAGAAAAAAAAAATATCGACAAAAATCGGTTCTAAAATACTGGGATTGATGAAGGACAACACGGATATGAGCGTGAATGAGCAGAACAGTACACTGAAGCTTCAGAAGAGCTGCAATGGCGCCGGAATCACCCCTGGTTGATGAACAACGCAGACAAGTGCCCAAACGGACAGAACAACGATTGAGTAATGCTCTACGGTGGCCAACGACCATTTTTGTAAAGATTAGTGGCAGAGGAATGGCTCCACGCGCTCTCACGCGCTGGCGCGTGGAAGACGTGGCTGAGGAGACAGTGGCGCGTGGCGGCACGTGTGAAGTCTGATTATGCTCCGGTTGACGGGGACGTGCCAGCGACGATGATTTGAGGCTAACCCTAGGGTGGTCCAACCAAGATAGAGACTTTGCAAGGTTTCTAGGTTTTCGCACAGCATACCAACGAAAGAAAGCTGAAGGAAGGATTAGAATAATGACTCTGATACCATGAAGAATTAAAGAGTACTATTTTTACTCAATCTGATAATTACAAGAGAGTAGACTAGGGTTTATATCCACCTAGCTAGGGCAATAGAAAAGGAAATAAAAAAACCCTAATAAATACAAATTAATCCTAATCAATCATAATAATGAATAGGAAACAAATAAGAAAGCAAATATTTACAAGAGAAATAAATCAATCATCATAATAACAAAGTAAAAATTAGAATCCCACAATAACAGCAAGCACAAAAGGGAGGGCACAAATAGTTGGCAATAAAAGACAATGTTAGTAGATCAATGGAGTCAAAGTTTCAGTCATTCTTCCTTCACATTAAACAATAAAAAGAAGTATGTTCTTAATCTTTTTTCCAGACACAAGTTCTCAAAATTAACTAGTCAGTATGTTAGCTTGACACCAATAGTTTGGAGTCAGTTATGATGTACTCTCCAGACCCTACTTGTTTCATTTCTTTTCCAATATAACTCATTGATGGTTCTCATTTTATCAGTAAATGACATGCTACATCTCTACTAAAAGACAGCATCAAGAATTTAACCCATAGCGACCATCCTGCAGTCCTTTCTGCTTGGTGCATTCATAAAGAATTTCACATTTCTTTAACTGCCACAGTACTGTAATTGGTCACTGCTAAGTTGGATGCCGCTCAATATCACATCTTTTTTGTCAATCAACATTATTTTATCGAATTACAAACTTGGGGAAAAGATTTTTGAAACTGGTCCATCCCAACATTTATATTCAATTCTCGAAGAGGACAGCAGTCAACTCAGAATAATCATAATGCCGGCGTAGTTCCAACTGATTCCAGCACACTACTTTCAAGTGAATAATCATCTCCGAGTTCACTGGGTAATGAAAAAACATTATCTTTGAACTTCTGTTTGCCTTTATCAATTTCTCTTTCCATTCTGAAGCAGAACATTGACTGTTCAATGCCAAATCTCACTCACTAGCTCGCAGTTCAGTTCAATTTTATCAGTAACCTTTCAAGAGAGTTAAATATCATAGGACATCATTCCATGGTTCCAATATTAGAGATAAAAGACCAATATATTAATAAATAGAGAAATAATATAAAGGAGATGAACATAGACATGGAAAATTCAGATGCAACCTGGCAAAAGTGACACTTGACCAGGTCAAATATTTTTTAAAACCTGACGAACCAGATACAGGAGATAAATAATGTCTTCACATGAGTCAACAACAATCTTTGCATATAGTCTTCAAATATTTTTTTTAAAAAAAAAACATAGATTACACCAGACAAATGATGTATAAATGAATGCATATTGCCTCCAAAATATTATATATCACATCAGACAAGTAAAGTCACCAGCAGGAGTTTTTGTTAAAATACACCGGTATCAATATTACACATTATGTACTGAAAAATAATAAATAAAACCAGTTTATGGTACCTGGAAAAATAAGTCTCTGTGATAACTTTCAGTTGGGGGCATCAAAGCATCTATATAGACATTATTGTTAATCCTCCAAACTCTCAGGAGACTGAAGAGCTCAGACAATTCATCAAGTGCCATGCATGTACGTTTATCTGCACTACTTTACTAATCAATAAGCATGAACTGCCTTCTCTAATTCAAAATTGTACACGATAATCTGACTACAAGAAAAATACCATATGGAAGGGCTCCTCGTAATCTAGGAAGTGCTTGATCTGCAGCTCCACAGAATCTTAAACCCACTGTCTGTAACCTATTTACAACAGCTTCTGCTAAATTCAGTTCCTGAGAAATCAATTTAATTACAGGAAAAAAAAAATCTGAGAATACAAATTTTTTGTCACTTTCTTCATAAAATATGAACATTGTGATTGCTGAATGCCCGAAACTGGTATGGAAATCAATTTTTTGCAGCCAAGCATGCAAGACTTTTCTACAATTTTTCTCACCTGCAAAAGCTGCCTTCGTATCACTGCCCATTTTGATTTCCTTACTGAGGATTGTGGACGCAAAGAACCCATCATTGAAAGAAGCTTCAGAAAATTAAATATTTGTAATGTTATATCCTTACAGACTTAAACTGCAGGTCTCATAAATGCACAATAAACCAACCTCTGCCACTTTAAGTCTGTGCTTCGCCTCGACTCCAATCCATGACCAAATTGCATTCAGTAGGTCACCATGGTTTAGATGAATGTCACATGAGTCTGCAGGAAAAATACAAGTGACTATATCCCTGGTAACCTGCAAATAACCAGAAAAGATGATAAGTTCATTACCACATAAAACAACATCCTCAGGCAAAGCAGTTAAAGGATGCAAAATGAACAAATTATCAAGTTGAGTGATCAATTATTATTTAAGAACAAGAGACTGCAGTCTTATTTCAAGAGAAATTGAAAACGTGTAACATCCTAGTCTTAACCCATTTTCTTGACTCTTGTCTAGATGAATTCAAATCAGCAAGAAGACTTTAGAGGCAATATAAATCCATTTAAACGCTAATAAACTATTATGGATCCCTCTTCTATAAGAAATAAGTGAAATCCTATCTTAGCACACCTTAAGGAGAAAAATAACCTCAATTCCCTCGAAATGAATTGTCAAAAGCCTTACAGCAGAAACCTGGAGAAAACTTTTTTTTTTCCCCTTAATCCCAGAATTCATATAACATTTCTTTCCAAAATTTCTTCAACATTAATCCCATATACATCCTAATTAGATATCCAAAACTTTCATCACTCAGTGCAAGGGAGACCCTTAAAACTTCTGCAATTACTGCATCAATGAACATAAAGACCAAACCCAAAAAAAAAAAAAAGTATGTAAATAAGAGATCCTAAGACTTAAAACACCTTTATTCTTAATAAAGGATATCAGTTTATTAGTTTGAACGACTGTTCACAAGATTCTGTCCTCTGTATTTGATTTAGAAAATAATACTACAATAGCACATTTAATTGCCATGCCTATGAAATTGAGGACTTGTCCTTTTAGTGCTAGAACTATATTGTACGTGATTTAAGAATAAATACCCATCTTTGTAATGCTACCTTGGGTAAAAATTTATAACAAAATGCACTACCTGGCTACAAAATACAGTACCTTTATGACCTCTGCCTCTGTCAGTGCCGATGTACCACCAATAATGTCAAAATCGCCCTGTAGGCAATGGATTTTGTATTAAAAGAGCTTGAACTTACAATATGAATTTTGAGAAAGCTTCACATCATTAACCATCAGAGAAAGCGTAAACAAGTTATTCTGAGAAAACAGAAGAAAAAACTCATGATAGCTTTATTTGTTTTTCACCAAAAACCAACAAGGAAGCAACATTGGTTACTTTCAGTCTCATTCAAAAATCAGCGAAGAAACCCATAAGAAATCATATTTGAAATGGATACCTGAAGGTAGCGGTTTGGTGATGAATGTCCAACTGCTCTTCTGTAGACGTATGATATCTCATATCGTTTGAATGAAAATTTCTACACTTAAAGTAGATTTGTTGCTCAGAATTCGACCTTCAAGCTTAAGTAAAATAAGATGCTGAAATCAAGTTGTGGTAATATTGAATCAACATAAAAACAGTCAATAGTATTTTGCCCCTTTCTGATGCAGTTTGAATATAAAACAATTTTCTTGTCTGTACTTGTTTTATTAGGCAAGGTGAAGACGCAATAAGATAGATTACCAACAACTCAAATATAACTTTCTATACAAGTTACTGACATTTTCAAATTCTTCTCTCAAACATCCTATAATTAAAACAACAATAAATCAGTTTTTTATACAAGACAGTACATAGGGAATGCGACAACACTGAACCATTTTGGCAACTCATTATTTGTCTTAAGTAAATTTTATCTGAGTAGGAAATCAGTTAGGCCTTCTGTTTGGAGGATGTAGTCCAACACTGTTATTAGTTATTACCACTACACAAGAGCAGACAAATTACATGTAAGGCAGGGCATAGTTTTGTAAACTTTAGTAAAAAGAATACTTTCTGATTGATATTTTGAATGAAGGAGAGTACAAGATTTTATAGAGAAACTTGGCAACAAGTCTGCCAATGATTCTCCATATATAGGAAAACAGACACCTATAATAAAGGTAATAAAATAGGAAAGAAATCAAGGGAAATAAAAGGGGAAATAACAGTCATAATCCCAAAATAATAGTGGGACAGAGGAAAAGGAAAGGAACCATAGCAAGAAAGTAAACAATAGAAAAGGAAATAAAAAACATAAAAAAGGAAAGAGTAATCACAGTAATAACACCCCAAATCACAGCACAATCACAGAAATATCTTCAAATCTTTAACAGTTTTCTGCTGATGTATTGAATTATATTACTGTGACAGCTAGGTCATGCCACACTACCATGCATAATTCAGAAAACAAAAACTTTGTAGCATAAAAGGTTTTAGTCTCGAATTAATGAAACAAATTCTCTGCTTGAATATTTTTTATCCACAGAAGAACTGATAAATTCATACAACAATAGTGACTGAAGTATATTCCATCAATTTGAAATTATGTAACAACCAAAATCTCCTACTTTCAATGCAACTGATAACAATTTTCTTTTGGGTAATACTATTAATATCACTTTTCAACATAGCAAAATATAGTGGGAAAAAAAAAAACAAAAGAACAAGAGATCAAATCAAACTAGTATCTCCTGTACCTGGTTAGATATAACCCAGTTTGCAAAAGGCAAACGCAGCTCATGACAAAGTTCAAGCATGTCTCCCCCATGGGTCAAAAGTTTAACCGCATTTCTGCTTTTTTAAAAAATAAACAAAAAGGATCTTTAGACAGATCTCACAAAAGTAGTCATGTCCAAAATAAATTATTTTAAACATGGTAGCGAAGTACTGACTGAGCAACTGACCTATTATACTGTGGGAAATCTTCCAACAATCGCATTGGTAATATTTCTAGGTGCTTTGCACAGTGCTGCCTGAATACTTCTCTAGCGATATCTACAACATAATCACGAACCTCAGTTTCTAAATCTGTGTATTGAATGGAAGAACTGCTGTCTCCAACTGACCCTAATCTACCAGCCCGATGAGGGTTTTCTTTCACGCTTAACCTCTCTTTATCAAAGATAGCATTTACAACTTTATCATATACGTTTGTATCCTCTGATGTCTTCATTGTTCGCAGAATATCTGAACATACAGTGATAATGATAAGAACCAGATTAAAATCAAAGGAGAAAACTGAGATTGAATTACCCGAAAAAAGGAATTATAGAAGCAACAACAGAAAATTAAAATGCAAGAAAAGAAAATGCACCAGAGACCAAGTCTCCTATTCCAGAGCGCAAGTGCTCCTGCCCAGAGCAAAGAAGCTCCTAAACACTACTAACAATAAAGATTCTGCGTGCCTCCCCATGCCTGCCTCCTATACCATATATAATAGACTGCCTTGCCACCTCACCCTTTTTATTTTGTCCTTTTCTATAACCACCAGACCCTCTAAAATTCCCATTGTATCCCCTATCCGTTGGTACCTATCAGATAACACTTATTATATAGCTAACATGAGGAATACTAAAAAATAACTAATATTAACTGCAAAGAAGGATTTAAAAATCATTGATGTCTGTACTCTACTAATAAGAATCACTTATTCACAATAACTTTTTTTTCTTCATTATTAACTCTTACTAAAATCATCAAGATCTTTTTAATGTTCCTATTTGTGTACTCTTAGGTGTGTATGGCTCCAGCACTTGGCCTTCTTGTCACTATCAAAATAAAGCTTGTTATTCATCAAAACGATACAGTACTCATCAAGACAGTAAAATATCTTCTTTCATATCATTTAAAGCTACTCGCCAGTTCAAATTGCACCAGAACTTGTGAGCTCATTATATTTGCCAAGACATTCTTCCTGAAAATATAGTCAATTATAAATCTTAAGACAGAAGTTCAGTTGTAGCACGTAAAACAGTGCTTCTGAACAGTTGTAACAAAGATACACATCAGAAGAATATATACTTTTTTATAGATAAAGGAATTTATTGAAGAGAAGAGAAAAGCAATACAAAAGCAAGAGAAATCCTCCCTGAAAGGAAAAAAATAAAATAAAATTATAGACTCTATCTCAAAGAGCTTTCCAATCCCTTACTAAATCCACAAGGGAAGCCCCTTAAAAATACCATTTGCTGAAACCCATAGAGGCCAAGAAAATAATTCTTTCCAAATCAGATGTATAGGAAGAAACTTCTCATTAAACACTCAGAATCCTCTGAAATCTTTCACAGATTAAGAATCAAAACCTCTGATTAAGTCTAATTATAATCACATGTGCTTAATAACTAGCTAAAACTAGTATAGCTACCCAAAGAAAATTTCAGATCACCTTTGAACTTAAATGAATTTGTATGTTCTGACTTCAGGCATTGTACAACAACAACAACAACAACAACAGCCTTATCCCACTAGGTGGAGTCGGCTACATGGATCGCCCGACGCCATTGAGCTCTATCAATGACTAACTCTTTAGGGATCTCATTTACCAGAAGATTCCTCTCAACAACAACAGCCTCAGGCATTGTACAATGTTGACAAAATCCTATGTTTATGCATTAATCATCAGGGTCTAGATTTTCCATTTCTTTTCCTTAAATGGATAATGCATGCACTAACCAGGCTCAATAAAAAGATAAAGTATCATAATTCACTGCAAATGTCTTAATCACTTACCATCTAATAACTCAGACTCCATTCGTGGAGGGAATGCTTGCTGTAAAAGTTCTGTGGCAGAAGGACGATCAGATGGGCTTGGAGACATTAAGCGTCGCAGCAAAGCTTCCTGTTCAGGAAACTCAGAAAACCATGCAAGAGGCAGTTCTCCTTTCTGCTTCAGATCGGATAATACAATATATCTCTCCATTGCTGTCCCAAATGGGTGCCAAAGCTCAAAGAAGACCATTCCTAAGCTGTACATATCAGCCTGTAACTCATTTAGAGCAAAGAATTACATAATGTGATATCAAGCAAATAGGCTAAGATTGAAGAGGTGTAGAACAAGCATGAACCAAGTGGTTGAAATAAAATTATGGTGAGTACTGCACACACCTTTTCATCAATCTTAGGCCATCCTTGCTCAATTTCTGGAGCTGTATAGAAATAGGTGCCAACTTGTCCAGTGCCATCAATGGAAACTCCAGTTGTATCAGCTGGATGTCCTGGATCTTGATCCAACTGCTCCAACTTCAAAAACTTGGCTGAAGAAAAAAAAAATTAGAGAAATTAAATATTGCTAATCCCTGCTAGATTAGAAAGAACAAGCATTAATATATCAAGATTAGCATGTTTAAAACTTTTAACTTCAAATCCTTCCAACAAAAGCTAGCTCAGACTATAGGAGTAACTCACACATTCTCATAACATAGCAAGTTCCTCCCCCCACCCCCACCCCTTCTATGTTCACAGTTTTGAAGTCAAATTTAGAGCTAAGAGGCATATACACTAAAAAAACTACAAAAACACTGAGATAACAGCACATTTCAGGAAAATGTCCATATATATGTAGTCATGCCAAACAAGAAAAGCATATTAAAATACATCAGAACAATAAATATTTCCAATCTGTTCAGATGCCCATCAATGTAAATCCAATGACATAACTCATTTACTTAGGATGGTAGCCTTAAATATGCCTGTAGTGCTTTTGTATCTTCTTAGAAAAGTCCTCTATTTTGTTATCATCGGACTACTATTCATCTTAAATCCTTTTAATATTGACCATCAACAGAAAATTTATAAATGAAATACATTAATCAATTAACTTTGCACTTGCAAACTAAAATATTATAGGAAATTATGCATTGCTAAAAAAAATAGAGAAAAGAAAATGATATCAGCTAATGTAACATGGATCTTACCAAGACCAAAATCACCAATTTTGATATCGTTGCGAGCATCAAAAAATATGTTACTTGGTGTCAAATCCCGATGAATTATTCCTTGTCCATGTATGTGTGCCAAGCCTTCCACTATTTGACGAAACAAATGCCATGCTAGTTCTTTGTCAAAATGAGTGTATGATTCAAATACCTGGCGGAGGGTCCTTTAAACCCCAGTAATGCCCATCCGCAAAGAAAAAGAAAAAAAGGGTAAATACAACATATCGGATGACAATGTGTAAGGCGGCATGTGTAAGGAAACTAATTCTTTTCTCCACTATCAACTTTCACTCCCCATAGTTGCATGTTGTTAATCACCATTTCCAAATTCTAAATGTAAATGATTATTAGAAAACCATATTGAAAGAGGAATAAGCATAAGAATAGACATATATGGAGAAGATAGAGGAGACTAAAGAATAAAAAGACGATCCTTTCCCAGTCTTTCTTGTGAAATTTGCATGAAGCATTCTTTATTGTAATATAATTTTTATTTAGTCAACTCAGAGACACCAAATGCTGCAACTTAGCCTCTCCCACCACTATCACTTCATAAAACAACATCCTAATTGATGTTTTTTACATTTTATCAAAGAATCATATGGCATTGAAGCTTGCATTGTTAAATGAAGACCTAAGAATAGGTTTTTAACAGTAATATCTTAGTCCACCAGCCTACCATGAGGGTGGGAGTGGGCTTGAGGAATGAGCAGAGTACAGGCTTACAATTAACTTGAACTGAAACCCAAAGAAAGCATTGAACTCCAAATTACTAGTTTAAAGAATGCTTTGTTGCCTTCTTTCCAAAAAAATAAAAAAATAAAATAAAACAAAAAAGTTTTGTTGCCAAATAAAAAATAACCTCTTCACCTGAAAGCTTTATTTATTAAACAAGAGGTGAAAAGGGTGTTAATAATAACCTCGCCATTTTCCTTTTATTTTTAGTGTGAAGATAATATGGATTCCAAGTCATAAGTAATTGCTCCAAATCTCCAAAAGAAAATCAAATTTTCCTTATTTAGATGCTTTATCCTTCACATCCAAAGCTTACAAACTGAAATCGCAAAAGGGGCTAGGCTTTTCAAATTATATCTATTTAAAAAAAAAAAAAACTCTAAAAGTAAACCAATATAATAATTCAACAAGTCCATGCTGTTAAGCATAATCCTATAAATATGTTGGCACTGTAAAAGGTCTTGAAAGACTTACCTAGGGCAGTACTCCATTTGAATGTAAAGGTATGTTGATTCAAGCTGATTCTCATGCCCAAGGGCATCAGGGGAGCTTGCAGCTTTAAAGCTGAAAGTAGAGCTTGCAGGAGTCTTTGAACCCCAAGTAGCATCACCATAAGAATCAGCAACTCCAGTTTCAAACCATGCCTGGAAGTTTTACAGCTATCACAATTATCTTAACAAAAAGAAAATTTATATTTGCAAACACTCATTGACTCTACCAGAAATTATACGTCCCTCTTAATATATAAGCAAAAGCAGCATCTAATACGAAGTTACCCATCCAAAAGAGCAAGGCAGAATACATAAACAAAAAGAAATGCAAAATTTCTACAAGCAGTAGAGTAGAAATGTCAAGGATCAGGGCCCAGGAATGATATTAATATATATATATATATATATATTTCTCACAAGAAAAGTTGCCATAATTTTTAAATTGAAGGACAAAATCAGAAATTTTATACCTGATAATATCGAACGACGTGCTGGTGCTGCAAACGGGAAAGAGTTGCTACTTCCCTGATTATCTCCCCACAGTTGATGCATAGAGAAAGTGAGAAATGTTGGAAGAAAGAATACATGGGGAAATTGAAGGTCAAAGAAAAGGAACACAACTGACAATAGTCAGATAGAGACATTAATATCTTCTGCTCAATCCCAACCAGGTGGAAAAAGAAGCATTATGTGAAGAACAATATCAAGGAAAATGTGTAACATCATAACAACAGACAACAAACAAGACAATGGCACTTGGCTAAATAACTTTATTCACTGGATTAATGACTTAGTAACTACCAAGTACACCACTCCTAGGATGAAATCGACTTTTTAGTGCTGCAGAAGTAACAATTTTAATCCTTGGCCTTTCAAGGTCAGCCAACTTCCTAGAAAGAATATGACTACTGAATGATTATAATGATTCAGAGTCTCATAATTAAAAAGTTGCAGTTGCAGGAAATAAATCTAAAGAAGGGCAGATAAATATTTCACTTTCAAAGCATAAATGGCAGATTGGCAACAATTAGATCAGATACATCTCCATAATATTAATTGATATGGCTACAAGGAATATAGTAGTTAAATTCCCTGAACAATAAGAAATATGATTTTTGGAGGCTACAACAAATTTTCTTCTAATATTTTAGAATATAAATTTACCTTAATATTCTTTCATTGACAGGCACCCTTTTGTCCTTAAGGCGAATTTTCTTTACTGCATACTGCCGTCCATCAAGTTTGTTTTTGCACAATACAACATGGCCAAAACCACCATGACCTGTGTCCAGTGCCAGGAACACATTTTTTGTAAAGGTATAGAAAATTGAGAAAACCTACCTATCTGCCTGAGAATATACTCAATGAAAAACTTTATCCAATATCTCAGGAAAATCTGGTTTACTAAGTACTTTTATACAGAAGAAAACAGGTGTATTATCTGATAAAATACATAGCTTCCTAGTGCCTTCAGATCAAGAAGGACCACATAAAACAAGGTGCTATGATGCTCAAATTTCTAGCTAGCCTTGACCTGCCGGACTTTTGTACATCGAAGAACAATTCCTAGAACCAATGAATGAGCAGACATTTTTCCACTCATTATGTTTAAGGGTGCAAATCCAGAATACTTTAAAATAAAACACACAGATTTAGACTCACCATCAATGGCCAAACCGCAAATACATTCCCATCTAAACCTATTTGTTGTTGCATTCCTGTCTAAATGATTGGACATTTCAGGCACCTCTTAAACCCCTCACCAATCTTTTGTTTACTACCAAAACCACAATAACACCAAGGACAGTTAATCAACATTTTTAATTAAAAGGAATAAGATAGTACTCAACTATCATTGTGGCATACATCTAAACCACACATTGCCACAAAGATCTTCCACCCTTCCTACAGGCAATTTATTCACTTCAAGATTAAGTCATGCTTTAACCAAAAGACCATATAATCTACCAGTACAGCATAAACAGCTCAAATAAGAATTAATGGAGTTTTTTTTTTTTTTTACCTAGAGGCCGTAGCTCCTCAAAGTCATTCAAATATCGAGAACGTAAGGGAACTGTAGATGGGCTCTCAAGATCAGAAGGTTTCCAAAATTGAGATATTCTGGATGATACCTAGATGAATATGATAAAATAACAATCAGTGATGAGAACTGAGAAGGACAGTTATGTCCAGATGTAAAGATATGTGATTACCCACCAGGTATTTCTGGAAAACATGATTAAAGATTTTGTTAAAATGAGAAGGTGGTTTAAATGCCATATCCCTTGCCCAATCAGAAATGACCTGAGGATAGAACTCAAAAGGTTTAGGGTCATTCTACAGCAGAAGTCATCCAAAAATGAAAGTAATCTAAAATTTAATACCCCTAAATTGTACAGCTCTGTAGCAATTTGTGGCAAAGAGTTAGCCAATGGTTCTTTTGAAGCACAAGCAAGGTGAAGCATGTGTACCTTGTGCAAAAGGAAGCAACAGCTAATCAATGTTTGGTAAAATACAAATATGACGAAAAGACAAAAATCAAGTTTACCATTATCAGATCCTTTTCGACTGTTTGAGATGCTTGATGATTAACCATGGAAGCAGAAGACTGAGACGTTGAGGACGTGCTTGCATAAGTACCTTCTTCATTATCTTCTGATGTATACTCATGCAGGATAAGATCCTGCAGAAGCAGTAATAAATTTATGTTAGGATAGAAAATAAGAGCTGACACAAAAACAAATACATCAAACAGATATAAGCCATATCATATTGATACCAACTAAATAATAGAATTTCTAGAATTCAACGGAACGTGAAAATTTTTTTTTTTTTGTCCACCCCAAGAATCAAGGCACATTAACCAATTCACTTCATGAATATCAATCTTGAGATATCTTTACTAAATTAGCACACACAATTTTAGACCTCTCTATAAAACAAGAACAGCCTAGCCAGCCAGATAAGGCTGTTCTCATTAGGATTGATGTATTGGCTTCAACAGATTTTGAAAGAGGACTGCACATACAAACATAAGATGAAATTTCCATATAATATGATACATAAACCATCATTACCTTTTAGGGATTGGAGGGCTTTGATGTATTAGCCTTTTTGTTGGGCATTTGGGTTGGTCTTGTGGTTTTCTCTTGCTTTTAGGAGGATATCTTATCCTCCTTTTCTGTGTTTTTCTCTTTTCCTTTTTTCTCTTTGTATCCTTCTCTCTTCCTTAATATTTCTTTTTCAATCAAAAAACTAAATAAATAAATAAACCATCATTATCTGTTTATCACTCTTTTGGTTGCACAATGTTTCATATATCAAACTCACAGAGATTCTCGACAAAAGAGATTGATAAGCTTCTAGGTTACCCAACTTGAATCCTCCTCCTTTAATCTTCCTCAATGTCAATTAAGATTCAACTGTCTCGTGTACTCTAAAACATTTCTCAAGACTTACATCACTAGTATGCATCCTTCAGTCAAAGTTCTCAATTTTCATTTTTTTTTTTTTTCAGACCTCTACCTCAACCCACTTCTTAGCAAAGGAGGACAAGTTAACATAAGCCCAAATATTGTAGAGAAATCACCAATTTTGACAATTAATAACAATATTTGAGCCTGTTGAAAAAATGACCTTCATAACAAATGCTTCTTTAAATTAGCACCCTCACCAAGACATCATTTTAGAGATACAACAATAAGAGAAAACACTTTATTTTAATTAAGTGCATGTACAAATTATTGATATTACACAGACAGGCTAAAGAAGTAAACAGTGTTCACCATATTTACCTCTTTCGCACTTTCATTGCCACTCCCTACAAGTTTCTCCACTTGAGATCCACTTGAACAAGATGAAGACATGCTCTTGTTGCTTTCTTCACCATTTTCCCCCAAAGTATCTAATTTGGCAGTTTGAGAAACTAATGAACCTTGCTTTTTTTCTTGCGTTTCAAATGGCTCAGACTTTCTATCATAATTATTTGCCTTGGCCTCATAAACATGTTCTGAGGCATCTAACTTTAAAGGTGGTGCAGAAGAACTTTTCTCACTAGTTTCATCCATTCCAAAACCCCAATTCCACGATTCTCCATAGCCACTGAAGAGATCTATGAAACCATAAACAAAGGAAGAACTCCTATCTGAGGTTGCTATATCCTTGAGAAACGATTCTTCATTACTCTCCATAGTTGAGCGCTATAAAGGAGGATAGAAACATATTACCATCAACTTAAGAAGCAAAATAACAAGTAAAAATAAATGACCGAGGTATATGACAGTAAAGCCAAAAATCAAGAATTGATATCAATCACACTTTTAGAAGCAGCGAAGTAAAATATCCCCCAAGTCAATACTGAGAATCAAGATAACATGTTCTTTAATGGTACTTTTCCATCAAAAGCAACGCAACCAATGTCTTTCTGGTAAAACTACTATTGGTGCATTAAGAAAAATGAAGAAAGAACAAAACTCACACAAAACTCATTATAGCTTAATACAAAACAAGGAAAAGTAAAGCTCACAGATTCATTTGATTTGCCAACTGGCTCAATTCCAGACATAAATTCTTGAGCAGCCTCCACCAAATTAAAGATCATTACTCTTCCCTCCCTAGCATTTACATTAGCCTGAAAAGACAAGAACAAAAAGAAATGGATATACTACACAGAATCAAATGACAGAAGCAAGATAAATGCATTCTGAGGTGTGCAACTTTATGGCAAGGGAAAAGGGACAAAACAGACACAGGATTTAGCTGCAATAAGAATATGAATTTAAACTACAAGACAAAACATTGTAAGCCAGTCAATTTACATCTAGAAAGTTCCTGTTCCAAATCTCATTTAAAACTCCTTTTATTTAATACCTTCCAATTCCTTGCCATCTAAATAAGTGATGAGAGTTATATATATATATATATATATATTGAAGGAAAGAGTAACAATATGAAGAGTTCAAAACAACATTGTTATAATAGAGTAAATTTTGTGTCCTGCCATTCTGTTTTCTATATATTCATCAAGTATTAATGCCTTTTTCTGTATATTTTCACCTTTCTTGTTCCTTTTCTTTAACTTTAGTACCACCAGACATGCTGACTCCCATTTGAATCCAGCATACACAATTTGAGAACCAAAAGTATTAGTGCTGACATAATTTCAGCATTGATGTAAATACAATCACAGTACCCCAAATAAAATATTACATCAGTAGTTAACATCACATTAACAGCTTATTGCAAAAGCATAGACAGCCAACAACTGAGACCTGATCATTGAGGAGAGACAAAAGTTTATCAGCATCACTCTCTGATAAACCTTTCTCAGGAGTAATTTGCAACTTTGGACACTTGAAAGGATACCCAGGTAAGCACCTAGTGAGAGAAGAGAAAGAGAGAGAATTAGCATCATAGATCATTTTACAAGAACAAGATGCTAACCAATCAAAGCCTTACTAACCTAACAACAAGAACAGCTGAAACATCTACATCCTCATACCCCATGCCCTTTGAATAGGGTCTGCTTAATTACAAGCAGAAATCAATTAAGAAAGACCAACAAAAAAGTATAATACCTCACTTAGCAGCAGAGAAACAAACCTTAGCTTAATAAATATTTGAGGAGGTGAGCCAGGGAGAATCTTGCAGTCATCTTGAAAAATTGCACATCTAAAAACCGGAACATTCTTATCAATAAGGTCATGGAGGCAATACCAGAAGTTAACAGCATTCACTCCAGTCCATAATCTAACTTACACTACTAAAATGAGATCCATCAACAATAATCTCAATTAAAATTTACAAGTGACCTCAATTTCTTGGATAAGAAACATTTCTCTATTATCAATTAGAAAATATGAATAGACACAGGAGATACCTCCTGCTCCTTAATCCCTTCCCTAGTTCCCTCCTGGACAGTGAACAAAGACATCCACCTGAGTGAAGTGGTGCATATACTACTTTGCTATGCATCAAGTTCAAGTAACACCCTCCTCCCCAAAACAAAACAAACAAACAAAAAAGGAAAAAGGAAGAAAAGTTGGGTTTAAAAGAAGCATTATAGATGCAAGACACAAGAGTGGAAAGTGGGGAAAGGAAAGAAGATAGGAAGTACAAGGAATCCAAATGAGATTAAAAACCAACAAGTGTCTAACAACCTATGGTTTGAGACATATCTCTGGCATATTTCGAGTTATACACATAAAAAAATATTCCGATGTAACTATGAACCAAGAAGCTACAGAAAAACATATTTTATTAATTTCCTGGATCAATTCTATCCAGCTTCCCTGATCCATGTTTGCCCTGAATCTATGAGTTGAGGAGTAAAAACTCAAACGAGGTCTTCAGTTCACCGGCTGAATGCACTGAACTTATGAAGCAAAAAGTCAAGCAGCAAAACCACTTACAAAGCAGTAATTTCTTCCGAAAGTTCATTATCATCGCCGTTAAATTGAGATACGTGATCTTTGAAAGGTGCTCTTCCCTTACTTCTCCTCCCACTACCTCCTCCACGTTTCTTCTTCCTTGAGCTATGCCCCATTCTTTACTCCTTTCTCCAATTCTCACGAACTCTATTCAACTTCACACTCAGTTTACCCCTCTGACAATTAGTCACCGGTTCAAATGATCAGCATCCATTTACTGGGACGAAAATCATGTGGGATTACAGTAAACCAATGGGTTTACGAAATGAAAGTTTCCAGACGGTGAAAAGTATCCAATGACAAATGAGAAATAGGAATTGGTCAGAGTTTAGGGAATGGAAAATGGGATCATTTGCGTGAAGATCTTTGTAGAATAATCAAACATGGTAGCGCTCTGCATGTCCGACTATTTAAAATTCGGCTCAGTTGGGAATTGCCGAGTTAGGACTCGGGATAATTCTACGGGCTGCACCCTCGGTTTGCCATTCTGTTTAGGAACAATTTTTGGTGCAGCTCTTATTTAGTGAATCTTTTTCCACCGGGAATGAACCAGCAGAGACGATGACGACGGGAGGAGGAACCACGAGGATGTTGACAGCGAGAGAACCAGCAGAGAAAATGACGACGGGAGGAGGAAGCAGAGACGATGATGAGCTGACGACGGGAGGAGCCGAGGAGGAAGCAGTGAAGCTGAGAGCAAGACTAGCAGAGAGCCAGAGACGATGACGATGGGAGGAGGACAATGGAGAACCGAGAGAGAGAGAGACGAGAGCACGACTGAGGGAGAGTGAAGGGAATTGGTATTAAATTTCTTATTTGCGTGAAGATCTTTGAAGAATAGAATCAAACATGATTGCGCTTAATATTCGGCTCAGCTGGGAATTGTCGAGTTGGCACTCGGGATAACCTACGGGCTGCACCCTCGGGTTGGAGTTCAGATCCTCTCCCGTTCTTTTATTCCCATTTGCTAAAACTTATAACAACAGTTTTGTAAATTGTTGCTATAAATTTTAACAACAGAAAAAACTTATTACTAAAAAGTATAACTCTTCCATATAGGAGAGAACCTGAACCCGAAATCAATTGATGGGAAATTGACTTTTTATTTTTTACAATTAATTTTACGTATCATTCTTTCACTTCATATATTGGATGGACAAGCGTCTCATGGTTTGGAAAAAAAAAAAAATGTTGTCTCATTTGCTCATGTCATTTTTCCCTTCACTCGTCCTCAATCATTATCGTGGTTGTTCATCCTCAGCTATTGTCATCGTCATACCCTACCCTTCAGTCATTATTGTTCATAAAATCACAACAACATCAACCAGAAAATGAAATAGAAAATAGAAAACAGTAGCAACAAAAATCAGAACCAGAAACAGAAGATAGAAAATAGAAACAACAAAAACCTGACGATGAAAACTAGTCACCAAAGATGGAGAAAGGTGGGCACCGAAGAAAACAAAGTTGAACACCAAAATAAATTCTGAAAACGAAATAAAAAACCAAAACAAAATCGAAAACCAAAATGAAATCGTAAATTAGAAAAAGAAATTGCAAAACCAAAATTAGAAAATGAAATTAGCATGGAAAGAAGATGGTGTGTGAAGAAGAAAAAAACAGACGTAATGACATGTGAAGAAGATGGAGAAACATAAGCTCCACTTTTGTCTTTTTATTATTTATTTCAATGCTTCTGGACTTTCAACTTGCAAAGATGATTTTTTTTTTATGGCATTTTCTAGTCATATTTTATTGTCATGGATAAATTTGTAAAACTATACTAAAATTTATTTTTTTCTTCATTTTAAATTTTATACCAAATAAAATAATAGTCAAGGCTTTCTATTCATTTTTATGTCAAACCAAATAATTTGTTTTCTTTTTTCCCCCCTTAAAAATGTTTCCAACTTCTCAAAAGCGTCCTTAGTGTTCTTGTGAGTGGGGGTCACTGTGTGGAATTTTGTTATCTGTTTGTGGAGTCACCCTTACTCAGAAAGAGCAGTTGCAGTATATTTCCTTATCGCAGGCTTTAAATAATATCTATCTTTTCCAAGTCATTTTAATTCCAAAAAAATTCATCTTAGAAATTTCATTTAATTCCTCGATCATTACATTATTACTCTCTACAAATAAAATTCGTTCTCAAATTTTCATAAAACATAAGCTACAACCTCATGAATTGAACTAAAGCGGATATTTGTCACGCATTTCTTTCCATACAAGCACTTAGTACTTCTTGAACTGATACATTCGATGATTCCAATTTCCAAGTTCCTACCATTTAATGCCTACGACCTCTACCACACTTGACAGGAGTTTTATTACTGATAATGAGCAATATATCGAATGATGTCATAAATTGCTTTTGTTTAGAGCTAAAAGCTTTTTCCTCAAAATTTACTGGTGCTCATAACACCCACATTACACAAGCCATTTTGCATTATTCTCAGTTAAGCAACCTTGTACGTTATTCTTCCCACCCAATTTTCCTATTACTTCAAATGACTGTGACTACTTCACCGACATATATCCTTGTGTCCGTTATCATGTACCTGGCAGGATCTACAATCTACCATAGTCTTCTCCCTTTCGTTCTTCCATTAGTACTATCAAGTGTATAGTACATTGTAGTTCTCATGATATCCTTTTTAAGTTACAACGCATTATGTGTAACACCTCAAAATCACTCAAACATTACCTCCAACCTTATAAACTTTAAGCTAAGGTTCCTCATTTAATAGATAGGATATTTCTCAAAACCTTAAACTTTCAAGATCCTTAAACCCACCATTAAAATGCAACTAGCAACCGATATAATCATCATTAGCTAAAATCCTCAAAAAAACCATCGTAGTCACTTAGACATACATATACATCACTGAAGATCAATTCATAATTATTTTACGATAACTACAAAATATAATCTACAGCTACTGACTCCCCACTACAATCCTACTATTCCCACATTTTGATTAGCACTTAGAACTGGTTAGTATAGTACAAAATCATAAAACATAGAAATCTCAGTAGCTGTTATATAATATTTGAAAACATGAACCATTCCCAGTCATAAAAGCAAGTTCATCATAATTCATCTCATGAATCAGTTCATAAATTTATTTTAATTCACCTATGCCATTGTTATGCAAAAATCATTCTTCTTAGTGCCTACCACCAGGGTTTAATTCTTACCCACACACTACCTTGTGGCCGAAGGTCAGCAAGACTGACGCTAGCATCGTCATGCATAGCGGCTTTCGCCTTAACTATGGTGAGTTTTACACTGGTGCGTACTATCATATCCCATATGCATGGCATACACTGCCTTAACACATGAGTATCACAACAGCAAGAGTTCAAATTGTATCAAGCGTGCAGGGAAATCCTGCCACCATTAGCCACGATTTTAACTATGATTAATTTTAGCCATGATTAAAATCGTGGCTAAATCCAGCACAGGACTCTCAAGTGCTGAAGACGATCCTTTCTGCAACAGCACATATACATACATACATGACATGCATTGTAATACCTGCCAAATTTAGAATAGTATATTTTGGAGTATTACAATATATTATAGCATTATTTTGGTATATTTAATCTAGTCACTTTAATATCTATATTTAATTTATTTCATTTGAATAATTTGTTGTAGAAATTAAAATAAATGACTAGACTGGGTATTTTATTGCAGTGTTGTATTTTCTATGAATTAAGAAAAATGAGAGAAAGAGGAATTTAATGGAGTTAAATATAATTATTATGGAATAATTATGTTTAGGTTAAGTAGGTTTTGGACAATTGGGTATGGATACCCATGGGTCACCCATTGACCCACCTAGTCATTTAACCCCTAATCTTTCCTTTCTCTTTCCTCATTCACAATTATGAGAGCTTTGGGAGCTAGGGAAGAGAACATCATTTTCTCTCAACTCCATCAACCTTCTCTTCCATTTCTTCTGGAGATTTTCTACTCTTTGGCCATCAATCTATTTCTTCAGAGTTACAAAGGATGAAGATAAGTTTAATTCTCCTCTTCAATTTTCATTTTTGGATTTAGAGAATTTTGGATTGATATGAGGTTCTAATGGATAAATTTAAATGTGGATGTTGGTTTAAAACATTTCTACATGTTGGATAATAATTATAGAACAAGAAATTTAGAGAAAACTAGGAGAAATTCAAAAATTTGGAAAATTGAAGAAAGTTATGGTTCTTGATGAAAATTTGAGGACTGAGACTTTGTTTAAAATTAGAGATTTTAGTGTCAAAAGATTCCTTAAACATCAAGGATAAAAACCCATGAAAGAAATCAAAAGAAACAGTGTTTTAGATGTGATTTTGGAATTTTTGGATGAAGAACATGAAGAACGTTACTGTTTATTCTTGAAATTTTCTAGAAAATACTGTTCATCAAGAAAATTTTTCTAGATTTTCGTGGTTACTGTAGCATTGACTCGGTCAACGATACTGTAGCATTGACTTTGGTCAAAGTTACTGTAACTGCGTTAACCGTTAACAATTACTGTAGCATCAGTTTTAAAATATTTATAACTCTTTTATCCGTACTCCGTTTTTAGCAAACATGATATCATTAGAAAGATCTTTGAGTCTAGTTTCTAATGGTATAAGTTTCATTTGAAAAATATTTATTTTTTTACAATTACATCCAAAGTAGTGATTAAAGATCAAAATTATAGTAGGGATTTTCCCTATTTTATGACCTTGACATGTTTTTGCATGATTATCATATAGGAATAGATTCTTTGATGCATCTTTCACATCTTTTGGGATGTTGTGACTAGAGTAAGGTAGAGAAAATTACCTTCTATCATCTTACACATCTTCGAGGAAGATTCAAGGTAAAATTAGGCAATGTCAAGGTGAGTGGGCAACCTTACAAAATTAATTTACTAAATTAGTCAAAGCACAATATAAATCCAATTTGCATTATTTGTGAAATTGAGAAGATTACCAGTGTATGTTTAAGTTGAGAAAAATCACAATATCATAAAGAATTATTTTATTACCTTATGTGAATTAATTTCTCTAATTGACTAAATAACTAGATGTGGTAGTTCCTTGAATAAATTGAAACATTTTGTGAGAATATGATTATATGTCATGATTATGATTATGTTTGATGCACGAATAAGGTGAGAGATTGATCACCTAATAGACCTAAATAAGGTGAGGGATTGATCACCCAACAGACCTGAATAAGGTAAGGGATTAATCACCCAACAGACTTGAATATCCAATTAGTAAATCCATAGATAAATATTCCTAAGGATGAACATTGGGGAGTGTAAACTTATTGAACACCAACATATTTTAGGGCTTAATATGGTTGTGAGAACGTAAACTTACAGAGTTTTTAAAAATAAAAAGAGCATAAACCTATTGAATACCGATGATTTTGGCTCAATATGGTTGTAAGAACATAAGCTCACAGGACTTTCAAAATTGACATAAAACGCTTGTGTCGATATATATAAACACATTGAATGTATTGAATTAATTGATACCTTTTGATTAAATTAGCAATGTGGTTTGTGCTTGTGATATTTTCATGCACAGTTGTTTACTCACTGAGTTTTGATTAACTCACACTCTTTATGATTATCTTTTCAGATACAGTGGTTGAGGAGGAGGATTTATAGCCTTTAAGGTTATACTCTACTTTTGTCTGATGAACAAATAGATGTAGATTTGGTAAGGATTAGGAAATGCTCTGTAATCTAGTAGGTCACCTAAGCTTGTGAGATTGTAATGTATGAATATTGAATATTTCTAAGTATGTATGTAAAATATCTTTTTTTTTTAAAAAAAGGTTATGTTTTACGTAATTGTAAATACTATGAATGTTCATGGAGATTTAGGGATACCACAGAGGTATACCCTAGGTGATATATGTTTAAGTCACATGTCCAGTTTTTGGGATATGACAAATTGGTATCAGAGGTAGTTTTTAGGTCCCCTATAGATTACAGAGCAAAGTATTCTTTGTGAGCCATTTCCCATTGTCGTGAACTATGACATGACCATGGGATTAGGTTCCAAAAAAGACCTTGTAGAGTTGAGTGTCCTTTTTGTAACTTACCCCTTGATGAAGTTAGTTAGAGATAATTTTGTTACAATAAGAAGTAATTGATTTCATGTGTAGAACTTTAGATCTTGTTGGAGGCATGATCCGTATGTGACTGTGAGGAGGGAAACCGATGGAAGAAGTATGACCTCTGTGTTAAATTTTTTTTTTTTGAGAAATTATGAACATAACTCTGTGGTGTACTCTTGAAGCAGAGGATCAGTAGTTGCTAGAATATGGCATGAGGGCTGGCCCAAGAATGATGTACCAAATAGGGTAAAGTTGATTATGAGGCATGGGCTAGAATTCAAAAAAGATTTTCCCAAAGTATATAGCGCATATTGCTGATGTAGGAATGAGAAAGAACCCTTGAGGGGCATATCAAATATTTGGTTTTGGTAAATGCTAGATAGATATGATTTATGGAAGAAGCCGTAAATGCCTAAACAATATGTTCTTTAATGGAAGCTTGGTTGAAGAAATCGATGTAGGCTATATGATTTTCCTAAGGAAGACACTACAGTAAAATAAGACCCAACATAAGAGATGTTGGGGTAAGCTATAAGTCTTCTCTAGGGGCGACTAGCCAAAGTTGCACTTGTTTAGTTAAGGATTGACATGATGGTACTGTGTGATAGGTGTGTTCAAAAAAAAGAATGTAGAAGTTTTGTAATAATGGAACAATTGGAGCATGTTATAGGTGGGTTGTTGGCGTATGAACATTCATAATTGTTAAACGTGATGTATGATTGGAATGGTTTAGAAAGACATTTTTATAGTAATTCGTGCCTCAGAGCGTTAGTTTAAGGAAAGCTCGTGAGTTCGAGGCTCTCAAGCAAGAGTTCATGACAATTCGAGAATATAATATCGAATTTAATCGATCTACACGGGATGCTTTCGTCTACTCCCATACGATAAGGGGGAAGACAACGAGACTTGCATAGAGCTTCTGTTTGTCTTTGTCTAAGCCTATAGGGTCACTAATTTTTTTTTATGTGATTAGCTTTATAAGTTGAAATTTTGATTGATTTTATGTGATTAAATTCTTTTATATTTCTTTCTTTATTTATTTATTTTTAGAGTACCATCCCATAAAAGAAACTGCTGGCATTATAAGTTGAAGGATTACATTGCAAAACAAAATTACTCATGCATGAATAATCTACAAGCGAGATGGTCTCGGATTTGGAGGGTTGAATTGCACAATCGCCCCTAGGCGATTCCTTGGAGCGAGAGACAAAGCAATGTCACAGAGGGTAGTGTAGATTCCAGTTATACAATCAACATTTCTTTGTTGTTGATTGCAAAAGTATTGAATGGACCAATAGAGGTACCTATCTATTCTTGAAGTCATTGCCGCATCATGGCATTTAGCCAACTTCTCTAGGTTCTCTATCATCTTTGTCATGACCCGTTTTGTAGGCATATGACCGGCACAATGATGAATATCTCATCATTGTAAGTCTTTCGATAAATTCTACCCATGAATTAAATTATTTAGTTATTATCTCTATGTTATCAAAATAACTATTCCTTAATAGATACGAAGAAAATATATCAAATTTTCTTATTTGAAAATTATAGAGATGATTTGCATGTAATAATAGATTCTCAATATAAAATACATTAACATACTGAAATACAAGTCAAATACCAAATCCCTGACCTAGATGTTCTAGACGGTTACAAAGCAACATAATCTACAACAAAAGAGGGGCCAACCCGACAGCTGGAAGGTCCAAAGTGATCTACTCTTCTAGCGGGTATTCTTCACCAGCAACCTGATCTGAACAAAAAGATTTCACAGAAAGTGTAAGCTTTAAAACTCTGTGAGCGAATCGGCCTCGTATTAATAAAATTCAAATATATCATCAGTCATACAAGTATACCCGAAGGCTCAAACTCAACCAATAGACATAGTTAGAAGTTACATACTAGAAGATAAAAATTCATCTAATTCAACAAACATTACTAGTACTCATCAATGGCAATATATCCCAGAGAGCGCACATAGGTCGGCTCACCAATTTTATATATTTCCGCCATGACGCACAACCTCATCCTCTAAGCTAGGGCACCTCACGGATCTGTTACCGATCCGGACTATATCCCTACTGAGGGAATCATTGTCTCCACACTCGTTGGTCAAGATATCTTTTTAATCGGTTTTCCGCCTTGCCGTGAGAGGGGGTACTGTTCCGCTCAATCACAATCAATAGTACTGTATTTCATATCATAATTAGAAGTACTGTGTAATATTCATTCATATAACATGTATAATATATAACTATATTATAGATTTATAAACCACAAATCAAGATAACAATTAAACTGTTTTTGAAAAGATTCAAATTTCACATTATCAGGAAATACTTGTTTTGTCTTATCCATACTTCTGTATTAATTATTTTCTCAAATTTGCCACTATAAATCCAGTTTAGCCCTATAAATATTGGGAGTGTCCTACGATATACTTTTTATCACCAGTAATGCTAAAACCTTATTAAAATGGGGTCGTTCCACTCACCTGGATTCTGTACGAGTATCACTTCTCTAAGTCGTTATGGATAAGAGTACACAGGTGAATTTCAGTGTTCCGCTACGGAGATTTTCATGAAAGATTAGAGAAAATAAGTTAGGATTATTTTCGTATATATACTGTTCATACATATAGTACTATTCATACATACGGTTACTATTTATTTGTACTGATACTATTCATACATATGGTTACTATTTATTCGTACTGATACTGTTCATACATATGGTTACTATTCACATGTACGGATACTATTCATACCAGAAATATAAAATACAATCTGTAAAAGAGTACACCAAGTAAGTTCGTAGGAAAGAGTGGAGGGTCGCAATGGACACACTTAAAAATCAGGTCTTTCCTTAGCCAGAACTTTCCTAGACATGTATTCTTCACAGTTTACATTCTATTTTGGTAATCAGAGAATCAAAATAATATATGGGCAGCTAAGGACAGTTTTTCTAATGTGGAAGATCAGCCAAAGCCGCAACCACAGAGTATACTTAAGAAAATAACTTCTAAAATTTGAAAGACATAGAAAGGGTATAGTATCCTAACCTAAGCTGAAAAGGAAAGGTCCAAAATCTCAGAGGCCTAGCGTCAGAGCAAAATAAACTTAAGAAAAGAAGAAGAGAAGTTGAAAGTGTGAGTTTAGAAATAAAATGGAAGGGCCTATTTATAAGAAAAGTCAATGGTACTATTTGACACTATACGCTAATAAAATATTCAATTTACTATTCATGAAAATGACATTTCTAATAATTTAATTTACTGTACACTTTAATAATGTAACTTACTGTGCAAAACGCAGAAAGACGATGGCAGCTTCAATTATTGGTTACTATTGAAAACTTAAAGGGAAAACTATCCTTTCACCTTAAACCTTTAAGTTTCTTTTCAATTCAGTCCTTTCACTTTAGTCCCTAAGGGCATTTTCATACATAAAACGTTTTTTTCTCCTACGAACTTCTTTCTAATTTTATCTCATGACCAAACCACATCTAGTACTTGAAATTTCAATTGTATAAATGAACATTACAATATACGCAAATAATGTTATGAATAGTACCATATACTAAAATAGTAACTGTAGTTCGAACACACTATTTATATTTTATTTTTCATGGGTATTACATTATCACCCCCTTTGAGAAATTCGATCCTCCGAATTTAAATTACCTCAAGTCGTGAAAAGATGCAGATATCTAGAACGCATAATGTTAGCCTCGGCTTCCCATATGGCTTCTTCATGAATCTGATTTCTCCACAACACCTTGACCGATGGAATCTCCTTAGATCGGAGTTTCTTTGCTTGACTATCGAGGATAGCCACCTCTCACATCCTAAAACTTACATGTGAGATAAACATAAAATACCTAGGGTGTACCTCCGTGATACCCCATAATCTCTGTGAACATTCTTAATATCCATAATTATGTGAATCATAAATATTCCAAGAAAGATATTTTGTATACATATTCAGAAAATGTTCAACATTCAAACACTATACAGTACTATACAACCTCCCAAGCCTAGGTGACCTACTAGATTACAGAGCGTTTCCTAATCTTTACTAATTGTTTACCAGACAAAAGTGGAGTATATCCTTAAAGGCTATAAATTCTTCTCCTCAACCACTGTATCTGAAAAGATAATCATAGAGAGTGTGAGTTTATCATAACTCAGTGAGTAAACAACTGTACATGAAAATATCATAAGCACAAACACCACATTTACTAATACAATCAATCTATCATTTATTTTAAATAATTATCAGTTTATGTAGAAGATCAGAGGAGGTTTTGTTCTTGAAGATTTTGATGATAATTCATGAATCTCAGTTGTTTTAGAAGTTATATTTGAGTTATAATCAGTTAAATGAGTTGAAATTCTGGTTTTGAAACAAGAAAGGGAAAGGATGAAATTGTTAGAATTTCTGCAAAAATCGAGTTACTGTAGCGACCAGGGATTTCGAAACAAAATCTGGAAAATTTTCTTCGGGTTACTGTAGCAGTACTGTAGTGTCGGCAGTCAACGGTACTGTAGCAAACCGTTACTGTAGCGAACTGACACTGTAGCAAACCGTTACTGTAGCAAACCGTACTGTAACAACCCGTTACTGTAGCAGTCAGAAAATTTTACGTATTTTCGTGATTTTGTTTCCTTTCTTATGATTCCTTGTAATATATTTTACTAGGAAATTTCCTACACAAATTCTAGTGTGGAACAAGGTAAACTTGGACAAACATCAAGGTGAGTGAATAACCTTGCTCAGCTAATTTGATATTACTAGTCAAAGTACAATATAAGTCCCATTTACAATATTATTTGGATAATAAGCAATTAATTTTTCATATGGGAGTATATGATGATCAGTAGAAATAAGAGTATGAAGAAACTATTTATTTCATGACAATTGTACTATGTGATGAATTCTCACTATTTTATTAATGAGTAAAGATCTACGGGATCTAATACACGAGTGTGAAAGGGTTAAAGTCCCATACTACTCGGTGTATATCTAAGAAATCTTATACACGAGTGTGAAAGGGTTAAAGTCCCATACTACTCAGTGCATATCTATGAAATCTATACACGAGTTGAAAGGGTTAAAGTCCCATACTACTCGGTGTATACCTATGAAATCTTATTCATGAGTTTGAAAGGGTTAGAGTCCCATACTACTCGATGTATAAGACAATTAATTATATGAGTAAATGTGGTATTTGTACTTTTGATATTTTATATAGTACATTTATTTACTTACTGAGTTTTTAAATAAACTCACACTCCCTATGATTATTTTTTTCAGATACAGAAAACAGAGAAGAAGAGAATCTGTTTGAAGATTAGAAGCCCCTTGGGATTATTCTCTATTTCTGTCTGGTGGGACACCAGTACTTATTAATGTGGATATTAGAAACGCTCTGTACTTTTTATAGGTCTCCTAGGCTTGCGATGAGATAGAAATATCAGACTATGTATGTCTATATTTGCTTATCAGATGAATATAATTCTGTAGTGTGGAATGAATGATTAAGGTTGAATGTAAAACCTTACAGAATATATGTATATAACGTATGTTTGAGAATTATATCAAATGAGTAGTATCTTTTCACATACTCAATTTTTGGGATGTGACAAATTTGGTATCAGAGGAAAGG
Source organism: Biancaea sappan (assembly GCA_037074585.1). Taxonomy (NCBI): domain Eukaryota; kingdom Viridiplantae; phylum Streptophyta; class Magnoliopsida; order Fabales; family Fabaceae; genus Biancaea; species Biancaea sappan. The sequence continues at coordinate 337,739 of CM073501.1, read as the reverse complement.
TTTTATAGGTCCCCTATAGAGTACAGAGCAAAGTGATCTTTGTGGGCCCTTCCCTATTGTCATGAGCCGCGGCATGACCATAGGATTAGGTTCCATAAAAGACCTTGTAGAGTATAACGTCATTTTATAGATAACTTCTCAGTGGGGCTAGTAAGTGATATTTTGTTTATGTCTGAAAATTGTTTGTTATGTGTGTAGATCTGTGACAGATCAATGTCAGAAGGATCTTCTAATAATAATGAGCATATGGGTCCAAGGAGGGCCATAAATCCACCAGTACATGTGCAAGATGATCCTAACCGTGGTGATAGTTTACATGCTCAAAGTACTGAGGGCGCAACTAGTGAGCAAGCAAGAAGAGTCGAACCTGATGCTCATGTCGGTAATGCAACTATTGCACATGTGATTCATTTGATGAATGAACGATTTGACCGATTTGAGGCTGAAATGAGAGGTCGAGCTGCACAAGCTAACCTGCCAGTGGATCCTCCTATTGTTGAAGCTGAAAATGTACCACCAGCTCCGTTAGCGGGAGGAGTTAATGTAAGAGAGGTAAGAATGTCTGAATTCCAGAAAATGAGGCCTCCTACTTTTTCAGGGGAAGATCCCAAAGAGGACCCACAATGTTTCCTTGAAGATTGTGAAGCAATCTGTGATGCTATAGGGTGTTCTCCTACTCAAAAGGTAGAATTCACTTCCTTTCAGTTAAAAGGTAGGGCTGGTAAATGGTGGAGGAACTGGAAGAAAGCTAGAATTCAAGGCGCACCGCCAGTTATGTGGACAGAATTTTACAGATTGGTTATGGATGAATTCCTTCCGGCAAGTGAACGATCATCCAAGGCCAGAGATTTTCTGTATCTACGGCAGGGAACCATGACTGTTGACGAGTATTCAGCTCAGTTTGTTAAATTATCTGAATATGCCCCTGAAATCATTCCTTCTGAAAGGAAGAAAATAGAAAAGTTTGTGGAAGGGCTTCGTGATGCCTTATATGATCAAGTGGGTTCTAATATGAATGATTACTCTTCGTACTCAGAAGCTGTTGATGTGGCCCGAAGAATGGAAAGGAGGTCAAAGAATAAAGAAGAATATCGTCAAAAGAAGAAGGCCAGATATAGGAGATCTTTTAATCAAGGGGAAGACTCAGGGACTTTTACTGCACCACAACATGCTCCAGCCACTCCTACTAAGTCATCTTATTCTATAGCCAGTGTGGCTAAGCCTCGTTCAGAGAGCAGGGGTGGTTTTAGCTCTTCTAGTAGAGGAGGTACTCAAGGTAGAAGGGAAAAACCTCAATGTCCTGAATGTGGAAAGTTTCACTTCGGAGAATGCAGGTTAAACACTGTTGGTACAGGCTGTTTTCACTGTGGACAAAAAGGACATTTTATAAGGGAGTGCCCTCAGCTCATGACAAGACCAGGTCAAGGGTCTACTTTGCCACCTCGACCACAATCTATTACTCAAACACCAACCCCTTCAACAGGGGGTAGTATGGGAAGAGGTTCTGGAAGAGGCCAAGGTGACCGTGGAAAACAAGCTGCTGGCAGAGGAAATGCAAGAATATATGCTCTAACCCGACAGGATGCTCAAACATCCAATGCTGTAGTTACAGGTATATTATCTGTTAATACTTTTGCTGCACGTATTTTGTTTGACCCCGGTTCTACTCACTCATATGTGTCACCCCTATTTGCCAAGAGATTTGCAATTGATTCGATTATTCTTAAAGAACCATTCTTGGTTTCCACACCGATGAGAGAGACTTTGATGGTTAAAACATGTTATCGTTCTTGTAAAATAATCGTTGGAGGCATGGAAACTGAGATAGATCTTATGGTTCTCAATATGTTAGATTTTGATGTGATTCTAGGGATGGACTGGCTATCTTCTTGTCATGCTACTATAAATTGTCGTGACAAAGTTATTTCCTTTAATATACCGGGGAGGAGTAATTTTGTGTTTCAAGGAGATCGAAGTGATGTACCTTGCAACATGATATCTATGTTAAGTGCCCAGCGTATGTTGCGAAAGGGATGTCAGGGATTTCTAGCTTTTATCAAAGATTTAGAAAAGAAAGAACAGAAGTTAGAAGACATTCATGTGGTTAATGAATTCCCAGATGTGTTCCCAGAAGATTTACCTGGATTACCGCCAGAAAGAGATATTGAGTTCAGTATTGATTTGGTCCCAGACACAAGACCAATTTCTATTCCACCTTATCGTATGGCTCCTGTTGAGCTAAAAGAACTTAAAGAACAATTGGAAGATTTGTTAAACAAAGGGTTCATTCGCCCAAGTTTTTCACCTTGGGGTGCTCCTGTTCTTTTTGTGAAAAAGAAAGATGGTTCTATGAGATTATGTATAGATTATCGTCAACTGAATAAAGTCACAGTGAAGAATAAGTATCCTTTACCAAGGATAGATGATTTGTTTGATCAGCTTCAAGGAGCAAAATACTTCTCAAAGATTGATCTAAGGTCTGGATATCATCAGTTACGAATTAAGAGTGATGATATACCTAAGACTGCTTTTCGTACACGGTATGGACATTATGAGTTTCTTGTGATGTCTTTTGGGTTGACAAATGCACCAGCAGCATTTATGGATTTAATGAACAGAGTGTTCAAATCATTCCTTGATAAGTTTGTAATTGTATTTATTGATGATATTTTGGTGTATTCAAAGAGTCATGAAGAACATACTGAACATTTGAGAATAGTGCTTCAGACTTTGAGAGAGCATCAGTTGTACGCAAAGCTCTCAAAATGTGAATTCTGGATGAGTCATGTAACATTTTTGGGACATGTTATTTCCCAAGAAGGTATTCATGTAGATCTAAGTAAAATTGAAGCAGTAAAACAATGGCCTCGACCAACAACTGTGTCTGAAGTACGTAGTTTTCTTGGCTTAGCAGGGTATTACCGTCGCTTTGTCAAAGATTTCTCTAAGACGGCTCTTCCATTAAATAAGTTAACCCGAAAGAATGTTAAATACATTTGGGATGATTCATGTGAACAAAGTTTCACCCAATTGAAAGAGTGTTTAACTTCTGCACCAGTCTTAATTCTACCATCAGGACCAGGGGGTTACTCTGTATTCTGTGATGCCTCAAAGATAGGCTTAGGGTGTGTGTTGATGCAACATGGTAAAGTCATAGCTTATGGCTCACGTCAGCTTAAAAAGCATGAATTGAATTACCCCACTCATGATTTGGAAATGGCAGCTGTAGTGTTTGCCCTAAAGATATGGAGACATTACTTGTATGGGGAAACTTGTAAAATTTTTACAGATCACAAAAGCCTTAAGTACATTTTTGAGCAGAGAGATCTCAATCTAAGGCAACGAAGGTGGATGGAACTTCTGAAAGATTATGATTGTACCATCCTTTACCATCCAGGTAAAGCAAATGTAGTGGCTGATGCTCTAAGTCGAAAGTCTATGGGAAGTTTAGCTCACATTGCCACTATAAGGAGGTCTCTAATACATGAACTACAAGAATTGGAAGCTGATGGAGTATTCTTCGAGATCACTGAGTCAGGTACATTTCTGGCTCATTTAACAGTTAGATCATCCCTTGTTGAAAAAGTAAAAGCAACTTTAGAAGGTGACATTGATATGGTCAAAATAAGAGATAAGGCAAGGCAAGGTCTAGCACCAAGTTTCTTGGTAGATGAAGAAGGAGTCTTATGGTTTAATGGTAGACTCTGTGTCCCCAACATTGAATCTTTGAAACATGAAATCTTAATGGAAGCTCATGGTTCACCCTACGTTGTACATCCTGGTGCTGTGAAAATGTATCAGGACTTGAAACAAGTTTATTGGTGGGAGGGCATGAAGCGAGACGTGACTGACTTTGTAGCTCGATGTTTGACTTGTCAGCAAGTTAAAGCTGAACATCGACGACCACCTGGATTGATGCAAAAACTAGATATTCCCGAATGGAAGTGGGAAAGGATCACCATGGATTTTGAGCACGTGACCGGCACGGAAAGTGAATTTCATTTCACCTCCGTAAACCTATCTTTCTCTTAAAAATCATACAATTTTTTTTCATGCAACCAAAACGAGTTCTTTATACATACTACAATTACTCACATTACATCAGTGAATGAACCTACCCGATTACAGAGATTTCTAGATTTATACAACTTAGAATAAAACTTAACTATTATACCTTTATCCTGAACAAATGAAAAGGTAATCATGGACTAAGGATCCATAATTCCTTGTTCCGATATTTACCTTCAGCTGTCAACTCTGAAAAAAATATCAATAAGAGGGGTATGAGCAAACCACGTGCCCAGTGAGTAGATAACACAATATTATGACAAAAAAATATCATACATCATAATGATAACATGCAGCAATCATACGTAAATCGATCATCATATGATATGATATTATTCGTAGTACTTCACGACAATATTCAAATAAATCAAATACATTTCAACATAATTCAAAAGTTCACAACAACAATCGGTGAAATCAATTTCACACAAATTTCCCGTACCAACCGGGTCGTCCAGAATACCTCTGGATCGTTGCCCGCGGCCCCTGCCGCATCCACCCTTATCGCTCCATTTATAATCTCCACCCTTATAACTTCACATAAATTTCTCCATGGGGTGCACCACCATGCCTTTCCTTTCCAGTCAAACACAATCACAATCATATATAAAAACATCCTCAATCATAATCTTGAGCCACATACACAACTCAGTCATTTACAATTCAAGCCACAACATAATAAATGTAGTTCCAGCAACATAGCATGTATACAACATAACCCATAATATAGAACAATTATTCAACTCAGTTCACATGCCATTCACAATCCATTATATAACCTCCATTCATGGGAAAATAAGAAAATATAATTATATACATTACCAGACACGTTCCACAATTATTTATGCCTCATCGTTCCACATCATCCTCTTCAAACTTGGATATACAACATATTTTCACTATGATGCAAAAAGTCAATAACAGATATTTAATCATAGCAAGTATTAACCCACTCAGCTGGATTTTACGCTCTCGGCACTCCCACTTTGCACCTTGACCATTCCTATTGTAACCAGACAAAAACCATTAGGGTTACGAAATAGAGAAATTTCCTACCACTACTCTCGACCTTTACTCACATCTTAAGTCATAACTCCTAATCGGTAATGAATATCTAAATGAAACTTATACCATTGGAAACTAGACTCAAAGAGCTTTCCAACGATATAAAGTTTGCCCAAAACGGAGTCCGGATGAAGAAGTTATGGCCGATTGAAAATGAGCTAAGGTTTTCCGACACACCTGGCGCCTGGGCGCCACCCATGCCCGGCGCCTAGGCGCCCCACGTGGCGCCTGGGCGCCATGCCTTTCTCTTCCCCACATGTCCTTGGCGCCTAGGCGCCACACATGGTGCCTGGGCGCCACGATCGCGACCCTTCGCGACTTTCTCTCGGTTTTGGCCCGAATCTGGCCAAATCTTCACCGTTTTTCATGATTTCTTCCATAGGATCTCACCCTTAATGTCTAAGGAGCATTTAGACACCAAAATCACCAATTTTAATCGAGAAACGAAGCCGGAATCTCGATTTTTCCTCAAACACTCTTAAAACTAGAAAATAGGGAAAAGCTTAATAAATAGAAATTTCTACCTCGATTCCTTGCTTTCCCTACGTTGCTTGGCTCCTAGAGGCTCGCCCCGTAGCCCGAGATCCGCCCTTCAAAGCCCGGTTGTAGAGTTGGAGAGTAGAGAGAGAAATTAGAGAGAAGAAAGAGAGAAGGAGAGGAGAGAAAGTGAAGAGAGAGAGAGGAAAGGAGAAAAATGAATAAAAAATAGGTGAGGCCACCTATATACTCGCCCGGGGTGAAATTATCACTTGCTCTGCAATTGACCCTCAGTCAAGACTAGCAAAAGCAAATTCATAAAATCTCACCTCAGGTGTTTCTAAATCCTCGGTGCCCCACAAATTTCCTTATTCACTTTAGTCCCTCTCAATATCTCAAACTCCACTTTAACCTCGAATCCATCATCTTTTCGGTACCGGACTCATAATTCATTCCCATAAGCTCTATTCTTCTTCTCGGGTTCCTACTTGGTCATTTCTCAAAAGTCCTCTATACTTTCTTTTCTTTTCACTTTAGTCCTTGAGAATTTGTAAAAATTTCCTAAATTAAAAATAAAAATTTCTATTTCCACATTTTCTTCACTAATTCAAAAAGAAAATTTTCCACATAATTAAATTTTTCACTAAACTTCAAATCAGACTTTAAATATTCATAAAAATTCTTGGGATATTACATTCTTCCCCCCTTAAAAGAATTCGGTCCTCCGAATTCAAAACTTACCTCAAGATTGAAGCAAATGCCAATATTTTGTTTATATCTCATTCTCTCTCTTAGAATTTTCACAATCAAGTACAAAATATAACAAGTTCAACATATTTTTATTTCTAATACATAAGTTACAGGCAACAAGCTGAACTTGATTTACAAAACAGATAATTTTAATACTTAAACATTAGATCAAACATCAGCTTTAGGTACAAACAAAAGAAAAGATAAATTAAGAACGAGGAGGCTTTTGAAATGCAGAAGATGCTCCAGGTCTAGAAGAAGAAGGTGCTTCAGACCTTAAGGAGGAAGTTAATCGTTGCAGCCTAGAAAGAGTTTCTGGAGGAAACGTCTGGGAAATTTGGCGAAGTGCAGAAGTCACTCCATTCATACAGTCAATACATCTCGCTTGTTGGTCACGAAAATTTTGAGTTGCAAACATCGAATGTCTATCAACTCTATTCGCCAATTCCCTAAAATGACGGTTCAAAAGCTTCTCTTGTTCTGTAAAGAGACGATTTATCAATCTCCCCTGGTCCTCAAAGTGGCGGTTTATCAGTCTTTCCAAGTCCTCCATCTTTTGTCTCATAAGCGCAAGCTCATTATTAGAAGATGTTGCTGTGCTAACATCCTCTAACTCTACTACATCCCTTTTTCTTTTCTTAGCCTCTGGTGACTCTTCCATGGATCTCTTATTCTTATAATTCTCCAGGCTAAGATTTAGATCCAGCTCTACCTTGCCAGCCTCAAAATTTAAATTGAAAGATTTATTGCCGGCCATATTTTTCTGAGCTATAAAGGTTGTACAGAAGGAGAAGTTTGATGCTAGAAAGCTTATAGATATAAACTCTTAGTGTAGTGAGCAGCGTAATGGGGCATCCATTATATATAGACGAAATTTAGGGCTACAAAACCTTTACATCATACTCTAAAGATGACCTACAGACCTTATCCGACGCAATGCCAATGGTCTCAGATAAGCATGCCAGAAAATAACAAAATATAATCTAATACAAAAGATTTCCTCAAAAATTTCGGCTAACTTTTGACTCTTGCTCAAATTATTAAACTAATCGCCGCTTCAATTTATGGCTTCTTAACTCTGTATTTGTCTTATCCAATAATTCTAAATCGAGATATTACTCCATGAACGGGTAGCTTCATACTAGCCTTATCTAGGTTTCTAATCCGTGGCTTTGCCCTAAGCTTACACATTTTCAAACATACATATTAAAATAAAAACTTATCACATCTACACATCAAGCGTTCCATAAAGTGAGAGAAAAATTTTACCTTTCACTTGCCTCTACGAGCATATATGTATATATGTATAAACATAGAGATACATCATTATCTATATATATTTTCATCTATTCAAGTTCTTTTAAATTTCAGACTTCTCATTCTCTGAATGTATGTAGAATCATTACATATTATTCCTGGCCATAACAAATAACCTTCACTCTCTATGCATGAATAACATACATACATATCATATGTATTTAGATACATATAATCACAGTATAATTCAATCAATCATGTATATTATACTTAACTGAAGGCTTTCAAGAACAATACAAGAAAGCATAGAAATACATTTTAGTTCATCGTGAAAACATCCAAGACACTCTGTAATGGCTACATTGTCGACTTCCTTCAATTTCAGAAAATGCCAACGAGAGAAATGGGAAAAACCAAGTGTAAATCGGCCGCAAATCCACCGAATATTGACTTTCGTGGTTTTGCCATTAATGCGACGCGTTGTTGGTGTGCATGCCTACCCTAGACTCCTAGCTTCCAGCTTGCAGAAATCCATAGGTTAAGCGTATAGGGTGCGGCGAAGAGATATCTTCTTTGTCTCTGAGTTCAAATTTTTCCTCTATAAGAACTATCCCAACGTTCTCAGTTACCACACCACAAAGAGTAATAATCTCTAAGCCTACAACTTCTCAGCATTCCTCTCTTCTCATACTTCGACATAAATTTCTAAATTTTCCAAATCATGGCCACAAGGAAGTACATTGATCTCACAGTGGATGCCAGGAGAGAAGAGCTCGACTTAAACTTAAGTCTGGGCAAAGACAAGGGCAAAAGACCTTTTGAGGGGTCTCCAGAGAAGCAGAAGGAGAAGAAAATGAAGAAGATCGAGGAAGCTGAGGAGACTAGCACGGGCCATACCTCGGAGGACAAAATCGCCTGTCTAGAGCAGGAGGTCAAAAATCTGAAAAAGATGATAGAAAACCTAGAGAAGTTAACTAAATGCAATCATGCAGAAATGACTTCAAGAATAGACAGGTTCTTCTATTGGTCTACCCAGTGCTTCTGCAATCAACAACAAAGAAGTGTTGATTGTATGAATGGGATTTACACTACCCTCCGCAATATTGCTCTGTCTCTCGCTCCAAGGAATGGTCGAGGGGTGATGATACAGTACAACCCTCCTAATCCGAGACCACCTCGCTTTTAGATTACTCATGCATGAGTAATTGTTTTTTTTTTTGCAATGTAATCCTTCTGCTTTTAATGCCAGTGGTTTCTTTTATGGGATGGTACTCCAAAAATAGTAATAATAAAATTAAGAAAGATAAAATAAATCAGTCACACAAAATCAATCATGAATTTAACATATAAAGCCCCATACATACAATTTGATCCGACAGCAACGGAATCAAAACAAATAATAACCTTTCCCTTACCGAGTTCAAAAGTATAGCCATAACTCTCTAAAACTAAAACTAAAAACATAATTCATAAGAAAAGACAAGTCTTGGAGGAAAAGGAAATGAAAACATCCTACAGGACCTTCAGTGGAGCCATCTTTCTATAGTCGTGCCCGGGTTCACCACGATAGAGGAGATCCCACTAAGGTTACCTTACTCTGTAATCGGTAGGAGACCTAATCCCAAAGCTCTGATACCAACTTGTCACGTCCCAAAATTTGAGCACGTGACCGGCACGGAAAGTGAATTTCATTTCACCTCCGTAAACCTATCTTTCTCTTAAAAATCATACAATTCTTTTTCATGCAACCAAAACGAGTTCTTTATACATACTACAATTACTCACATTACATCAGTGAATGAACCTACCCGATTACAGAGATTTCTAGATTTATACAACTTAGAATAAAACTTAACTATTATACCTTTATCCTGAACAAATGAAAAGGTAATCATGGACTAAGGATCCATAATTCCTTGTTCCGATATTTACCTTCAGCTGTCAACTCTGAAAAAAATATCAATAAGAGGGGTATGAGCAAACCACGTGCCCAGTGAGTAGATAACACAACATTATGACAAAAAAATATCATACATCATAATGATAACATGCAGCAATCATACGTAAATCGATTATCATATGATATGATATTATTCGTAGTACTTCACGACAATATTCAAATAAATCAAATACATTTCAACATAATTCAAAAGTTCACAACAACAATCGGTGATATGCCTTTCTCTTCCCCATATGTCCTTGGCGCCTAGGCGCCACACATGGCGCCTGGGCGCCACGATCGCGACCCTTCGCGACTTTCTCTCGGTTTTGGCCCGAATCTGGCCAAATCTTCACCGTTTTTCATGATTTCTTCCATAGGATCTCACCCTTAATGTCTAAGGAGCATTTAGACACCAAAATCACCAATTTTAATCGAGAAACGAAGCCGGAATCTCGATTTTTCCTCAAACACTCTTAAAACTAGAAAATAGGGAAAAGCTTAATAAATAGAAATTTCTACCTCGATTCCTTGCTTTCCCTACGTTGCTTGGCTCCTAGAGGCTCGCCCCGTAGCCCGAGATCCGCCCTTCAAAGCCCGGTTGTAGAGTTGGAGAGTAGAGAGAGAAATTAGAGAGAAGAAAGAGAGAAGGAGAGGAGAGAAAGTGAAGAGAGAGAGAGGAAAAGAGAAAAATGAATAAAAAATAGGTGAGGCCACCTATATACTCGCCCGGGGTGAAATTATCACTTACTCTGCAATTGACCCTCAGTCAAGACTAGCAAAAGCAAATTCATAAAATCTCACCTCAGGTGTTTCTAAATCCTCGGTGCCCCACAAATTTCCTTATTCACTTTAGTCCCTCTCAATATCTCAAACTCCACTTTAACCTCGAATCCATTATCTTTTCGGTACCGGACTCATAATTCATTCCCATAAGCTCTATTCTTCTTCTCGGGTTCCTACTTGGTCATTTCTCAAAAGTCCTCTATACTTTCTTTTCTTTTCACTTTAGTCCTTGAGAATTTGTAAAAATTTCCTAAATTAAAAATAAAAATTTCTATTTCCACATTTTCTTCACTAATTCAAAAAGAAAATTTTCCACATAATTAAATTTTTCACTAAACTTCAAATCAGACTTTAAATATTCATAAAAATTCTTGGGATATTACAATTTCTAAATGAAACTTATACCATTGGAAACTAGACTCAAAGAGCTTTCCAACGATATAAAGTTTGCCCAAAACGGAGTCCGGATGAAGAAGTTATGACTGATTGAAAATAAGCTAAGGCTTTTCAGCATACCTGGCGCCTGGGCGCCAACACAAGCCTGGCGCCTGGGCGCCAAGCCCCTTTTCCTTCCCAAAATCTTCTGAACCTTGGCGCCTGGGCGCTAGAGCTAGCGCCTGGGCGCCAGGATCGTGACCTTTCGCGATTCCTCTCGGATTTGGCTCAGATCCGGCCAAATCTTCACCGTTTTCCATAATTTCTTCCATAAGATCTCACCCTTAATGTCTAAGGAGCATTTAGACACCAAAAACACCAATTTTAATCGAGAAACGAAGCCGGAATCTCGATTTTTACCCCAAACTTTCTGAAAACTAGAAAATAGGGAAAAGCTTGAGAAATAGAAATTTCTACCTCAATTCCTTGCTTTCCCTACATTGCTTGGCTCCTAGAGGCTCGCCCCGTAGCCCGAGATCCACCCTCCAAGCCCGGTTGTGGAGTTGGAGTGTAGAGAGAGAAAGAGAGGAGAGAAAGTGAAGAGAGAAAGAGGAAAGGAGAAAATGAAAAAAAAATTAGGTGAGGCCGCCTATTTACTTGCCCGGGGTGAAATTAGCACTTGCTCTTCAGTTGACCCTCAGTCAAGACTAGTAAAAACAAATTCATAAAATCTCACCTCGGGTGATTCTAAATCCTAATTGCCCCACAATTTTCTTATTTCACTTTAGTCCCTCTCAGAGTCTCAAACTCCACTTTAACCTCGAATCCATCATCCTTTTGGTACCGGACTCATAATTCATTCCCATAAGCTCTATTCTTCTTCTCGGGTTCCTACTTGGTCATTTCTCAAAAGTACTCCATACTTTCTTTTCTTTTCATTTTAGTCCTTGAGAATTTGTAAAATGTCCCAAATTAAAATTTTGAAATTTCTATTTCCAAATTTCCTTCACTAATTCAAAAAGAACATTTCTCATGTAATTAAATTTTTCAATAAACTTCAAATAGACTTTAAATATTCATGAAAATTCTTGGGATATTACACCACCAGTATCTCCTCATATGACAAGTTTTCATTTACTAGGATATAATCATTGTGAGAAGAGTGAAGTATGTGAGAAGGATCAAGAAGGTACTTCCTCAACATATATACATGAAAAATAGGGTGGATCCCTCCAGTTTCATCTGTAGGGTGATCCGATAAGCTACTTTTCCCACTCGTTCTAAAATCTCATAAGGCCTGATGTACCTAGGACTCATCTTTGCTTTCCTTCCAAATTTCAATACACCTTTCATTGAAGAGACATTTAAAAATATCATATCACCGACTAAGAACTCCAAATCACATCGTCTGTGGTCAGCGTATGCTTTTTGTCTACTTTGAGATGCTCGCATCTTATCTTGTATTGTCTTAACCTTGGTTAGGGCAGCCTGGGCTAAGTCAGGTCCTAATGCTTTCGCTTCACCTACCTCGAACTAACCAATCGGAGATCTGCAACGTCTCTCGTACAATGCCTCAAAGGGTGTCATTCCAATAGTGGCTTGATAGCTGTTGTTGAATGCAAATTCCACGAGATACAGATGCTTCTCCCAGCTACCACTGAAATCTATGATACAAGCTCGTAACATATCCTCTAGCTTCTGAATTATCCGCTCTGACTACCCATCTGTCTATGGATGAAAAACGGTACTGAGGTCCACTCGAGTACCTAATGCCTCTTAAAAACTCCTCAAAAAATGAGAGGTAAATTGAGGACTTCTATTAGAAATGATAGATATGGGTACTCTATGCAGCTTCACTATTTCCTTAATATATAATTGTGCCAACTCCACTACACCATAAGTGGTTTTGACTGAAATAAAGTGTGCTGATTTGGTTAGTCAGTCAACAATGACCCATATTAAGTCATAACCTCCTGTGGAGCAAGGTAGACCAACAATAAAGTCCATCGTCACTCGTTCCCATTTCCATTCAGGAATCTCTAATTGCTGCAACGAGCTTCCCAGCTTTAGATGCTTAGCTTTAACCTGTTGACAGGTTAAACAACAAGATACAAACTCTGCTATGTCTTGTTTCATTCCTTTCCACCAGTAGATCTGTTTCATATCCTGATACATCTTGGTGGCTCCTGGATGTATAGCATATGCAGCACTATGGCCTTCCTCCATGATGTCTCGTCTAAAAGATCCAACATCTGGTACGTACAACCGTTGTTCAAAATGCAAGGCGTTTGTATTGTCGAGTGTGAAACTGTAATATCCCAAGAATTTATATGAATATTTAAAGTCTATTTGAAGTTTATTGAAAAATTTAATTACATGAGAAATGTTCTTTTGACTTAGTGAAGGAAATTTGGAAATTGAAATTTCAAAATTTTAATTTGAAAAATAAAAAAAAAATTCTCAAGGACTAAAGTGAAAAGAAAAGAAAATATGGAGTACTTTTGAGAAATGACCAAGTAGGAACCCGAGAAGAAGAATAGAGCTTATGGGAATGAATTATGAGTCCGGTACCAAAAGGATGATGGATTCGAGGTTAAAGTGGAGTTTGAGACTTTGAGAGGGACTAAAGTGAAATAAGAAAATTGTGGGGCAATTAGAATTTAGAATCACCCGAGGTGAGATTTTATGAATTTGTTTTTACTAGTCTTGACCGAGGGTCAACTAAAGAGCAAGTGATAATTTCACCCCGGGCGAGTAAATAAGCGGCCTCACCTATTCTTTTCTTCATTTTCTCCTTTCCTCTCTCTCTCTTCACTTTCTCTCCTCTCTTTCTCTCTCTACACTCCAACTCCACAACCGGGCTTGGATGGTGGATCTCGGGCTACGGGGCGAGCCTCTAGGAGCCAAGCAACGTAGGGAAAGCAAGGAATTGAGGTAGAAATTTCTATTTCTCAAGCTTTTCCCTATTTTCTAGTTTTAAGAAAGTTTGGGGTAAAAATCGAGATTTCGGCTTCGTTTCTCGATTAAAATTGGTGTTTTTGGTGTCTAAATGCTCCTTAGACATTAAGGGTGAGATCCTAGGGAAGAAATCATAGAAAACGGTGAAGATTTGGCCGGATCTGATCCAAATCCGAGAGGAATCGCGTAAGGTCGCGATCCTGGCGCCCAGGCGCCAAGGTTCAGAAGATTTTGGGAAGGAAGAGGGGCTTGGCGCCCAGGCGCCAGGCTTGTGTTGGCGCCCAGGCGCCAGGTATGCTGAAAAACCTTAGCTTATTTTCAATCAATCATAACTTCTTCATCCGAACTCCGTTTTGGGCAAACTTTATATCGTTAGAAAGCTCTTTGAGTCTAGTTTCCAATGGTATAAGTGTCATTTAGAAATTCATTACCGGTTAGGAGTTATGACTTAAGATGTGAGTAAAGGTCGAGAGTAGTGATAGGAAATTTCTCTATTTTGTAATCCTAATGGTTTTTACCTGGTTACAATAGGGATGATTGGGGCGCAAGGTGGGAGCACCGAGAGCGTGGAATCCAGGTGAGTAGGCAACCTTGCAAAATTAATTTACTAAATTAGTCAAAGCACAATATAAATCCCATTTGCGTTAATTGTGAAATTGAGAAGATTATCAGTGTATGTTCAGGTTGAGAAAAATTACAATATCACTGGAAATTATTTGATTACCTTTGAGAATTGATTTCTCTAGTTGACTAAAGAACTAGATGTGGTAGTTCCTTGAATAAGTTGGAACATTTTGTAAGTGAATAACCTTACTAAACTAATGTGATTTTATTAGATAAAGTACAATACAAGTCTCGTTTATAACATTATTGAAGTGTGAAACAATCAATCTCTCAATTGATAATATATGATGATTGTTATGGTTGATGATAGACATTCAAGGGAATAAAAGTATGTGTAAATTCATTTATTTCATAGTAATTATATTGTGATGAATTCTCACTATTTTATTGATGAGCAAAAGATCTACGAGATTTAATACACGAGTTTGAAAGGGTTAGAGTCCCATACTACTCGGTGTATAACTGTGAAAATCTATGCACGAGTTTGAAAGGGTTAGAGTCCCATACTACTCAGTGTATAAATGTGAAAACCTATGCACGAGTTTGAAAGGGTTAAAGTCCCATACTACTCGGTGTATAAATGTGAAAACCTATGCACGAGTTTGAAAGGGTTAGAGTCCCATACCACTCAGTGTATAACTGTGAAAACTTATGCACAAAGAGTTTGAGGGTTAAATTCCCAAGTCACTTAGTGCAAGTATTTATGGCATATAATGCAAAGTGATTGAGAGATTGATCACCCAAGAAATCATATGCAAATTCAAACAAGTGTAATGCTATAATTATTTAAAATAAATGATAGATTGATTGTATTAGTAAATGTGGTGTTTGTGCTTATGATATTTTCATGTACAGTTGTTTACTCACTGAGTTATGATAAACTCACACTCTCTATGATTATCTTTTCAGATACAGTGGTTGAGGAGAAGAATTTATAGCCTTTAAGGATATACTCCACTTTTGTCTGGTAAACAATTGGTAAGGATTATGAAACGCTCTGTAATCTAGTAGGTCACCTAGGCTTGGGAGGTTGTATAGTACTGTATAGTGTTTGAATGTTGAACATTTTCTGAATATGTATACAAAATATCTTTCTTGGAATATTTATGATTCACATAATTATGGATATTAAGAATGTTCACAGAGATTATGGGGTATCACGAAGGTACACCCTAGGTATTTTATGTTTATCTCACATGTAAGTTTTGGGATGTGACAGAAACTATTCATTTCACCAATCTTCACCTTTTCCATAATTTGGATAAGCTCATGATCCTCCATTTGGGATATCCGTATCTGGTCTACAAGGGAAGATCTAGCCCTGATATGGGCTAAGAATGATCTTGTCCTTGTAACCTCGAGAGTAGCACCTTTTGTTCTCAGCTACTGTAGTTCTTGGATCAATGGTCTTCTTGTCACTGCTATATGGGCTAGACTACCCATAGATTTTTGACTCAAAGCATTTGCCACTATGTTCGCTTTGCTTGGGTGGTAAAGAATATTGCAATCATAATCTTTTAGTAATTCTACCCATCTTCTCTGCCTCAAGTTTAGGTCCTTTTGGTCGAAAATATATTTTAGACTTTTATGGTCAGTGTAGATTTCGCAGGTTCTCCGTATAGATAGTGTCGCCATATCTTTAAGGCAAAAATTACTGCTGCCATCTCCAGATCATGGGTGGGGTAATTTTGTTCATGTTTCTTAAGCTGTCTCGATGCATATGCCACTACCTGGTTATGCTGCGTGAGAACGCATCCCAACCCTACTCTTGATGTATCACAGTACACTATAAAACCTCCAGGTCCTGAGGGTAAGACCAATACAAGAGCAGAGATTAACCTTTTCTTGAGTTCTTGGAAGCTTTCTTCACAAGCGTCATCCCACTAGTACTTTACTTATTTCCTAATCAGTCGTGTGAGAGGGGCGGCTAACTGGGAAAAATTTTGGATAAAACGACGATAATATCATGCCAATCTCAAGAAGCTGCAAATCTCTGTGACAAAGGTAGGTCTAGGCCACATTTTAACTGCTTCTACTTTGCTTGGGTCTGCTTGGATGCCATCCTTGAAGATCACATGTCCCAAGAAAGTTACGTGATCAATCCAAAACTCGCATTTAGAGAATTTGGCGTACAATTGATGATCCTTCAATGTTTGTAACACAACACAAAGGTGTTGTTCATGCTCTTCTGAATTCTTTGAGTATACCAGAATATCATCTATGAAGACAACAACGAATTTATCCAAGAAAGGTTTAAAAACCCTATTCATTAAATCTATAAAAGCATCTGGTGCATTCGTTAGTCCAAACGACATTACCAAGAACTCGTAGTGCCCATATCTGGTACAAAAAGTTGTTTTAGGCACATCCTCCTCCTTGATCTTGAGTTGGTGATAACCAGACCTCAAGTCAATTTTTGAAAAACACTTTTCTCCTTGAAGTTAGTCGAAGAGGTCGTTAATGCGAGGCAACGAGTATTTATTTTTTATAGTTACTTTATTCAGTTGCCTGTAATCTATGCATAGTCTCATCGATCTATTCTTCTTTTTTACGAACAGAACAGGAGCTCCCCAAGGTGAATAACTTAGCCTTATAAAGCCTTTATCTAGCAAGTCCTGTAACTGAGCCTTAAGCTCTTTTAGTTCTGTTAGCGCCATCCTATAAGAGGGTATGGAGATTGGATGAGTCTCTCGAGCTAACTCTATCTGGAACTCAATCTCTCGATCTGGGGGTACATCTGGTAGATCATCCGGAAAGACGTTTACAAACTCCTAGACTATTGGAACGTCCTCTACTTTTAGTTCTTCTTTCTTGATATCCTTAACAAATGACAAGTATCCTTGACATCTCTTTCGTAATAAATGTCGGGCACACATTAAGGATATAAGATTTTCAGAAATCTCACTCCATTTACCATGAAATACGAAGGAGGGTTCCCCTAGAATATTGAACTTAACTATCTTATTATAGCAATCCAGAGTAGCATGACAAGATGCCAGCCAATCTATGACTAAGATGATATCGAAGTCTATCATATCCAATAGGATTAGGTCTGCCGTTGTATTTACTTCTCCGACTTTCACCTTGCAAGCCCGGTAGCCTCGTTCTATTAGTAAGGTGCCTCCGGTAGGCGTAGTCACTAAGAATGGACATTCTAATCTAACAACTTTTTGCATAAAATTCTTAGCAAAGAATGGTGACACATAGGAATGCGTAGAGCCAGAGTCAAACAAAACATGTGCAAAGTTTGATTCAATCATAAGGGTACCTGCTACCACCGTATTAGACACCGGAGTATCCTGACGGGTTAAGGCAAATACTCGAGCGGTCCCTCAGCCTGTTGAAGCTTGACCTCGACCACCTTGTCCTCTATCAGCACCTCTTCCAATTTCATTGCCTCCTACAGTTATAGGGGCTCTGTTGGCAACAGTGGCCTCTGATTGATTAGGGCGTACTGATCCTTGGCCAGATCTTGTGTGGAGTTGGGGGCAATCTCTTTTGATGTGGCCCTGTTGACCACATTGGAAATAGACCTTAGTGTTGTTATTGGCAAAACAAGCTCCGAAGTGTTTTCTTTCACACTTAGGGCACCAAAGCCTTTGTTGAACCCTTGTACCACTTTGTTGACACTGTGGTGCACTAGCGGTAGAGGCTACATGTCCAGTAGTTTTAGTGAGTGCAAAACTTCCTCCATGGTCGCGTGATTTCTCATCTTGTTTCCTTTTTCTTTTGTTATTGCATTTTTCGTTATCTCTTTCTTCCATCATACGGGCAATGTCAACGACTTCTGTGTAGGATGAAAAGTCTCGTATCTTTGATCACACCCTGTTGAATAAGGACTCTCAAAGGCTTTTAACAAATCGTTGGATCCTTTCTTTCTCAGTTAGGACCATGTGAGTAGCATATTCAGACAACTCCACAAACAGATTGTCGTATGTGTCTCAAACTCATTCATCTTTGCTTCTCGTATGCTTTCTAGGATAAATTGTTCTCGAAAAATTCTTTTAAAGTCCTTCCACTTGAGGGGTGGAGTGTTTTTGGCCATGCCCTTCTTCCATGTTCGCCATCAGCGGTCTGCCTTACCTCCTAATTGAAAGGTGACAAGGGTCACTCTTCGAGGTTCAGGGCACTCCAACGTGTCAAGGATTTTCTCACAGTCATCTAGAAAATGATGTGGGTCTTCATTAACATCTCCTGCAAAAGTTGGCGGATTCAACTTCATAAATTATGAGATCTTGACCTCTGCCCCTACCCTATCTTGAGGAGGAGGTAAGGGTGGCATCTGGTCTGTCTCTTGCACTCTTGCAGCATGTATTGATGCTTGTGAGCCATCTTCATATGACTGTCCCATCAGAAGTTCCTTCAGCCCATTTACCTCGTTCTGTATTGCAGCTAATGCTTCTATTACTACAGTCGCGTCAATTTGTGATGGTACTCCACCACTTCTTCCAGGGTTTACAGTAGGTATCTCTCTATTTTATGTATGGTTACTGTCACGTTCCAAAATCTGATCACGTGACCGGCACGGAAAGTGAATTTCATTTCACCTCCGTAAGCCTATTTTTTTTTCTCTTAAGCATCATACCATTCTTTTTCATGCAACCAAATCGAGTTCTCTATACAAACTACAATTATTCACATTACATCACTGAATGAACCTACCCGATTACAGAGATTTCTAGATTTATACAACTTAGAATAAGACTTAACTATTATACCTTTATCCTAAACAAATGAAAAGGTAATCATGGACTAAGGATACATAATTCCTTGTTCCGATATTTACCTTCAGCTGTCAACTCTGAAAAAAATATCAATAAGAGGGGTATGAGCAAACCACGTGCCAAGTGAGTAGATAACACAACACTATGACAAAAAAATATCATGCATCATAATGATAACATGCAGCAATCATACGTAAATCGATCATCATATGATATAATATTATTCATAATAATTCACAACAATATCCAAGTAAATCAAATACATTTTAACATAATTCAAAATTCACAACAGCAATCGGTGAAATCAATTTCACACACATTTCCCGTACCAACCGGGTCGTCCAGAATACCTCTGGATCGTTGCCCGCGGCCCCCGCCGCATCCACCCTTATCGCTCCATTTATAATCTCCACCCTTATAACTTCACATAAATTTTTCCATGGGGTGCACCACCATGCATTTCCTTTCCAGTCAAACACAATCACAATCACATATAAAAACATCCTCAATCATAATCTTGAGCCACAACATAATCAATGTGGTTCCAGCAACATAGCATGTATACAACATAACCCATAATATAGAACAATTATTCAACAATAACATACTTCAACTATCCGCATATGAATGAACTCGACAATCAGAGTATGATACATTTCAACTCAGTTCACATGCCATTCACAATCCATCATATAACCTCAATTCATGAGAAAATAAGAAAATATAATTATATACATCACCTGGCACGTTCCACAATTGTTTATGTCTCATCATCCCAAATCATTCTCTTCAAACTTGGATATTCAACATATTTTCACTATGATGCAAAAAGTCAATAACAAAGATATTTAATCATAGCAAGTATTAACCCACTCACCTGGATTTCACGCTCTCGGCACTTCCACCTTGCACCTTGACCATTCCTATTGTAACCAGATAAAAACCATCAGGGTTACGAAATAGAGAAATTCTTTACCACTACTCCCGACCTTCATCCACTTCTCAAATCATAACTCCTAACTGGTAATGAATATCCAAATGAAACTTATACCATTGGAAACTAGACTCAAAGAGCTTTTCAACGATATTTTAAAAAAAAAAAAACTGATGCTACAGTAACAGTCAACGGTCAACGCATCTACAGTAACGTTGACCGAGTCAACGCTACAAAAACGTTGACCAAGTCAACGCTACAGTAACGAGAAAATCTGGAAAAATTTTCTCGGTGAACAGTAATTCTGGGGAAAATTTTCGATGTTCTTCGTGTTCTTCATCCAAAAATCCAAAAATCATATCTAAAACAACATTTCTTTTGATTTCTTCCATGGGTTTTCATTCTTAATGTCTAAGGAGTGTTTTAACACCAAAACCCCTAATTTCTACCAACAATCCAAGATCAAATCTCAAATTTTCATCAAGAACACTAACTTTTTTCAAATATCCAAATTCTACGAATTTCTCCTAGTTTTCTCCAAATTTCTTATTCTAATAACATCATAAACTACCTAGGAATGTTTTAGATTAACATCCACACTTAAATTCATCCATTAAAATATTCTACAAAAATTTTGCAAAAAATGATAACCAAGGATTTGATATTGTAATAAGAGGAAGAAGAAGAAGAACATCAACTTACCAATCATCCTAACTTTCATAGCTTCCTTCCCAAAGCAAAAATTGCATGAATGATTGATGAAGAAATTACTTTGCAAGCATAATCGAGAGAGAGAGAAAGTGAAGCTACGGGAGGGAGAATGAGAAAAAGAAAAGAATAAGGAGAAGTGTATACGCGTGGGCCCCACCAATTTCTTTTTCGATAAAATCGCTCATAGCCACCTTAGCTTATAAGATTTGTTCACTTTAATCCCTCTCGATGTCTCAAATACCACTTTAACCTCGAATCAATCATCTCTTTGGTACCGGACTCATAATTCATTCTCATAAGCTTTATTCTTCCTCTCAAGTTCCTATTTGGTCATTTCTCAAAAGTAATCCATATTTTCTTTTCTTTTCACTTTAGTCCTTGAGAATTTGTAAAAATTTCCTAAATTAAAAATTAAAATTTCTATTCCCAGATTTTCTTCACTAATTCAAAAAGCAAATTTTTCACATAATTAAATTTTTCACTAAACTTCAAAATAGGCTTTAAATATTCATATAAATTCTTGGAATATTACAGTTACCTTCTGCATAGTTAGGCGTCTCTAACCTTCCACATACTGATTGAGTAACTGAAGGGACCAAGGCCTTGCCAGATCTTGTGTGGATTCCTAAAGCATTTGATTTTCCTGGTGTCATCTAAACTTATTCTACAATTAAAAATAATATGTATTGTCACTATTTTACTTCAAGGGTAAGACACGAAAAAAAAAGATTTTAAACTCTATAGGGCTTTTTGTGGATCTTCGTCCTATGGTTGTGCTGCAGTCATGATAATAGGGGAGGGCCCACTAAAGACACCTTGCTCTGTAATCACTTGGAGACCTAACAACCTTTGCTCTGATACCAACTTTGTCACCATCCGTTTTGTAGGCACATGACCGACACAATGATGAATATTCCATCACTGTAAGCCTTTCAATAAATTCTACCCATGAGTTAAATTATTTAGTTATTATCTCTATGTTATCAAAATAACTATTCCTTAATAGATACGAAGAAAATATATCAAATTTTCTTATTTGAAAATCATAGAGATGATTTGCATGTAATAATAGATCCTCAATATAAAATACATTAACATACTGAAATACAAGTCAAATACCAAACCCTTGACCTAGATATCCTGGACGGTTACAGAACAACATAATCTACAACAAAAGAGGGGCTAACCCGACAGTAGAAAGGTCCAAAGTGATCTACTCTTCTAGCGAGTATTCTTCACCGGCAACCTGATCTGAACAAAAAGATTCCACAGAAAGTGTAAGCTTTAAAACTCAGTGAGCAAATCGACCTCGTGTTAATAAAATTCAAATACATCATCAGTTATGCAAGTATACCCGAAGGCTCAAACTCAACCAATAGATATAGTTAGAAGTTACATACTAAAAGATAAAAATTCATCCAATTCAACAAACGTTACTAGTACTCATCAATGCAATATATCCCGAAAAGCGCACATAGGCCGGCTCACTAATTTTGTATATTTTTGCCACCAGGTAAAAGAGTAAAAATTCATCCAAATATAGAATACAATCTGTAAAAGAGTACACTAGGTAAGTTCCTAGGAAGGAGTGGAGGGTCGCAATGGACACACTTAAAAACCAGGTCTTTCCTTAGCTAAAACTTTCTTAGACATGTATTCTTCACAGTTTACATTCTATTTTGGTAATCAAAGAATCAAAATAATATATGGGCAGCTAAGGACAGTTTTTCTGATGTGGAAGATCAGCCAAAGCCGCAACCACAGAGCATACTTAAGAAAATAACTTCTAAAATTTGAACGACATAGAAAGGGCATAGTATCCTTATCTAAGCTGAAAAGGAAAGGTCCAAAATCTCAAATGCCTAGCGTCGGAGCAAAAGAAACTTAAGGAGAGAAGAAGAGAAGTTGAATGTGTGAGTTTAGAAGTGAAATAGAATGACCTATTTATAGAAAAAGTCAATGGTACTATTTGACACTATGTGTTAATAAAATATTCAATTTAATATTTATGAAAATGACATTTCTAATAATTCAATTTACTGTGCACTTTAATAATTTAACTTATTGTGCGAAACACGAAAAAATGATGGCGGCTTCAATTATTGGTTACTATTAAAAACTTAAAGGGAAAACTATCATTTCACCTTAAATTTTTAAGTTTCTTTTCAATTCAGTCCTTTCACTTTAGTCCCTAAGGGTATTTTCACACATAAACCGTTATTTTCTCCTACGAACTTCTTTCTAATTTTCTCTCATGACTAAACCACATCTAGTACTTGACATTTCAATTGTATAAATGAACAGTACTGTATACATAAATAGTATTATCAATAGTACCGTATACTGAAATAGTAACCGTAGTTCGAAAATGTCACGTCCCAAAATTTGAGCACGTGACCGGCACGGATAATGAATTTCATTTCACCTCCGTAAGCCTATCTTTCTCTTAAAAATCATACAATTCTTTTTCATGCAACCAAACCGAGTTCTCTATACATACTACAATTATTCACATTACATCACTGAATGAACCTACCCGATTACAGAGATTTCTAGATTTATATAACTTAGAATAAAACTTAACTATTATACCTTTATCCTGAACAAATGAAAAGGTAATTATGGACTAAGGATACATAATTCCTTGTTCCGATATTTACCTTCAGCTGTCAACTCTGAAAAAAAATATCAATAAGAGGGGTATGAGCAAACCACGTGCCCACTGAGTAGATAACACAATACTATGACAAAATAAAAATCATGCATCATAATGATAACATGCAGCAATCATACATAGATCGATCATCATATGATATAATATTATTCATAATACTTCACAACAATATCCAAGTGAATCAAATGCATTTCAACAAAATTCAAAATTCACAACAGCAATCGATGAAATCAATTTCACACACAATTCCCGTACCAACCGTGTCGTCCAGAATACCTCTGGATCGTTGCCCGCGGCCCCTGCCGCATCTACCCTTATCGCTCCATTTATATTCTCCACCCTTATAGCTTCACATAGATTTCTCCATCGGGTGCACCACCATGCCTTTCCTTTCCAGTCAAACACAATCACAATCACATATAAAAACATCCTCAATCATAATCTTGAGCCACATACACAACTCAGTCATTTACAATTCAAGCCACAACATAATCAATGTGGTTCCAGCAACATAGCATGTATATAACATAACCCATAATATAGAACAATTATTCAACAATAACATACTTCAACTATCCGCATATGAACGAACTCAACAATCAAAGTATGATATATTTCAACTCAGTTCACATGCTATTGACAAACCATCATATAACCTCCATTCATGAGAAAATAAGAAAATATAATTATATACATTACCAGACACGTTGCACAATTGTTTATGCCTCATCGTTCCACATCATCCTATTCAAACTTGGATATACAACATATTTTCACTATTATGCAAAAAGTCAATAACAGATATTTAATCATAGCAAGTATTAACCCACTCACCTGGATTTCATGCTCTCGGCACTCCCACTTTACACTTTGACCATTCCTATTGTAACCAGACAAAAACCATCAGGGTTACGAAATAGAGAAATTTTCTACCACTACTCTCGACCTTTACTCACATATTAAGTCATAACTCCTAACCAGTAATGAATATCTAAATGAAACTTATACCATTGGAAACTAGACTCAAAGAGCTTTCCAACAATATAAAGTTTGCCCAAAACGGAGTTCGGATGAAGAAGTTATGGCCGATTGAAAAATAAACTAAAATTTCCCGGTACACCTGGCGCATGGGCGCCACCTATGGCGCCTGGGCGCCACCCATGCCTGGCGCTTAGGCGCCACACGTGGCACCTGGGCGCCAATTCCTTCTTCTTCCCATCTCACCTTGGCGCCTAGGCGCCACACATGGCGCCTGGGCGCCACGATCGCGACCCCTTCGCGATTTCTCTCGGTTTTGGCCCAAATCTGGCCAAATCTTCACCGTTTTTCATGATTTCTTCCATGGGATCTCACCCTTAATGTCTAAGGAGCATTTAGACACCAAAGTCACCAATTTTAATCGAGAAACGAAGCCGAAATCTCGATTTTACCTCAAACACTCTTAAAACTAGAAAATAGAGAAAGGCTTAAGAAATAGAAATTTCTACCTCAATTCCTTGCTTTCCCTATGTTGCTTGGCTCCTAGAGGCTCGCCCCATAGCCCGAGATCCACCCTCCAAAGCCCGGTTGTAGAGTTGGAGTGTAGAGAGAGAAATTAGAGAGAAGGAAGAGAGAAAGAGAGGAGAGAAAGTGAAGAGAGAGAGAGGAAAGGAGAAAAATGAATAAAAAATAGGTGAGGCCACCTATATACTCGCCCGGGATGAAATTTTCACTTGCTCTGCAATTGACCCTCAGTCAAGACTAGCAAAAGCAAATTCATAAAATCTCACCTCAGGTGTTTCTAAATCCTCGGTGCCCCACAAATTTCCTTATTTCACTTTAGTCCCTCTCAATATCTCAAACTCCACTTTAACCTCGAATCCATCATCTTTTCGGTACCGGACTCATAATTCATTCCCAT
The DNA here is from genome assembly GCA_037074585.1 of Biancaea sappan. Classification (NCBI taxonomy): domain Eukaryota; kingdom Viridiplantae; phylum Streptophyta; class Magnoliopsida; order Fabales; family Fabaceae; genus Biancaea; species Biancaea sappan. The sequence goes on along the minus strand of CM073501.1, from coordinate 312,497 downwards.
AAGCTCTATTTTTCTTCTCGGGTTCCTACTTGGTCATTTCTCAAAAGTCCTCTATACTTTCTTTTCTTTTCAATTTAGTCCTTGAGAATTTGTAAAAATTTCCTAAATTAAAAATAAAAATTTCTATTCCCACATTTTCTTCACTAATTCAAAAAGACAATTTTCCACATAATTAAATTTTCACTAAACTTCAAATCAGACTTTAAATATTCATATAAATTTTTGGGATATTACATTCTTCCCCCTTAATAGAATTCGGTCCTCCGAATTCAAAACTTACCTCAAGATTGAAGCAAATGCCAATATTTTGTTTATATCTCATTCTCTCTCTTAGAATTTTCACAATCAAGTACAAAATATAACAAGTTCAACATATTTTTATTTCTAATACATAAGTTACAGGCAACAAGCTGAACTTGATTTACAAAACAGATAATTTTAATACGTAAACATTAGATCAAACATCAGCTTTAGGTACAAATAAAAGAAAGGATAAATTAAGAACGAGGAGGCTTTTGAAATGCAAAAGGTGCTCCAGGTCTAGAAGAAGAAGGTGCTTCAGACCTTAAGGAGGAAGTTAATCGTTGCAGCCTAGAAAGAGTTTCTGGAGGAAACGTCTGGGAAATTTGGCGAAGTGCAGAAGTCACTCCATTCATACAGTCAATACATCTCGCTTGTTGGTCACGAAAATTTTGAGTTGCAAACATCGAATGTCTATCAACTCTATTCGCCAATTCCCTAAAATGACGGTTCAAAAGCTTCTCTTGTTCTGTAAAGAGACGATTTATCAATCTCCCATGTTCCTCAAAGTGGCAGTTTATCAATCTTTCCAAGTCCTCCATCTTTTGTCTCATAATCGCAAGCTCATTATTAGAAGATGTTGCTGTGCTAACATCCTCTAACTCTACTACATCCCTTTTTCTTTTCTTAGCCTCTGGTGACTCTTCCATGGATCTCTTATTCTTATAATTCTCCACGCTAAGATTTAGATCCAGCTCTACCTTGCCAGCCTCAAAGTTTAAATTGAAAGATTTATTGCCGGCCATATCTTTCTGAGCTATAAAGGTTGTACAGAAGGAGAAGTTTGATGCTAGAAAGCTTATAGATATAAACTCTTAGTGTAGTGAGCAGCGTAATGGGGCATCCATTATATATAGACGAAATTTAGGGCTACAAAACCTTTACATCGATGACCTACAGACCTTATCCGACGCAATGCCAACGATTTCTGATAAGCATGCTAGAAAATAACAAAATATAATCTAATACAAAAGATTTCCTCAAAAAAATTTCGGCTAACATTTGACTCTTGCTCAAATTATTCAACTAATCGCCGCTTCAATTTATGAATTCTTAACTCTGTATTTGTCTTATCCAATAATTCTAAATCGAGATATTACTCCATGAACGGGTAGCTTCATACTAGACTTATCTAGGTTCTAATCCGTGACTTTGCCCTAAGCTTACACATTTTCAAACATACATATTAAAATAAAAACTTCTCACATCTACACATCAAGCGTTCCATAAAGTGAGAGAAAAATTTTACCTTTCACTTGCCTCTACGATCATATATGTATAAACATAGAGATACATCATTATCTATATATATTTTCATCTATTCAAGTTCTTTTAAATTTCAGACTTCACATTCTCTGAATGTATGTAGAATCATTACATATTATTTCTGGCCATAACAAATAGCCTTCATTCTCTATGCATGAATAACATACATACATATCATATGTATTTAGATACATATAATCACAGTATAATTCAATCAATCATGTATATTATACTTAACTGAAGCTTTCAAGAACAATACAAGAAAGCATAGAAATACATTTTAGTTCATTGTGAAAACATCCAAGACACTCTGTAATGGCTACATTGTCGACTTCTTTCAATTTCAGAAAATGCCAACAAGAGAAATGGAAAAAAAACAAGTGTAAATCGGCCGCAAATCCACCGAATATTGACTTTCGTGGTTTTGCCATTAATGCGACGCGTTGTTGGTGTGCATGCCTACCCTAGACTTCTAGCTTCCAGCTTACAGAAATCCATAGGTTAAGCATGTAGGGTGCGGCGAAGAGATATCTTCTTTGTCTCTAAGTTCAAATTTTTCCTCTATAAAAACTGTCCCAACGTTCTCAGTTACCACACCACAAAGAGTAATCATCTCTGAGCCTACAACTTCCCAGCATTCCTCTCTTCTCATACTCCCACATAAATTTCTAAATTTTTTTTTCAAATCATGGCCACAAGGAAGTACATTGATCTCACAGTGGATGCCAAGAGAGAAGAGCTCGACTTAAACTTAAGTCTAGGCAAAGACAAGGGCAAAAGACCTTTTGAAGGGTCTTTAGAGAAGCATATGGAGAAGAAAATCAAGAAGAACGAGGAAGCTGAGGAGACTAGCACGGCCCATACCTCGGAGGACAAAATCGCCTGTCTAGAGCAGGAGGTGAAAAATCTAAAAAAAATGATAGGAGACCTGGAGAAGTTAACTAAACGCAATCATGCAGAAATGACTTCAAGAATAGACAGGTTCTTCTATTGGTCTACCCAGTGCTTCTGCAATCAACAACAAAGAAGTGTTGATTGTATGAATGGGATTTACACTACCCTCCGCGACATTGCTCTGTCTCTCGCTCCAAGGAATGGTCGAGGGGTGATGATACAGTACAACTCTCCTAATCCGAGACCACCTCGCTTTTAGATTACTCATGCATGAGTAATTTTCTTTTCTTTTTTTTTTTTTGCAATGTAATCCTTCTGCTTTTAATGCCAGTGGTTTCTTTTATGGGATGGTACTCCAAAAATAGTAATAATAAAATTAAGAAAGATAAAAGAAATCAGTCACACAAAATCAATCATGAATGTAACATATAAAGCCCCATACATACAATTTGATCCGACAGCAACGGAATCAAAACAAATAATAACCTTTCCTTTACCGAGCTCAAAAGTATAGCCATATCCGTCTAAAACTAAAACTAAAAACATAATTCATAAAAAAAGACAAGTCTTGGAGGAAAAGGAAATGAAAACATCCTACAGGACCTTCAATGGAGCCATCTCTCTATAGTCGTGCCCGGGTTCACCACGATAGAGGAGATCCCACTAAGGTTACCTTACTCTGTAATCGGTAGGAGACCTAATCCCAAAGCTCTGATACCAACTTGTCACGTCCCAAAATCTGAGCACGTGACCGGCACGGATAATGAATTTCATTTCACCTCCGTAAGCCTATCTTTCTCTTAAAAATCATACAATTCTTTTTCATGCAACCAAACCGAGTTCTCTATACATACTACAATTATTCACATTACATCACTGAATGAACCTACCCGATTACAGAGATTTCTAGATTTATACAACTTAGAATAAAACTTAACTATTATACCTTTATCCTGAACAAATGAAAAGGTAATTATGGACTAAGGATACATAATTACTTGTTCCGATATTTACCTTCAGCTGTCAACTCTGAAAAAAAATATCAATAAGAGGGGTATGAGCAAACCACGTGCCCAGTGAGTAGATAACACAATACTATGACAAAATAAAAATCATGCATCATAATGATAACATGCAGCAATCATACGTAGATCGATCATCATATGATATAATATTATTCATAATACTTCACAACAATATCCAAGTGAATCAAATGCATTTCAACAAAATTCAAAATTCACAACAGCAATCGATGAAATCAATTTCACACACAATTCCCGTACCAACCGAGTCGTCCAGAATACCTCTGGATCGTTGCCCGCGGCCCCTGCCGCATCCACCCTTATCGCTCCATTTATATTCTCCACCCTTATAGCTTCACATAGATTTCTCCATCGGGTGCACCACCATGCCTTTCCTTTCCAGTCAAACACAATCACAATCACATATAAAAACATCCTCAATCATAATCTTGAGCCACATACACAACTCAGTCATTTACAATTCAAGCCACAACATAATCAATGTGGTTCCAGCAACATAGCATGTATATAACATAACCCATAATATAGAACAATTATTCAACAATAACATACTTCAACTATCCGCATATGAACGAACTCAACAATCAAAGTATGATATATTTCAACTCAGTTCACATGCTATTGACAAACCATCATATAACCTCCATTCATGAGAAAATAAGAAAATATAATTATATACATTACCAGACACGTTCCACAATTGTTTATGCCTCATCGTTCCACATCATCCTATTCAAACTTGGATATACAACATATTTCCACTATGATGCAAAAAGTCAATAACAGATATTTAATCATAGCAAGTATTAACCCACTCACCTGGATTTCATGCTCTCGGCACTCCCACTTTACACTTTGACCATTCCTATTGTAACCAGACAAAAATCATCAGGGTTACGAAATAGAGAAATTTTCTACCACTACTCTCGACCTTTACTCACATCTTAAGTCATAACTCCTAACCGATAATGAATATCTAAATGAAACTTATACCATTGGAAACTAGACTCAAAGAGCTTTCCAACAATATAAAGTTTGCCCAAAACGGAGTTCGGATGAAGAAGTTATGGCCGATTGAAAAATAAACTAAAATTTCCCGGTACACCTGGCGCCTGGGCGCCACCTATGGCGCCTGGGCGCCACCCATGCCTAGCGCCTAGGCACCAATTCCTTCTTCTTCCCATCTCACCTTGGCGCCTAGGCGCCACGATCGCGACCCCTTCGCGATTTCTCTCGGTTTTGGCCCAAATCTGGCCAAATCTTCATCGTTTTTCATGATTTCTTCCATAGGATCTCACCCTTAATGTCTAAGGAGCATTTAGACACCAAAATCACCAATTTTAATCGAGAAACGAAGCCGGAATCTCGATTTTACCTCAAACACTCTTAAAACTAGAAAATAGAGAAAAGCTTAAGAAATAGAAATTTCTACCTCAATTCCTTGCTTTCCCTATGTTGCTTGGCTCCTAGAGGCTCGCCCCATAGCCCGAGATCCACCCTTCAAAGCCCGGTTGTAGAGTTGGAGTGTAGAGAGAGAAATTAGAGAGAAGGAAGAGAGAAAGAGAGGAGAGAAAGTGAAGAGAGAGAGAGGAAAGGAGAAAAATGAATAAAAAATAGGTGAGGCCACCTATATACTCGCCCGGGATGAAATTTTCATTTGCTCTGCAATTGACCCTCAGTCAAGACTAGCAAAAGCAAATTCATAAAATCTCACCTCAGGTGTTTCTAAATCCTCGGTGCCCCACAAATTTCCTTATTTCACTTTAGTCCCTCTCAATATCTCAAACTCCACTTTAACCTCGAATCCATCATCTTTTCGGTACCGGACTCATAATTCATTCCCATAAGCTCTATTTTTCTTCTCGGGTTCCTACTTGGTCATTTCTCAAAAGTCCTCTATACTTTCTTTTCTTTTCAATTTAGTCCTTGAGAATTTGTAAAAATTTCCTAAATTAAAAATAAAAATTTCTATTCCCACATTTTCTTCACTAATTCAAAAAGACAATTTTCCACATAATTAAATTTTCACTAAACTTCAAATCAGACTTTAAATATTCATATAAATTTTTGGGATATTACAGAAAACATGCATTTATATTTTTTTTTCATGGGTATTACAATCTTCTTCTGATCCCTTACCTTCTGCTCTATACGAGAAATTTTGTCTTCTAAGGTATGGCCCATGCTAATCTTCTCAAGTTCCTCATTTTTCTTCTTCTTCTTCTTCTTCTTCTTCTTCTTCTTCTTCTTCTTCTTCTTCTTCTGCTGCTTCTCTTGAGACTCTATGAGAGGTCTTTTGCCCTTACCTTTGCCCAAACTCAAGTTTAAGTTGATCTCTTCTTCTTTGGCCTCAGCTGTGACATCAATAAACTCTATTGTGGCCATGGTTTGCAAGATTTTGAAACTTGTGCAAGAAAGAGAGAAAGAGAGAAAGGGAATGCTGAAAGCTCTTTACTTTGAGGAGATTACATTTTGAAGTGAAATATTGAGAACTTTGGCGTAGTTTTTATAGTGTGATTTTGGCACTTGAAGTCAGCTAGGAGATATCCCTTCGTCGCATCCCTACTGCCACCCTACAGAGTCTTGCATGCCTAGATAACAGCAAGCTATCACTCGTGAAAACCAATAGTAGCATGCATTAATGCTGGTAGCCTTGTAAGTCAATATTCGGTGGATTTGCAGCCGATTTATACTTGATTTTCCCATTTCTCCTATTGGCATTTTCTGAAATTCAAAAAAGTTGACAATGTAGCCATTAAAGATTGCCTTGGATGCTTTTTTGATGAATTGAACTATATTTCTCTACTTTGTTGTGTTACTCTGGGAGTCTTCTGTAAAGTGTAATATACATGATTGATTGAATCAAGTTATAATTACATGCATCTAACAACATATGATATGTATGTTATTCATGCATAGTGAGTGAAGGCTATTTGTTATGGCCAAGAATAATATGTATTGATTTCATATACATTCAGAGAATAAGAAGTCAAAAATTTAAAATGACTTGAATAGATGAAAATATATAGATGATGATGTATCTCCATGTTTATACATACATACATATATGTTCGTAGGGGCAGATGAAAGGTAAAAAATTTTCTCACTTTATGGTAACGCTTGATATGTGTGAATGTGAGAAGTTTTATTTTAATATGTATTTTTGAAAATGTATAAGCCTAGAGCAAAGCCACGAATTAGAAACCTAGATAAGGCTAGTATGAAGCTACCCGTTCATGGAGTAATATCGCGATTTAGGATTATTGGATAAGACAAATATAGAGTGAGGAAGTCATAGATTAAGCGGCGATTAGTTGAAGATTTTGAGCAAGAGTCAAAAGTTAGCCAAAATTTTTGAGGAACTCTTTTTGTCACGACCCGTTTTCTGGGCACATGACCGGCACAATGATGAATCTCTCATCACTGTAAGCCTTCCGATAAATATATCAAATTTTCTTATCTGAAAATCATAGATTATCAATTTAAACTACATTATTATACTGACATACAAGCCAAATGTCGAACCCCTGAACTAGATGTCCTAGACGATTACAGAGCAACATAATCTATAACAGAAGAGAGGTCTACCCGACAACGGGAAGGTCCAAAGTGATCTACTCCTCTAGCAGATATTCTTCGATGGCAACCTGATCTGAACAAAAAGGTTGTACAAACAATGTGAGCTTTTAAACTCAATGAGCGAATCGGCCTCGCATTAATAAAATTCAAATACATTACCAGTCATGCAAGCATATCCAAAGGCTCATACTCAACCAATAGACAGAAGATAAAAATTTATCCAATTCAACAAACGTTACTAGTACTCGTCAATGGCAATATATCCCGGAGAGCGCACACAGGCCGGCTCACCAATTATGTATATTTCCGCCATGACGCACAACATCATCCTCTTACATACAAGATAAAAATTCATCCAATTCAACAAACGTTACTAGTACTCGTCAATGGCAATATATCCCGGAGAGCGCACACAGGCCGGCTCACCAATTATGTATATTTCCGCCATGACGCACAACCTCATCCTCTTAGCTAGGGCGCCTCACGGATTTATCACCAATCCGGGCTATATCCCTACTGAGGGAATCGTTGTCTCCACACTCATTGGTCAAGACACCCTGTCAACCGGGTTTTCCGCCTTGCCGTGAGAGGGGGTACTGTCCCGCTCAATCACAATCAATAGCATTTCATATCATAATCAGAAGCTCAATATAATATTCATCCATATAACAGGTATAGTATATAACTATATTATGGATTTATAAACCACATATCAAGATAACAATTAATCCATTTTTGAAAACATTCAAACTTCACATCATCATAAGATACTTATTTCATTTTATCCATACTTATGGATTAATTATCTCATTTAGATTCGTCATTCTGAATCCAATTTCCCACTATGAATCTTGGGAGTGTCCTACGACATACTTTTTATCACCAGTAATGCTAAAACTCTATTAAAACGGGGTCGTTTCACTCACCTGGATTCCGTACGAACATCGCTTCTCTAAGTCATTACAGACAAGAGTACACAGATGAATTTCGGTATTCCGCTACGGAGATTTTCATGAAAGATTAGAGAAAACAAGTTAGGATTGTTTTCATACAGATACTGTTCATATATATGGTTACTATTCATACGGTTACTATTCATACGTACGGGTACTATTCATACCAGAAATAGAGAATACAATCTGTAAAAGAGTACACCAGGTAAGTTCCCAGGAAAGAGTGGAGGGTCACACTGGACACACTTAAAAACCAGGTCTTTCCTTAGCCAGAACTTTCCTAGACATGTATTCTTCACAGTTTACATTCTATTTCGGTAATCAGAGAATCAAAATAACATATAAACAGCTAAGGACAGTTTTTCTGATGTGGAAGATCAGCCAAGGCCGCAACCACAGAGCATACTTAAGAAATTAACTTCTAAAATTTGAAAGACATAGAAAAGGCATAGTATCCTTACCTAAGCTGAAAAGGAAAGGCCCAAAATCTCAGAGGCCTAGCTTTGGAGTAAGAGAAACTTAAGGAGAGAAGAAGAGAAGTTGAAGGTGTGAGTTTAGAAGTGAAATGGAAGGGCCTATTTATAGCAAAAGTCAAGGGTACTATTTGACACTATGCGCTAATAAAATATTCAATTTACTATTCATGAAAATGACATTTCTAATAATGTAGTTACTATGCAAATAGCGGCAATGGACGAAAATTTTTCTATTATTACTATTGAAAACTTAAAGGAAAAACTATCCTTTTACCTTAAACCTTTAAGTTTCTTTTCAATTCAGTCCTTTCACTTTAGTCCCTGAGGGTATTTTCACACATAAAACGTCAGTTTCTCCTACAAACTTCTTTCTAGTTTTCTCTTATGACCAAACCACATCTAGTACTTGACATTTCGATTGTATAATGAACAGTATCGTATACGTAAATAGTATTATATGGGTGAATAGTACCGTATACTGAAATAGTAACAGTAGTTTGTAAACAAATATTTATATTTTATTTTTCTTGGGTATTACATTATCACCCCCTTAAGAGAATTCGGTCCTCCGAATTCAAAACTCATCTCAAGACTGAAATAAATGTGATTACTTCATCCATATCTCATTTTTTGCATCTCTTTCTTCCAAAACCTCATCACACCCTTGGTGAGATTTATAAGAACATTATACCATTGAATGTGAACTCTAAACCGCATTATCAATAATTTGCATAAGACTTTTGCCTTTTCTAAACAGCAAGTAATCTCTTCCTCATCAGTTTAATCTTTTCCACAACCTTTTGTACCATAAAGTGTCTCATACTCATAACCTTTACCAAACTCAAACCACCTAATCAGAGACGAACTCTGTCTCTATGTAAAACCTCAAATAGGTGCCTTCTCAACAGTGGCACGTGGTCTTTCCAGTTTATACTGAATATCAGAACACAAGCTACCATACACATAGCTTATAACTTTTACGAATACAAGTACCCTACCCGAAGGCATCATTTTGGCCATAGGTAATACTCTTGCCCGAAGGCGATCCTTCTACCTTAAGGCGATACTCTCAGCTGAATGCATCATATAAAAGGAAAAATCACGTAAAATTATTACATAAATATCTAGGAAGAACAATCCCAGAAAATGTGTTAAGTAAATAACATACTCCTCATGCATAATTATATATATGGAAATTCCTCTCACCTCAATGACTCATATAGAGTCGCATCCCTTCAATGCTTAGGGCAAACCCATAGTTCTCTATACATAGGTTCATAAAATACTTATTCAGCATTCCTCCATAGCTCAGAAGTGCAATGAAATATCATTTAGTAACTTTGCTCAGTCAAAAAGATATTACCATACTATGCTTTAGAATTAAGTATGAAATATAACAAGTCCAACATCTTCTCATTCCTCAAGTTCTTTCAGTAAAATGAATCACTTCAACAAATAAGATCTAGATACTAACTTAAATTTTATTTCTAGTACATAGATAATTTTAATACGTGAAGCTTACACCAAATGTAGCTTTAGGTACAAACAAAAGAAAAATAAATTAAGGACGAGGAGGCTTTTGAAATGTAAAAGGTGCTCCAGGTCTAGAAGAGGAAGGTGCTTCAGACCTTAAGGAGGAAGCTAATCGTTGCAGCCTAGAAAGGGTTTCTGAAGGAAGCGCCTGAGAAATTTGGTGAAGAGCAGAAGTTACTCCGTTCATACAGTCAATACACCTTGCTTGTTGGTCACGAAAATTTTGAGTTGCAAACATTGAATGTCTATAAACTCGATTAGCCAGTTCCCCGAAACGACGGTTTATCAGTTTCTCTTGGTTTTCAAAGAGACGATTTATTAGTCGTTTCTGGTCCTCTGTCTTGTATTCTAGGCTCTCTATCTTACGCTCCAGATTTTCGATCTTACGCTCCAGGAACGCAAGCTTATTTTCTGAGGATGTTGCAGTACTGTCCTCCTCCAACTCTATTACATCCCTCTTTCTTTTCTTAATTTCTGGTGACCTGTCTACAGGTCTCTTCCCTTTGTTGTTTCCGAGACTTAGATTTAAATCAAGCTCTACATTGCCAGTCTCAAAATTCAAGTTGAAAGACTTATTATCGGCCATTGCTCTAGGGATCTCAGAAATAACTTCGAATGAGAAAGGAATGGAGATTGAGAAATAGGTATGTAATGAAAAAAAAGTAGGTTTGCTTGGTGCGATGAGTAGGGTAACGGGCAAACAAGATTTATAGACAACCCGAAGCCCCTGGAGCTAAAGCCACCACAACCTACACGCCGCTTGCTATAAGGTTTACAGATCACATATGTCGCAATGCCAGCAATTAATGTCGGACATGCAGATAAATAGTAAATGCAATTAACATAAGTCAAAGATTTCCTCAAAAAATTTTCGGCTAATCTTGACCTTTCTCAAACTTTTGACTAACTACGCTCTTCAGTCTGAGATTTTCTCCCTCTAACTTGTTTTATCCTGTAATCCCATATCACGATGTCCCTCTATGATCGGGTAGTCTCATATTAGCCTTATCTTAGATTCTGATCGGTGTCTTTATTCTGGATTTACACATAATATATGTATATCAATATATTAAAACAAAGTTAACTGCTTACGGTCACATGCAGTAAGTATTATCATGATGTAAGGAAATCACTGCCTTTCATTTGCCCACGAGAGCATTATATGTAAGTATGTGTAACCATGAAGATATATCATCATCTACACATTTTATTCTATCCAAGTCATTTTGATTTCACATCTCTATGAGTATATGTAGGATAATCACATATTCTCCTTGATCGTAGCCTTCACTCATTATGCATGAATAACATACATAAATGTAATTACAACATGATTCAATCAATTATGTATGTTATACTCAACTGAAGGCTCTTAAGAACAACACAATAAAACGGAGAAATGTATTTCAGTTCATCATAAAAGCATCCAAGGCAATCTTTGATGGCTATGTTATCAACTTCCTTGAATTTCGAAAAATGCCAACGGGAGAAATGGGAAAACCAAGTAAAATCGGCCGCAAATCCATCGAATACTGACTTTCGTGGTTTTTGCATTAATGCGACGCATTGTTGGTGTGCACGCCTACCCTAGACTTCTGGCTTCCAGCTTGCAGAAATCCATAGGTTGATCGTGTAGGGGTGCGGTGAAGAGATATCTTCTTTGTCTCTTAGTCCAAATTTTTTCTCTATAAAAACCTTCTCAGCGTTCTCAGTTACCACACCACAAAGAGTAATAATCTCCGAGCCTACAATCCCCCAGTATTCCTCTCGCCTCATACTCTTACAAAAATTTCTAAATTTTTCCAAATCATGGCCTCAAGGAAGTACATTGATCTCACAGTAGAGGCTAAGGAAGAAGAGCTCGACTTAAACTTAAGTCTGGGCAAAGACAAGGGCAAAAGACCTTTTGAGGGGTCTCCAGAGAAACAGAAGGAGAAGAAAATGAAGAAGATCGAGGAAGCTGAGGAGACTAGCACGGGCCATACCTCGGAGGACAAAATCACCTGTCTAGAGCAGGAGGTGAAAAATCTGAAAAAGATGATAGGAGACCTGGAGAAGTTAACTAAACGCAATCATGCAGAAATGACTTCAAGAATAGACAGGTTCTTCTATTGGTCTACCCAGTGCTTCTGCAATCAACAACAAAGAAGTGTTGATTGTATGAATGGGATTTACACTACCCTCCGCGACATTGCTATGTCTCTTGCTCCAAGGAATGGTCGAGGGGTGATGATACAATACAACCCTCCTAATCCAAGACCACCTCGCTTTTAGATTACTCATGCATGAGTAAACTTCTTCTTTTTTGCAATGTAATCCTTCAGTTTTTTTGTTTTTAATGCGAGTGGTTTCTTTTATTGGCTGGTACCCTAAAATAATATAGCTACACAAATTTAATCATGAATTCAGCTTATAAAATCCACCATATAAAAATTTGATCCGACAACAACGGAATCAAAACAAGTAATAACCTTTCTTTTACTAAGTTCAAAAGTGTAGCCACATCTATCTAAAATTAAACCTGACAACATAATTTCTAAGAAGAGATAAGTCTCTGAGGGAAAGGAAATGAAAACATCCTACAGGACCTTCAGTAGAGCCGTCTCTCTATAATTGTGCCCGGGTTCACAACGATAGAGGAGGTCCCACTAAGGTTACCTTGCTCTGTAATCACTAGGAGACCTAACAACCATTGCTCTGATACCAACTTTGTCACGACCCGTTTTCTGGGCACATGACCGGCACAATGATGAATCTCTCATCACTGTAAGCCTTCCGATAAATATATCAAATTTTCTTATCTGAAAATCATAGATTATCAATTTAAACTACATTATTATACTGACATACAAGCCAAATGTCGAACCCCTGAACTAGATGTCCTAGACGATTACAGAGCAACATAATCTATAACAGAAGAGAGGTCTACCCGACAACGGGAAGGTCCAAAGTGATCTACTCCTCTAGCAGATATTCTTCGATGGCAACCTGATCTGAACAAAAAGGTTGTACAAACAATGTGAGCTTTTAAACTCAATGAGCGAATCGGCCTCGCATTAATAAAATTCAAATACATTACCAGTCATGCAAGCATATCCAAAGGCTCATACTCAACCAATAGACAGAAGATAAAAATTTATCCAATTCAACAAACGTTACTAGTACTCGTCAATGGCAATATATCCCGGAGAGCGCACACAGGCCGGCTCACCAATTATGTATATTTCCGCCATGACGCACAACATCATCCTCTTACATACAAGATAAAAATTCATCCAATTCAACAAACGTTACTAGTACTCGTCAATGGCAATATATCCCGGAGAGCGCACACAGGCCGGCTCACCAATTATGTATATTTCCGCCATGACGCACAACCTCATCCTCTTAGCTAGGGCGCCTCACGGATTTATCACCAATCCGGGCTATATCCCTACTGAGGGAATCGTTGTCTCCACACTCATTGGTCAAGACACCCTGTCAACCGGGTTTTCCGCCTTGCCGTGAGAGGGGGTACTGTCCCGCTCAATCATAATCAATAGCATTTCATATCATAATCAGAAGCTCAATATAATATTCATCCATATAACAGGTATAGTATATAACTATATTATGGATTTATAAACCACATATCAAGATAACAATTAATCCATTTTTGAAAACATTCAAACTTCACATCATCATAAGATACTTATTTCATTTTATCCATACTTATGGATTAATTATCTCATTTAGATTCGTCATTCTGAATCCAATTTCCCACTATGAATCTTGGGAGTGTCCTACGACATACTTTTTATCACCAGTAATGCTAAAACTCTATTAAAACGGGGTCGTTTCACTCACCTGGATTCCGTACGAACATCGCTTCTCTAAGTCATTACAGACAAGAGTACACAGATGAATTTCGGTATTCCGCTACGGAGATTTTCATGAAAGATTAGAGAAAATAAGTTAGGATTGTTTTCATACAGATACTGTTCATATATATGGTTACTATTCATACGGTTACTATTCATACGTACGGGTACTATTCATACCAGAAATAGAGAATACAATCTGTAAAAGAGTACACCAGGTAAGTTCCCAGGAAAGAGTGGAGGGTCACACTGGACACTTAAAAACCAGGTCTTTCCTTAGCCATAATTTTCCTAGACATGTATTCTTCACAATTTACATTCTATTTCGGTAATCAGAGAATCAAAATAACATATAAACAGCTAAGGACAGTTTTTCTGATGTGGAAGATCAGCCAAGGCCGCAACCACAGAGCATACTTAAGAAATTAACTTCTAAAATTTGAAAGACATAGAAAAGGCATAGTATCCTTACCTAAGCTGAAAAGGAAAGGCCCAAAATCTCAGAGGCCTAGCTTTGGAGTAAGAGAAACTTAAGGAGAGAAGAAGAGAAGTTGAAGGTGTGAGTTTAGAAGTGAAATGGAAGGGCCTATTTATAGCAAAAGTCAAGGGTACTATTTAACACTATGCGCTAATAAAATATTCAATTTACTATTCATGAAAATGACATTTCTAATAATGTAGTTACTGTGCAAATAGCGGCAACGAACGAAAATTTTTCTATTATTACTATTGAAAACTTAAAGGAAAAACTATCCTTTTACCTTAAACCTTTAAGTTTCTTTTCAATTCAGTCCTTTCACTTTAGTCCCTGAGGGTATTTTCACACATAAAACGTCAGTTTCTCCTACAAACTTCTTTCTAGTTTTCTCTTATGACCAAACCACATCTAGTACTTGACATTTCGATTGTATAATGAACAGTATCGTATACTGAAATAGTAACAGTAGTTTGTAAACAAATATTTATATTTTATTTTTCTTGGGTATTACACTTTTGCATTAGATTATATTTATTATTTTCTGGCATAATTGTCATAGACCGTTGGCATTGCGCCAGATAAGGTCTGTAGGCCATCTTTAGAGTATGATGTAGAGGTTTTTGTAGCCCTAGATTTCATTTATAAATAATGGATGCCCCATTACACCACTCACTACATTAAGAGTTCATTACCTATAAGCTTTCTAGCATCAAACTTCTCCTTTCGTACAACCCTTGTAGCTCAGAAAATATGGCTGACAATAAATCTTTCAATTTAAACTTTGAGGCTGACAAGGATGAGCTGGATCTAAATCTTAGCTTGGAGAACTATAAGAATAAGAGATTCATGGAAGAGTCACCAGAGGCTAAGAAAAGAAATAGGGATGTAGTAGAGCTAGATGATGTTAGCACAGCAACATCTTCTAATAATGAGCTTGCGTTTATGAGACAAAAGATGGAGGACTTGGAAAGGTTGATAAACCACCACTTTGAGGACCAGGGGAGGTTGATAAATCATCTCTTTACAGAGTAAGAGAAGCTCTTAAATCACCATTTTAGGGAATTGGCGAATCACGTTAATAGACATTCTATGTTTGCAACTTAAAATTTCCGTAACCAATAATCAAGATGTATAGATTGTATGAAAGAAGTGAATTTAGCTCTTCACCAAATTTTCCATGCACTTCCTTTAGAGACACTTTCTAGGCTGCAACGATTAGCTTCCTTATTAAGGTCTGAAGCACCTTCCTCTTTTAGACATGAAGCACCTTCTACAACTCAGAAGCCTCTTTGTTCTTAATTTATCCATTTCTTTTGTTTGTATTTGAAGCTAATGTTTAATCTAAGCTTCACGTATTAAATTTTTGCCTGTAACTTATGTACTAGAAATAAAATTTAACTTTTCAGATCCTCTTATGTTGATGTGATTCTTTTATTGAAAGAACTTTAGACATGAGAATATGTTGGACTTGTTATATTTTGTAATTGATTATGAAAATTCTAAGATAGATAATGAAATATGGATGAAATATCCGCACTTGCTTCAATCTTGAGGTAAATTTTGAATTTGGAGGACCGAATTTTGTTAAGGGGGGAAGAATGTAATATTCGCCAAATTTGGAATAGTATATTTTGGAGTATTACAATATATTATAGCATTATTTTGGTATATTTAATCTAGTCACTTTAATATCTATATTTAATTTATTTTATTTGAAAAAATTTGTTGTAGAAATTGAGATAAATAACTAGACTGAGTATTTTATTGCAGTGTTGTATTTTCTGCGAATTAAGAAAAATGTGAGAAAGAGGAATTTAATAGAGTTAAATATAATTATTGTAGAATAATTATGTTTAGGTTAAGTGGGTTTTGGACAATTGGGTATGGGTACCCATGGGTCACCCATTGACCCACCTAGCCATTTAACCCTTAATCTTTCCTTTCTCTTTCCTCATTCACAATTATGAGAGCTTTGGGAGTAAGGGAAGAGAACATCATTTTCTTTCAACTCCATCAACATTCTCTTCCATTTCTTCTGGAGATTTTCTACTCTTTGGCCATCAATCTATTTCTTTAGAGTTATAAAGAATAGAGGTAAGTTTAATTATCCTCTTCAATTTTCATTTTTGGATTTAGAGAATTTTGGATTGATACGAGGTTTTAATTGATGAATTTAAGTGTGGATGTTGGTTTAAAACATTTATACATGTTGGATAATAATTATAAAACAAGAAATTTGAAAAAAAACTAGGAGAAATTCAATAATTTAGAAATTTAAAGAAAGTTAGGGTTCTTGATAAAAATTTAAGGATTGAGACTTTGTTTGTAGGTTAAAATTGGGGGTTTTTGTGTCAAAAGATTCCTTAAACATCAAGGATAAAATCTCATGAAAGAAATCAAAAGAAACAATGTTTTAGATGTGATTTTTGGATTTTTGGATGAAGAACGTTACTGTTTATTTTGAAAATTTTTCAAAAAATACTGTTCATCGAGAAATTTTTTCCAGATTTTCGCGGTTACTGTAGCAGTGACTCGGTCAATGATATTGTAGTATTGACTTTGGTCAAAGTTACTGTAGCTGCGTTGACTGTTGACAGTTACTGTAACATTAGTTTTAAAATATTTATAATTCTTTCATCCGAACTCCATTTTTAGCAAATAAGATATTATTAGAAAGATCTTTGAATTTAGTTTCTAATGGTACAAGTTTCATTTGAAAATTATTTATTTTTTGACAATTATATCCAAAGTAGTGATCAAAGATCAAAATTATAGTAGGAATTTTTCCTATTTTGTGACCTTGACGTGTTTTTGCATGATTATCATATAGGAATAAATTCTTTGATGCATCTTCCACATCTTTTGGGATGTTGTGACTAGATTGAGGTAGAGAAAATTACTTTCTATCATCTTATATATTTTCGAAGAAGGTTCAAGGTAAAATTAGGCAACGTCAAGGTGTGTGGGCAACCTTGTAAAATTAATTTACTAAATTAATCAAAGCACAATATATATCCTATTTGCATTATTTGTGAAATTGAGAAGATTACCAGTGTATGTTCAAGTTGAAAAAAATCACAATATCATTGAGAATTATTTTATTACCTTATGTGAATTAATTTCTCTAGTTTACTAAATAACTAGATGTGGTAGTTCCTTGAATAATTGGAACATTTTGTGAGAATATGATTATATGACATGATTGTGATTATGTTTGATGTATGAATAAGGTGAGAGATTGATTACTCAACAGACCTAAATAAGGTGAAGGATTAATCACCCAACGGACCTGAATAAGGAGAGGGATTGATCACCTAACAGATCTGAATATACAATTAGTAAATCAATGGATAAATATTCATAAGGATGAACATTGGGGAGCATAAACCTATTGAGCACCAATAGATTTTCGAATTTAATATGGTTGTGAGAACGTAAGCTCACAGGGTTTTCAAAAATAAAAAGAGTGTAAACCTATAGAATACCGATGATTTTGGCTCAATATGGTTGTGAGAACGTAAGCTCATAGGACTTTGAAAATTGACATAAAACGCTGGTGTCGATACATATAAATGCATTGAATGTATTGAATTAATTGATACCTTTTAATTAAATTAGCAATGTAGTATTTGTACTTATGATATTTTCATGCACAGTTGTTTACTCACTGAATTTTGATTAACTCACACTCTTTATGATTATCTTTTCAGATACAGTAGTTGAGGAGGAGGATTTATAGCCTTTAAGGTTATACTCTACTTTTGTCTGATGAACAAATAGATATAGATTTGGTAAGGATTAGGAAATGCTCTATAATCTAGTAGGTCACCTAGGCTTGTGAGATTGTAATGTATAAATGTTGAATATTTCTAAATATGTATGTAAAATGTCTTTCTTAAAAAAAAAAGGGTTATGTTTTACATAATTGTGAATACTACGAATGTTCGTGGAGATTTAGGGATACTATAGAGGTATATCTTAGGTGATATATGTTTAAGTCACATGTTTAATTTTTGGGATGTGACATGCGTAGAGTTGAATATTGCATAATTCATCAATAAATTATTTTCAGTATAAAACAATTTCAAGAATATATGAACAGTGCTTTTATGAAATGTAATTGGCTACCTGAATTTATTGTCTCATATTCGTTCAGCTCAGAATTATTTCAAGGTGCTGGTAAAAATAAATGAACTATTAAAATCCTATTATGGAATACTTTAAAATATTATTCTATATTTAATCTAATTTTTATACGCTAAATACTAATCACATATCATCTGTAATCCTATTTTTAGTCCTAAATTTAAATGATTATACCTAACTAAATTTCTCCTAATTTATCCTCCCAAATTCCAACTTATTTCCTTTTTTCCTTGAGAATCTTGAGTTAATTCACTTTAGTCCTTAGTGCAAACATTAACCATATAATAACCTTCAAAATTTGGTGAATTCCATCAAATTCTAATTAAAATATCATTTATGCTATTATGGACATTTTCAAACATTTTACTCTCTCCTTACAACTTCTCATTTTATTCACTTAGGGTGTGTTTAGCAAAAATAGCTTATAAGCGAATTTTTAGTTAAAAACTGAAAGTTTATAAGCTAGTTTATTGAATTAAAAATGTTTGGTAAAAATAGCTGTTGAAGTAGCTGAAAAGTGTAAAAAGACATAAAAGAACATAGAAGTGTTTGTATTATTTTATAATCCCAAAATAATATAAAATAAACATATTAGTTTTTGTTTTTGAATTACATTAATTTAAATTATTATATATATATATAATTAATTAATATATTATTATTATTATTATTATTATTATTATTATATATATATATAATTTTATATTTCATATATTACACTTACCTATATATATTTACGGTTGAAAAAGTGTAATATATATTTACATATTAAATACATCACATTTTTTAATCTTTAATATATATATATATATATATTTGTTTAAATTAAATTTAATTAAAGATCAAATTTAAATAAAAATAAAAATTATTTACAAAAAAATATTTTGAGAATTTAGGTTATGAATAAAATAAAAGGATATAATGGGTATTTAGATAAAATAATAAGGGTAAAACAGGAAAAAAAGTATAGAAGCTATAAGCTACAAAAAGTAGCACTTTCAAAATAAGTTGTAAGCTACTAAAATAAGTTTGTTTACTAAACATTTTTAACAAACTTATAAGCTAGTCAAATAAGTTATAAACTTATGTTTTTACCTTGCCAAACACATCCTTAGGTCCTTTGTAATTATTTTTTTCTTATTTTTTTCATGATCTAAGACCACATTTAGTTTCATATAGGTACATAGGTCACAAACATATCTTGCTCCAAAATCATAGCTACTCCTACAAACTTTTGATTTTATTCACTTTAGTCCCTATCATGCATGCATACATCTAAACTCCATATTTTTCCATTCTTCTTGCTTCAAGGCTCTCCTAAACTCATCTAGGGACCCTCTAAGCAATGTTCAATCATTTCTTAAACACATGCAAGCCCAAAAGAAAGAATTTTGATCTTACCCAAAATTTCAAGCTCACTTTTCCTCCTTGAATTTTTTTCTGCACTTTCAAGCCACTTCTCTTGATGCTGTAAAGTGCGCTTGGGACCTCAAATTCCTTTGTTAAAATGTCTCTTTGTTCAGCACCAAAGTTGCCCAACATTGCTTGATCTTTTGAGCAAGAAAGTACCTTGAAAAACCACTCAAAACATCCTCGGTTTTCTAGAGTCAATTAGGCAACAAACATATACTAGCCCAAGAATCAATTCGAGCCTCAGATAATCGTTACTCTTCTACAACTACTTAGCATGAGGCCTCAAATTGAAAAATGAGGGAGATAAGTGTAATTTCTTAAGTCCAGTACAGAAGGTAAGTAAAAATGGAGAAATCATTTGTTATCAGTTCTGTTATGCACGTGCCGGTCATTTGGTAATTGTCTTTCAGCCTATTTTGTCCTTTAGTCATTCATTTTTCATCTTTTAGGAGACATTTGGTACCCATGATTTCGAAAATAGAAATATGATGGAAACCATGAGTTTTATTGTTTGGTAGACTAGAAAAGAAGCATGATAAATTAACTTATGGAAAACCGGTTTTCTATTTTTCACAATTAATTGTACGTATCATTCCTCCCCTTTATATATTGGATGGATAAGCGCCTCATGGATTCGAAAAAAAAAATGTTGTCTCATTTGCTCATGTGTTTGTGCTCTATGTCATTTCACACTTAGCTAATGCTGTTTGTCCTCAGTCATTTTCGCCTCCACTTGTCCTCAACCATTGTCATCGTCGTTTGATTTCTTCTCCCTACCTTTCACGTTCAATCATTATTGTTCAGAAAATCACAACAACAACTACCAGAAAATGAAATAGAAAGTAGAAAACAGTAGCAACAAAAATCAGAACCAGAAATAGAAAATAGATAATAGAAAATAGCAACAACAAAAACCAGAAAATGAAAACTAGCAAGCAAAGATGGAGAAATGTGGGTGCCGAAGAAAATGAAGTTGAACACTAAAATAAATTCAAAAAACAAATTCAAAAATCAAAATAAAATCGAAAACCAAATTGAAATCATAAATTAAAAAAAATCGTAAAACCAAAATAAAAAAAAGAAATTAGCAACGAAAGAAGATGGTGACTGGTGAGTGAAGAAGAAGAATGACACCAATGGTGTGTGAAGAAGAAAAACAAACGCAATGGCGTGTGAAGAAGATGGAGAAACATAAGCTCCACTTTTGCCTTTTTATTATTTATTTTAGAGATAATTTTTTTATGGCTTTTTCTAATCATATTTTATTGTTATGGGTAAATTAGTAAAATTATACTAAAATTTATTTATTTTTTATTTTAAATCACATACCAAATAAAATAATAAAAGACTTTCCATTCATTTTTATGTCATATTAAATAATTTTTTTTATTTTCTTCTCTTAAAAATCTTTCCCATGTTCCAATCGCTCATTTAGGGGCCGTTTGGTAGGGTATTTTACACTAGAAAGGAAAGATTATTTCTTGTACTGATACTTTTTTCCAGCATTTGGTTAGCTATATAGTACAAGAAAGATATGGAACTTGGCTTTCCTTCTTCCGTCATTTTCCCACATTTCTCTTCCATCATAATAGCGATGGAAAACCGGTCTCAAGTTGGAAAGCAAAGGCAATGTTCCTCATTTGACCTTGTACTATTCAGTAATATTACATTAGAAAACTTGCGGGCAAAACTAAAAAACATCAATGTCGTGATCATACATTTGGTCTTTCAATTAAAGAATTTTGCTGGAAAAGATTCGAATAAATACCACCATAGGAATGTCATAATTGAAAAAACTGTACCTCCTAAAGATTCATAAAATTTGGCACCGGTGAAAATTCGTTAAGAAAAACTTATCACTAGAGAAGCTGCGGCAAAAGGATTAAGCCTGTGTCGAAGGAGAAACAACTGAGGAGAAAGAGTCGGCGTCGAAGTACAAGCCTCTGAGGGATTAGGCTGCTTCAAAGGAAAAGCGATTGAAGAGAAAGCACCAACGTCGAAGGAGAACGAACCTGAGGGATTAAGCCAGCGTCGAAGGAGAAGTGTACGACTAGACCAACATCGAGGTTGACAGTGGCAAGTAGGGTTCAATCTAGCCAAGTCCAGCCAGTCGACCTGCAGGCGGTCGACCACCGGTTGGGCCTGCCAGCAGACGGTCGATCTGCTGTCAGCATTTTATTCTAATTGGCAAATAAGACAGGGGTAATTTAGTCATTTTATTTTAATTTTTCCTTTCTTTTCTCTTAAAAAATACATACCAAATATACAAAATATTTAATTATTACTCTATTTTCTATATCATATCAAACATATTTTTTTTAATTCTCTTTTCCCTCTTTCATTCTCTTTTCTTTTCTATTTTCTTGTTTCATTTTCATTCATACTCTTTCTTAGATATCAAACGATTCCTTAATATTTTGGTGGTGGTGATGGGGTCCGCTCCTCTATAGTTACATTTCAATCGTCCATTTTTGTTTCATTTAACCGTCCATTTATTGTCCCATGGCACGCCCAAAAAAATCCAAAAAATTACAAACTACAACATCTTCACTCAAAAGCAATGTTTTTGGAACCGACCCGGTTATTGCCTTGGCTTGGCCTTTGGATCACCGGGTCACTGGTTTAACCTTTGGGTCACCGGGTCAATTGTTGAACCGGATAAATAAATTAAAAAATATATATACATATATATATCTTTACAAATAAATTAAAAAACAAGTAAAATAAATAATTTATATGCAAATTTCAAACTTTAAAGTCATAAACATGCATAATAATTCAAACATAAAGTCATAAATAATATCATCCAAATATAATAATATGACTAATATGAAGAATATAAGTTTTTCTTAAGAATGTATATTTGAATTTCTCAGTCATATTCAATGACTTAAATCATGAAATTTTTGTCGTAAAAATTATATTAGAAAAAACTTTTATATTTGTTGACTTGGTTTATTTTTATTTTTCTAAAAATAATTTAAATTTAATTTTTTTGTATTTATCTGAACATATGAGAATATGTTAGTCACAAAATTGATTGAGTTAGTTTCAAAAATTAAGGAATTGTTTCAAAAAAATATAATAAAATAATTTTTAAAAAAAAAAAAATGGGAGACCCGGGTCGGCCAAGACCCAGTAGAATTGATTACGACCGGACCAAAAATCATAACTCAAATCGGTCCCAACTCTAGGTCATCGGGTTCCAAATGGATCTGTCGGACCGAGTCCCAAAACAATGCTCAAAAGTTGAAATATGCTGCCATTTGTTCTTTTTTTTAGTGTCCACTTACTGTCCAATTGTGACCGTCCATCTATGCTAATGGATAGTTGAAATAAAAATTACATACTGTAATTTCCGCCTAAAATTCAGAGGATCCTCATGTCACACAGCGACCCCCCAACCAGGACCACGAGTCCGGTTCCTTTATAGTTTGCGCGCACCAACCACGAGGATCCTTACGCGTCTTTGTGGGGTCACCCTTACTCGAAAAAGGTATATTTTCCAATTTCTTCTGGAATCCGATACGTAATCATCCATTAATCATACATGCTCATCTTGTCCGCTTCTGTATTTCCTCTCGTGTGCTACAGGGGTACATCAGCTAGTTAGTAGTTACTGGCGATTTATTTCCTACACAATCTTCTAAATAATGCTGGTTTGGTTTGTGTGAGCTGTGAAAGGTGGTTTATGTCAAAAATGATTCTAAAGTTGAGAATGAGATATTCCTGAAGTTTACGTGCACCCGTAAGCTTGTCCCTTTAAGAATAGGCACTAGGAGCATGGGAAGGGATGTGACATGTGAGTGAGGCACATCCGCAAGCCCACCCCATGCCTCTTTTGCCGCTCGTTGGATTTTCCTAACTTTGTCTGACTCTCACTGGCCTTAACTGCACCGTCAAGATATTCTTCAAAAACCACACACAGATCAAATATGGTAGCCACTGTATACCTAGCATCAATTCGAAAATTTTCAGAACATGCTTTTAAATGATGGAGCAGAAACCAAAGCTGGCAAAATGCACGTCTTTTGGTTCAACTTCAATTTATT
The DNA here is from genome assembly GCA_037074585.1 of Biancaea sappan. NCBI lineage: Eukaryota > Viridiplantae > Streptophyta > Magnoliopsida > Fabales > Fabaceae > Biancaea > Biancaea sappan. The sequence continues at coordinate 288,504 of CM073501.1, read as the reverse complement.
ATTTTGAGATGTAATTTTTTTGAGAATATATTGTATTTTTAAGAAACTGAATATTTTGAGATTAGCAATCCAAAATACTTGAAAAATAATAATGGAGTAAAATTATAATTATTTTTTTTAATGTTATATTTGTAATACCCATGAAAAATAAAATATAAATGCGTGTTTTCAAACTACTGTTACTATTTACGTATATGGTACTGTTCATTTATACAATCAAAATGTCAAATACTAGATGTGGTTTGGTTATAAGAGAAAACTAGAAAGAAGTTTGTAGGAGAAAATGACGTTTTATGTGTAAAAATACCCTCAGGGACTAAATTGAAAGGACTGAATTGAAAAGAAACTTAAAGGTTTAAGGTGAAAGGATAGTTTTCCCTTTAAAGTTTCTAATAAATAAACAAAAATTTTCCCGTAAGGTGCACAGTAACTGCATTATTAGAAATGTCATTTTCATGAATAGTAAATTGAATATTTTATTAGTGCATAGTGTCAAATAGTACCCTTGACTTTTGCTATAAATAGGCCCTTCCATTTCACTTCTAAACTCACACCTTCAACTTCTCTTCTTCCCTCCTTAAGTTTCTCTTGCTCCGACGCTAGGCTTCTGAGATTTTGGGCCTTTCCGTTTTTGCTTAGGTAAGGATACTATGCCCTTTCTATATCTTTCAAATTTTAGAAGTTATTTTCTTAAGTATGCTCTGTGGTTGCGGCTTTGGCCGATCTTCCACATCAGAAAAACTGTCGTTAGCTGTTATTTTGATTCTCTGATTACCGAAATAGAATATAATCTGTGGAGAATACATGTCTAGGAAAGTTCTGGCTAAGGAAAGACCTGGTTTTTAAGTGTGTCCAGTGTGACCCTCCACTCTTTCCTGGGAACTTACCTGGTGTACTCTTTTACAGATTGTATTCTGTATTTCCGGTATGAATAGTACTCGTACGTATGAATAGTGACCGTATGAATAGTACCGTACGTATGAATAGTACCGTACGTATGAATAGTGACCGTATGAATAGTACCCGTACGTATGAACAGTATCTGTACGAAAATGATCTTAACGTACTTTCTGTAATCTTTCATGAAAATCTCTGTAGCGGAACACTGAAATTCACCTGCGTACTCTTGTCCGTAACGATTTAGAGAAGTGATACTCGTACGGAATCCAGGTGAGTGAAACGACCCTGTTTTAATAGAGTTTTAGCATTACTGGTGATAAAAAGTATGTCGTAGGACACTCCCAAGATTCATAGGGAGAAATTGGATTCAGAATGACGAATATAATGAGATAATTAATCCAGAAGTATGGATAAGATAAAGCAAGTATCTCATGATGATATGAAATTTGAATCATATAGTTATATACTATACCTGTTATATGGATGAGTATTATATTGTGCTTCTGATTATGATATGAACTGTTGTACTATTGATTGTGATTGAGCGGTACAGTACCCCCTCTCACGGCAAGGCGAAAAACCCGGGTTAAAGGGTGTCTTGACCAGTGAGTGTGGAGACAACGATTCCCTCAGTAGGGATATAGCCCGGATTGGTGATAAATCCGTGAGGCGCCCTAGCTAAGAGGATGAGGTTGTGCGTCATGGCGGAAAATACAAAATTGGTGAGCCGGCCTGTGTGCGCTCTCCGGGATATATTGCCATTGACGAGTACTAGTATCGTTTGTTGAATTGGATGAATTTTTCTTGTATGAAATTTCTAACTATGTCTATTGGTTGAGCTTGAGCCTTCGGATATGCTTGCATGACTGGTGATGTATTTGAATTTTATTAACGCGAGGTCGATTTGCTCACTGAGTTTAAAAGCTCACACTGTTTGTACAAACTTTTTGTTCAGATCAGGTTGCCGCCGAAGTACATCCGCTAGAGGAGTAGATCACGTTGGACCTTCCCGCTGTCGGGTAGGCCCTTCTTTTGTTATACAGTATGTTGCTCTGTAACCGTCTAGGACATCTAGGTCAGGGGTTTGGTATTTGGCTTGTATTTCAGTATGATAATGTATTTCGTACTGAGGATCTATTATTTTTAATTAAGAAAATCTAATGTATTTTCTTTGTATTTATTAAGGAATGGTATTTTGAGAATATAGAGATAATGACTAACGATTTTACTTGTGGGAAGAATTTATCGAAAGGCTTACAGTGATGGGATATTCATCATTGTGCCGGTCATGTGCCTAGAAAATGGGTCGTGACAAAGTTGGTATCAGAGCATAGGTTGTTAGGTCTCCTAGTGATTACAGAGCAAGGTGTCTTTAGTGGGCCTTCCCCTATTGTCGTGACTGCAGCACGACCATAGGATGAAGATCCACCAAAAGCCCTGTAGAGATTAAAATCCATTTCTTTCGTGTCTTTACTTGAAGCATAATAGTGACGATATATATTATTCTTAATTGTAGAATAAGTTTAGATGGCACCAAGAAAATCAAACGCTTCTGGAATCCGCACAAGATCTGGCAGGGCCTTGGTCCCTCCAGCTGCTCAGTCAGCAAATGCAAGACTGGAGATGCCTAATCGTGCAGAAGATAACCATGCACAAAACAGAGAAATATCCACTGAAAACCCTGGAAGAAATGCTGGAGAACCATCACAAATTGACGCGACTGTAGTGATGGAAGCATTAGCTGCAATGCAGAACGAGGTGAATGGGCTAAAGGAACTTTTGATGGGACAATCATCTGAAGATGGCTCACAGGCATCAGTACATGCTGCAAAAGTACAAGAGACAGACCAGATGCCACCTCCACCCCCTCCTCAGGATTGGGTAGGTACAGAGGTCAAAATCTCAGAATTTATGAAGCTGAATCCGCCAACCTTTGCAGGAGATGTTAATGAAGACCCACAACGTTTTCTAGATGACTGTGAGAAAATCCTTGACACGCTAGAATGCCCTGAACCTCGAAAAGTAACCCTTGTTACCTTTCAGTTAAGAGGTAAGGCCGACCGCTGATGGCGAACATGGAAAAAGGGCATGACCAGAAATGCCCCACCCATTAAATGGAATGACTTTAAAAGAATTTTTCGAGAACAATTTATTCCGGAGAGTATACGAGAAGCAAAGATGAATGAGTTTGAGGCACTCCGGCAAGGATCACGAACCGTCGATGAATACGACAATCTGTTTATAGAGTTGTCTGAATATGCTACTCACATGGTCCTAACTGAGAAAGAAAAGATCCGACGGTTTATTAAAGGCCTTCGAGAGTCTTTATTTGACAGGGTGGGATCGAAAATACGAGATTTTTCATTTTACACAGAAGCCGTCGACATCGCCCGTATGATGGAAGAAAGAGATATGCAAAAAGAAAAATGGAATAACAAAAGAAAGAGGAAGCAAGATGAGAAATCACGCTACCACGGAGAGAGTTCTGGACGTGCAGCCTCTACTGCTAGTGCACCACAGCGTCAACAAAGTGGTACAGGGGGTCAACAAAGGCCCTGGTGCTCTAAATGTGAAAGAAATCACTTCGGAGCTTGTTTTGTCAACAACAACACTAGGGTCTGTTACCAATGTGGTCAACAGGGCCACATCAAAAGAGATTGCCCCCAACTCTACACGAGATCTGGCCAAGGGTCAGTACGCCCTAATCAATCAGAGGCTACTGTTGCCAACAGATCCCCTGTAACTGTAGGAGGCAATGGAATCGGAAGAGGTGCTGGCAGAGGACAAGGTGGTCGAGGGCAGGCTTCAGCAGGCCGAGGGAACGCTCGAGTATTCGCTTTAACCCGTCAAGATGCTCAGGCGTCTAATACGGTGGTAGCAGGTACTTTTCTGATTGAATCAAATTTTGCACATGTTTTGTTTGACTCTGGCTCTACGCATTCCTATGTGTCACCATTCTTTGCTAAGAACTTTAAGCAAAAAGTTGTTAGATTAGAATGTCCGTTTTTAGTAACTACGCCTACTGGAGGCACCTTACTAATAGAACGAGGCTATCGAGCTTGCAAGGTAAGAGTCGGAGAAATAAATACAACAGTAGACCTAATGCTGTTAGATATGACAGACTTTGATGTCATCTTGGGCATGGATTGGCTGGCATCTTGTCATGCCACCCTGGATTGCTATAATAAGATAGTTAAATTTAATATTCCGGGGGAGCCTTCTTTCGTATTTCATGGTGAACGGAGTGAAATTTCTGGGAATCTTATATCTTTAATGTGTGCCCAACGTTTATTGCGAAAGGGCTGTAAAGGATACTTGGCATTCGTTAAAGATATTAAGAAAGAAGAACTAAAAGTAGAAGACGTTCCAGTAGTCCAGGAGTTTGTAGATGTCTTCCCAGATGATCTACCAGGTATACCCCCAGATCGAGAGATTGAGTTCCAGATAGAGTTAGCACCAGATACTCGCCCAATCTCCATACCCCCTTATAGAATGGCACCAACAGAATTAAAAGAGTTAAAAACTCAGTTACAGGACTTGCTAGACAAAGGCTTTATAAGGCCAAGTTATTCACCTTGGGGAGCTCCTGTTCTGTTCGTGAAAAAGAAGGACGGATCGATGAGACTATGCATAGATTACAGGCAACTGAATAAGGTAACTATCAAAAATAAATACCCGTTGCCTCGCATCGACGACCTTTTCGATCAACTTCAAGGAGCCAAGTGTTTTTCAAAGATTGACTTGAGGTCTGGTTATCACCAACTCAAGATCAAGGAGGAGGATGTGTCTAAAACAGCCTTCCGTACCAGATATGGGCACTACGAGTTCTTGGTGATGTCATTTGGATTAACGAATGCACCAGCTGCTTTCATGGATTTAATGAATAGGATTTTTAAATCCTTTTTAGACAAATTTGTCATTGTCTTCATAGACGACATTCTGGTGTACTCAAAGACTTCAGAAGAGCACGAACAACACCTTCGTGTTGTGTTGCAGACATTGAGGGATCATCAATTGTACGCCAAATTCTCTAAATGCGAGTTTTGGATTGATCGTGTAACTTTCTTGGGACATGTGATCTCCAAAGATGGCATCCAAGCAGACCCAAGTAAAGTAGAAGCGGTCAAAATGTGGCCTAGACCTACCTCCGTCACGGAGATTCGCAGCTTCTTGGGATTGGCAGGATATTATCGTCGTTTCATCCAAAATTTTTCCCAGTTAGCCGCCCCTCTCACACGACTGACTAGGAAAGGGGTAAAGTACCAATGGGATGACGCTTGTGAAGAAAGCTTCCAAGAACTCAAGAAAAAGTTAATCTCCGCACCTGTATTAGTCTTACCCTCAGGACCAGGAGATTTTACAGTATACTGCGATGCATCAAGAGTAGGGTTGGGATGTGTTCTCATGCAGCATGGCCAGGTAGTGGCATATGCATCGAGACAACTTAAGAAACATGAACAAAACTACCCCACCCACGATCTGGAAATGGCAGCAGTAGTTTTCGCTTTAAAGATATGGCGACATTATCTATACGGAGAAACTTGCGAAATCTACACTGACCATAAAAGTCTAAAATATATTTTCGACCAAAAGGACTTAAACTTGAGGCAGAGGAGATGGGTAGAATTACTAAAAGATTATGATTGCAATATTCTTTACCACCCAGGCAAAGCAAACGTGGTAGCAGATGCCTTGAGTCGAAAATCTATGGGTAGTCTGGCCCATATAGCAGTAACAAAAAGACCCTTGATCCAAGAACTACAAGAGATGAGAGCAAAAGGTGCTACTCTTGAGGTTACAAGGACAGGATCATTCTTAGCCCATATCAGGGCTAGATCTTCCCTTGTTGACCAGATACGGATATCTCAAATGGAGGATCCTGAGCTTGTCCAAATTATGGAAAAGGTGAAGATTGGTGAAGTGAATAGTTTCACACTCGACGATACAAGAGTCTTACATTTTGAACAACGGTTGTGTGTACCACATGTTGGAACTCTTAGACGAGACATCATGGAAGAAGGCCATCGTGCTGCATATGCTGTACATCCAGGAGCCACCAAGATGTATCAGGATCTGAAACAGATCTACTGGTGGAAAGGAATGAAACAAGACATAGTAGAATTTGTGTCTCGTTGTTTAACCTGTCAACAGGTTAAGGCTGAGCATCTAAAGCCAGGAGGCTCGTTACAACGATTAGAGATTCCTGAATGGAAATGGGAACGAGTGACGATGGACTTTGTTGTTGGTCTACCTCGTTCCACAGGAGGTTATGACTCAGTTTGGGTCATTGTTGACCGACTAACCAAATCAGCACACTTCATTCCAGTCAAAACCACTTATGGTGTAGTAACGTTGGCACAATTGTATATTAAAGAAATAGTAAAGTTGCATGGAGTACCTATATCTATCATTTCTGATAGAGGTCCTCAATTTACCTCTCGTTTCTGGAGAAGTTTTCAGGAGGCATTAGGTACTCGAGTGGACCTTAGTACCGCTTTTCACCCACAGACAGACGGACAGTCAGAGCGGACGATTCAGACGCTAGAGGATATGTTACGAGCTTGTATTCTAGATTTCAGTGGTAGTTGGGAAAAGCATCTGTATCTTGTAGAGTTCGCATATAACAACAGCTACCAGGCCACTATTGGGATGGCACCCTTTGAGGCCTTGTATGGGAGACGTTGCAGATCTCCGATCGGTTGGTTCGAGGTAGGTGAAGCGAAAGCATTAGGACCTGACTTGGCCCAGGATGCCCTAACCAAGGTTAAGACAATACAAGATAGGATGCGAGCAGCTCAAAGTAGACAAAAGGCATACGCTGACCACAGACGACGTGATTTGGAGTTCTCAGTCGGCGATATGGTATTCCTTAAGGTCTCTCCAATGAAAGGTGTGTTGAGATTTGGAAGGAAAGGAAAGTTGAGTCCTAGATACATCGGGCCTTATGAGATTCTAGAACGAGTGGGAAAAGTGGCTTATCGGCTTGCCCTACCTATGGATCTGGAAGGGATTCACCCTGTTTTTCACGTATCCATGTTAAGGAAGTACCTTCATGACCCTTCTCATATACTTCACCCTTCTCAGAATGATTCTATCCTAGTAGATGAAAATTTGTCATACGAGGAGATACCGGTAGCTATTCTCGATAGTCAAGTAAAGAAACTCCGATCTAAGGAGATTCCATCCGTCAAAGTTTTGTGGAGGAATCAAACTCACGAAGAAGCCACATGGGAAGCCGAGGCCGACATGCGTTCTAGATATCCCCATCTTTTTACGACTTGAGGTAATTTAAATTCGGAGGACCGAATTTCTTAAAGGGGGTGATAATGTAATACCCATGAAAAATAAAATATAAATGCGTGTTTTCAAACTACTGTTACTATTTACGTATATGGTACTGTTCATTTATACAATCAAAATGTCAAATACTAGATGTGGTTTGGTTATAAGAGAAAACTAGAAAGAAGTTTGTAGGAGAAAATGACGTTTTATGTGTAAAAATACCCTCAGGGACTAAATTGAAAGGACTGAATTGAAAAGAAACTTAAAGGTTTAAGGTGAAAGGATAGTTTTCCCTTTAAAGTTTCTAATAGTAAATAAACAAAAATTTTCCCGTAAGGTGCACAGTAACTGCATTATTAGAAATGTCATTTTCATGAATAGTAAATTGAATATTTTATTAGTGCATAGTGTCAAATAGTACCCTTGACTTTTGCTATAAATAGGCCCTTCCATTTCACTTCTAAACTCACACCTTCAACTTCTCTTCTTCCCTCCTTAAGTTTCTCTTGCTCCGACGCTAGGCTTCTGAGATTTTGGGCCTTTCCGTTTTTGCTTAGGTAAGGATACTATGCCCTTTCTATATCTTTCAAATTTTAGAAGTTATTTTCTTAAGTATGCTCTGTGGTTGCGGCTTTGGCCGATCTTCCACATCAGAAAAACTGTCGTTAGCTGTTATTTTGATTCTCTGATTACCGAAATAGAATATAATCTGTGGAGAATACATGTCTAGGAAAGTTCTGGCTAAGGAAAGACCTGGTTTTTAAGTGTGTCCAGTGTGACCCTCCACTCTTTCCTGGGAACTTACCTGGTGTACTCTTTTACAGATTGTATTCTGTATTTCCGGTATGAATAGTACTCGTACGTATGAATAGTGACCGTATGAATAGTACCGTACGTATGAATAGTACCGTACGTATGAATAGTGACCGTATGAATAGTACCCGTACGTATGAACAGTATCTGTACGAAAATGATCTTAACGTACTTTCTGTAATCTTTCATGAAAATCTCTGTAGCGGAACACTGAAATTCACCTGCGTACTCTTGTCCGTAACGATTTAGAGAAGTGATACTCGTACGGAATCCAGGTGAGTGAAACGACCCTGTTTTAATAGAGTTTTAGCATTACTGATGATAAAAAGTATGTCGTAGGACACTCCCAAGATTCATAGGGAGAAATTGGATTCAGAATGACGAATATAATGAGATAATTAATCCAGAAGTATGGATAAGATAAAGCAAGTATCTCATGATGATATGAAATTTGAATCATATAGTTATATACTATACCTGTTATATGGATGAGTATTATATTGTGCTTCTGATTATGATATGAACTGTTGTACTATTGATTGTGATTGAGCGGTACAGTACCCCCTCTCACGGCAAGGCGGAAAACCCGGGTTAAAGGGTGTCTTGACCAGTGAGTGTGGAGACAACGATTCCCTCAGTAGGGATATAGCCCGGATTGGTGATAAATCCGTGAGGCGCCCTAGCTAAGAGGATGAGGTTGTGCGTCATGGCGGAAAATACAAAATTGGTGAGCCGGCCTGTGTGCGCTCTCCGGGATATATTGCCATTGACGAGTACTAGTATCGTTTGTTGAATTGGATGAATTTTTCTTGTATGAAATTTCTAACTATGTCTATTGGTTGAGCTTGAGCCTTCGGATATGCTTGCATGACTGGTGATGTATTTGAATTTTATTAACGCGAGGCCGATTTGCTCACTGAGTTTAAAAGCTCACACTGTTTGTACAAACTTTTTGTTCAGATCAGGTTGCCGCCGAAGTACATCCGCTAGAGGAGTAGATCACGTTGGACCTTCCCGCTGTCGGGTAGGCCCTTCTTTTGTTATACAGTATGTTGCTCTGTAACCGTCTAGGACATCTAGGTCAGGGGTTTGGTATTTGGCTTGTATTTCAGTATGATAATGTATTTCGTACTGAGGATCTATTATTTTTAATTAAGAAGATCTGATGTATTTTCTTTGTATTTATTAAGGAATGGTATTTTGAGAATATAGAGATAATGACTAACGATTTTACTTGTGGGAAGAATTTATCGAAAGGCTTACAGTGATGGAATATTCATCATTGTGCCGGTCATGTACCTAGAAAATGGGTCGTGACAATATTCTTGTTTTAAAAATATTATTTGAAAACTTTAACATTCGAGGAAATATTATTAAAAATAACTAATATAAAAGTAAGCGCAATTATAATAATTTTAAGTTATAACATGCATAAAACTATAATTTTATTCTTAACGTGATAGAAAATAATTTAATAATTTATTTTTTAAAAAAATACATATATGAACAAATTTATTTTATCAACAAGGAGTAAATTGTAAGATGTTCTTATAATACATGTCAAATGTCATAAGACAAGTGACTAATATTTTTAAAGTGAAAATATGAAATATAATTTGACTAAATTTTAAAATAATTAATATTATTTACTCGTATGATCCTAACATGGTGAAGTTTCTAGAGAATTGTTCCGTATAAATTTTCTTAAGAGAAAAGATTTTGATGGTTGGGTGAACTCACTTATATGAAAAAAAATTACATATTATTATTGTATCACATAATTTATATATTGTAAAATAACTAATATTTAACCATGCCATGCACGAGTTGTGTTTTATCTTTTAGTTAGTATGAAAATAAAATTTAAATATCATTAAAGAAAAATTGATGAAGATAATCTAAAGTTTATTTGAAATATTATAAATAGTATTAATGATAAAGAAAGATGTTACATTTTAAATAATTATCTACTTTTTGCTACTTTAATTTAAGGCTTCGTTTGTGTAATTATATCAGTTATTTAGTCAGCATTGTTTACAACTATAATATTTTCATTTCTTCATAATTTGTATAAAAACATGTATTTAAGCTCCTTGAGATGCAAATTATTGAGGTAAAACAATGACATCCTCTTATGTTTTTATTAACAATTCTTTGAATGTGTTGATTGAAATTGTCTTTTGTAGTTTAATTAAAAATTTGGAGTGGTGTTCTTGCAATAATAATAGATATACATTTATTGATACAATTTCTTAGTAATAATTAAAGGTGCACCATGTGGGGATAAATTGCAAAACATAAATTACTGGCCTATTAACAAATGCAGGAAAATAATGACCCATTCAAAAATTTATGATGAACAATTTGTATGTGAAATAACTAGAAAATTGAGCTCGTTGGGCAATTTGATGCATAATGTACTATTGGCCTTCAATGTATTTGTTTTGGAGCCCGGAGTGGCTCGTATAATCTGCGTAGGAGCCTCCTTTTTTTATGACAACAGTTGGATAATTATCATGTTTTTTCACTTTTTGTTTTTATTTTTTTAATGAATCACAAAATAGTTCTTTTTTAATTTGACAATAAATAAATTAAAGTAAATATTATTATAGACTTTAAACTTTAAACTTTAAATTATAAACTCAAAATCTTAAATTATAAACTCAATAAATTAAATTAAATATTATTATAAATCCTCAATATTACTGTAAACTCTAAATCTTAAATTATAAATTATAATTCTTAAATCTTAAACCCTAAATTTTAAATAAAATATTATTGTAAACTCTAAATGAAATATTATTATAAATCATAAACTCTAAACTCTAAATATTAAACCTTAAACCTTAAATTTTAAATCTTAAACCTTAAATGAAATATTACAGTAAATTCTAATTCTAAATTAAATATTATTATAAATTTTAAAAAAATAATTTTTTTGTAATTTTAAAAAAATAATAAAATTAAAAAAAAGGCGTATGATTCTCCTCGGCTCAAGAGGAGAACCGAATTCTTTGTTTTGGGTTGTAAACTCGTCCATTAACTAAACAAAAATACATAATTAAGTTTGAACAAAAAATTTTATATATGAGAAGCAGAGTAATCACAGGGATAATAATTATATCTCTAATAACATCTAAAGGCCGCTCTCTCATTTCCAACATCAATTACTAATTTTCAATCCCTAACATTTGTATATATTTCATTTCATTTTTATTAATAAATATATATCAAATAAAATAATATTTTTTATTTTTTCATCATATACTAAACATATTTATTTCTTTTATCTTTTCATTTATATTTTATTTTATTTTTTTTCTTTTCTTTTTTTTATTACGTACCAAATGAGTCCAATATACAATACAATATTTGTTAAAAATGAGATGTTAATTATTAGCAAACAGATTTTTTTTATAACTTTATCTAATAAATATGGACAAAATGCACTTTTTGTCTTTAACGTTTTTCTCAAATTTTAATTTCATCCATAACATTTTTTGGTACTGATTTTATCTCATGTTTTTTTTCTAAATCTAATATCGTTAACATAATTGATAGAAAATGATAGTATTGACTTCTCCATTTGACTTGTTTATTACTAATATATCAATCTAATTAATTTTGTTTTAATTTTATCTCAAATATTTGATTAAGTTTTAATTTTGTCATAAATGATATTTTTATCATTTATTTCATTTGTTCCAAATTAATAGTTAAATATTTAATATATCACACGAAAGAATGTATGTGTCATTTAAAAAAGTCTACATGTTACTTAGAATAGTTAACATTAACATTTTTTGTTAATTCTTTTAATAACATTAACTCTAAAAATAAAATTAAAATAAAAAAATAAGTAAGATAAAATTGATAAAAAATATTAAGAATAAAATTAAAATTTAAGGTAAATATGAGACACGACAAATATACTTTTATAGAATGTGAACTCAAAATTATATATGAAATTACATTAATTGAAAATTTTATCCGCTTAAATATGCTATTAAAAGCCTTTTTTTGGGCCATGTATTAAAAGCTTTACAGTTTACACACACTCATTTTAGTACAAAAAGTTCAGTGAGCAATCTTGATATTTTATGATGTTTATTTATTATGTTATTTGCGGGACAATTAGCAATTCAATTTCTTAAGTATTTATTTTTTAACTACTTGAAAGGAAAAAGGAAGGGGTAGTAGCGTAAATCAAGTGAGTGGTATCCTCGGTACGAATAATATAAAATTATAAACCATAAGTGGCCCTGGGAGTCTGAGACGGCGAGACCTCAAATCAATACATCATTACATTGACAAGAAAAAGGGGGAGGAAGTCCCAAAGAGGCATTGAGTAGAGAATAGCAGAATCAGAATGGCTCTCAGACTCAATTCTCTTTCTTCTCACTCTCCCAAGTTCCCTTCCTTTGCTCTTCCCCAAATGTCTACCTTCAGATCTCCCAGGTTCTTCATGGCTTCCACTCTTCGTTCTGCCGCCAAGTAGGTTCCCTCCAAAATCATGTCTGTCATGGATCTCATTTATTTAGCTGTCTGTTTTTTCTTTCATTTAATTAGATCTGTTCGCTTTATCGTATTCTAATTTGCCATGCAATGGGATTTCTGACATAATGTCTCTGCTACTGGATTCATTTTTCTTTTTTGTCTGGGATTACTGCATTTTCTCTATTCTCGATTCATTTAAATACTGATTTACTTCAATTGTATTAATTTGATGAACTAAATTTTATCTTGGTCCCTAGAGAATAGGGTAATAGGGTATTTCTCAATTTGGTAATTGCCCTTTCAGTTTGGTTTCTCACATGTTGGATATTTCTTAATTTAGTCTCTTACAAAATGGTCTTTTTAATTTAATCTTTTATTAATAGGTATTTTTTAACTTGGTCCTTAGATAACATCGTTGTCAATATTGTCTTCAAGTCAATCTGATGTTAATGAAAATAATAGATTCGATAAAATGTTATATATTTTTGGATACAATATTATCTAGTCACCCTTGTATAATTGATAGTCAGTTTCATGTTTCATCAACAGCAGATTTACTGAAAAGCGTTATTGCTGACAATTTTATTTTCATGGTACTATATTGAGAAATACGTATTTGTAAGGACCAATTTGAGAATGCGATTTTACAAGGGACAATGAGTTTCTCGTCTAATTTGATGTGGATTTTCATTTCCCAATAAATACTGGACTTAGCTTTAGATACAGTTCTTTATTTCTTTGCCGTTTGGTTCTCCAATAAAAAATGACAGTGTAAAAAGACTGTTTACCTATTTGCTGCTGTCATTTTTTTTTTCTTTGGTTATTTCTTGTTGGAGATGTTAAGCAGATACCCTAAATATAGGCACAATAATGCTGCATGTATCCAACTCTGTCTTTTTTATTTGCCCCACCCCCCTCTTTTTTTTTCTTCAACTCTCTGTTTGGTTTGGTAGTTTTATGGTTGGGGTGGTTCAATAAGAATCCCTGGATTTTCTTTGTTGATAGTATCTTCTGACTTTCAATCATGTCTTTGTAACTTGTCTTTTCCTGTTTTGTGAGGATGGGGGGTGGTTAAGACCTTTATTATTATACGAAGAACTTTTAATTTTCACATTGGTACTGTTAATTTTAGATGCCTTGTTCTTATCTTGTGCACCTTGTTGGAGAAAATTTGCATGATATGTTATGTTTGTTTAGAATTAAATGTAATGATATCAATTATGCTGTCAGTGCAGCTTTTGATTGCAGAGTTTGTTTGTTCATATATAGAATCATGTCATTCCCCCCTCATCAAACAAATCCTGAACAAATTGGCCAGCAGTTTGGCCCATAGAGCTTCTGAGTGACTGATCTTTTTTAAAGTTCGCGTAATTTAAAAAACAAGTAAATTTTTTCTCATCTATGTAATGTGAGGTTGTGAATACCTTTGTTATCTTCTGTAGGCTTCTTGGTGCATTTCTGTTGTTTATCAATAATTCAAGTCATATTTAAGGTTAGCTAGGATTAGCTTTCCTAGTGTTGCCCTGGCATGTTTTAATTTTTTCTTTTCCTGTTGCGAAAGTAACTACAAAAAAATTGTTAAATTATGTTATTATCATAACTTGACCTAATATACATGTCATCTAATTTTGTGACCTATTAATATTTGTTGACTTTTTCTCCGATCCTTTTATTGTGCGATGTATTTTTCATTGCTAATATACATACTCTTCTTCTTAAATGGTGTCATGGCTGCAGTAGTTCAATGTTTTTTTGCTTTGTCTTTGTTGTCCCTTTAGTTGTTGGTGATTCTTAATAGGAACATGCACATAGAATATAACTTTTTCTTCCAGTGGCAACTGGACACCTAGGTGGCTTCATTCATTGTTAATGAACGAGTTTTAATTTCTATTCATTTTCCTTCTGATTTGAAACTATATTTCATATACACTACTTAATTTAATACGAAGTCTCTGTTTCTTAATAAGAATTGTAAGAATACATGGTTTAGATGAATGTTGTTATAATTTGTGTTCACTTTGTTGGAGGACAGTATAATGGAATGGTAACAGTGGCAATTCGTTGCATCAAAATGAATAAGCAACAACATTGAAATTATTATATTATATAATCCTTGAATTTTGTATTCTAGAGGCATAGATAACCAAACTTGATGAATTGTCTTTGATTGTTTGGTTGGGCCTTCTAGTGAAGACTTGAGTAGCCAAGTCATGCTGAAGGGTACTGTGCTAATTGCACGTTCTGTAAATCTGTTTCTTTCTTATTTTGGAGTGGTGTTTTTCTTTATTAATAGAGAAAATGAGGTGTTGTCTTCATAAAGTTGCTGTGGGTAACTGATTGTACCACCTTAAATCACTTTAAGAATAGTTATATTGTTTCTCTAAACGCCAATTGTTCTTCTTCTTCTGTAGAGAGCTTGAAAACCTCAAGAAGCCTTTCATGCCTCCCAGAGAAGTGCATGTCCAAGTAACCCATTCTATGCCACCGGAGAAGATTGAGATTTTCAAATCTTTAGAGGATTGGGCTGAGCAGAACATCTTGATTCACCTTAAACCTGTTGAAAAATGTTGGCAACCACAGGATTTTTTGCCAGATCCTTCCTCTGATGGATTTGAAGAGCAAGTGAAGGAGCTGAGGGAGAGAGCAAAAGAGATTCCGGATGATTACTTTGTTGTTCTGGTTGGAGACATGATCACAGAAGAGGCCCTTCCAACTTACCAAACAATGCTTAATACATTGGATGGAGTTCGCGATGAAACAGGTGCCAGCCTTACTTCCTGGGCAATTTGGACGAGGGCGTGGACTGCTGAAGAAAATAGGCATGGTGACCTTCTTAACAAATATCTTTACTTGTCTGGACGAGTTGACATGAAGCAAATTGAGAAGACCATTCAGTATTTGATTGGTTCTGGAATGGTAATATCTTATTATACATATTTTGCTGTCTTGGCCTTGAGCTCTTGTAGTCAGTTGATGAATCATACTAAATCATCCAGATATGCATTCATGTGGCAGCAAATTCACATACACGTATGTTTTTAAGCTATTGGATGTGTACAAAAATTAAAATGAGTCAAGTCATTACTTAAGTATCTTCTCAGAAGTGAAGAAGGTCTAGAACGGGATCTCTAACTTTTCAGGAATCAGATACGTCTTTCAGATTGTAGTCAAATTTCACAAGTCATCAGACTTTAGTTGACTGGGGATTTTTGTTATTTTTTTAAAAAAATTGTAACTGTTGCATTTGCATATTTCGGTTAAATTCTATAATTTAGTTTATTGGTGGTGTTGATGGATAGGATCCTAGGACTGAGAACAGCCCCTACCTTGGGTTCATTTACACATCATTTCAAGAAAGGGCGACCTTCATATCCCATGGAAATACAGCCAGGCTTGCTAAGGAGCATGGTGATATCAAGTTGGCTCAAATATGTGGTATGATTGCTGCAGATGAGAAACGGCACGAGACTGCATACACAAAGATAGTGGAGAAGCTGTTTGAGATTGATCCTGACGGAACAGTGATAGCATTTGCTGACATGATGAGGAAGAAAATAGCCATGCCAGCTCATCTGATGTATGATGGCCGTGATGACAACCTGTTTGAGAACTATTCTGCTGTGGCGCAGCGCCTTGGGGTCTACACTGCCAAGGACTATGCTGATATACTTGAGTTTCTTGTTGGCAGATGGAAAGTGGAGAAGCTAAATGTTCTTTCAGGTGAAGCAAGAAAGGCTCAAGATTATGTTTGTGGGCTTCCACCGAGAATCAGGCGGCTGGAGGAGCGAGCTGCTGGAAGGGCCAAGCAAGCACCTAGCCTTCAATTCAGTTGGATTTTTGACAGGGAAGTACAGCTCTGAGCACTGTAGTCCTATTCGGGAATCCAAATTTATGTTTGTCACTTCTTTTCTACCCATATGTTATCCATTTTGGGGCAAGGTAAATTTGGGAGTCTCTGTTGTAGATACATTTGTTTCTTTCGTGGTTCACTAGTTAAGCAAAGCATAGGGGCAGCTGTAGTATTAGCAATGTTTTTCCCCCCCAATGTCAGTCGTGTTTGTCTGAGTAGTACAAGTAGACGTTCTTTTATGGAAACTTTGATGATAGAGAATATAGTTCTTGGATTTTTTTTTTTTGGGACAAACAGACGTCTTGTTCAAGTATTCGGAAAAAGCTTGAAGATTGCGAAAGCTTCTCAAGCTCATATCATCGTGATGGTCAATTTTAATACATAAAATATCCAATTTAAGTTGGAGCCAAGTTTGTGATATTGAATTGAGGTGACAGAATACTTGGTATGATGATTGACAAAACAATAAAATGGCAGTTCACCCGTAATCTGCATTCCTCATCACCCTTTTCTAAACCCACCGATGCCATTCCATGATTTGTATAAACATTTTTCATCCCATGATTATTTTCACATTTCGCATCAAAGTAAAACTTAATTACTACTTAAGTCACCCTGATAAAATACATACGACGACTTTTAAGACATTTTGTATTTAATGTTAATAAAACTATTAAATTACAAACTTAACTCTAATTCACCAAAGCATTTCTGACAGAATTAAAATTATGGAATAGTATACTTAACTTGATCAGAAAATGGTATATTGTACTCGAGATTAAAGAGAACTTGCGGATGAAGTTTGACTTAATTAAATGGACATTCGGTTTCTCTTTATACCTCAATTGCATAATTCATATTCACAAAAAAAAAACCTGTATTAATTTCTTTAAAAAATTAATTAAATCGCTCTCATACCTTTTCAATATCTAATATACAGTGCGAAAATTTTGTTCCGACTTATCTTTTATTAATAAACTAATTTAATCATTTAACTGCTCTATTAATTGTCAAGAGAATCAAATATTACAAAAAAAAAATCAAATAATATTTAAGCGAATGTTAAAAGAAAGTTAGTATAATTTACACAAAAATTTAACATAAAATTAGCAGTTTAATAACATGAATAATGTATGAGATACATCAGCCCAAACTCAAGCTTAATATCAGACCAGACATCAGTGTGAATACTGGTTAATATTAATTGCAAAGAAATAAAATTATATTTTATGAATATAATACATTGTTCTCTTATGAGTTGAAGTTAATCGGAAGTGCAGATCACTTATAACACCGGAAGTACTAAGTTAATATAATCTTGTTGCTTGTATTTCACTAGAAGGGCGGTCATAGGTGACGCTGTTCATAGCTAGATTTGGTTGGATGAAGATTATCCAAAACCAAAACAAGTAATGAAGAGGAACGCAATCTCCCGTCACACACATTGTGAAAGAATACGAATGTGCCTGAGCCTGACGACAGAATTAAGAGAAACAGAAATTAAAATCACTGGAAGAAAGACATGGATGTAGCGACTTGTTGGGAGGCAAATCAATTTGATAGGCACGGAGAATCGGCTTGTGAGTTGTTTTCGCCAAGCTTCAAGGCAAGAAGCGCCTTTCCTCGGGTATTGGGAAGCTAATGCTATAGCTTAGAAGGGGAAGCGCGAAGCAAGAAGAACTTAGAAGTGGGGAGGAGGGGAGGGGGAAGCAAGGCGAGGGTGGCAGCGAGGGAGGCGGCGTGGTGGGGCGAGTGGGTGCCTTGACCCTTGGTCATGGAAGTCCTGGTGAACCCCGGGCAGATGCAATTCACGCTTATGCCACAACCCTCCAGTTTCTTTGCCACAACCCTCGAGTATGCGTTCAGTGCTAGCTTCGACACTGCGTATTCCGTCCAGTATTCTGGCCATCCTCTGCTCTTCCACCTCCCGCTCTTCACGTCTCTCACGAACATTCTCACTGTTTCTTCTATCTCCTCCTCCTTCAAGTTCTCCCCCTCAAGCACCTTCCGTGTCTCTGGGTTTCTCACCTTCTGTCGTCATTCATTAATAATATTAATTGATGTCAATCATCTGACTATCTATATATTAATTAAATTTCAGTTGGTAATTACTTACATCCAGAGATCCAAGCCTGGAGCTGACATTAAGAATGCGATTGATAGTTGGAGAATTGGGACGAAAGAGGGGGAGGAGAGCCTGAATGAGCAACTTAGGGCCATGGAAGTTGGTGTTGATGACTGTTTCTGCATGCTCCACCGTGTTCTGGTGCAGCTCATTGAATGACACCCCAGCGTTGTTGACAAGAATATCCAAGGTGGGTCCAAATGCGTCGTGGAAGGCGGATGCGAAAGCAGCGATGGAAAGCGGGTCAGACACATCGAGTAACAGAAAATGAACGTGAACAAGGCCTTGGGCTCGAAGGGAGCTCAATGCAGCCTCCCCTTTTTGGGTGTCCCTGGCGGCCAGGATGACGGTGAGTCCCAGCTCCGCAAGGCGCTTCACCAACGCATACCCTATCCCCTTGTTTCCTCCCGTCACCACCGCTTTCGTCTCCTTCGACCACCACCTCCTGTCTTTGCTGCTGCTTACTCTTAACCAACCATCACAATAAGGAAAATGCGCCTCTCCTTCCATGTTTATACTTGCGTGCCTCTGTATCTCCAACTCCCACACAACACAATTATGAATGAATGATTAATGATATGCCTGGGTGGGGAGCCCCAAATTCTGTATCTTTCAATATATAGGCCACGCAGAAAGAAAGCTAGGAAGGGGCCTCCCACGAAGGTGATATTGGAAGACGCCTTGACCAATGACCATATATATATATATTAAAATAACTTGATATGTTTAATGATTTGCTCATGCATGTGCCTCCAATTTAATTGTTTACTACTGCAAACCCTGTTTGATCAACGCATGCCCTATAAACCTCTTTCATTTTAATATTCACATCTACATCCATCCTAACTAACTTCCCGTCACATTCACACACCCACTACATATATTATCATATATTGATACAATATAAAATCTGTGAACGGTTTTCCACCACTTCTTCCATATATATAATCAAAATGATGCCAAAAAACAAAAAGCAATCCAAGAACATATGAAATATATAAATGTAAATGCATCCAGGATCTCACTCACTTGGATCTCCAGAGTGTCACTGGTTATGCTTGTTTAGTTCCCATAATTTAATTGCATCCGTCCACACCAGGGTATAATAATATTATGAGGTGGAATGTGCTACCTAGATTTGAATGTACAGGCTCATGACCGTATATATAAGAATTCAAAAGGAAAAAAAAAATGATAGACAATGGGGAATCCTTTCATTTAAACGCATGTCAACAAATTAAAACACTGTATAAGAACACCACTTGAATTTTCATAATCGAGGACATGCTGATGATGATTAATAATATTGAAAGGAACATAGTTTGATATTAATATGATGACATTACCATTCTTGACATTTGTGATTAATGAACTAAAATGCCGTGTGCAGGACTCAGATGCGCATTTGAAACTTCCTTGTAGCTGGCTGCTGGTACTGTCTTGTATTGGTGGTATGGTTGGGTTGTTCAGTGATTTAAGAGGGGGCGATTAATTAATTAATTAATTAATAATTAATGTGAGAAATGAAGGTGTAATTAATGGGGACGGGATCCGGTGCCAAAATTCTTTTAGCAACAATATTACTAAAAGTTTTGAGAAAATAATAAAAAAAAATTTTAGCAACAGTTTTAACCGTTGTTAAAACTTTTAACTACGGTTTAATCATACTTAAAGGGCACTTGATCTGCTCGCTAATTAATGCATCTATCTATATATGAAGCATGATGCGAAATTGATAAAACTCATGATGCGTTGCATGGTTGGAATCCACAGTGTATAGTGCGTTTGCTTGGGTTTGTTCATGAGAAATATGGAGTTGGAAGACCTATAGTTTTTACTTTAAAGAGCCTACCAAACCTAGGAATAGGGTTGGGGGGTTTTTTTTGGGGGGGGCGGGGGACCTCAGATTCTCTGCCAAAGCTACGGTGTGCATGCTAAAAAGAGGCAGGGTTACTTTATGGCATGTGACATAAATCTCCATTTATCAAATATTATTCTTACCGCCGCCAGTCAACCTCATGCGAATTCTTGGGCCGCATCCTATTATTTTATGTTAAAGTTCAGAGTTTATTATCAGTTTAAACAATAGTTTCAGCGATTAATTATTTATATATGGGGGGCCGTCCACTTATGATATATAATTCAAAGACCTACACAACACATAAGCATGCAAATGTTGAAAGAAGACTATTCCCCTGTTGAAACAATCAGAAATTTAAAACTCAAGAACCACAACCTTGAATTTTTAATAAAGCTCTACTAAAATTATAATTGGCATTTTGGTGAGAAACACCAATTCTTTGTCTTAGGTCTTGAAACCTTTCTTTTGGCAGAGACTTGGTAAAAATGCCAGCTAATTGGTTATCAGATGAGCAGTGAACAAGCAACATTTCATTAGATTGTTGGACTTCTCTAATAAAATGAAACTTGATCTTGATGTGCTTAGTTCGATCATTAAACACAGGATCTTTGGAGATTGAAACTGCTGAAATGTTATCACACATGATCCTGGTAGCTTCTGTTTGTTCATGCCCCAACCTTCAGCATCTTCCTTAGCCAGATTGCCCGGGTCACATCGGCGAAGCAACAATATACTCCTCTTGTACTGTAGATTGAGCTGTAGTTTCCTATTTTCGTGCGCTTCAGCTAAAAAAACATGTGCCCAAAGAAAATAAATATCCAGTGGTGCTTTTGGAATCAACAATGCAGCCACCTCAATCACTGTCAGAGTAACCAAATAGTTTCAGTCTTTTCTGTAGATGTTGGGAAGAAAATCCCAACTGTGCTTGTTCCTTTAATGTACCTTAACACCCTTTTAGCGGCTGTAAAGTGTGTTTCTCTAGGTGAATGCATGAATCTAGAGAGAAAATTTAGAACATATAGAATGTCAGGCATGCTTGCAGTGAGGTATAGGAGGCTACCAATTAAGCTTCTATACATACTGTTATCCGCTTTTTCAAAATCCTCATCCTTGCCAAGCTTCAAACCAATAGAAATTGGAGTGCTTATAGGTTTGCAATCTTGCATTTGAACCTGTTTAGAATGTCAGAAATGTATTTTTGTTGACATAAAGAAATGCCATTAGTGGACAGTATCACTTCCATGCCAAGGAAGTACTGCATAATTCCAAGATCAGTCATTTCGAAGACTTTCTCCATTTCATATTGAACTTTTGGATTAGTTCAATTTTGTTTCCTGTCACAAGCATGTCATCAACATAAATTGAAACAACTAAGGACTCAACACCAGTGACTTTCACATATAAAGTAGCTTCACTCTGACTTTTGTCAAATCCAAGTTGAATGAGATGACTATCCATCCTCTCATGCCCTTGGGGCTTGTTTCAGGAATTCAGGCCATATAAGGCTTTCTTTAGGAGATAGGCTTGATCTTCTTTACCAGGAATTGAGAAACCATCAGGTTTCTCTACATAGATCTCTTCAGTAAGCAAACCATTCAGGAAGGATGATTTGACATCCAGTTGATGGATCTACCAGGAATTGTGCATTGCAATCTCAAAAAGGAGCTTGATTGCATCATACTATGATACTGGAGCAAATATTTCCTGGTAGTCTACACCATATTATTGTGCATAGCCATTCACCGCTAGTTTGGCTTTGGGTTTGCAAATCAAGCCATTAGGATTGAGTTTTTTCTTGAAGACTGATTAACACCCACCACCTTGTTGCTTGTTGGCGTATCAACGGACTGCCAGGTTCCATTTTTGTTAATCATGTCTATTTTAGCTTGCATTGCTCTACTTCATGCTTGAGAGGCTTGGGCTTCAGCATAACCTGTTGGTTCAGAGATAACCAAGTTGCACCTCTGATAAACATCATCCAAAATTCTGGTGCCCCTCACTGGTAAGTCATCCACAAGTTCATCTACTGTAAGTTGAGCCTGCTCTTTTGAAAAAAAAAAAACCAGAATGAGTATTGTTCTGTTTTTTCAAATTCCAGACAGCTTCCTCATCAAACTTCACTTCTCTGCTCAGGATTATTTTTTTCAAACAAAAAATTCTGTAGCCTTTGGATGATGAACTATAGCCCATAAAAATGCCCTTTTTGAGCCATGTCTAGCTTACTTCTTTTAGGCTCTGGCACTTGATAATAACATATACACCAAGATTTTGACATGATGTACTGATGGTTTGTTGCCATACCAAGCTTCATATGGAGTCCTGTCATGTAAGGCCTTTGTGGGTAGTCTATTTTGCAAATAAACCGAGGTTTTGACTGCCTCTGCCCAAAATTGACTTGGCATATGTTTTTCAATCAGAAGACACCTAGCCATATCCATTATAGTCCTATTTTTCCTTTCACATATGCCATTTTGCTGTGGTGTTTATGGTAAGGTTAGTTGATGTTCAATGCTTGCACTGTTACAAAACTCTACAAACGAGGTAGAAGTATACTCTCCACCATTGTCAGACCTTAAGGCTTTAATTTTGAGATTACATTGATTTTCTACTAATGCTTTAAATTGTCTAAAGACATTAAGGAATTCACTCAACACCACCTGTGTAGTCATTAATAAAGAGAAGAAAGTATTTGTTACCACTCATGGCTTCTGTCTTCATTGGGCCACACACATCAGTGTGGATGAGCTGAAGTTTCTTGCTAGCTCTCCATGCTTGATTTGCTTGAAACGACAATTTTGTTTGCTTCCCTAGCAAGTCTCACAAACTTGAGCATCACAAGAAATCTCTGGCATATTCTCCACCAATTCCTTCTTGTACATCTCTGCGATACTTCTCTGAATAAAATGACCTAGTCTTTTGCGCCACATATTTGTATCTGTTTGTGAAGCACTGATATGGGCCTACTCAGTTACTTTCTCCCAATCTAATGTGAAAGTTTTGTTGTTCATCTTGACACAAAATAATTCTACTCCAGAGGGATAAAAAACAGTGCATTTTCGATCCTTAAAATGCAGTGAATAGTTTTTTCAAACATCTTTCCAACACTCAACATATTTTGACTAATATCAGGTATGTACAGAACATTTGAAATAGTTTTGGTACCTAATACTGTTAAAACAGCTACTGAGCCTCTGCCATTGACTTCCAAAAGTTCTCCATTTCCCACTTATACTATAGATCTGTAAGTATCACCAAGGAACCTGAACATGTTAGCATCATTGCATAGGTGATGTGTACACCCACTATCAAGAAGATATGCATATGATAAGTCATTTAAGAAGTAAGAAACAACAAAATGTTGTTCCTCCTCTTGTGCATCGGTAGCTTCTACTAGTTGTGCTTGTGCAGGTTTAGAGGCTTTGTTTTTGTATTTGCCAACCTTGGATACGTGCCCCAATTGTTTACAACTGCCACATATAGCATCATACTTCCACCAGCAGTATTTTTCCAGATGTGTTGTTGTTGTTGTTGTGGCTTTTTTTTTTTGGCAGTATTTGCAGGGTGGAAATGACTGTTCCAAATCTTCACCACTATCACGTTTGCCCCTATTCTTCTGGTTGGGCTACTGTTTTCCCTTACCAGAATGTTCCTTCTGTACTGAAAAAGCTCTTTCTGTGAACTTGTCCTGTCTCAGAGTCCTTCTTTGCTCTTGTGCTTGAAAAGCACTCATTAGCTCACCTAATGAGATTCTGTTTAGGTCGTTGGACTCTTCAAGGGAAAAAATCTTGGATTGAAACCTCTAGGGAAGAGTTACCAGAATCTTCTCCACAATTCTTTGATATGCAAATTCTTTACCAAGCAGTCTAATATTATTAACAACTAAGGATATTCAATCATCATACCTACTAATTATTTCATCCTCCTGCATATTCAGAGACTCAAATTCTCTTTTCAGGTTCAACACTTTCATTTGGCGTCTTCTGTCACTGCCTTGATATTCTTCTTTCAATCTATCCCAAGCCTCCTTTGCTGTTTTACAAACCATGATCCTGTAGAAAACACAATCTGCCACAGAAAAGACTTGGCCTTGGATTTCTTCGCCTTTTCTTCATTGTTGGATTTGATTTGTGCCAAGGTGGGATTTGCTGGTAGAGGACGTATTGGTCTATCTTCAGTCACAGTATCCTAGAGGTCATAGGCTTCCAAAAAAGCTTGCATCTTTACTGATCAGGTGTGACAATTTTCACCAGTGAAGTTGATAGGTGGGTTTAAAGAGAGGTTGGTGGATGCCATATGTATTTTAGGTTAAAGGAATTTTTGTTTTTTTGTTTTTGGTCCTATAACATCAACCGTGACTCTGATACTACTGTTGAAACATGCAAAAATTTAAAAACGAACCGAAGAACCAGAACCTTGAATTTTTAATAAAGCTCTACTGAAATTATAATCCACTGAAACTTTGAAATTTATATAGGAAAGAAAGTAACAGACTTCCATATCTAGACGCCACTCATTGAATGGATAAAACCGAATGAGAATGTCTTAACGGATTCAAATGATCAGGCTTTAAGTTAAATTTTAAATGCTGGATGCATCAACTTGTCTTAACTATCTATATTGCCTTTGAGAAAAAATAAGTTAAGCGACAGTTTATGAATAGTTCATTTTATTTGTAAATGTGTAATATTGTGCATCCTTATAGTCTATACCATTCTGGCATTCAAGAATACCTTTTGTACCATTCTCATATTCTTCCAGTAGTGATGAAGAGGAGAGTATGTCATGGGTCTGGGCCCAGGTCGAAGAAATCAAAGAAATAAAATCTGTAGTCAAGATCCAAGAATTCTGGTATCGATGATGAAGATGCAGATGGTCCATTTCCACGCTCAAGATTCTTTGGTAGCATTTTTTTTTTTGGGTAAAAATTCTTTGGTAGCATTAAGAGTGAATATAGTGGTTAAATACTTCGTTGTGAATCATATATTATCTTATGCAATTTATGTAGAACGGTCAATTTTAATTTCTTATGATTGGTTTATTATTTTGTTACATATTTGTAACTCTGCGTGATACTATTCCGTCTTCTCTTGGATTATCATTTTGTTGATTGAGATCGTGGAAACATATCAAGTTTAACGACTATAAATTGAATTATCCCTTGACACTACTGAGATTCTTTTGGATGTCCTGTGTTCCCTCTCAGAGATGGGCAAGGAACAAAGAAGAAAAATGAAATTCTCATATTAGAAATTCTGGAGGAACATGTTTCTAGACAGTCTTAGCCTTGACCAAAAGGGAAACGCGCAATTCCTACCGGTTTTCCTCTAGCATTCTCTCGAAGCAAGTAGTGGATATACTGGAATGATTGCTTATCTTCAGGCTTATAATTAAAATTGGGTGGCTCCAAGGCGTAGCGCCAGGTTTTGTTCCCCACACTTAATTTTACCGTGAACTTCAACCTTTTTTTTTTTTTTAACTCCATGGGTCGTGTAAGTCTCTCACTGGGTACAGGATTTGATCTCAACGACTTTTCTAGTTATGGAATTGATTAAGTCCCCATTTATTATAAGAGTTAGCTCTCACTGGCCTTGGGAAGATGGAACTGTATATTGAAGGACATCAACTGCTGCGATAAACAAGTAACTTTGGTATTGAAAAATCAATAGCTGAATAAAACACAGACACTGAAAATGAAAAAAAAAAAAAATCAGTGCAAGTCACCGAATATTTATATTTAGCATGATTAAACTTCAAACAGATTTTGGGCCAATAAGTGCACAAAATTGAGAAGTGAGGATGCATAACAAGCAGGCCCAAGCCAATAATTGGACAACAATATGGAACAAATAAGCGGATAGAACACCTTATGATAGTCCCAGTCTGTCTCCCAAATCTGCCTGTGATCAAAATAATTAAACTCCGAGGCATCTGGTTTCAGACGATAGATAGATAGATATATATACACAAAGAAATCACCGAATCTTAGACACAGACATCGCAGTTTCCAAAGCCCAAACCCAATGGTAACGTTATTTTTAGTGATGCTGATACTCAGGGTTAAATGCAAGAGCTTCTCGATAAATTAACTCTTTCATCTGTTCCTCAGTCAAGGCATGTTGCTCAAAGTCAAAGATGAAGGGAGTCATGCACACAGGTTCATCACTGATGTCATGCAAAGATGTCAAGTAGGGATGCGCCAGTGCATCTTCAACTGCAATAACAAATTAAAAAAATCAACTCAAGCCTTGGGACAATGCTTGCATCTCAGCATTTGCACTCAAATGTATAAAATAAACTGCTCGCACTTTGTACTGAAATTGAACAGGGGTAGCCCAGTTTTCAAGTCAATGAGGGGCAATTTAAATTGACAGGTCAGTCCAGACATCCTGCATAGACTATTGCATACATTTCAACTACATGGGGGCTAATTGGAAAACTTTTGGAAATTTCGGCATGCCTGAAATATGTTTCTTAGAGTTGCACCTAAGAATTGATATACAGAATTTACTTACCACCTCTATTGAACAGGAGTGTCACTGTGAACTGTGGAATGCAGTAAGCGGGGGGTTAACTTTACTTCGAGTTTCAGGTGGGGGAGAAGATACTACTCGACTAATAAGTGTTGGATTGGAGGGGAACTTCTTTCTATTCCCAAACTAGAAAGTCTTGCCAAAGCCGACTGGTAAACCTCATGATCGGGGATACGGTGATAATCTTTATTCTTTCACATAGCTATGAAGCTATGACTGTGAGGATTCCCTTAAATTCCCCCATAGGCTAGGATAGGTTAATAATAGGATCAACTACAAGTCTTGGAGCTAGGCAGGAATTACTATAAAAACCTTAAGAATAGGTCCACTAAGATGCGACTAGAGAACTGAAAAAAAAAAAAAGAAAAGCTCCAGGTTATCTGACTTTTAGCTTAACTTCCTATTCCTTAAGGAACATACATAAATAGAACAAGTTCATTTTCAGTATGAATTGTATCTGAAAGAAAGTGCCTCCAAATTTAATCACCAATAAGATTCAGAGATCAGACAATCATTATGCAGTTAAAGTGAAACTTGGGAATACTGTCTCATTTAGCAAGGAAAAGATAAGATCAGAGATTTTAATGCACTCATTGACTAGGTCAAGTGCTAAGTCAGAATTCAAAATAATCAAGCAATCCCATCATAAAACACCAAAAGCATTTTTAGGGTAGTTTTCTTGAAGGAATTATCATCCAGCTGTCCTCCACTTCAACCCATCCAGGGCCTACTTATCATATAAAGGTATTAGCTTGACATCCAGACAATGCTTTGTTAATTGGCAAGCACAAGACATGATCTTCCTTCTCGTGCTTGTGCCCCATTAAAGGTCAAGATGGAACAGTAAAAGTAAAATCTGTCTTGTCCGGGGTCTGGTTTACAGTAGATGTTACCTACCACAATAATTAAAGTGATGGGCAAAGAATAGTGCTAAACCAACCATTAACAATATCTCATCATTTAATCCTTGTCTGTGAAGCAGGGATGAAATAGAGTCGTAAGAAAAATAGAAGCAACGGAAATACGATGTACCAACAAATACTACAACCTTATATTCTAATTTCTTCTTCAAAGAATATAAGGTAGTAGTATTTGTTGGTACACCCTATTTTCAAAGAATTTTATGTTGCTTTCCTTAGATCCTCATTTCTCTCGTCATAAATAAAACTTCCCCATTTCCCCTATCCCAAGCAAAGTTTTATTGTTGCTGAAAATCAATGAATATCCTTGTTTGTGCTTTTCTTGATACAAATATGTTGAGACAGAAACTTATTAAGTTGGTTCTGGTTTCAATATTTATTTCAGAAAGTTTGTATAATCTAGTTTCTTTTCTTGTGATTGGGAAAGCATGGTTAACATCTTGATCTCGAGTAAAAAGAGACAGTATCTCCCTGACAAGGAGAAACAATATTTTGGTTGAATAATCAACAGAAGAATTTTAATTGACTATGTCATATAATTTAGCATATTCCAAAACACTTGTATGTTGAAGCACAAGATAACCGTATAAAGAGTAACCAAGCAAATGGAACTACACTGTTAATCTGTAGATTTAACCAAATGTAAGCAATATGTATGTAGCATGGCACATTGAATAAGTCAAGTAGATAAAACGATGCACAAGAAAGTCCTGAAGGCTAAACGACCCAATAGAACTCTGAAACCCCAAAAGCAAAACTAATTGCATTTTTTTTGGGATTAAAATATGCAATTATCAATTCATTAATCATGAATTGAATAGGTAACTTTTAACAACTACTATTGTCAAAAAGCAGAATATTCGTAAAGTATGGATACTGATACTACATCTTTAATCATTGTATATAAACCCACAAGCAAGGAAACTTACCAGTAATCCTTTGTCTAGGATCAAAAGTTAGCATTTTTTCAACGAGATCTATGGCTGCTGGATGGACATGCGGAAACTTTTCTTGAAAAGACTGGCGATGGTAAAGAGGTAGCTGCCTAATGTATCTCTTAGCATTTTCATTAAGAAACCCTAGATCAGCTTCTGATGGGGTGCCAATCAGCTGCATGGTAGAGCACACATCAGTAATACCGATTCTTTGGTTCCAATGCAAAATGTTTCCAAAGGTAACCAATATATATCGTAAGGAAAAATATTTTATTTTGAAAAAAAAAAAAAAAGAACGAATGCTGATTTTTACATTAACTTTAGAACATTTGGTTAAAGGGACTGACTGTAACCAAGAACAAACATATATATAATTAAAGCTGGAGTATGATCCAGAATGACACTGCAAACGGGCCTTAATAATGCATTAGTTCCACATCTACCAGGCTAATCATTCTAACCATGATATTTGGAAAAAAAAAAAAAAAAGTGTCAGTAATTGTTGAACTTCTTCAAACTTCATAACACAGAGCCAAAGAATGCTAGATGAGTTACCTCCATAAGTAGACGTAACTGATGCACATGATCTCTACCAGGAAACAATGGTTTTCGATCCATGAGTTCCATGAATATACAACCAACAGACCATACATCAATAGCTGCAGTGTAATCAGATGAGTTCAACAAAAGCTCTGGTGCACGATACCATCTTGTAACAACATATTCAGTCATAAAGTCAGTTTCGGAGGTAACACGAGCCAGTCCAAAATCACAAATTTTTAAGTCACAGTTGGCATTCAGCAGAAGATTGCTAGGCTTTAAGTCCCTATGCAGAACATTTGCTGAATGTATGTACTTTAGCCCACGTAGGATTTGATACAGGAAATACTGCACCAAAAAAGACAAAAAAATTATATTGGTATCAAGGATACGATTGAAAAACTCTGCACAGGAAAGGTGTATAACGGCCACATGTGAGAATCAAAATTAGCTTGGGGGGAAAAAATCTATCTTTAATGATAAACAAATTGAAATCATTGCAGCTGCAAAGTATTCTCCAGTTGTTGGAAAACCTAGAAACAGATTGAATCAGTGAAACTCAAATTTTATGCAAAATCTTCCATAGTCTACACCAAGATATGCATGAGCGTTCACCATCCCTCACGATAGCCAAGCATCAAAAGAAAAAAAAAATTAAAAAGAGATGAGGAGCAAGATTCTTCTAGAATTGAGTACCAGTCACGCATCAGTTTGACAGTTTCTTTTGAGACCTTTTACAAGACTACTAGCCGGAAGGAAATCTCAAGGCTATTGTACTGTCACACACATTCTCTAGGCATAAAATTATTACTTGTGACAAAAACAATGCAAAAATACTAATAATGGTAATTCGGCATGGGTTTATGCCCATTTTCTAAAACATTACGGGCTAGACTGATACAATATCTTTCTCTATTTTTATCCTCACACACTGCCAAAAGAGGGGAGAGGGCAGAGATCCACATATGCCAACAAATTTGGCTTCAGAACTGGTGTTTCAGCACAATAATCACTAAACTCAACAAATTTGGGATAAAAGTATATATCTACAAATAACTCTGGCTAAATCAGTTAAAAAAAAAAATTGTCTGGATATTTTCATCTGAGGTTTGTTAGAGACAATCTTTATTCTAGATGAACTAAATTGGCTTTTAGGAGAAAGCAGTTATCTGTAGACAAGTTTACTTTTAGAGCATCAGACATGGAGTTTTTATTCTTGTCATGACATTTTGAATGCCCTAGAGTGCCTAGGATCTTAATATAGCAGTACAATAATAGCATGTGAGAAAACTTGTATAGCAAGTTGGTAATGGAGGATGAAACAGCGTGAGGGGAGGAAAAGGAACAAATAAAGAAAGATAATTCTCCCATGCAATCATATTCTACATTTCTGTTTAAGTGTCTATTGTGGTAATTACTGATTTTACCACTTTCAAGAAAAACTTTCCACCAAATATAAAGCATATGATAATGTGACAATGGAGTGACACATTAATAGAAATGTCAGCAATTGGGCACAATTTTAAAATACAACAAACTTAGATATGCACCTGACAATGCTCCTCTGATAGTGCTTGATTTGACCGAATGATTTGATGAAGGTCAGTGTCCATTAGCTCATATGCAATGTAAACATCATTAAATGCCTCCCTCTGAGGTGGTGGTATTATATCCCTGATTGAAACAACCTGCAAAACAAATACAATAGGTAAATAAACAAGAAGAAATGTTCCAAACGCACAACTTACAAATGACCATATTTGACTGCAAGTACAGGTAAACAGGAAGCCACCAGATCTTCAGCTAATGAAATATATTTTAATTGAATGGATAGAAGAGCACCTTGTCAAAAAAAAAATAAAAAATAAAAAATAAAACACATGCTATATTATGTCTTAGCATCACCAAGTATCTGAAATCAAATGCCAAGTCAATAAATACATGCATAATTGCAGGATAGAAATGGCAAACAACTGCTTCAGGATTCAGGACAAGCTAGGGTCCTGTTTGGTTTGATGGGAAGATTCTGGATGTGTAACTTGAGTTAGAAATACTTGGTTATTTTATTCATAAGAGAAACCCCTATTAATATACATCATCATATGTCTCTAGAAAAGGAAATAAAATTAGGCCAATCCCTATGATAATGCTAATCTAATCCTTGTAGTCAAGCATATAAATCTTTCCTACTCTATACAAGAATATTTACATAATCTTTCTTTATTCTACACAAAAATATTTCCTTGTTCTGTAATACACAAATCTTTCTTTATTTCACAAGAAGATGGAACAGGAATGGGAATGGTTTTTGATGGAATGGAATCTTATTGTCTAAAATCCTATTTGGTAAAGCATGGAAAGATATGACAAATCATTCCATTATATTGTTCGGTTGGAATAATCCATGTAGGAATGGAAAGGAATTATGAGCAAATAAATACCTACGGATGAAAAAGAAAATTACACAAGCATTATATATAATAACACCATCAAAGACATCAAACAAAATAATTAATAAGAGGCTAAAAATAATTTTCTTTTTTCTTTTTTTTTTGATAGAAAAAGAAATATTATTAAGAAAGAAAGGGATACAAAGAAAGAGAAAAAGAGGAGACAAGGGGAAAAAGGAGAATTTGATATCCTCCTAGAAAAACAAAACAGAAAAGAAAAAGAAACAAAAGCTCAAAAACAAGGCTAGTACAACAAAGCCTTCCAATCTCTATAAACATTTTCAAAGGGCATTCCTTTTAAAAAAACCATTAGCCAAAACCCATATAGAAGCAACGAAACGAAATCTATCCCACAACAGTTGAGGAGGAAGAAAACTTTCAATTTACTTATTTTCTATCTTCTCCAACAAACATGAAATATTAATCCCAAAATCAAAATTGTGTCCCAAGCAGGTCCCTCTTTATTTTTTTATTTAAAAAGTTTTTAACTCTTCTTATTATTTTATTTTTAAAATCTCATATTGCTATCACTCTCATATATTTTAGAAGGTGGTTGTAGTTCACAATTATAAAAGGTGGAAGTAGTTCACAATTTTTTAAGTTATAATAAATGGATATGATTGTAATTTTTTAATTTTTACGAGGGTATAATGGTAAAAAGGCTTCACATTTGTAGGAAAGAGAAGCCATTAAACTAGGGAATCCATATTCCCTCATTTGATGGAATGAGGATTCCCGTCAACCAAACATGCATTTTGGCCAACCTGCTTTGTTCAGCCAAAACTTTGAGTTTGAACTGTATAAGAAGAAATTGCTCTACGTCCCATAAAGGTGTGGAAATACCCAATTCTCACCAAATACCGCAAACAACTTATTCCACAAGACAGCTTTGACTTGGAAATTTAGAAATAAATGAGCTCTAGTTTATGTACTAATTATGCACATCATACAGATATCAAGAAACAAAGCTGTGTTAGGTCTCTCCATTTGCAACAGGTCATTTGTGTTAACTCTATTGAGCACCACTGTTCAAATAAAAAATCTGACATCTAAAAAGGAGCTTTAGATTTCTCAATGGGTTTTCAGGAACGCAATCTTTCCCAACTGGATGAGGAAATAATATATATATATATATATATATATATTTTTTTTTTTTTATCAGAGAAGAAATATCAAAGAGCAATGGACAGAAAAGTACTAAGATTGAAACAAGGACAGAAAAGAGTAACGGACAGAAACTTGTACCCATAGTAAAGCTGTCCTATCCCTCAGCATATCTAATAAAGTGACTCCCTCTTTTTTAAAAAAAAAAAACACTATGATCCAAAGACCAAAGAGAGGTCACACAAAAGTGATTCTATGCCTTTAGGCTTCTAAAGACACAGACTCCTGAATATACACATCAGAAACATCCAGAGTCCGAACTGTCCTATCCTTAATCAGGGAAAGTCTAATAGTATCAAAAGGCAAAAGAGTTTCTAATTCATTTACGAAATTACATCTTGTCCAGCAAGATCCCACAAAAAGTGAAATACAAGGATGCACATTCGCATTAATTGAACAAAAATTTTGAACAGGGCATTATCTAGAGAGCAATGATGATAGAGATTCAGGGATAAGGGTGTGTTTGGTACTCATTAATGGAATGAGAAAGAGAGAGGGAATCCTACGCTCCCTTGTTTCGTATTCATTTTGACATTGGAATGGGATTCCAATGAAATGAAATGAAATTTTTATGCCATGGAGTACAATAGGATTCCATAAAACATATGATGGAATGGAATTCCTTTCCATTGAATGAACTTGGGAAGGACATTTCTACCCTTGCTTTCCTTGTATTGCCCATGCTTTCTTCTTCCTTGCTTTTGTTGACCAACGGTGAATGCTTATGCTCCTCCCACATCAACCACTGGCAACCACCAGGGAGTCAAAGGGCCTTCAAAGGCCAGAACAGGTGAGGGAAGAAAAGATAGTGGAAGACAAGATAGTAGAAGACAGTGGTTTTAAACAGTTGGCAGTAATGGAAGACAGCGGAAAGACCAACGTCTGCAAGTCAGCCAGCGGCAATGGAAGACGCTCATTGGCCATATTCTCCGATGAGCAAGAAGACAAAGGAAGAGAGAGAGAGAGAGAGAGGGAAGAAGACCATTCTGCTACAAGTCGAGGAACGAAGAGATTTCTTTCATTGTTTTAGTATATTTTATTGAAGGGTGATTTGGAAAAATCGTAATAAATTCTTTCTTTTCTTTCATATTAAACCCCGTGCATAACAAAATAAAGGCATTTATTTCCATTCATTCTCATATCATACCAAATATAATTTTAAGATTCCCATTCCCTTTCCCTTAAAAGTCTTAATGTATACCAAACCTACCCTAGAAGAAAGGAACATTAAATCTTGATTATTACTAATAGTAATCAACTAACAAGTAACAATACCTCTTCCCAATGCCGATTGTTAAGCAGTAGGTAGTAAAAGGGTTTCAAATGCTCACAGTTGCATTGTGAAGCACAAAAAGAGAAGAGTTCAGATATTGTCACCATCTTTAAGTTTGAATACAATATGTCGAACTAATATGTGCATTCTAATATCCATGATTCTGATAGTTCTTTCATTTTTTTTTTTTTCGTCGTCAACACCAAAACAGACTTATATTTCAACAAATAGATTCTAAAAGTGTTTCTTAGCTGAATTGAACATATTTTAAGAAGAATATGGTTAATTGAACCGGCAAGCCGTTGATATATTAATGGGAACCTAAGGAGGCACACCAATCATGGTAACCACGAATCTAACAACATATCCAGAAGAGATATCATTAAAGAACATATGCGATAAATCAGTAAAGTAAGGAGGCTTTGAAGAAACCAAAAAAAAAAAATATTACTCACTGACGTTTTCATGATCCATGTGACGAAGCAGCTTAATTTCGCGGAGGGTCCTCTTGGCATCAATTTTGTTGTCAAATGCATTAGCAATCTTCTTGATGGCTACGTGCTCATTGGTTTCGGAATTGAGAGACGAACTGTGATGAAATCATCAATTAAAAGAGAGGGGAGAGAAGAGAAAAAAAGAAGTGAAGGTAGGGAAAGGGTAGGGAAAGTACCAGACGATACCGTAAGCGCCTTTACCGATGGGCATGATGGGGGGCTTGTATTTGGCGGTGACTTCAAATATATTGCCGAAGATGTTGTATTGAATGAACCTGCCGGCATGGCTGAGAATAGCGGGGATATTCTCGATCCCCATAGCCGTTGGCTGCTGCTGTTGTCGGGGATCAGGCTGCGCTGCCTCCGACATGACGGTGTCACCAGGCTGAGCTCCCCCTCCTCCTTCCATTTTCGTTTTCAATAACTAGGCTTTTTCTTTTTCCAACTCCAACAGTATAATGTAATGAGCCCTAAATCCTAATCTATCATGCACTTAACCTCCTTAATTTGTTCGTCCTGCGATCTGTCCTTTACCTTTGTCAAACAGATCTAACTTTCTCCCTAACTCCTGCAAAACGAAACTGTCAAATGTCAACCTTCCCTTTCCTTCTTTATTTCTCCCCCTTCTATTTATTTTTACCTCATTTTAGATATCAATTGATTTTGGCACATATCAACACCAATCTCGTACAAGCAAATTATCATAAATAGTTACACATTTAAAAAAACTAGCATTCCTTTCCCCTATTTTTTTACTGTTCTCCTAAATTAAATACCGTTTCATTTGTGGAATCCATGAGGTCATATTTTTACAAAACAATTAAACTCCCAGATCGATCATTTTCTTGTCTTTCCACATTAGATATAAATCTTATTTTACCCTTTAGACCTACTGCCTCATTTAAATATTTCTAGTTATTAACAACAGTTATTGTTCAACATGACATGAACTTGACCATGTTCATAAATTAAATTATTATTCAGTCCACCATTTGATCAGTTTTAATAATCTTTTAAAGTAACATAGCCAATTATTTTAATAATTTAATAGCTGTTAGTCCAGCAATTAACAATAAGAAAAAACCTCATGAGACATTCTACTTCAGTTAAGTACTTAATTTTAACATCTTGTATTATTAAAATATCCAATAATAAAAAAGTGAAAACGAATTGATATGTACATTTTGCATAATATAGTATTCAACAACCATAAAAATAAATTTGACTATAAATAATAACTTTATTAACACTTTTGCTTTAAAAAGTGCACTTGATTTATATGTTTTTAAAGTAATCAGTACAAGTTTTGGTATTGTGAAAAAAAAAAAATTTATAATATAAAGTTGTTAAGTAATTGAATTTTTATTTTTTTATTTTCTATTTTTTCTTCCTTTCTTTTCTTAAATTTCTCACTCGTATGCATATGCTATTTTAAATAGTAATAATAATCAATAGTACAGTGGTGACAATAAATTACTTTTTGAAAAGTTGATAGTAAATATTTTCTAATATTTATCTTTGAAAATATAGCGTTAACTTTAGAAACTATATAAAAATTGAATAATTAATGAAAAATATTAAATTATTTTGTATCAAATGGTCTAGTCTTTTTATTTTTTAAACTATATCCTGTAATAACTAATAAATGGAACATAAGTAGAGATTTATTGCGAAGAGATTGTGCCAACTGCTATGCGACGGCACGCAAACAAGCATCGTATTTTAGATATATCGTGGAAATGAAATGAAGGAATGCAAAATACGAGCTGGGGCCTGGAGGAGCAATGATATTATTATCATTATTATTATCCCAACTGAATAGGGTGGGGAGGAAAGCAATAATCATCCAGAGTGAGATGATTTTGCGGTTAGGCTGTTGGAATGGTAAGATGGGAAATATGAATAACATTGGTACTAATAGGAATGGATAATAGTATAGTATACAATGAGAAGCTGAAAATTGGGGAACTATTGAGGAGGTTGTGGTTCTTTGATGGGGGTGCCTTTCTCTCTAAGCTTGGCCACACTTTGTTTCAAGGCTTCTTTCCTCTTCTTGCTTGCCAATACTTTAGCTTGAACACCGCTCACATTTGGGTCCTTTTTCTCGTCCGGCGGAGGCTGTGGAGGCCTTCTAGCTGCGGCAAACGCACTTTGGCTTTCCCCTCTCAAGCTCAGACCCAACACCACTGCGCCACCTACTAAAGCCCTGCATTACAATTAGTCAATTACATTTACTTAATCCCTGCAATTACATACGCGACGGGACCCAAATCAGTTATAGTATGTATCGTATACCATTACCAACCTGCGAGTCACAGAGACGGAGTGGTAATGGGGAAGAGCTTCATGCCCAGCAGCAGGAATGGGTGACGACGAAGAATAATGATTATTGGATTTGGAGGTTGGGCTCTTGCTCTTCCAATTGCCGGTGGCAGCTGCTGCTGCTGCCGTCACCGTCAGCGAGTGAGCCATCACTTCTTTCCTGATCGCTTTGAAAATAAAGCTTAACACCCAGCGCTATTCATATCAATACTAATATTTACCTAATAAATTAGCTGAGTTTGGATATGCTCTCCAGTTTCTTTCCTACACCCATTGGTTCGTACCGGATAAGGTTCCATCGCCCCTCACTGTGGACCCTCCTCTTGGATTTTTTTTTCTTTTTTAATTATTCCCTACGTTAGTTTCCATATCATACATGCCTTTATCTTAATTTAGATAGAAGAGATAATTTTAAGACATCATTTGCGATCCACCAATTGCATATGGATAAAAAATAACATTTGTTATATATAATGACAATCCTCATTTGGGAGATCAGTATACTATTTCCAAAGGCATGCTTTATTTCTTCTATACAACGAAGCCAAAAACATGAGCATTAAAGGAAAAGAGAGTTCCGTTGATCACTACAAAATAAATAAAATACAAATGCCTCATTCCTTCTCAGCAATCACCACAAACACATCCTTCAATGACCACTTCCGTCGGTCATTTTTCTCAGGTGGATTAATGACTGCTCTCTCAGCATTGGCTAAACGGTAACCAATCACTATGTCTCTTCTCTGCCGGGCCGTCAGCATTATTTCATAAAAACTCAACTCCTGCCCTTCACAAAGGTACAGATCTGCTTGTCTTATATGCATCTCATTTCCCTGAAATGGAGGGAGGAAAAATATTCAACGATTAAATTTGTCAGGTTTAAAGAGAAAGGGAGAGCAGGAAAACATGGAGTATAGACCAGCTGTCCAATCTCAATCCACAAAACAAAAATGCTGCTTCACTTAAAAATGAACCACTTATAAATCCAGTATTAGGCCCACGGGGCATAGGCAGTTTAAAAATCTGAAGGACGTTCTTCATCCGTATTCATTGGAATAGCACAACATAAAGAGTTCAGGTATCACTGGACACGTCAGAAACCCAGGTCTCAACAAAAATGCTAGATAATAGTAACCATCCCTTGGTCACCATGCAAAATCCTCTATACTGTCAAATTTGAACCATTTTAAGGTTTCTGCAAGATCTATGGGAAAGAGAAAGAAACAAATAAAATAGTTAAAATCATATTAATTTAATTTTATAAAATCTGCAGTTTTCTTTCACGGAATCCCACACAAACTGAAACGGATAGGAAATTCACAACTTAGCAAAAAATAATATTTTGGTAGGCTCTTCAGGATAAAAGATGTAATATAGTACCTCCTCTGCAAAGAGTTCTTCCAAGACATCATTTATCTGTCGATCCTCTGCCACCATTGCCAAAGCCATGCTGACAAGTTCATTTGATAAAACATAATCGCTAATCTTTGACATGGATAAAAGATTTTTTGTCCTAGGATCCAAAATTTCACTGATTATAACCGATCTATCTGAAGCCTGTTTCATATCCCCAATCCAGGAGCCTTTGGAGAGGTTTCCTCCGTGAGTTTGACCCACCATAGCTTCAAAAGGCAGACGCTTCGCCTGAAAAGACAAACATCAGAGATTTAAAAACAATTAAATGTTAAGAGGGCTTTACATTTGAACATCCTAGACAACTAATAAAAAATTACTATTCAGCAAGCAGCAATGGAAACCAGTATCAATAAATGAGGTCATTCAGTTACAAATATTCAAAAAACAATATAATTGAAAATTCTGAACTAGCCCAGTCCCACGAGAGTCAGCTATCTATATTGTAGCACTAGCATGCAAGCTAAATAGGGGCATGTTAAAAGAAGAAGCTTCATAGAATTATTAATGGAGTTTTGCCAATATATTTTCATTGTAATAAATATATACTGATGTCAGATGTTTACATAGTTTTTCTTTACCATAATGATTTTGTGTAATAGATATTTTGCAGGAAAAGGATGAGATGAGAATGCTTTTGGATAGCAAAAGAATGTGACATTAAAGTAGCCTTTAATGAGATATATCATGGTCAAATTTTGTCGAAACTCACTTGTATATCACGAATTAGAAGTAATGTCGCAAGAGATCTAGAATCTGCTTGAATTGCTGAATCCTCCACTGATTCGTCGGCCAAAATCAATATCTTCGAAGATCAGAAATTACATCAAATACATTCTTATGGTAAATAACAAACATCTATCAAGTTAAGTGCACTGCAGAACCTATAGGTGGCTCTATCAGTCACATGTGCATCACAATTCCTTTTTTTTTTAATTTTTTTATACTTTTTTAAGTAATCTATCCTGTTTGTATAAATGAAAAATTGCCTCCACAAACATGCAACAATAGAACTTACCAAACTCAGAAATAAGTGTCACTTACAGAATCAAAGGATTCCAAAGGAAGGCTTTCCAAGTGACGCCGTATAACAGCATTCCCCTCACGATTAACCAATGATATATTTACCAATCGATTTATGTCAAGGCCGCCATCAGTTAGTTTCCTTTCCCTCTCCTTTTCTGGAACATCATTGAACATCCAGAGTTCTGAATTAGGTGCTAGAGATGCATCCAAAACCTAGAGATACAGTGAGAAGTTGGACACGCCACAAGAAATATTAACGCCCAGAGCAAATTAAAAAAAGAACAATGCAATGCCATTTAGTGTTATGATCTTTACATTAGTATATCTCCTGGTCTAAGATAATACAAATGGTGTATGTCAAGCTAGGAATATTATCCACTTCTGTTTGAAATGGGATGTCCATAAGTTTTCAAACTTATTACATTTATGGAGCGTTGGGTTTAAATCCTTTTGGATTCATGGTGATAATAATACATTCTCATGTTTTGTATAGACTGCAAAAAAATATTCTTGGTCTAATGGAAACCCACATTTCCATGAGGGAAGAATGTTTTTAAAATGTTTAGAAGACTATTCTGTCCATTTTTATCTTAATAGACTCCCAGAAAAAATAAATAAAACTAAAAAAATAAAAACTAATAAAATGAAAGAAAATTAATTATATAATAGATATTAAAATAAAAATATGAGAAATAAGATAAATTTTAATATAGCAAAGAATGAATTACAAAACAGAACAAATTAAATATAAATTAATTAATAAATAAGTATAAATAGTCTATACTATTTTATATATATAAAATAATAAATAAGTTACAATTAAATAAAATATAAAAATAATAAAATAATAAAATGAAATATTAAAATTAACAACATAATAAGTAGTAGTTTAGGGTTTAGGGTTGATAATAATAATATGACGTAAAAGTAATAAAAATACGTAGAACATTGAAGGATGTACTTTTGAAGAAGTAACGAAGATTCTTAAAAAATGAAACAAAATATTCTAAAGTAATTAATGTGATATTCATAGAAATGTAATTCAATGTGCTCTGGTATGAGAATGTTTGATTCCAGGAACCAAAACCCCCATAGGATTCAAATATAGAATAGTGCTTTCTTCATTTGGATCATTCCTGATAACCAACAGACAAGAATAGGGACCATAGGAGCAAATATTCTCAGCATTACCATGATCATGTCCTCCATATCACGTCTCCAACCACAAAAAAGTATTCTTTCTGGAGACTTTGGATAAACAAAGTCCTTGGGTAAGCTTCCCCTCCAAACCTGCAATCAAGCAGGAAAAATAATTAAGATAACCAAAAAAAAAATCCATATCAGTTAATGTCTCTCATCCATTCACAGTACATTTTTCTGGGGCGTCATTGCTGTTTGAGCAAAATGTAGCACTAGCAATGATGACAATAAGACTTAATGAACAAACTGATTCTTTTTTCAATCTACAGTATGTTGCTTAAAGGCTACAGCAGCTATCATCCAATCAGAACAATTTAATAGAGACCCATTACCATTTATTTATTATTTGTTTATACTTTTTGTTTTTTTGGGTCTCTTTTACTCTTCCCCAGTCAGTTGGTATCACATGGACACGTCAGCCAGAAGTAACAAGATATCTAACCATGTATTGCCATGAACAAATAATAGATCAGAAAATGTAAAACACCAATAATTTATTTGAGGTCCTAATGTTGTAAGATCAAAGAAGAATAAAAGCACCGTAGGCAATGAAGCTGGGGAATATGTATCATCATCCTCAGCTATCACCAGAACTTCGTCACCTTCTTGTAGAACATAGGAGTCATCTGGATTCAAAATAATTTTACCACCATATGATGCAACCTTAATTCCACAAGGAATTGCATCAGGAAAGCTGATTAATACATCCTCAAATAGCATGCCATCCAACTGTGGCCATCTTTTGATGTAGAATTCACAATTTTCAAATCCAAGTATATCTTCCCAAATCTGCCAAAGCAAACCCATCAAATAATAAAACTACCACATTATACATTTTCAACCACACAGGTTAATAAACAAATTGAAAGGGGCAGTCCAGAAATTTTGCACTCAATTAATATCATAAATATCAGTAGTAAAACAAAAGATTTCAATTCAACCTGTGCAAGTCCAGGCTGCCGAGCACATTGAATCATCAATCGTCCAATGACATCATGTGCTACAACAGTTTCAACAAGATCACCACCAACAAGTTTAACAAGGACCTCATTGTCAAGATCACTTAATTCAACAACTATGTGTCCTCTTAATCCTTCTTTGACTCCAGTTAGACTTAAGACTGTTCTAAGTGCACGGGCATCACTCTGTACCAAAACAAAAAACAAGTTAATGGTTATTCACCCCTACCACATCTGGAGTAGGTCATCGCTCAGTCAGACCTGATCAGCATTCCCGTCTTCAGCAAGGACAATTATTGCACGTGCCTTTGAAACAGAAACCTGAAATAACATGGTTTTAGCAAGCAGATGAAGAAACATTTTAGAGAATTATAATAATATGCAAGTTGTGAACAAACAGAAACCTAAATAAATGCATTTAGCAGTAATTGAAAAAAGCCCTCACACCAAATGCATCATGCATATGGTTTTCAAATTTTCTTTGGGAAAATTACAATAAAATCATGGAAAACATGAGTAATATTTTGTCCTTGAAAAAAATATAGTCAAATTAAACCCTGTGCCAACCCAACCTACCACCATCCACCCCCAAACAAAGAAAAAGAAATGAGCAATCAACAACTTAAAGAGAATATTTTAAAAGTAATAACAAATAATGATCAACAACATTATTATATTCTTTCTATTCCCTTTTCTTCCCTTCCCTAATGGAACAGGGTTCTAAATAGACTTGTATATAATTTTTTTTAAAAAAAAAGCAAGTGTATCCATTTAAGAACTATTAGAAAACAGTCGCTCTGGAAGAAAGATGGACCATTCCTTCACATCATACCTCCTTGCAAACCTCAAAAAAAAAATTTTTGTTTTGGGGGGGGGGG
The DNA here is from genome assembly GCA_037074585.1 of Biancaea sappan. NCBI lineage: Eukaryota > Viridiplantae > Streptophyta > Magnoliopsida > Fabales > Fabaceae > Biancaea > Biancaea sappan. The sequence goes on along the minus strand of CM073501.1, from coordinate 246,072 downwards.
GGAGGAGAGGAAGAGTAGGGCGGATACGGATTGGCATATACACTGTTATAGGTTGCCATTGAGAAATTTCACTGTTTGGATGTGCAGGTTAGAACCATAAGCTAGTATTAAACCTGGCATATGGCTTATCATAATACTAGACAAAAGGATAAAGCAGCATGTCATACCTTTTTAAGATCAGCCAGAATAAGAGGGCTGCCACTTCTGCATATAACAGATGTTCCTTTAAAATCAAATTCCATTTTTGCAATGTCAAGTTCCATTTCTTCCTTGTCTCGCTCAGCCATCACTACAACAGTTCCTCCACCCAGGCTCTCATTGGCTATGGCAAGTTGATTTAATAATGAACCCTGCACATCCAATTATGGTATCAGTGACAAGATACTTGAGCATTTCAAAAGCTAAAGCACCAATGACCTGGTAGATTACTTTGGCATAAAAATGGCCAGTAAAATAATGTATGTTTAAAGTAGCCAGGAGATGTCTATTTGAGAATGTCCAACAGATGCTAGAATCAGAATCCTACCAATTTATCACTCCAGCCAAGAATCAAAGTGTGATTTTGCTCAACCACCTCACTTTTTCCTTTCCTTAGTGAGTCAAACTTCTCAGAAATTGTGTCAGAAACAAGCCCAAGCATCATTGCAAATATAAGCATCCCGCCAAAACTAATGGAAATTGCAACCAATCTTGAACCAATACCTTCAGAGCTGGCGTGGTTACCAGAATCAGCAACGTAGGTCCAAGATAGCCAAAGGCAATGTGATAAATCCTCAGTTGTTACACCAAAAAGGGCCAATCCTCCAAGAAAAATGAGCAATAGAGTTGCAACCAACAACACAAGTGGCTTAGCATATGGGTGAACTGATAAAAAAACGTCAACCTGATATGCTATTTGCTTGTTTAGAGAAACCTTTTCTGACATACTGTCAGAAAATCTTGATTTTGATACATAATCTATGTACTTGAAAATAACAAGAGGGATAAATAGAAGTGTGAGCGAGAAGAAAAGAGCAACATTTCTTTTAAAGGTTTCACTTGTACGAGCATCACCATCCTGTGCTGTGGAACTGGTATTACTTAGTGTCTCCAGCTCATTGGATGCATGTAATCTGCGACTAAGGTAAAAAACCTCACCCTGCAAAGAATTTTTTTTTTTTTTTTGTTTAGCTCAGTCCTTAAAAACATCGTGCAAAGAAAGACTGCTATCAGGAAATTTTGGGTAAGCTAAAATCAAATGGAATCTTCAAAACCATAGTCTTTTACCATCCAATCCCCCATGGATTGATACCCGAATTTCGTGAATATCAGGATATGACCAATGACTAACAATTAAGTAGTTTTAACTTTCGGCAACTGATGTATGTATCATGATTGGAAGTAATGCAACAGGAGCCAACAGATTGAGAAATTGATAAAAATAACAACCCATTCAAAAGATATAAGAGTCAAGAGCATGGTGCTTAGTAGAGTGCTAAAACGTCTTGTTTGTGCGATTGTTTAAGTCGATTCTCCAACATGAATTGAGCAGGTTACCAACTATTCAGCCAGCAAGTTACCTGCAACTGATTGACTTGGCTTTGTAGATGTATATTTCTGAGCAGCAGCAGCAAGGAGAGAATAATGGCCAACATCTACCCCCCACACCAACATTTAAAAAAAAAAAATTAAACAAAAAAGTGAGCAGCACTTCATTTGTAAGTTGTAAAACGAGAGAGAAATAGATAGGACTGAAAATGGCCACCATAATGGTTATCTGCCAACGCATGGAAAAGCCAATAAGCTTCTTCTCATCAGATACTTTATCCACGGAAAGGGCCACCGGAACGCCGTCCAAAGCATCAGGTTTCTCCTTACGGCGAGGAAATTTGACTCTGGGGCGAATGCCTGCACGACTGGAGTCATTGCAGATGGTTGAGGCAGGAGGCGACGGCGTATTGGGAGAGTATGGCCGAGAGAGTCTTTGCTTTGAGGAGAATCGACGGAGGTACTTTGGAGTGATTGGGGAGTGTGAAGAGGAACGGATGAATGACGGCGAGGGGAAGAACCAGTCTCTACCGCCGGAGGGCGAAGCTGTCGACTCCCAATCCAGGGACATTATGGGAATTACAAACACTTTTGGGGCTCCTTTGACAATCGGCAGCAATTTTTGGTTCACCAGATAAAGGCTCCGTCTGTCCCCTATTTTTTTTAAAATTTAATTCCATCCATCGTTGTCAGTATTATCGTTTAGCATATCGATATGGATGCCGGCCAATGTTTATTATTATTACCTTTTGGGCAAAATACTAAAATATATGGCTACGAAATAAGACCAGACAACCTTCAATTCTCGCAACGCTCAACAAAGAATAGCTTCTTTATTATTTTTTGGTCATGCATTGGAGTTCACATGAAAAGAGAGGATGAAAGGATGGAATTAGAAAGTTCGTAACCTATTTTTCTTTTTTATACAGAAAGGACTAGACCAGCCTACACAGAAACAATCCTATTAAAAGAGATGCCTCTCATGTCATCCCACATAAGATTAACAACATCACTTGAAGGTTCCCTCACCAGCTTGAGCTCGAAGCCACCTTGATGGGCTTGGTTAGCCAGTTTGTCTGCACATCTATTCCCTTCTCGTAGACAATGAACCAAACGCATTTCCCATCTTTTTCTTCTCCAGTCGTTTATCTTTTCACTAACAAATAACATGGATGACTCATACTACACCCACTCTGGCAAAGATTACCAGCTATCATTGAGTCTACCTCGATGATAATCTTTCGGGCGTTTAGTTTCCAAGCAACCTCCAAGTCCATGAATAATTCCCCAAAGCTCCGACTGCAGGACACCAAATTACGATAAAAACCACCAATCCAACTCCTCAAACAATCCCGACAATGCCTCCACAAGCTATACTCTTCCCACCATCATAACCAATTCCATCCACGTTGACTTTAACCTACTTGCATTTGGGAGTTTTTTGGTCAATGCTATTGTTTTAAAAAAAAAATTAGGTAAATATTACATTTTAAAAAATGTTTAGCCCAATATTACACTTTCAGTCAAATCAACATTCTCTCTTATTATTTTTTTAATTCTATCAACAACTCAGACTGTTGATTAATTTTTTTTTTAAAAAAGTACAGAGACGGCTTGAGTCTCTAACAGGGAAAAAATAAAAAGAAAACGAACTCAGCCTCTCTCAAGAATGTGTTTTGTAAAGCTCAAACTCGGTTATTATATATATATATATAAACGAGACACAGCATACACATAGTGTTTGAATCAAAATTGATTCAAACACATTGTGAGCTACGGCGTCTTGTCTCACAATCTTTTTTTAATATTTTTTAATAAATTTTAAATAATAAAATAATAAATTATTTATAATTTTTATATTAAATTTGAATTTAAATTTAGGGAATAAAATTTTAAATTTGATTTTAATTTTATATTGAATTTTAATTGAGAAATATAATTTTAATTAGCACTAAAATTTGTGGCTTCAGTTTTCTAAAGTTTTTAAATAATTAGTATGACTTTTTTAACAAATAGTATATAAATTTTAATAGTACAAAAACTAGTATATAATTCATGGAATAGATATAATTAGTACAAAAACTTTCACATTTTGTTTTCTAAGATTAAAATAATTTTAACAAATAGTATATAAATTTGAATCCGTGAAATATAATTTCTATTTTGTTTCATGTTTAAAAATATATGAAATTTAAAATTGGGTAATGAATGTTTAAGATTTTCTTTTTATATTAAAAAAAAAGAGTATTGAAAATAAAAATTTTGAATATTTGTTTGGTATCTTGTGTGTTTTTATGGACTTCACACATATTAGTGTATAATGCTCTAAAATAGTAATAGTTTATTTTAAGATAGGGAATTTCATAAGGGAGGAGAATTAATTTTCTAAGATAATTTTTTCTTAAGATAATATATATTTAATACATAAACAAAACAATATAATATACAATAATGTAATATATGACATAAAAGAAATGACTATATGTCCACAACGTGGTCCTGTAATAGTTCGTTTCGACCATTGACGTCTCAGCTCTTCTTCTTGACCACACTCTTCTCCTTCACTACCAATATTATCTTCTTCTCTTTTTACATCTAGCATATTAGGGATTTGGGTTGTCTGTGATACATTTTCTTGCCTGGACTTTTAGCAATAGTTTTTTCTATTGCTAAAAGTTTCAGCAACAAAAAATTTTGTTGCTGAAACTTTTAGCAACAGAAAAAACTGTTGCTAAAAGTAGTATTGCACTCTACATTACTTTTAGTAATGCAGAGAACCCTGATCCGCATATTAGACAGATAATTCAAATCTAATACGTGTAACTGAATTGAGGGTATCAAGTGATCCAGTGTCATAAATTGCATTTCAAATGCAACATTATCTATTAGAACTATATGAGTAGGAACATTTTTAATTAAACTCTGAATATATTTAAATTCTATTATTTCTTTTGTTCATAAAATTTTGAAAAAAAATGATATTTACTTAAAAAATATGAGATAAATAAAATAAGTATTAGATTTAAAATTTTCGTCACTTGATATATAAACCTTCCTTTGAATAGAGAGCAAGTAATCGATCGACTACTTATATATATTTGAGTCCTAAAAGCTTGTTTTGGCATGTAAAAGTAATAGAAATATATATATTTTGAAGATATGAATAAAAGACGTATGTAATAGTAAGAGAAGAACTTATATATATATATATATATATATATATATATATATATATATATATATGTATGTTTAGAATACATATGTCTAGAATGTAAAAGTTGATATGAATATGCATCTTGAGAGCCCTGTCACATTCCAAAAATTGAGCATGTGAAAATATACTACTCATTTGATAAAATTCTCAAACATACGTTATTTACATATATTCTGTAAGGTTTTACATTCAACCTTAATCATTCATTCCACACTACAGAATTATATTCATCTGATAAGCAAATATAGACATACATAGTCTGATATTTCTATCTCATCGCAAGCCTAGGAGACCTATAGTAAGTACAGAGCGTTCCTAGTATCCACATCAATAAGTACTGGTATCCCACCAGACAGAAATAGAGGATAATTCCAAGGGGCTTCTATTCTTCAAACGGATACTCTTCTTCTTTGTTTTCTGTATCTGAAAAGATAATCATAGGGAGCGTGAGTTTATTTAAAAACTCAGTAAGTAAATAACTGTACTATATAAAATATCAAAAGTAAAAATACCACATTTACTCATATATTTAATTGTCTTATACATTGAGTAGTATGGGACTCAAACCCTTTCAAACTCGTGAATAAGTTCTCATAGATATACACCGAGTAGTATGTGTTGACCCTAAGGCTATATGCCATAAGTTTTGATGATGACAAATGTATTTGAATAGTAGCATTGATATATATAAAGATTAATTATCATATATATGCTACAAGTACTTAAGCATGATTATGTTATTTAATATGTATGTTGCATATATTGAATCATGCTATTAAACTAACCATTGGGTTTGCAAGTAAGATATATTTTATAGGTTGGTTCAAAACAAGAAGAGTGAGCATTGTATTGAACAACAAGGAAAAGCAATATCATGCTTCACTCAAGGAAAACAACATGCAAGGATAAAGCTCCAAGAAATGAAGAATTAGAAGATTTGAAGTCTTGGAAGCTTGGATGCATCAAGATAGCCTATGTGTTTACATTAGGTATATTTTATATAGGCTAGTATACTTGTGCAACTCAATGATTTAGATTTGCATACATTGGCTCAATTATTTTGAACAAAAAGATAGTGAGATATGAAATTTTACAAAAGTTAGTTTTTGACCTTTGGTCACTCTTTATATCATATCTCATAAACGAAAAATTATTTTTTCAAGTATCTTAATCTCATTTGATAGTAGACTCAAAGATATTTCCAAAGGTATATTATTTATTGAAAACGGAGTCCAAATGAGAAATATATGACTATTTAAAATATAGTTTGAAAAACTGAAAGTTGATTTTACTGTAATAAAAAATTATTCTGTTCTGACCTATAGTCAGTATTTTGATTATATCTTTTAAAAGAAAAATAATTTTTGAGTAAAACTTGGCTCATTTGAAACTAGACTCCAAGAGCTTTCCAACGGTATATTATTTGTTTAAAACGGAGTTCAAATGAGGGAGTTATGAATTTTTAAAGAAAGCTCAAAATCTGGACTGCACTATAACGACTATATAACGGCTAGTTTTGTAAAATCTTATATATATGACCTTAGATACACGATTTTGAGCAAGAACAAAGTCCTACAATGTGATATTAACTTCTTCTATCATCTTTGAGAGAAAGAAAAGCATTCTTGAGCCAAATCTTGCATATTCTCTATCATTAGAGTTATTAGAGCTTCATTTGTTTTCATCTACTCTTTAGAGAGAGTTTGTTTGTATTGTTGATTTTGATCAACACATATATTATTCTGAGTTGAGGTTCGCAAGTACCGGTGTTGGAAGAACTTGCTTTGGGTTGAGGAGGAGCCCGGATTCATAAATTCTCCATTGTAGTTTCGCAAATACCCGGATCGAATTTGCATGGTTGTAGTGGTTTGCAAGTACCCGGATTAAACTTGCAATTATAGTGGAAATACTCAAGTGGTCTCTTGAGGACTGGATGTAGGCTTGGATTAGCCGAACCAGTATAAATCTCCGAGTTTGCTTTCTCTATCCCTTACTCTTTAATTTGTGCATATTGATATCTATTCTTTAATTCCTTGATCTTTATAATTATTTATCTTGACAGCACATTGATTTTCTGTATTGTATTTATTATCCTAAGCATTGTACTTTTACAGAAAATCATTTTAACTTCTAATTAATTCTTGTGAAAAATTTATAAAACCCAATTCACCCCCCTCTTGGGTTCCAACCATTACTTTCAGTATGGGACTCTAACCCTTTCAAACTCGTATTTACAATTTCATCTATTTACACCGAGTAATATGGGACTCTAACCCTTTCAAACTCGTGTATAGTTTTTCATCGTTATGCACTGAGTAGTATGAGACTTTAACCCTTTCAAACTCATGTATTAGATCCCGTAGATCTTTACTCATTAATAAGATAGTGAGAACTTCTCACATAGTACAATTTCCATGAAATAAAATCATTTATACATACTCTTATTCCTTTGAATTTCTGTAAAAAAAAATATATCAATCATCATATACTGTCATATGAAAAATTGATCAATTAATATCCAAATAATATTGTAAATGGGACTTATATTGTACTTTGACTAGTAATATCAAATTAGCTTCGCAAGGTTATTCACTCACCTTGATGTTTGTCCAAGTTTACCTTGTTCCACACTAGAATTTGTGTAGGAAAATTTCCTAGTAAAATATATTACAAGGAAACATAAGAAAGGAAACAAAATCACGAAAATACACAAAATTTTCTGACTGCTACAGTAACGGTTTGCTACAGTAACGGTTCGCTACAGTAACGTTGACTGCTACAGTACCGTTGACTGCCGACACTACAGTAACTGCTACAGTAACCCGAAGAAAATTTTCCAGATTTTTTTCCGAAATTTCTGGTCACTACAGTAACTCGGTTTTTGCAGAAGTTTTTGCAGAAATTTCTAACAATTTCATCCTTTCCTTTCTTGTTTCAAAACCAAAATTTCAACTCTTTTAACCGATTATAACTCAAATATAACTTCTAAAACAACTGAGATTCATGAATTATCATCAAAATCTTCAAGAATAAAACCTCCTCTGATCTTCTACATAAACTGAAATTTGAGGAAAATAATGAGATTAAAGCTTACCTTTGATCCTTACAAAGCTTTTGAACCGAACAAATAATCAAAACTCTGAAGATCAAGGAAAGGATTTGAGAAGAGGATGAAGAAAACGAGAGAAAGCGAACTTCAGTCTTCCTTCGGTTGAGTGAGAAATGAGGGGGGTTACTATTAAAGCTTTATATTAAATATTTCTAATGGGTTATTGAATAACCCATGGGTATCCATAACCCAACATCCAAACCCATCCAGTCAATTTACAATAAATGGACTAATTGACCATTATTAAACCATTTTTTCATGAATTTTACCATTCTTAGAATATATCCCACATGGTGCAAATATTTAGTCCAGTCATTTAACTCAATTTTCATAAATAATATTCAAAGAGAACAATTAAATATGAAAATTAAAAATGACCAAAATAAATAACTAAAGTAACGTTGTAGAATTCTAAAATACTCTTAAGCGAATTATATTCCGAAATTAACGGGTATTACAAGCCCATACCTTGAACTTTCTTAAATGCGATGTAATAAGAGGATAGTAAATTATTGATGATAGTTGTAAATTTAAAGCTTAAATTTAAGTCATGTAAAGTTAGGACATGTAACCTATTAAAATTCAAGTGTTAAGTTATGATGGATATCATGACTATATGATTCTGCAATTAAAGCAATATTGGAAAAGATGAGATTAGCTACGTTGTGAGAAAAGGAAAATTGACAGGTAGTAGTAAAATTTATTAGAAGTATATGAATACAAGACTTATTCAACCGACAATTTTTGGACATATTGTATTAATTAAAATAGTAGTCAATTGGTAATGACCACCTATTAATATAATTTTTATTGAAGTAAAAAAAATAATAATGCCAAGTAAGAATAAAATAATATACATATTTAATAAATAAGGAAGAATGTTACAAAAAGTCATATTGAGGTTGCGTTGACGTCAGACCGTATAAGTCACCATATGTTGGGAGCACTAGCATATACGATGAATAACTGAAAATGTCAACTCATAATTTATGAGTGATCGACGCCACTGCAACCAATGTCATCTTGGGTTTAATAGTTAGCTGAAGTTGTATCTTGATATGGTATAGATACACTCGGTGTGTAGCATGCATTATAAGGGATAGGTGCTATGTGGACAGAGCTAGATAAGAAAACATATAGTATCTTTGTTCGACCATAGCAGTTATAATATTCCTCATGCCCAACTCAAATTGTTCAAAAATATCTATCTGAAACTGTCTCTAGCACCTCTCAAACTGTCACAATTATACAACATTATACACTAATATGTGTGAAGTCCATAAAAACACATAAAATATCAAACAAATATTCAAAAATTTTATTTTCAATAGTCTTTTTTTAATATCAAAATAAAATCTTAAACATACATTTGACTTACCCATTTTTAAATCTCATATATTTTTAAATATGAAACAGAATAGAAATTATATTTCATGAATTCAAATTTATATACTATTTGTTAAAATTATTTTAATCTTAGAAAACAAAATTTGAAATTTTTTGTATTAATTATATCTATTCCATAAATTATATACTAATTTTTGTACTATTAAAATTTATTTAATATTTGTTAAAAAATTTGTACTAATTATTTAAAAATTTAGAAAACTGAAGCCACAAATTTTAGTACTGATTAAAATTATATTTCTCACATTTAAATTCAACTTAAATATTCTTTAAATTCAAATTTAATATAATTTTTTAATTATAAAGAATTTATTATTTTATTTTTTAAAATTTATTAAAAAATATTGTGAGACACGACATTCAAGTCATTGTGTGTCACAATGTGTTTGAATCATATGTGAGACAAGGACCCAATCTCATTTACATTTTACAAATTACGTCTTGAAAGAGGTTGAGTGTGTTTTTTATTTATTTATTTATTTATTTGTTAGAGATTTAGACTTGGCCTCTATAAAATCGAGTCTCTATACTTAAAATAATAATAATAATCTGTCAGGAATTTGGCCCTTAACAGGTTGAGTTCTTAAAAGAATTAAAAAAAAAGAGAGAGAAGGATAATTTGACTGAAAGTGTAATATTGGACTAAATATTTTTTAAAATGTAATATTTACTTAATTTTTTTTTTTCAAAACAATAACATTAACCAAAAAGACTGCTTCTTCTGGGGTTCCCATTTTACAAGAATCTCTCTATTTAATTTCCTGATTTTTCTCCATGAGGAAGGACGTCCCATATTCTTCAGAGGCAGCTATAATTCTCCAAATCAGACCACTAGCTTCCTCTTTCGAATCATGGTTAAAAGCAGTACTACTACTATTGCGACATAGCCAAATCTTCTGTTAGGTTACTGAAATGCAATTAATTAAGGAGAAAGATTGAGAAGAACTGTAATACCCGTTAATTTCAGAATATAATTCGCTTAAGAGTATTTTAGAATTCTACAACGTTACTTTAGTTATTGATTTTGGTCATTTTTAATTTTCATATTTAATTGTTCTCTTTGAATATTATTTATGAAAATTGAGTTAAATGACTGGATTAAATATTTGCACAATGAGGGATATATTCTAAGAATGGTGAAATTCATGGAAAAGTGGTTTCAGAATGGTCAATTAATCCATTTATTGTAAATTGACTGGATGGGTTTGGATGTTGGGTTATGGATACCCATGGGTTATTGAATAACCCATTAGAAATATTTAATATAAAGTTTCAATAGTAACCCTCATTTTTTCACTCAGCCGAAGGAAGCAGAAAAGATTTCTCTCTCAGTTCTTCATTTTCTTCTCAAATCCTTTCCTTGATCTTCAGAATTTCGATTATCTGTTCGGTTCAAAAGCTTTGTAAGGATCAAAGGTAAGCTTTAATCCGATTATTTTCCTTAAATTTCAGTTTATGTAGAAGATCAGAGGAGGTTTTGTTCTTGAAGATTTTGATGATAATTCGTGAATCTCAGTTGTTTTAGAAGTTATATTTGAGTTATAATCGGTTAAAAGAGTTGAAATTCTAGTTTTGAAACAAGAAAGGAAAGGATGAATTTGTTAGAAATTTCTGCAAAAACTTCTGCAAAAAAAACGGGTTACTGTAGTGACCAGAAATTTCGAAACAAAATATGGAAAATTTTCTTCGGGTTACTGTAGCAGTACTGTAGTGTCGGCAGTCAACGGTACTGTAGCAGTCAACGTTACTGTAGCGAACCGGCACTGTAGCGAACCGACACTGTAGCAAATCGTTACTGTAGCAAAACGTACTGTAGCAACCCGTTACTGTAGCAGTCAGAAAATTTTACGTATTTTCGTGATTTTGTTTCCTTTCTTATGATTCCTTGTAATATATTTTACTAGGAAATTTTCCTACGCAAATTCTAGTGTGGAACAAGGTAAACTTGGACAAACATCAAGGTGAGTGAATAACCTTGCTCAGCTAATTTGATATTACTAGTCAAAGTACAATATAAGTCCCATTTACAACATTATTTGGATAATAAGCAATTAATTTTTCATATGGGAGTATATGATGATCAGTAGAAATAAGAGTATGAAGAAATTATTTATCTCATGACAATTGTACTATGTGATGAATTCTCACTATTTTATTAATGAGTAAAGATCTACGGGATCTAATACACGAGTGTGAAAGGGTTAAAGTCCCATACTACTCGGTGTACATCTAAGAAATCTAATACACGAGTGTGAAAGGGTTAAAGTCTCATACTACTCGGTGTACATCTAAGAAATCTTATTCACGAGTTTGAAAGGGTTAGAGTCCCATACTACTCGGTGTATATCTATGAAATCTTATTCATGAGTTTGAAAGGGTTAGAGTCCCATACTACTCGATGTATAAGACAATTAATTATATGAGTAAATGTGGTATTTGTACTTTTGATATTTTATATAGTACAGTTATTTACTTACTGAGTTTTTAAATAAACTCACACTCCCTATGATTATTTTTTTCAGATACAGAAAATAAAGAACAAGAGTATCCGTTTGAAGATTAGAAGCCCCTTGGGTTTATTCTCTATTTCTGTCTGGTGGGACACCAGTACTTATTAATGTGGATATTAGAAAAGCTCTGTATTTTCTATAGGTCTCCTAGGCTTGCGATGAGATAGAAATATCAGACTATGTATGTCTATATTTGCTTATCAGATGAATATAATTCTGTAGTGTGGAATGAATGATTAAGGTTGAATGTAAAACCTTACAGAATATATGTATATAACGTATGTTTGAGAATTATATCAAATGAGTAGTATCTTTTCACATGCTCAATTTTTGGGATGTGACAAATTTGGTATTAGAGGAAAGGTTTTATAGGTCCCCTATAGAGTACAGAGCAAAGTGATCTTTGTGGGCCCTTCCCTATTGTCATGAGCCGCGGCATGACCATAGGATTAGGTTCCATAAAAGACCTTGTAGAGTATAACGTCATTTTATAGATAACTTCTCAGTGGGGCTAGTAAGTGATATTTTGTTTATGTCAGAAAATTGTTTGTTATGTGTGTAGATCTGTGACAGATCAATGTCAGAAGGATCTTCTAATAATAATGAGCATATGGGTCCAAGGAGGGCCATAATTCCACCAGTACATGTGCAAGATGATCCTAACCGTGGTGATAGTTTACATGCTCAAAGTACTGGGGGCGCAACTAGTGAGCAAGCAAGGAGAGTCGAACCTGATGCTCACATTAGTAATGCAACTATTGCACATGTGATTAATTTGATGAATGAACGATTTGACCGATTTGAGGCTGAAATGAGAGGTCGAGCTGCACAAGCTAACCTGCTAGTGGATCTTCCTATTGTTGAAGCTGAAAATGTACCACCAGCTCCGTTAGCGGGAGGAGTTAATGTAAGAGAGGTAAGAATGTCTGAATTCCAGAAAATGAGGCCTCCTACTTTTTCAGGGGAAGATCCCAAAGAGGACCCACAATGTTTCCTTGAAGATTGTGAAGCAATCTGTGATGCTATAGGGTGTTCTCCTACTCAAAAGGTAGAATTCACTTCCTTTCAGTTAAAGGGTAGGGCTGGTAAATGGTGGAGGAACTGGAAGAAAGCTAGAATTCAAGGCGCACCGCCAGTTATGTGGACGGAGTTTTACAGATTGGTTATGGAAAGGAGGTCAAAGAATAAAGAAGAATATCGACAAAAGAAGAAAGCTAGATATAGGAGATCTTTTGATCAAAGGGAAGACTCAGGGACTTTGAAACCCTTTACTGCATCACAACATGCTCCAGCCACTCCTACTAAGTCATTGTATTCTACAGCCAGTGTGGCTAAGCCTCGTTCAGAGAGCAGGGGTGGTTTTAGTTCTTCTAGTAGAGGAGGTACTCAAGCTAGAAGGAAGAAACCTCAGTGTCCTGAATGTGGAAAGTTTCACTTCGGAGAATGCAGGTTAAACACTGTTGGTACAGGTTGTTTTAACTGTGGACAAAAAGGACATTTTATAAGGGAGTGCCCTCAGCTCATGACAGGACCAGGTCAAAGGTCTACTTTGCCACCTCGACCACAATCTATTTCTGTTTCTATTACTCAAACACCAACCCCTTCAATAGGGGGTAGTATGGGAAGAGGTTCTGGAAGAGGCCAAGGTGACCGTGGAAAACAAGCTGCTGGCAGAGGAAATGCAAGAGTATATGCTCTAACCCGACAGGATGCTCAAACATCCAATGCTGTAGTTACAGGTATATTATCTGTTAATACTTTTGCTGCACGTATTTTGTTTGACCCCGGTTCTACTCACTCATATGTGTCACCCCTATTTGCCAAGAGATTTGCATTTGATTCGATTACTCTTAAAGAACCATTCTTGGTTTCCACACCGATGAGAGAGACTTTGATGGTTAAAACATGTTATCGTTCTTGTAAAATAAATTGTTGGGGGCATGGAAACTGAGATAGATCTTATGGTTCTCAATATGTTAGATTTTGATGTGATTCTAGGGATGGACTGGCTATCTTCTTGTCATGCTACTATAAATTGTCGTGACAAAGTTATTTCCTTTAATATACCGGGGAGGAGTAATTTTGTGTTTCAAGGAGATCGAAGTGATGTACCTTGCAACATGATATCTATGTTAAGTGCCCGGCGTATGTTGCGAAAGGGATGTCAGGGATTTCTAGCTTTTATCAAAAATTTAGAAAAGAAAGAACAGAAGTTAGAAGACATTCATGTGGTTAATGAATTCCCATATGTGTTCCCAGAAGATTTACCTGGATTACCGCCAGAAAGAGATATTGAGTTCAGTATTGATTTGGTCCCAGACACACGACCAATTTCTATTCCACCTTATCGTATGGCTCCTGTTGAGCTAAAAGAAATCAAAGAACAATTGGAAGATTTGTTGAACAAAGGGTTCATTCACCCAAGTTTTTCACCTTGGGGTGCTCCTGTTCTTTTTGTGAAAAAGAAAGATGGTTCAATGAGATTATGTATAGATTATCGTCAGCTGAATAAAGTCACAGTGAAGAATAAGTATCCTTTACCAAGGATATATGATTTGTTTGATCAGCTTCAAGGAGCAAAATACTTCTCAAAGATTGATCTAAGGTCTGGATATCATCAGTTACGAATTAAGAGTGATGATATACCTAAGACTGCTTTTCGTATACGGTATGGACATTATGAGTTTCTTGTGATGTCTTTTGGGTTGACAAATGCACCAGCAGCATTTATGGATTTAATGAACAGAGTGTTCAAATCATTCCTTGATAAGTTTGTAATTGTGTTTATTGATGATATTTTGGTATATTCAAAGAGTCATGAAGAACATACTGAACATTTGAGAATAGTGCTTCAGACTTCGAGAGAGCATCAGTTGTACGCAAAGCTCTCAAAATGTGAATTCTGGATGAGTCATGTAACATTTTTGGGACATGTTATTTCCCAAGAAGGTATTCATGTAGATCCAAGTAAAATTGAAGCAGTAAAACAATGGCCTCGACCAACAACTGTGTCTGAAGTACGTAGTTTTCTTGGCTTAGCAGGGTATTACCGTCGCTTTGTCAAAGATTTCTCTAAGACAGCTCTCCCATTAAATAAGTTAACCCGAAAGAATGTTAAATACATTTGGGATGATTCATGTGAGCAAAGTTTCACCCAATTGAAAGAGTGTTTAACTTGTGCACCAGTCTTAATCCTACCATCAGGACCAGGGGGTTACTCTGTATTCTGTGATGCCTCAAAGATAGGCTTAGGATGTGTGTTGATGCAACATGGTAAAGTCATAGCTTATGGCTCACGTCAGCTTAAAAAGCATGAATTGAATTACCCCACTCATGATTTGGAAATGGCAGCTGTAGTGTTTGCCCTAAAGATTTGGAGACATTACTTGTATGGGGAGACTTGTCAAATTTTTACAGATCACAAAAGCCTTAAGTACATTTTTGAGCAGAGAGATCTCAATCTAAGGCAACGAAGGTGGATGGAACTTCTGAAAGATTATGATTGTACCATCCTTTACCATCCAGATAAAGCAAATGTAGTGGCTGATGCTCTAAGTCGAAAGTCTATGGGAAGTTTAGCTCACATTGCCACTATAAGGAGGTCTCTAATACATGAACTACAAGAATTGGAAGCTGATGGAGTATTCTTCGAGATCACTGAGTCAGGTACATTTCTGGCTCATTTAACAGTTAGATCATCCCTTGTTGAAAAAGTAAAAGCAACTTTAGAAGATGACATTGATAAGGTCAAAGTCAGAGATAAGGCAAGGCAAGGTCTAGCACCAAGTTTCTTGGTAGATGAAGAAGGAGTCTTATGGTTTAATGGGAGACTCTGTGTCCCCAACATTGAATCTTTGAAACATGAAATCTTAATGGAAGCTCATGGTTCACCCTACGTTGTACATCCTGGTGCTGTGAAAATGTATCAGGACTTGAAACAAGTTTACTGGTGGGAGGGCATGAAGCGAGACGTGACTGACTTTGTAGCTCGATGTTTGACTTGTCAGCAAGTTAAAGCTGAACATCGACGACCATCTGGATTGATGCAAAAACTAGATATTCCCGAATGGAAGTGGGAAAGGATCACTATGGATTTTATAGTAGGTTTACCTCGGTCAACAAAAGGAAATGACTCAATATGGGTCATAGTGGATCGACTTACTAAGTCAGCACATTTTCTTCCTGTTCATACCACTTTCAGTGTAGCAAAACTTGCTCGAATTTATGTTAAAGAAATAGTGAAACTTCATGGTGTACCAATATCCATTATATCAGACCGAGGACCTCAGTTTACTTCTCGGTTCTGGAAAGTCTTTCAAGAGGCTTTGGGTACCAAAGTGAATCTTAGCACAGCATTCCATCCTCAGACTGATGGACAATCCGAAAGGACAATTCAGACTTTAGAGGATATGCTAAGAGCTTGTGTGATGGATTTCAGTGGAAGTTGGGAAGATCATTTGTCTCTTATTGAATTTGCTTATAATAACAGTTACCAAGCCAGTATTCAGATGGCACCTTTTGAGGCTTTGTATGGGAGACGGTGTCGATCTCCTATAGGTTGGTTTGAACTTGGTGAAACCAAAATATTTGGACCTGAGATGATACAGGAAGATATAAATAAAGTTAAACTGATCAGAGAGAAGTTGTTAACTGCTCAAAGTAGACAGAAGTCTTATGCGGACAACCGACGACGTGACCTTGAATTTGCAATAGGTGATATGGTTTTCTTACGAATCTCACCTATGAAGGGAGTAATGAGATTCGGGAAGAAAGGCAAGCTTAGTCCGAGGTATGTTGGCCCATATGAGGTTGTAGACAGAGTGGGTAATGTGGCATATCGCCTAGACCTACCTTCCAACCTAGAGGGAGTTCATCCAATATTTCATGTGTCCATGCTACGGAAGTATCTTCCTGATCCTTCTCATGTCATTCAACCCCAAGAAGTTCATTTTGATGAAACTCTCACCTACGAAGAGGTACCGGTAGCTATCCTTGATAGAAAAGTCAAGAAATTGCGTACCAAAGAAATTCCTACTGTCAAGGTTCTTTGAAGAAATCATTCTCGCGAGGAAGCTACGTGGGAGGCAGAAGATGAGATGTGGAAAAACTATCCACATTTATTTGAAACTTGAGGTAAGATTTTAATTCGGAGGACCGAATTCTTTTAAGGGGGGTAGAATGTAATACCCGTTAATTTCAGAATATAATTCGCTTAAAAGTATTTTAGAATTCTACAACGTTACTTTAGTTATTGATTTTGGTCATTTTTAATTTTCATATTTAATTGTTCTCTTTGAATATTATTTATGAAAATTGAGTTAAATGACTGGATTAAATATTTGCACAATGAGGGATATATTCTAAGAATGGTGAAATTCATGGAAAAGTGGTTTCAGAATGGTCAATTAATCCATTTATTGTAAATTGACTGGATGGGTTTGGATGTTGGGTTATGGATACCCATGGGTTATTGAATAACCCATTAGAAATATTTAATATAAAGTTTCAATAGTAACCCTCATTTTTTCACTCAGCCGAAGGAAGCAGAAAAGATTTCTCTCTCAGTTCTTCATTTTCTTCTCAAATCCTTTCCTTGATCTTCAGAATTTCGATTATCTGTTCGGTTCAAAAGCTTTGTAAGGATCAAAGGTAAGCTTTAATCCGATTATTTTCCTTAAATTTCAGTTTATGTAGAAGATCAGAGGAGGTTTTGTTCTTGAAGATTTTGATGATAATTCGTGAATCTCAGTTGTTTTAGAAGTTATATTTGAGTTATAATCGGTTAAAAGAGTTGAAATTCTAGTTTTGAAACAAGAAAGGAAAGGATGAATTTGTTAGAAATTTCTGCAAAAACTTCTGCAAAAAAAACGGGTTACTGTAGCGACCAGAAATTTCGAAACAAAATATGGAAAATTTTCTTCGGGTTACTGTAGCAGTACTGTAGTGTCGGCAGTCAACGGTACTGTAGCAGTCAACGTTACTGTAGCGAACCGGCACTGTAGCGAACCGACACTGTAGCAAACCGTTACTGTAGCAAAACGTACTGTAGCAACCCGTTACTGTAGCAGTCAGAAAATTTTACGTATTTTCGTGATTTTGTTTCCTTTCTTATGATTCCTTGTAATATATTTTACTAGGAAATTTTCCTACGCAAATTCTAGTGTGGAACAAGGTAAACTTGGACAAACATCAAGGTGAGTGAATAACCTTGCTCAGCTAATTTGATATTACTAGTCAAAGTACAATATAAGTCCCATTTACAACATTATTTGGATAATAAGCAATTAATTTTTCATATGGGAGTATATGATGATCAGTAGAAATAAGAGTATGAAGAAATTATTTATCTCATGACAATTGTACTATGTGATGAATTCTCACTATTTTATTAATGAGTAAAGATCTACGGGATCTAATACACGAGTGTGAAAGGGTTAAAGTCCCATACTACTCGGTGTACATCTAAGAAATCTAATACACGAGTGTGAAAGGGTTAAAGTCTCATACTACTCGGTGTACATCTAAGAAATCTTATTCACGAGTTTGAAAGGGTTAGAGTCCCATACTACTCGGTGTATATCTATGAAATCTTATTCATGAGTTTGAAAGGGTTAGAGTCCCATACTACTCGATGTATAAGACAATTAATTATATGAGTAAATGTGGTATTTGTACTTTTGATATTTTATATAGTACAGTTATTTACTTACTGAGTTTTTAAATAAACTCACACTCCCTATGATTATTTTTTTCAGATACAGAAAATAAAGAACAAGAGTATCCGTTTGAAGATTAGAAGCCCCTTGGGTTTATTCTCTATTTCTGTCTGGTGGGACACCAGTACTTATTAATGTGGATATTAGAAAAGCTCTGTATTTTCTATAGGTCTCCTAGGCTTGCGATGAGATAGAAATATCAGACTATGTATGTCTATATTTGCTTATCAGATGAATATAATTCTGTAGTGTGGAATGAATGATTAAGGTTGAATGTAAAACCTTACAGAATATATGTATATAACGTATGTTTGAGAATTATATCAAATGAGTAGTATCTTTTCACATGCTCAATTTTTGGGATGTGACAAGAACACACAAAGAAATTACGTGGTTCGGTCAATGCGACCTACGTCCACGGACAGAGAGAATATCTGTATTATTTTCTGAAGGAGGCTATACAGAGAGAAATTACATCAACCACTCTTACAATGAATTCCCTCACACTCATATATATAGAGACAAATGGGTCATGGGTCATGGGTCGTGGGTCGGGTTACAAACCGGGTCACCCACAAAATTCAAGTCAAACCCAACAATTTCCCTCATTGACTTGAATTCTCTCAAATTACCAGAACTAAGTACAAATTCATCTCTGTCATTCAAGCCCTGTAGGGCTTCATGGAATGCGAACATTCACCAAGTCCAAGCTATGCTTGAACTTCTCTGAAGGTAGAGCCTTTGTCAACATATCTGCTGGATTATCTGCTGTGGCTATCTTCTCGATGGATAATTTCTTGTCTTCTATCACATCTCGAATAAAATTCAATCTGATATCAATATGCTTCGACCTTTCATGGTAGACTGGATTCTTGGCTAAACTTAATGCACTCTGACTATCACAATAAATGATAGGTCTCTGAATATTTAACCCCAGACTATCAATCAAACCATGTAACCACATACCTTCCTTAACTCCTTCTGCCAATGACATGTATTCTGCTTCAGTGGTAGACAAGGCAACTGTAGATTGAAGTGTTGCCTTCCAACTGACAGCACATCCATTCAGAGTCAAGACATAGCATGTTAAGGATCTCCTTCTCAAAAGATCTCCAGCATAATCTGAATCTGTATAGCCAACCAAGCCACTATCAGATTTATCAGCACCATAAACCAAGCAAATATTACTCGTACCTTTCAGATACCGCATAATCCATTTAACTGCACTCCAGTGAGCTCTCCCAGGATTACTCATAAACCTACTTACCACACTGACTGCATGAGCCAGATCAGGCCTAGTACACACCATTGCATACATCAAGCTTCCAACAGCATTACAGTAGGGCACTGAACTCATGTACCCTTTTTCCTCAGCTGTAATAGGTATTGTACTAGCATCAAGTTTAAAATGTGCCGCCAACGGAGTACTAACCGGCTTAGAATTATTCATTTGGAAAGACTGCAACAATTTTTCTATGTATTTCTGTTGAGATACATACAGTAAACCTGCACTTCTATCTCTCTAAATCTCCATGCCCAGTATCTTCTTGGCTGCACCCAAATCCTTCATCTCAAACTCACTGCTCAACAAGGCTTTCAAACTATCAATTTCAACCTTGTTCTTTGCAGCAATTAACATATCATCAACATATAGCAACAAATAAATATAAGAATCATCTGCAAGTTTCTTAGAGTAGACACAGTTATCAAACTGATTACGCAGAAAACCATGGGAAGTCATGAATGCATCAAATTTCTTGTACCACTGTCTAGGAGACTGCTTCAAACCATACAAGGACTTTTTCAGCAAACATACATGATCTTTCTTCCCAGGATCAAGAAATCCTTCTGGCTGTGACATATAAATCTGCTCCTCTAAATTTCCATGTAAGAAAGCAGTTTTCACATCCAATTGTTCCAACTCCAAGTCAAAAACACTTACCATGGACAAAAGGACACGAATGGTTTTATGCTTCACAACCGGGGAGAAAACTTCATGATAATCAATTCCCTCCTTTTGTGAAAAACCCTTTGCCACGAGTCGTGCTTTGAACCTTGCTGGTTCAACTCCAGGAATACCTTCTTTCTTTTTGAAGACCCATTTGCATCCTACCGGTTTCACTCCCTTTGGTAACGGTACAAGATCCCATGTTTCATTCTTCTCAAGAGATTGCATCTCTTCATTCATTGCAACCAGCCATTTTGATGCTTCTATACTCTCAACTGCTTCTTTATATGATCTCGGGTCATCAGAATCAATGCTTTCACCTACTGCCAAGGCATAAGCAACTGAATTAATATCAACTATATCAACACAATCTGCATACCTTATAGGTTTTCTGATTTCCCTCCTTTCCCTCCTTGTTGCTATAGGTTGTGATTCTTCTTCTTCCCTGGGCTGCTGTACAGGGTCTGTTATAACCCTTTTTGAAGTTTGAACTTCAATTTCCACCTTCTGGTTGGCACCTTGATCATTATTACCTGCATGACTACCAAGCTCCTCCTTCTGACCAAACATAGCAGACTCATCAAAAGTTACATCTCTGCTAATAATAAATTTTGGAGTTCTATCCTTTTCAGTACACCACAGTCTGTACCCTTTAACTCCATGTGCATACCCTAGAAATATGCATTTCATTGCCCTAGGCTCTAGTTTACCATCATTCACATGAGCATAAGCAGGACAACCAAATATACGCAGGCCAGAATAATCAAAAGGTTTACCGGACCATACCTCTTGAGGAGTCTTAAAATCAATTGCAGTAGATGGCGATCTATTCACCAGATAACAAGCAGTGTTAACTGCTTCAGCCCAGAATTGTTTTGGCAAGCCAGCGTTTAATCGCATGCATCTCGCACGCTGCAACAGTGTTTGATTCATACGTTCTGCAACTCTATTTTGCTGTGGTGTATGACGTACAGTGCGATGCCTCACTATACCTTCTTTCTTGCAAAATTCATCAAATAGAGCGTTACAGAACTCCAACCCATTATCAGTTCTGAGTGTTTTGACCTGTTTTCCAGTTCGTTTCTCAACCATGGTCTTCCACTCCTTGAACTTCCCAAACACTTCATCTTTGGATTTCAGAAAATATACCCAAACCCTTCTAGAGTAGTCATCAATGAAAGTAACAAAGTACTTGCATTTTCCCTGAGATTCAACTGGAGAAGGACCCCACAAGTATGAGTGAACATATTGCAGAACATCCGTAGAAGTATGCTTCCCAGAACTGAACTTAACTCTGCGTTGTTTACCCATAACACAAACTTCACAGAATTTCAGTTTCCCAGTTTCTGCTCCTTCTAACAATCCTTGTTTACTTAGAATTGACAGCCCTTTCTCACTCATGTGTCCCAATCGGCAATGCCACAACTCTGTATAATCATCATTCTTCCCTAAAGATTTAGATACAGCCACTGTCCCCATCACTGAACTACCAATCAGAAAGTAAATGCCATGTTGCAATTTACCCTTCATTATAACCAGAGCACCTTTGGAAATTCTCAACTGTCCATTCTCTCCAGAGTACTTGTACCCTTGTTTGTCTAGAGTACCAAGAGAAATCAAGTTCTTTCGTAGACCAGGAACATACCAAGCATCAAGCGTCCTGACTATTCCATCATACATCTGAATCTGCACAGAACCACTGCCCTTAACACTGAGCTGCTCATCATCACCCAATCTCACAACACCATTCCACTCCTTAAAAGAAGTAAATAGCTCACGTGAAAAAGTCATATGATAAGATGCACCTGTGTCCAAGACCCAAGTATTTGCAGAACCAGAGGTGCTGACTGTAAGAACATCAATGTCTTCTTCTTCGTCAGAACTATCTTGCACCACCGCAGCACTACCACTGGTATTCGGTTCCTTCTCGTCATTTCCCTTCTTCCTCTGTGGACAATTCTTCCTGATGTGCCACTTTTGTTTACAATGATAACATCGAGGTCCTCCTTTGTTCCTCGACTTAGACCGTGACTTGCTTCTTTTTCCATCATCCCTTTTAGTGTCTCTGCCTCTGCCAACATACAAACCTGCTTCTGCACCATCCTCATTAGAACTAGAGACTCTTCTCTTCAGCTCTTTAGACTGCAAAGCATCTTTGACATCATTAACAGAGATACTATCTCTACCATACAACATAGTGTCAACAAAGTTCTCATATGAATTTGGTAGAGAACACAAAAGAATGATAGCCTGATCTTCATCATCTATCTTAACCCCAACACCCTGTAAATCCAGGATAATTCGGTTAAAATTATCAAGATGATCTTTTACCTGCATATTTTCTGTCATCCGCAGGGTATACAAACGCTGCTTTTGATATAACCGGTTTGTGAGAGACTTTTTCTGGTATTTATCATCCAATTTCTTCCACAAACCTGCAGCAGTTGATTCATCAACTACTTCTCTCAACACCTCATCTGTCAGACTCAATAGTAATGCACTATGAGCCTTTGCCAAAATTTCCTTCTTCTCCTCTTCCTTCAACGTGTTAGGTAGACTACTTTCTCCTTCTAATGCCACTGCACATCCCTGCTGAACCAGAAGTGCCCTCATTTTTACCTTCCACAAAGTGAAATCATTCGA
This sequence comes from Biancaea sappan, assembly GCA_037074585.1. Lineage (NCBI taxonomy): Eukaryota > Viridiplantae > Streptophyta > Magnoliopsida > Fabales > Fabaceae > Biancaea > Biancaea sappan. The sequence goes on along the minus strand of CM073501.1, from coordinate 222,998 downwards.
TCCATTGAACTTCTCAATATCGAATTTATGAGTCGACATCTTCTCAAATAACAGCAGATAAATTACTAGCAAATTTCGCAATCAGAAATTGAATTTCACAAAACTGTTCAGAACCTTGCAAACTGACCAGAACTTCACTAACAGAAATTCAACACAGCAGTCCAACAAAATTCACAGCAGTAAACCAGAAATTCAATCCAGCACAATCCAGTAAATTCACACAGAAATTCAGAATTCTTTTCTGAATTAAACATAAACTTACCGGAACTGTGTCGAGGAAACAATAACGATCGCAACAGAAAACTTGGTCCAAACAACAACAATGACCAAACAGCAGCTTTGACCAAACAGCAATTTTTGACCAAACAGCAGCTTTGACCAAACAACAGCTTTGACCAAACAGCAACTTTGACCAAACAGCAACTTTGACCAAATAGTACCGTTGACCGTTGACCGTGCTACAGTGCCTCGCCGTAGAAGACGATGAACAGTGCTTCCGATGAAGATTCCGGCAATGAACAGTACTTTCGATGAAGATTCCGGCGATGAACAGTACTCGCAACCGTAAAAACTCACCGAAACAACTGAAAAACGATCTCCAATGTACTAGAAATGCAATAAACGGTCTCTTTTTCCCAAAAAACAAGCGAATCAAGCTAGATCTGAGATTTAAAACTAGATCTGAAAATTTTCTTACCACCAAAAATTGGTCTCCGACGTTCTTTAACGCACCAAAGATGCAGAGAATGGTCTCCTATGCTCCAAATCAACCAAATCGGGGCAAGATCTGAAATTTTGGAGCCGGATCTGAAAATTTTCGGACGTGCTACAGTAACCGACGAACCAAAAAAGAACCAAGGCTCTGATACCACTTGTTAGGTTACTGAAATGCAATTAATCAAGGAGAAAGATTGAGAAGAACACACAAAGAAATTACGTGGTTCGGTCAATGCGACCTACGTCCACGGACAGAGAGAATATCTGTATTATTTTCTGAAGGAGGCTATACAGAGAGAAATTACATCAACCACTCTTACAATGAATTCCCTCACACTCATATATATAGAGACAAATGGGTCATGGGTCATGGGTCGTGGGTCGGGTTACAAACCGGGTCACCCACAAAATTCAAGTCAAACCCAACATCTTCCAAGCTCCAATGCTAAATATAGTCTGCCAGCACTTATGATTGCTTCTGCCTGCGTTTCTACTTAAATTCCAAGCCACCCAGTCCCTTAGATTCAGATTAAAGAAAGTGGACCAAAGGTTTGGTCTAACAAGAATCAACTATACATCATGAATATTAGGACAATACCGCAAAACTGGTAGGGTAGATTCACTGCACGTATTACAAAACGGTCATTTATCATCTTGACTAAGCCCACATCTCCTTTTATGAGCATTAGTCATAAGCCGATCTCCAGTCACAAGCCATAAGAAGGTTCGTACCCTTTACGGAACCGGCATTCCCCAAATCCTCTTCCAAATGTCCGTTTTATCCAAGCCATTCTCCATAGACCAATCCCACTGGTTATTCTCACTTAGAACATCTTTAACTCTCCAATTTACGCAATCTGTGGGAACGTTTCCACTAGCGAAAGAATCCAGCGTTTGGCTCATGCCTAGCCAGTTGTCCGACCAGAACTCGAAAGTTCTTCCATGCATCCTCAACTCTCCAACCAATTCCTCTCTCAGTTTTCCAATTCAAACAGATACCACGCCAGAGGTTTGAGGCAGTCTGTTTTCTACTTTTCTCTCCACCTTTGGTGTAACTCCTACTCTACACTGATATTTGGAGCGCACCACTCTCTCCCGCAGACTTTCCTTATTCAAAATTGGACCCCAACCGATTTTAGCGATAAAAGCCTGTTTCATTTCCTTTAGCCAGCCGAAATCCAACCCTCCATGAATTTTATTAGGATTATAATTTGGGTTAAGGGTATGTTAGTCTTTGTAATGGTATCAGTGGGGGGTAATCTTGTATTTCCATACTAGCTTTCTGTTTTGACTGTCGACCCATGCTATCAGATAAATACATGGAAGTGGGCAATTGATGCACTTATCAATTAGTGTTGATTGTTTCTTCTTCTCTGTCGTGAATAAACTCTCTGATCCTTCTCTGTTCTTTCTGCTTTCTTGTTCTCGACTCTCTCTCTCCTTTTCCTTTGTAATCTCAATTTCTCCTCTGAATAAAGTTCTTCTGAGTTTCTTTCTATCTTTCGTCTCTTCTTGCATTCAATTTTTTCTTAATTTACTGCCCTACATAATTTAATTGTATCATTGGTATCAGAGCTGACGATTCTCAAAACTTTCATATTCACATCTACTATTATTCATCACAAAGTAGATGATTTGGCTATGGCAAATGCTATCTGTTCCACAATTATTTTATGCGAGGTTGGAGAAAGAATGGACAAGCTTCGAACAGTCGCAGACCAATGCTTTGCCGACTCGTGAGGTGAACTGACTTGCATTTAAGACTCCATGGCCCAACCTTCACGACAAATGGAGGACTTACTGCACCTGAACTTGAATTCATGGAGGGAAAATTATCAGACCCCTACACGATTTACAAGGATGGATTTGCCGAAGTCAGTACGGTTAAAACAGATAGGGAGCCTCAAGGACTATCAAGAACAGTTTGAAAGAATTTCTTGCAAGTCTGACTTGTTCGAAGCCCAAAAACTTGATTGTTATTAAGGAGGATTAAAGGAAGAAATAGCTTGGGATGTCAGGTTGTTCAACCCATGAACAATTCTGGAAGCTACTTGATTTGCCAAGATCAAAGAATTAAGCCTAAGATGTAATTCAAAAGGTACTGTTGCTGTTTTAAAAGCAAGAAAGAGTGTGACCAGCAGACAAAGGACTCCAGCCAACATTCAAGATCAGAGAGGGGAACTAAAAAGTGTAGAATTTAGGGTCATTGAAACTGACCCTTCTGAGCATTGTGTTGTGGCACCAGATACTGGGGTCTTTTGTGAAGAAGAGCATGTGAATAGAGAAGATGAGTATCGATTAGATGAGGTTGGTTATGATGATGTTGGGAGTGTAAGAAAGCAGATGGCCCAGATTAGGGAATTGGTGAAATTGCCACCAAGGCATCCACAGTTATTTAAGGCTATTGGTGTTAGGCCACCCGAGAGAATTTTGCTGTATGGACCTCCTGGGTTTGGTAAGACTTTAATTGTCCGAGTAGTTGCAACTAAAACTGGTACCTTCTTTTTTTGCATCAATAGACTAGAGATCATGTCAAAACTAGCTAGTGAGAGTGAGAACAATCTGAGGAAGCTGAAAAAAATGCACTATCTATCATCTTTATTGATGACATAGATTCAATAGCTGTTAGAAAATTGCGGATCGAAATTGTTGACTTGTAACGCAATTGAAATGAGAAAAATGAAGATAAAATGAACACCAAGAATTTACGTGGTTCACCCAATATAGGCTACGTCCACGGGCAAGTGAAAGAAGAATCACACTAGAAAGAATATAGTAATTACAACTATTCTCAATATTAATAGGAAAGAACAATTATTGCTCTCTCTATTAATAGGAATAAAATAACTCACTATTTCTCTCTAGAAATTATAAGTAGAAGCTATAGGAAGGAATGAGAATGGATTTTGGGATGAATTGAAGGAGAGGAGAAGAGCTCTATTTATAGAGTATTTCCCTTCTTCAATTACGTACGCAATGACATCAACCATCTGCAGCAAAGCAAATGCAATTTGGCTTCAAAATTGCAAATTCAAGACGTAGGACCCACTCCTTTTTCTTTTGGCAAAAATTACTTCTTTTGGTTTGCAACTTTTATTAATTTCAATTTAACCCCAGGTCCCACCTCACAAATCTCCCACTTGAAGACTTTGATTTTAATCATGTCTTCACATGCTATCCATTCTTGCACTTGCCATTCCTACATTGTTTATGTTTTTGATAAGCCATGTGAGGATCGACACTATATAAACTTGTCAGCACTTACTGGCTTTGTCAACACATCTGCTAGGTTCTCCTTTGTGTGAATCTTTTGCATATCCACACTCCCTTCCTCTACTACTTCTTGAACGAAGTGATATTGAACGCCTATGTGCTTTGTCCTAGAGTGAAATGCTGGATTCCTTGCAATATGCAAGGCACTCTGACTGTCACAAAACAAAGCAATCTTCTCTTGTCTATGCCCAAGTTCCTCCAGTAACTGTTGTATCCATATAGCTTCTTTGCAAGCTTGTGTAGCTGCCATATATTCTACTTCTGTAGTAGATAAAGCTACAATAGTTTGTAGTTTTGATATCCAGCTTACACCTCCACTTGCAAGGGTAAACACATAGCCTGTAGTAGATTTTCTTTTGTCAAGATCTCCTGCAAAATCTGAATCAACATAACCTTTGACAGTAAAATCTGATCCTCCGTAACATAATGTAGCATGTGAGGTTCCTTTGATGTATCTCAAGATCCTTTTTACAGCATTCCAATGCTCTCTACCAGGATTTCCCATGTATCGACTAACCGCTCCCACTGCTTGTGCAATGTCTGGTCTTGTACATATCATGGCAAACATTAGCCTTCCCACTGCTCATGCATACAATACTCGAGACATTTCCATCCTCTCTGCTTCATTGTTAGGAGACATACTTGAGGATAATTTGTAGTTGACAGGAAGTGGGGTAGAGATTAGCTTACAATCTTGCATGTTGAAGTGCCGCAAGATCTTTTGTAGATAATTCTTTTGAGAAAGCCAAATCTTCCTATCCTTTTTGTCTCGGTGAATTTGCATCCTTAAAATCTTGTTTGCTGGTCCCAGATCCTTCATATCAAACTCCCTAACCAATTGTGCCTTCAATTCTTGGACTCGATCTTTGTTGGGGCCTACCACCAACTTGTCATCCACATATAACAGCAGGATGATGAAATCATTATTACCAAACCTCTTGTAGTAGGTACAATGGTCTGAACTAAGCCTCCTGTATCTAAGGCTAATTATGAAGGAATCAAATCTCTTGTACCAACATCTTGGCGCCTGCTTTAGACCGTACAGAGATTTGGTTAACCTGCAAACCAAGTTTTCTTTTCCTTGTTCTTTAAAACCTTCTGGTTGGAGCATATAAATTTCTTCTTCAAGTTTTCCATGAAGAAAAGCAGTTTTTACATCTAGTTGTTCAAGATGTAAATCAAATGCACCGCACATTGCTAAGACTATTCTGATAGTGGTAAGTCTAACCACTGGAGAAAATATCTCATTAAAATCAATGCCTTCTTTCTGAGTAAACCCTTTCACCACAAGTCTTGCACGATATCGTTCCACTTGGTCATTGCCATCTTGTTTGATCTTATAGACCCATTTGTTACCAATGGCTTTTCGACATTTTGGAAGTGCAACGAGTTCCCATATTTTGTTTCTATGCAAGGCTTCCATTTCTTCCTGCATTGCTGTCATCCATTGAGAAGCATCTAAAGTATTCAAAACCTCTTGAAAGGTTAATGGTTCTCCTTCTTCAGATAGAAGACAGAATGCATCATGGTTTGCCATGACATAATCTGAGTGCCATAATGGTTTTCTTCTCTGGCGTGTTGATCTTCGAACATCTCCATCATTAGTCTCATCTGGGTCTTGTTCTTCGTGTTCTTGTTCTGCTTCAGAAGAATCTTCTTTTTCAGAATTTCTCTCCACCTGTACTGTAGTAGTCTCTCTAGAAGTGCTGTCATTTTTCTGCTCACTTTGCAGTTTATTTTCTGCAAATATTACATCTCTGCTAACTATAATTTTGTGGGTAGTGGGATCCCACAAACGATACCCCTTAACACCATCAGCATAACCCAAAAATATACATTTCCTGGATTTTGGATCCAACTTTGTTCTTTCTTGGGAGTTGTACATCACGTACACAGGACATCCGAACACATGTAGAGAAGAATAATCTGCTGGCTTACCTGTCCACATCTCCATTGGAGTCTTTAAATCAATGGCAGTGGATGGTGATCGATTTATCACATAACAGGCAGTTTTGACTGCTTCTGCCCAGAAGGACTTGGCTAAACCTGGAGTTTGCAACATAGCTCTTGTTCTTTCTAGGAGAGTTCTATTCATCCGCTCTTCTATACCATTTTGTTGGGGTGTATGTGCTATTGTGAATTGTCGTTGAATACCCTCTTGCTTGCAAAATGTTAGGAAATCACCATCTATATATTCTCCCCCATTGTCTGTCCTCAAGCACTTGATCTGTCACATCCCAAAAATTGAGTATGTGAAAAGATACTACTCATTTGATATAATTCTCAAACATACGTTATATACATATATTCTGTAAGGTTTTACATTCAACCTTAATCATTCATTCCACACTACAGAATTATATTCATCTGATAAGCAAATATAGACATACATAGTCTGATATTTCTATCTCATCGCAAGCCTAGGAGACCTATAGAAAATACAGAGCTTTTCTAATATCCACATTAATAAGTACTGGTGTCCCACCAGACAGAAATAGAGAATAATCCCAAGGGGCTTCTAATCTTCAAACAGATTCTCTTCTTCTCTGTTTTCTGTATCTGAAAAAAATAATCATAGGGAGTGTGAGTTTATTTAAAAACTCAGTAAGTAAATAACTGTACTATATAAAATATCAAAAGTACAAATACCACATTTACTCATATAATTAATTATCTTATACATCGAGTAGTATGAGACTCTAACCCTTTCAAACTCATGAATAAGATTTCATAGATATACACCGAGTAGTATGGGACTTTAACCCTTTCAACTCGTGTATAGATTTCATAGATATGCACTGAGTAGTATGGGACTTTAACCCTTTCACACTCGTGTATAAGATTTCTTAGATATACACCGAGTAGTATGGGACTTTAACCCTTTCACACTCGTGTATTAGATCCCGTAGATCTTTACTCATTAATAAAATAGTGAGAATTCATCACATAGTACAATTGTCATGAAATAAATAGTTTCTTCATACTCTTATTTCTACTGATCATCATATACTCCCATATGAAAAATTAATTGCTTATTATCCAAATAATATTGTAAATGGGACTTATATTGTACTTTGACTAGTAATATCAAAGTAGCTGAGCAAGGTTATTCACTCACCTTGATGTTTGTCCAAGTTTACCTTGTTCCACACTAGAATTTGTGTAGGAAAATTTCCTAGTAAAATATATTACAAGGAATCATAAGAAAGGAAACAAAATCACGAAAATACGTAAAATTTTCTGACTGCTACAGTAACGGGTTGCTACAGTACGGTTTGCTACAGTAACGGTTTGCTACAGTGTCGGTTCGCTACAGTACCGGTTCGCTACAGTAACGTTGACTGCTACAGTTCCGTTGACTGCCGACACTACAGTACTGCTACAGTAACCCCGAAGAAAATTTTCCAGATTTTGTTTCGAAATCCCTGGTCGCTACAGTAACTCGGTTTTGCAGAAAAATCTTTCAAAAATTCATCCTTTCCTTTCTTGTTTCAAAACCAGAATTTCAACTCTTTTAACCGATTATAACTCAAATATAACTTCTAAAACAACTGAGATTCATGAATTATCATCAAAATCTTCAAGAACAAAACCTCCTCTGATCTTCTACATAAACTGAAATTTAAGGAAAATAATCGGATTAAAGCTTACCTTTGATCCTTACAAAGCTTTTGAACCGAACAAATAATCGAACTTCTGAAGATCAAGGAAAGGATTTGAGAAGAAAATGAAGAACTGAGAAAGAATCTTTTCTGCTTCCTTCGGCTCAAGTTTCAAATATGAGGTTACTATTGAAACTTTATATTAAATATTTCTAATGGGTTATTCAATAACCCATGGGTATCCATAACCCAACATCCAAACCCATCCAGTCAATTTACAATAAATGGATTAATTGACCATTCTGCAACCACTTTTCCATGAATTTCACCATTCTTAGAATATATCCCTCATTGTGCAAATATTTAGTCCAGTCATTTAACTCAATTTTCATAAATAATATTCAAAGAGAACAATTAAATATGAAAATTAAAAATGACCAAAATCAATAACTAAAGTAACGTTGTAGAATTCTAAAATACTCTTAAGCGAATTATATTCTGAAATTAACGGGTATTACATTCTACCCCCTTAAAAGAATTCGGTCCTCCGAATTAAAATCTTACCTCAAGTTTCAAATAAATGTGGATAGTTTTTCCACATCTCATCTTCTGCTTCCCACGTAGCTTCCTCGCGAGAATGATTTCTCCAAAGAACCTTGACAGTAGGAATTTCTTTGGTACGCAATTTCTTGACTTTTCTATCAAGGATAGCTACTGGTACCTCTTCGTAGGTGAGAGTTTCATCAAAATGAACTTCTTGGGGTTGAATGACATGAGAAGGATCAGGAAGATACTTCCGTAGCATGGACACATGAAATATTGGATGAACTCCCTCTAGGTTGGAAGGTAGGTCTAGGCGATATGCCACATTACCCACTCTGTCTACAACCTCATATGGGCCAACATACCTCGGACTAAGCTTGCCTTTCTTCCCGAATCTCATTACTCCTTTCATAGGTGAGATTCGTAAGAAAACCATATCACCTATTGCAAATTCAAGGTCACGTCGTCGGTTGTCCGCATAAGACTTCTGTCTACTCTGAGCAGTTAACAACTTCTCTCTGATCAGTTTAACTTTATTTATATCTTCCTGAATCATTTCAGGTCCAAATATTTTGGTTTCACCAAGTTCAAACCAACCTATAGGAGATCGACACCGTCTCCCATATAAAGCCTCAAAAGGTGCCATCTGAATACTGGCTTGGTAACTGTTATTATAAGCAAATTCAATAAGAGACAAATGATCTTCCCAACTTCCACTAAAATCCATCACACAAGCTCTTAGCATATCCTCTAAAGTCTGAATTGTCCTTTCGGACTGTCCATCAGTCTGAGGATGGAATGCTGTGCTAAGATTCACTTTGGTACCCAAAGCCTCTTGAAAGACTTTCCAGAACCGAGAAGTAAACTGAGGTCCTCGGTCTGATATAATGGATATTGGTACACCATGAAGTTTCACTATTTCTTTAACATAAATTCGAGCAAGTTTTGCTACACTGAAAGTGGTATGAACAGGAAGAAAATGTGCTGACTTAGTAAGTCGATCCACTATGACCCATATTGAGTCATTTCCTTTTGTTGACCGAGGTAAACCTACTACAAAATCCATAGTGATCCTTTCCCACTTCCATTCGGGAATATCTAGTTTTTGCATCAATCCAGATGGTCGTCGATGTTCAGCTTTAACTTGCTGACAAGTCAAACATCGAGCTACAAAGTCAGTCACGTCTCGCTTCATGCCCTCCCACCAGTAAACTTGTTTCAAGTCCTGATACATTTTCACAGCACCAGGATGTACAACGTAGGGCGAACCATGAGCTTCCATTAAGATTTCATGTTTCAAAGATTCAATGTTGGGGACACAGAGTCTCCCATTAAACCATAAGACTCCTTCTTCATCTACCAAGAAACTTGGTGCTAGACCTTGCCTTGCCTTATCTCTTATTTTGACCATATCAATGTCACCTTCTAAAGTTGCTTTTACTTTTTCAACAAGGGATGATCTAACTGTTAAATGAGCCAGAAATGTACCTGACTCAGTGATCTCGAAGAATACTCCATCAGCTTCCAATTCTTGTAGTTCATGTATTAGAGACCTCCTTATAGTGGCAATGTGAGCTAAACTTCCCATAGACTTTCGACTTAGAGCATCAGCCACTACATTTGCTTTACCTGGATGGTAAAGGATGGTACAATCATAATCTTTCAGAAGTTCCATCCACCTTCGTTGCCTTAGATTGAGATCTCTCTGCTCAAAAATGTACTTAAGGCTTTTGTGATCTGTAAAAATTTTACAAGTTTCCCCATACAAGTAATGTCTCCATATCTTTAGGGCAAACACTACAGCTGCCATTTCCAAATCATGAGTGGGGTAATTCAATTCATGCTTTTTAAGCTGACGTGAGCCATAAGCTATGACTTTACCATGTTGCATCAACACACACCCTAAGCCTATCTTTGAGGCATCACAGAATACAGAGTAACCCCCTGGTCCTGATGGTAAAATTAAGACTGGTGCAGAAGTTAAACACTCTTTCAATTGGGTGAAACTTTGCTCACATGAATCATCCCAAATGTATTTAACATTCTTTCGGGTTAACTTATTTAATGGAAGAGCCGTCTTAGAGAAATCTTTGACAAAGCGACGGTAATACCCTGCTAAGCCAAGAAAACTACGTACTTCAGACACAGTTGTTGGTCGAGGCCATTGTTTTACTGCTTCAATTTTACTTGGATCTACATGAATACCTTCTTGGGAAATAACATGTCCCAAAAATGTTACATGACTCATCCAGAATTCACATTTTGAGAGCTTTGCGTACAACTGATGCTCTCTCAAAGTCTGAAGCACTTTTCTCAAATGTTCAGTATGTTCTTCATGACTCTTTGAATATACCAAAATATCATCAATAAACACAATTACAAACTTATCAAGGAATGATTTGAACACTCTGTTCATTAAATCCATAAATGCTGCTGGTGCATTTGTCAACCCAAAAGACATCACAAGAAACTCATAATGTCCATACCGTGTACGAAAAGCAGTCTTAGGTATATCATCACTCTTAATTCGTAACTGATGATATCCAGACCTTAGATCAATCTTTGAGAAGTATTTTGCTCCTTGAAGCTGATCAAACAAATCATCTATCCTTGGTAAAGGATACTTATTCTTCACTGTGACTTTATTCAGCTGACGATAATCTATACATAATCTCATAGAACCATCTTTCTTTTTCACAAAAAGAACAGGAGCACCCCAAGGTGAAAAACTTGGGCGAATGAACCCTTTGTTTAACAAATCTTCCAATTGTTCTTTGAGTTCTTTTAGCTCAACAGGAGCCATACGATAAGGTGGAATAGAAATTGGTCTTGTGTCTGGGACCAAATCAATACTGAACTCAATATCTCTTTCTGGCGGTAATCCAGGTAAATCTTCTGGGAACACATCTGGGAATTCATTAACCACATGAATGTCTTCTAACTTCTGTTCTTTCTTTTCTAAATCTTTGATAAAAGCTAGAAATCCCTGACATCCCTTTCGCAACATACGCTGGGCACTTAACATAGATATCATGTTGCAAGGTACATCACTTCGATCTCCTTGAAACACAAAATTACTCCTCCCCGGTATATTAAAGGAAATAACTTTGTCACGACAATTTATAGTAGCATGACAAGAAGATAGCCAGTCCATCCCTAGAATCACATCAAAATCTAACATATTGAGAACCATAAGATCTATCTCAGTTTCCATGCCTCCAACGATTATTTTACAAGAACGATAACATGTTTTAACCATCAAAGTCTCTCTCATCGGTGTGGAAACCAAGAATGGTTCTTTAAGAATAATCGAATCAATTGCAAATCTCTTGGCAAATAGGGGTGACACATATGAGTGAGTAGAACCGGGGTCAAACAAAATACGTGCAGCAAAAGTATTAACAGATAATATACCTGTAACTACAGCATTGGATGTTTGAGCATCTTGTCGGGTTAGAGCATATATTCTTGCATTTCCTCTGCCAGCAGCTTGTTTTCCACGGTCACCTTGGCCTCTTCCAGAACCTCTTCCCATACTACCCCCTGTTGAAGGGGTTGGTGTTTGAGTAATAGATTGTGGTCGAGGTGGCAAAGTAGACCCTTGACCTGGTCTTGTCATGAGCTGAGGGCACTCCCTTATAAAATGTCCTTTTTGTCCACAGTGAAAACAGCCTGTACCAACAGTGTTTAACCTGCATTCTCCGAAGTGAAACTTTCCACATTCAGGACATTGAGGTTTTTCCCTTCTACCTTGAGTACCTCCTCTACTAGAAGAGCTAAAACCACCCCTGCTCTCTGAACGAGGCTTAGCCACACTGGCTGTAGAATAAGTTGACTTAGTAGGAGTGGCTGGAGCATTTTGTGACGCAGTAAAGGGTTTCAAAGTTCCTGAGTCTTCCCCTTGATCAAAAGATCTTCTATATCTAGCTTTCTTCTTTTGACGATATTCTTCTTTATTCTTTGACCTCTTTTCCATTCTTCGGGCCACATCAACAGCCTCTGAGTACGAAGAGTAATCGTTCATATTAGAACCCACTTGATCATATAAGGCATCACGAAGCCCTTCCACAAACTTTTCTATTTTCTTCCTTTCAGAAGGAATGATTTCAGGGGCATATTCAGATAATTTAACAAACTGAGCTGAATATTCATCAACAGTCATGGTTCCCTGCCGTAGATACAGAAAATCTCTGGCCCTGGATGATCGTTCACTTGCCGGAAGAAATTCATCCATAACCAATCTGTAAAATTCTGTCCACATAACTGGCGGTGCGCCTTGAATTCTAGCTTTCTTCCAGTTCCTCCACCATTTACCAGCCCTACCTTTTAACTGAAAGGAAGTGAATTCTACCTTTTGAGTAGGAGAACACCCTATAGCATCACAGATTGCTTCACAATCTTCAAGAAAACATTGTGGGTCCTCTTTGGGATCTTCCCCTGAAAAAGTAGGAGGCCTCATTTTCTGGAATTCAGACATTCTTACCTCTCTTACATTAACTCCTCCCGCTAACGGAGCTGGTGGTACATTTTCAGCTTCAACAATAGGAGGATCCACTGGCAGGTTAGCTTGTGCAGCTCGACCTCTCATTTCAGCCTCAAATCGGTCAAATCGTTCATTTATCAAATGAATCACATGTGCAATAGTTGCATTACCGACATGAGCATCAGGTTCGACTCTTCTTGCTTGCTCACTAGTTGCGCCCTCAGTACTTTGAGCATGTAAACTATCACCACGGTTAGGATCATCTTGCACATGTACTGGTGGATTTATGGCCCTCCTTGGACCCATATGCTCATTATTATTAGAAGATCCTTCTGACATTGATCTGTCACAGATCTACACACATAACAAACAATTTTCAGACATAAACAAAATATCACTTACTAGCCCCACTGAGAAGTTATCTATAAAATGACGTTATACTCTACAAGGTCTTTTATGGAACCTAATCCTATGGTCATGCCGCGGCTCACGACAATAGGGAAGGGCCCACAAAGATCACTTTGCTCTGTACTCTATAGGGGACCTATAAAACCTTTCCTCTGATACCAAATTTGTCACATCCCAAAAATTGAGTATGTGAAAAGATACTACTCATTTGATATAATTCTCAAACATACGTTATATACATATATTCTGTAAGGTTTTACATTCAACCTTAATCATTCATTCCACACTACAGAATTATATTCATCTGATAAGCAAATATAGACATACATAGTCTGATATTTCTATCTCATCGCAAGCCTAGGAGACCTATAGAAAATACAGAGCTTTTCTAATATCCACATTAATAAGTACTGGTGTCCCACCAGACAGAAATAGAGAATAATCCCAAGGGGCTTCTAATCTTCAAACAGATTCTCTTCTTCTCTGTTTTCTGTATCTGAAAAAAATAATCATAGGGAGTGTGAGTTTATTTAAAAACTCAGTAAGTAAATAACTGTACTATATAAAATATCAAAAGTACAAATACCACATTTACTCATATAATTAATTATCTTATACATCGAGTAGTATGAGACTCTAACCCTTTCAAACTCATGAATAAGATTTCATAGATATACACCGAGTAGTATGGGACTTTAACCCTTTCAACTCGTGTATAGATTTCATAGATATGCACTGAGTAGTATGGGACTTTAACCCTTTCACACTCGTGTATAAGATTTCTTAGATATACACCGAGTAGTATGGGACTTTAACCCTTTCACACTCGTGTATTAGATCCCGTAGATCTTTACTCATTAATAAAATAGTGAGAATTCATCACATAGTACAATTGTCATGAAATAAATAGTTTCTTCATACTCTTATTTCTACTGATCATCATATACTCCCATATGAAAAATTAATTGCTTATTATCCAAATAATATTGTAAATGGGACTTATATTGTACTTTGACTAGTAATATCAAAGTAGCTGAGCAAGGTTATTCACTCACCTTGATGTTTGTCCAAGTTTACCTTGTTCCACACTAGAATTTGTGTAGGAAAATTTCCTAGTAAAATATATTACAAGGAATCATAAGAAAGGAAACAAAATCACGAAAATACGTAAAATTTTCTGACTGCTACAGTAACGGGTTGCTACAGTACGGTTTGCTACAGTAACGGTTTGCTACAGTACCGGTTCGCTACAGTAACGTTGACTGCTACAGTTCCGTTGACTGCCGACACTACAGTACTGCTACAGTAACCCCGAAGAAAATTTTCCAGATTTTGTTTCGAAATCCCTGGTCGCTACAGTAACTCGGTTTTGCAGAAAAATCTTTCAAAAATTCATCCTTTCCTTTCTTGTTTCAAAACCAGAATTTCAACTCTTTTAACCGATTATAACTCAAATATAACTTCTAAAACAACTGAGATTCATGAATTATCATCAAAATCTTCAAGAACAAAACCTCCTCTGATCTTCTACATAAACTGAAATTTAAGGAAAATAATCGGATTAAAGCTTACCTTTGATCCTTACAAAGCTTTTGAACCGAACAAATAATCGAACTTCTGAAGATCAAGGAAAGGATTTGAGAAGAAAATGAAGAACTGAGAAAGAATCTTTTCTGCTTCCTTCGGCTCAAGTTTCAAATATGAGGTTACTATTGAAACTTTATATTAAATATTTCTAATGGGTTATTCAATAACCCATGGGTATCCATAACCCAACATCCAAACCCATCCAGTCAATTTACAATAAATGGATTAATTGACCATTCTGCAACCACTTTTCCATGAATTTCACCATTCTTAGAATATATCCCTCATTGTGCAAATATTTAGTCCAGTCATTTAACTCAATTTTCATAAATAATATTCAAAGAGAACAATTAAATATGAAAATTAAAAATGACCAAAATCAATAACTAAAGTAACGTTGTAGAATTCTAAAATACTCTTAAGCGAATTATATTCTGAAATTAACGGGTATTACATGATCCTTTTTCCAGATTCAAGTTCTACTCTTGGAAATCTTTGAAGAATGAGAACACATCTGACTTTCTTCTTGATTGGGTACACCCATAGTCTCCTGGAGTAGTCATCAATAAATGACACAAAATATTTTGCTCCTCCTATAGAGATCACCGGTGACTCCCACACATCAGAATGAATCAAGTCTAGTATGTGCTTGCTTTTGGCAGTTGATCTTCCAAACTTCAATATATTTTGCTTACTTATAACACAGTGCTCACAAAAAGGTAAGTTTACCATTATGAGCCCGGGTAGGAGATTGTTCTCTGCAAGAACTCTCAAGCCTTGTTCTGACATATGGCCTAATCTGCGATGCCATGTCATCGTCATTTCTTCTTGGCTAGTTGCTACAACAGATGCATCTGCCTCTTGCATCACATCTCATAAAAGCATAAATAGATTTGCTCCGATCTTTTCTGTTTTCATCACTACAAGAGCACCTCTCACAACTTTTAAGATTCCACTTTCAATATGGGTCTTGCATCCGAAGTCATCTAATTGTCCAATAGACAATAGATTCTTCTTCAAACCTTTTACGTGTCGTACGCCTTGAATTGTACGAATGGTGCCATCATACATTTTTAACTTGACAGTACCAACACCAGCAATTTCTAAGGCATGATCATTACCCATGAACACAGATCCTTCCGAGATAGGCTCATAAGTGCAAAACCAATCTCGGTGTGAAGTCATATGCCATGTTGCTCCTGAATCCATTACCCAAACATCAATGAGTTGTTTTCGACCTTTGGAATGGATTGCTGCTTCACTATTTAGGATTTCTCCTTCATCAGATATACTAGCAACACATCCTTGAGAGGCTGTTGCTTCTTGAGCTTTATCTCCATTTTTCTTGTTGTGCCAACAATCTTTCTTTAAATGTCTTTTCTTGCCACAGTGATAGCACTTAAGGTTCTTCCTTCTCCTTGACTTTGATCTACTCTGATTTTGGCTCCCACTAGAGCCACGCTCTGTTGATCTACCCCTTGTCACCAATAATGCCTCTGCTTATTTTGAACTTTCAGTTCTATCTTCCTTGTTCTTCCTCCTGGATTCTTCTTCAAGAATCGTAGTAGCAACATCATCAAAACTAAGATGATCGACAATATTATAATTTGTAACGTTGATGATAAGTTGATAATATGAGTCAGGTAGACTTTGAAGTAGGAGCTCTGCACACTCATTCTCTTCCATATTGTAATTTGATGCTGCAAGTTGAGAAAATAACGTATTTAGAGTATTGATATGCTCAGTCACCATTGTGGATTCATTCATACGAAGAGTATAAAGTCTCCTCTTTAAGAATATCTTATTGTGAAGAGATTTGACCTCGTACAATTTTGTGAGAGTATCCCAAATCTCCTTTGCGGTCTTCTTTTCTGCAATACTTGACAAGACTGAGTTTGTCATTGTTAGATGTAAGTTACCAACAGCATTGTCATCCATCTCCTTCCACTTTTCGTCAGTTATCCCTGTAGGTCTGCCTTCAATTGCTGTTAAGCAATTGTCTTTCCTCAAGACTGCTTTTATCTTCAGCTTCCATAGGGAGAAATTACTCCCGTTGAACTTCTCAACATCAAATTTGGCCGCCATAACACCACGTAATTTCAACTGAACTGGCTTTTACTATTTCACTATGAATAGTATAGTATATGTGAACAGTATTGTACGTATTACCGTATACTAGAACAAAATCCAATATAAGTTTACAATTACTATAAAAGTATACAACCACTTCATGTGAATAGTAACCACCGTAAATAGTACTTGTGAATAGAACTTATGAACAGTACCCGCAGCTAGACAGGTCAACTAGGAACTATTCTTTTCTGATTGTGGAAGATCAGACTAGCTGCAACCACAAGAACATATTAAGAATATTATCCCACTAAACCAAAAGCTTTGATACCACTGTTAGAAAATTACGGATCAAAATTGTTGACTTGTAACGCAATTGAAATGAGAAAAATGAAGATAAAATGAACACCAAGAATTTACGTGGTTCACCTAATATAGGTTACGTCCACGGGCAAGTGAAAAAGGAATCACACTAGAAAGAATATAGTAATTACAACTATTCTTAATATTAATAGGAGAGAACAATTATTACTCTCTCTATTAATAGAATAAAATAACTCACTATTTCTCTCTAGAAATTATAAGTAGAAGCTATAGGAAGGAATGAGAATGGATTTTGGGATGAATTGAAGGAGAGGAGAAGAGCTCTATTTATAGAGCATTTCCCTTCTTCAATTACGTACGCAGTGACATCAACCATCTGCAGCAAAGCAAATGCAATTTGGCTTCAAAATTGCAAATTCAAGACGTAGGACCCATTCCTTTTTCTTTTGGCAAAAATCATTTCTTTTGGTTTGAAACTTTTATTAATTGCAATTTAACCCCGGGTCCCACCTCACAATAGCTCCCAATTAGGCTTGCCTAAAGTTAGATATTGTTTCATATGGAGGTTCAGAGCCCCATACTACCATTTTTGCCAGCCAATTTATTCATATCCACATAATGAAACAATGGTCAAAAGACCATCAAAACTTACCAAAGAATCCTCCTTTAGTTTCTACTCTGGTGGCTGTTAAATGGGCTAGTTGGTTGAGGCAGTTATTATGTGTCATTGATTAGAATAATGTTGGATATCCACTGCATGATCTATCCCTTAGAAGAAATAGTCGTGTTGCTACTATATTGAATATAGATGTTTTAATTGATGAGGAGCTACAGAAGGGTTCCGCAGGCTGTGTGCAGAGTAATCACCCTTGAAGACAAGGGTGTTTTCAAGGAGGGAGTAATGTTAGGATTATAATTTGGGTTAAGGGTATGTTAGTCTTTGTATTGGGATTAATGGGGGTAATCTTGTATTTCCATACCCACTTTCTGTTTTGACCATTGACCCCTGCTATAAGATAAATACATGGCAGTGGGCAATTGGCGCACTTGTCAATTAGTGTTGATTGCTTCTTCTTCTCTTTCGTGAATAAACTCTCTAAACCTTCTCTGTTCTTTCTACTTTCTTATTCTCGACTCTTTCTCTTTCCTTTTCCTTTGTAATCTCAAATTCTCCTCTGAATAGTTTTTTTTTGTCTCTCATCTCTTCTTGCATTCAATTCTTTTCTTAATTTACTGCCCTATGGAATTTAGTTGTATCAAATTCAAGGCAAACAAATGCTTCCCTAATCCACAAGATGTTGGCTATTAGCATTAGGTTGTGAATTCCAAATAACATTCCTAGCTAATTTTTGAACATCATCACAAGAACTAGCAGACAACAAAGTAGTCTGCATGTAATAATAAAGAATGGCCAATGTTATACGACCCGCCATCGAGAGACAACCTTACAAGAGCTAAGTTTCCTTTGAACCTTTTCAACAATAAAATAATACGAACGCTCGGACACTCTCATGATGAAGAGGTAGACCCAAGTATTTGTCCAAATTGCACGTAAGGGAAAAACTAGAAGTTTCCCAAATTTCAGAGGAAACTAAATGATTAACATTATGGGAGACGCATATTCTAGTGTTTTCAGTGTTTACTTTCTCACCAGAAAACAACAAAAAGCATTAAGGCACTTCATAATTACCTCAATCTGAAAGTTGGAAGCTTTAGTAAATAGCACCAGATCATCTACGAAGAACATATGGGAGAGCTTTGAACCACCTCTGGATAAATAGATTGGCCTCTACATTTTATGTCTAATAATGAGATAAATAGATTTTCTTGACAGACCAAATCCGTCACTAAATTACACATTTTGTAATAGATTTTAACTGTCACTAATTTATTGACAAGTTTTTTCAATCATTAAAAGTCGTTACCAATTTTCCAATTTTGTGATGAATTTTTTATTTGTGATGGAATCTTTTAATCACAAATCCATCACTAATTTTTATTTATTCATTCCTACATTGCATTGCATGTATCTCCCTACTTGTCGTCTTTTAGCCTCCCTTTAATTTTATTTTCCTAGGGGCCTCCCTAGCACTTGGTATTAGAGCAGAAAGGGAAGTAGGGATATAAGGAGTGAATAAAAGTTTAAGTTTATTCATGAATTTGCAACTGATGTTTTAAATAGTAATACAACCTTAATCTAATAGCACACGTGTGTTGTGTTGTAATAGTTTTACAAGATGTTCATGAAGATTATGAGGTTATAGCAGTAAATTCTGATGGATAAGGTAGTAAGTCCATACTTCAGTAGAAACACACAAAAGATTGATAATCTTTGTAAGACTATTAAAACACCTTTTAAGTCCATGGCTAAGATTAAGTATTGTATTAGCTATGTTATGACATTAATAATAGATTTATTAATATATTTAGACTTTTTTCATAACATACATTCTTATGAAACCTGAAGATGATGATATCAAAGCGAGATAGTTTTAATTATGCTTAGATCTTATACACGTTGATATTTTATCCCCAACTCTTCCTTGGCCTCAAATAGAGGAGTATCCTCTATACGACATTTTTCAAGAAGAAATTCACTTTAAAGATGTCAACCAAGAAATTGATGATTGGAAAATTCCACCCATTTCCAAAAATGAACTTTATAAATCTGAGGGAAAAATCTTCTAGAGTTCTAACTAGATTATCATATATGTGAAAGATGTTATCTCAATCAACCAGAGGTAGAAGAATTTTACCTCCTTTCAGGAAAATATTTAATAAGCCACAAAGAAAAATACAAATTCTTACACATAGGTTGTATACAAGTGTCACGCCTCAGAAGTTGGGCACGTTAGAAAAGTATGAACAGTCCTAATATCTATAACTACTCAGTAAAACTAGTTATGCTCATAAAACTTTTTTAAAACATACACATATGTTCTTGTAAACCACCACAACGAGAAATACAGATAAATAGTGTACAAAATAAATTACAGTCAAATTTATAATATACATAACAACCCTCAAGTCTAGGTGACCTCTGGACTACAGAGCATTTTCCTAAGCTTGCACAAAATTGTTTTCATGAACCCACCGAGCAAAAAGGGGAGTAAATCTCCAAATGAGCCACTAATCCTCTAGAGGGTACTCTTCCTCCTTAACCGCCATATCTGAAAAAGATATCCATAGAGAGTGTGAGCTTATCTAACTCAGTGAGTAAAGATTGTGCAATAAATAAAGTACAAATATTATAATCATCATCAAAATTAGATAATTCACAACAACCACGTACTGGCACGAAAAGATACATACACATGTGTAATATGTTATAAGAACGTGCTACCTCCCGTGAGTTTACATTCCTACCAATTATC
Source organism: Biancaea sappan (assembly GCA_037074585.1). Taxonomy (NCBI): domain Eukaryota; kingdom Viridiplantae; phylum Streptophyta; class Magnoliopsida; order Fabales; family Fabaceae; genus Biancaea; species Biancaea sappan. The sequence goes on along the minus strand of CM073501.1, from coordinate 202,617 downwards.
ACCTTGTGTTACAACTCTATGGAAAAGTACTAAGGGGCTACATTCCCTGAGACTCAAGCATTCCGAAGTTCGTCCATGAGGATTTTAACGTCCTAGGACATACTGATATAAATGGCTAGAACCTAATAGGAAAGTGAAATGGTTTTGTAAAAATTTTCTTGAAGACTTGTTGGAAGTTTAAGTAATTTCAAAAGCACAACAGAAAATATATGACAGTGCAAAATAGAGCAGTAACAAGATGAGTAAAGATGGAGTGCAAATAATCAAAGTTAAAGCTAAAGGCAATTAAAAAGATGAGGGAAAGAGATACGAACATAGATATTTATACTGGTTCAGCTTAATCTAAACTTACATCCAGTTCTCAAGATCACTTCTTGAGTATTCTACTATAGATCACAAATTTATACAAAAGGGCACTTGTGAGTCACTACAACAGAGATCTTTTTCCTTCCCAAGGGTGTCTCTCCCCCTCATAAATTGTTTTCTCTCAAAAACAAACTCAAGGAAAATTTTCTTGATCAATATACTCAGAGAAGAAGGATGTATAGAAGAAACTCTCAAAACATAGTAAATAAACCAGTAATAAGCTCTCTAGAAGTAAATGATTTGATAGGAATTGGCTTTCTAAAAATCTGAGGTACAAAGAATATTTTTCTTGATGATTTGACATTCCTTAAAGCTGATATTTAAAGATCCAAGAGGAATAGTGCCATTGGAGACAAATTCCAAACTGATCTGCATGATGTCAGCAAGAAATAGCCATTAGAACGCACGAGCAAGTATTAGTAGTCGACCAGTGTGGACACGATGGTCGCCAATATAGTCCAAAAGTAATTTATCAGATGCGATGGTCGACCAGTTGCATTACAATGGTCAACCAGTGCTTACTTTTCTTCAATGGATGTAGCTTTTGGAGTTGAGTGGGCGACTAGTGTGTGGGAGATGGTCGACCGGTGCTCAAACTTCAAAGATCCTTTGCTACTAGAACTCAATGGTCGACCAGTGTATGAAGGGTGGTCGACTAGTGCTTTGATGTCTTAAGTTACTTGCTTATTGGAGCTTGTTGGTCGACCAGTACAAGGAAAGTGGTTAACCAGTGTCTTGCCATACCAAAGTCTTTATTTCTGGAGTTCGGTAGTGTAATACCCCAATAATGTGTATGAATATTAAAAATCTATTTTGAAGTTTATCGATAAATTTAATTACGTGAAAAATGTTTTCTTTCTTTGAATTAGTAAAGAAAATTTGGAAATAGAAATTTCAATTTTTAATTTAGGAAATTTTTATAAATTCTCAAAGACCTAAGTGAACAAATCTTAAAAGCTAAGGTGGCTATGCGCAATTTTATCGAAAAAGAAATTGGTAGGGCCCACACGTACAATTATTAGACTCATCTCCTCTCTTCCTTCTTTTTTCCTCGAGACATCTCTATCTTCTCTTCATCTACCACTCTTCCCTTCTTCAATCATTTCTCAAATTTTCATCCGGCGATCTTGTATTTTCTAACCATACTTTCGATTCTCAGGAGTTCTCGAGGTAAAGAGGTAAGTTTTATCTACTCTATTTCTCTTTTTCTCCATTTTCGGACCTATGGAAGAAAATTAAGATTTCGAGTTTTAATGGATGAATTTAAGTGTGGATGTTAATCTAAAACATTCTTAGGTGGTTTATGATGTTATTAGAACAAGAAATTTGGAGAAAACTAGCAGAAATTCGTAGAATTTGGATATTTGAAAAAAGTTAGTGTTCTTGATGAAAATTTGAGATTTGAGCTTGGATTGTTGGTAAAAATTGGGGGTTTTGTGTTAAAATACTCATTAGACATTGAGAAACAAAACACATGGAAGAAATCAAAAGAAATGTTGTTTTAGATATGATTTTAGGATTTTTGGATGAAGAACACGAAGAACATCACTGTTCATTCTGGAAATTTTCCAGAAATTACTGTTCATCGGAAAATTTTTTTCCAGATTTTCTCAGCTACTGTAGCATTGACTCGGTCAACATTACTGTAGCATTGACTTAGTCAACGATACTGTAGCTGCATTGACCGTTGACCGTCACTGTAGCATCAGTTTTAAAATGTTCATAACTCTTACATCCGGACTTTATTTTTGTAAATACGATATTGTTAGAAAGTTTCACTTGAAAATTCTAATGTATTCTTTATTTTTTCATCTTATTTGCATTTTAGGAAATCTTTGAGAGTTATTTCCTAACACCTCTTATAATTTAGCTGCAAAAATAAAGGTAGTTAGGGCCACATTCGAGGTGAGTGTGATAACCTTATCTCATCTATATTTCTTCAAAAGTATTGTAATTAAGTATCATAAAGAAAATTGAGAAGGTGGACTTAAACGGTATGTTGTGTATTCATTATCAAGGACTTGTATTCCTTGTATTTAAAGGTATTGTGGATTTCAAACCTCTTGTTTGATTAAATGTTAATTCTTATAAAATATGTAAAGTTAATGTTAATATTACCGTTATTATGTTGAGGTTGTGTGAATACTTGCGTTATGATATGACATTGTTATAATATTTTCATGGTGGTGCACCCTACGGGAGAAGTTACAGGAGTTATAAGGGTGGAGATATATCTTTCATGGAGAGATAAGGATGGATGCGGCCAGGGGGCCGCGGACAACGATCCACTGGTACCGTAGACGACCCGGTTGGTACGAGATTTGTGTTTGGTACTGAATAATTTATACTGTGTATATCATTGGTAACTGATGTGAGTTTAATTCAATGATATCTTTATGATACTAATTGCTAAATTTACTTTTGATTGATAATGTTATCCATTCACTGAGTATTTCATTACTCATCTTGTTATTTTACAACATTTCAGAATCTGTGGCTGATGTTGGGGATTGTCCAGGGGAATAACGAGTTTATCTTAAACCAACCCTTTTGTATTTTCAGTTGGTTCCTTTGTATTCTATTATCTTGTAAGCTCTAGAAGTAGCTCTGTGATCACATAAGCCTCCTAGGATTTTGTGGACGGACTATGTATAAATATGAATATTACTTAAGGTTTCTTTGTATAAGACCTTGACGATATTTTTAACTTAGAGATAACTTGAATTTGACTCACTGTTGAGTATGTGACAGGTGGTCGACCAATGCAGATAGGATGGTTGACCAATACTAAGCTGAAATTCAAAAGTCTATGAAAAAATAAGGTTTCAGCATTTATTCAATGCTCATATATGATGTGCTATTTTAATTTACTTTGTCATTCATTAAAACCAAATATTATTTTAAATGCAATGGGTTTAACACATACTACCCGACTCATGTCTCGTGGGTCTACATTTCCACATAACTCCCTCTTTTCATATGTAATCCATACACAATCATAACACAATACATATAACACCCAATCCATCATTTTCATCAACAACTCAAAAAGCAATCCCCCAAGTTCTCAAGAAATCCCATTATCTAGTTAGTATCAGTAACTAGGGATTTTAGTAGATTTAGATCCAATTATGGTGTGAGAGGGAATTATATTGTACTTGAATTTAATAAAATTCAATTTGCAAGTCATTCACTCACCTTAAAGTTTGCCCGGTTTTACCTTGATCCCCCTAGGAATTGTATGAGATGATGGGAGGAAATTCTTCTAAGAAAAGAGATCATAAGGAAAAATAAAAAAGGAAACAAAATAATTAAAAAAAAAGAAAATTTGAGGAATTCCTGTTGCTATAGCGATGAAAGCACTACTCTCTGTCCCGCCTGTCATTGTAGCGACCATTAGCAGCGATGGGTAGCAGAACAGAAATTTTGCAGAACACGAATTGCTTTGTTTTGTGTCCCACTACCTAGCCCCTTAGTTCCAGCACACAAAACTCACTTTAGTCACAACTTTAGGTTTCCTTCTCAATATTTTACCACTTCTAACTCAACACTTACACACTCAACTCATTTAACTCAAGATCAAACATAACCTCAAACCAAAACCCATTCATTCCCTTCCTTTATTTTTACCATCTTTCTTCCACGATTCACTCATATTCTCCATTTGAAATGTTTACCACCATCCCAACAAGAAAATGAGGGAAAGAAACCAACAAAAACAACTTTGTAGCTCCAACAACCCATATTCCCATTTTTCCTCTAAGGCACATGTTAAATCCAAAAATGGAGAAGATGAAGGAACATGGAGCTTACCTCTAGCTCTAGTAACTCAAGTGAGTTGGAAAACAACTAAAAAGCAGGAAAACACAGAAGAAAATAGGAGAAAGGATTTGCATAGGTTGAGAGAAAACACTTCCTCTTTGCTTACCAACGTGCCTCATAATGTGAAATGGAGAAGAAGAAACAGAAAATGGAGTCTTAAAGGGTTAAATGTGTCAGTGGGTGATCCATGGGTACCTGTACCTAATTGCTCATAACCCAATTGATCCAACTACAATTACTCCTTAATAATTACATTAATTCCATTTAAATTCCTCTTTTTTCCTAATAACTTTTTTTCCACGATTCACTGAAAAACAACACAGCATTAAAATACTTAGTCTAGTCATATATCATAAATTCCACAATTAATCATTCAAAAAGAATAAATTAAATATAGAAAGTAAAGTGACCAAAATAAAATAAATAATTTAACGCCATAAATACTGAAATACCCCCAATCACATGACCCCAAAATTGGTAGGTATTACAACAAGTAACCGTCAAACCTTTAGTAAGGGAATGATTAAACATTTCCGGCCTCTTTTGCCTTAGGGCCTGTTTGGTATGCAAGACAGGAATGGAAATGAAAAGAAAAAAATATGTTTGGTATAAGATGAAAAAAATGAAAGAAAAATGAAAAGATGTGTTTGGTAAGTATTAAAATACCCTTGTGTTAAATTTATTATTTATAATACATTTACCATTATTTTTGTCCCTTAACTTTTTTCTATTTCAATATAGTCCTTTTTCTTTCAATATAGTCCTTTAATTTGCAATTTGTTTCATATATGTCCTTATCCATCTTTTCAATATAGTCCCTTAACATTTTTTTCTGCCAATATAATCCCTTTTCCTCAGTCTCTTCTCTTCCTTAGTCTTTTCTTTTTTCGTTCAATATAGTCCCTTTCAATATAATCCCTCTTCCTCAAGTCTCTCTCTTCCATTGTCTCTCTCTCTTTCAACAGCCATGAAATTTGATCAAACACAATAAACCCATCTAGGTCTAGTTCTGGACAAGGCTAGAGTTTAATCAGCCCCCAAATTACATCTTGCTTGTATATTTTACTAATCAGCCTCCAATTTGATTCCTGTAATGTCAAGCACCTCCATATTGATTCCTTGGCTTGCTCGACAGTTATGGGTACAGGGGAAGAATCCAAGAGGGAAGCGGGAAGGGAAGACAAAGGGGAAAAGGGAAGAGGTTGGCAGGTATAGTAAAGGTGGCCAACGGTGGCCACTGTCGAAATTTTTGCTTCTTGCTCTCTCGGTCTCTCTCATCGTCGTGCTCTCTTTCTTCAATGCTGTTGTCGCCAGCGCTGGAGTTCAGATTCGAGTTAAGGTTGGAGATTCAAAGTTAACTGCAAGGTCTGAAATCTTTGAAATGGAGTTCTAAGAGCAACTGGCGGTTCTCATCATAGAATTTTAGCGAGGAGGAATTGGTTAAGCGCTAGCACGTACCTTCACCGCCAACAAGTGCATGGTCTCGACGTTCTTCTTGCTAGAGAACAAAGAGACTTAAGGAAGAGAAGGACGACGATGACAATATAGACTAGACAAGCAGACGGACACCTTGGAGCTGTGAGGGCTAAATGGAAAGGACAACTTCAAAATTAAGATAAAAGCATGAGGATAGTTTGGACATTTCACCCAGTTTTCCAGATGGAAAATAGATTTTCCTTCATTTTTTGATGGAAAAGATACATGGAAAAAGGCACCTTTTTTCCTAACTTTTTTTCCTCATCCCATTTAAGAGAGTATACCAAACAATGGAAAAGGAAAAAAAATGATGGAATTTCCACTTCCTTTTTCAATTAGAAGTGCTATCAAACATGCCTTTAGAGATACTAGGCACAACTAGCTTATTGATTCCTTATTATGAACAGCTGAGGCAAGCCTATATGCTGAACCTCATTGGTAGTCTTGCTCTTCATTACCAAATATAGTTCCCCAAACTATACAAGGAGCAAATGCACATTTAAACCAAACTACTCCCTCCACCATTATAATACTCCTAAAAATTCATATGTGTAAAAAATAAAATGTGTATTCATGAACTACGGTGACTGTTCACGTATACAATCATCATATCAAGTACTAAATGTGAATTGAGCATAAGAGAAAACTAGAAAGGAATTAATGGAAAAAAAGATATTTTATGTGAGAAAATCCCCTTAAAGAACTAAAGGGAGTGTTTGGTTTAAGGGATGAGAGGGGAAATAAAATTTTTTTTGTTTGGTTTAGTGTGAGGAGAGGGGAGGGGAGGGAAAATAAACTTTCTTTTGTTTGGTTTGTAAGGGGAGTGGAACAAAAATAGAACAAAATGACTATTATAACCCTTTAATTGTATGACTAACAAAACATGATAAAAAGTAACTCAAATATATAATGTGTTTTAAAAATCATATAAAATTTTAATTTTATTCTTACTGCAATAAGAAAAGAAACTAAAATTTAACTAACTTATTAATTTACTCAGTTTGTTTTTAATTTAATTATTTTTTAGATTGTCCTTTATTATTTAGTTATAATAATAATAATAATAATAATAATAATAATAATAATAATAAAAAAAAAAACTATTACATAGTCCAAATATATATATATATATATATATATATTATTTAAGAAGTAAAATAAAGTAAGTTATGAAACTATTTGTAAGAAAATAAACAAATATTTTAATAAGTAATAAAATAATAGAAAGGAAATAATAACGTAATATGATAAATTTTTAGAAACTATTTCTACATATGTAGATCAAGGTCTTAACAAAAAACTCAAAGTCAACCATAGAACATAGTAGAAAATCTTAGCAAAAAGTTCAAAGTCTTCAAATAAGTTCAATCATAATAACATTTCCCTGATCACATGCATCAATTGGAAGGTGAATTTAAGGAACCAAAAAACATTTCCATGATCAATGCTTTGCGTGCTGCAACTGGACATTGAGAAATTGTTCTCAACTTGTCAGCATCATTCATGAGAAAGCAATATAGCAACAAAGATGTGTCACAGCCACATTCTTGGATTATATTCCGAGTTTCTTCCTTTGAAATTGGAGCCAAATTCTTTTTCATTGTAGCATTTCCTTCTCTAAGCGCCTCTGCTACCTCATACATTGCCCATTTTATTTCACTAAATTCATTGTCCTTCTCTTTTCTTTTCTTCTTATTGTTGGCACTAGTTGCTCCATGTGAAGGGTCTTGAGCTGAGAAATTAGACATATTATCATTAGTAGCATCAGCAAAACAATTAGTATTCTCCAAAGTTACCTCATTTTGAGAGACAAGATTATCAACATCATTAATATTTTCAATGAAGTATTCTTCAGTGGCTGTAGGTCGTTTCCTTCTTATCTTAGAAGCAATCTCAACATCTTTTCCAGTAGCTCTATCATTTCTATAAAGTATAACCATCTTCTCATAATGTGGAAATGGGGTATTCTTCCAAATAGCTACTTTTGGTTTTGACTGAAAAAAGGTGTGTTTTAAACAATAATCAAAGTTAGCTAAATAGTCAACAATGACATATTATAAAATAAAATATTTAAGAATCTAACCTCAATTAGAGCATCCCAAACTTCTGGCTCAGCATTCCACAAATGAGTAGATGGGTTCCAAGCAAACCCACCCATACCATTTTTGAAAATATCATAAACTTCTGCAAAGAGTTTCTTTAATGTTTTCCAATGATTTTTCACATTCTCCTTATCAATTTTCTTGCCAAACATTGCACTCAACTCTTGGACAATATTTTTATACGCAATAGTAGTGAAAGTACCATTAACTTTGTAGCCCTTGCAACAAGAGCATCATCCACACTTTTTTGTCCAAGTCAAGTTCTCCCTATTGGTGTTTTCAACAACTTTTTTGGTGCCGTACTATGATATTTAAAAATTAAAATTACAATAAATTAATAATATATCACAAAGGAAATAAACAAAAGCACACATCAGTTGAGCTACAGCTCTTCGACACAAATCAAATCATATATCTTCAATTTCCATCTAATAAATAAACATGATAAAAATTAATAATAAAAATTAAAAAACCAGATTGTGAACACTTATAACTAAACAAAATGGCTCAGTACCAAAAAAAGATGGCATAAATAGATTTAACATCATCCATTAAACATAGTATAGAAAAAATTTCAGAACATATACCTAAAAAAATTAAAAATAAATTTATAAAGTAAATGTCAATTATGACATACACCTAAAAATGCCAATTTATAAAGTGAATGCTGGATAGAGCCACTGGTAGTATTATTACTTTTTTTTCTAAATTCCTTTTTGTTTTTTTGCCATTTCTTAAAATAACACTGTGATCAATTTTAAAATATTTTTGTGAAAAGTACAAAGATAAATTGAAGTTGATTAGGGAAGTGTTGAAAACTAGAGTTTTTTATTCTTTTTTTCTAATCATTGTTTCAAAGCAATCAATTGACTTTACCATTGTGGAATCACCAAACAAGCAAAGCACAAAGAGCATAAATGGCCCATAAAAATCCTAGGTACTAGTTAATGGCCCCTTGTTTCATTTGCTATGAGTGTTAAAAAAGTTGTGGTGATTATACAATTCATACACATAATTAATTTCCCTACTTCAAAGAACATAAATAGTCCACTGTCACACCCGAAAAGTGACCGATTGGCATTCCTTTAAAAAAGAAATCTAAGTATAGACCAGCTTTCGAAATTGAAAACTAATTTTATTTGGAGCCGTCACCAAAATTTTATTTATCAGGGAAAAAACTTTGGAAAAATCTTAAAATTTGACGGTCTGCGTTTAAAGAGAAATTGAGTTCGAAAATTGAACCATATAGAGAAAGTGTTAGGCACCCTATACGTTTGATTTAGAAAGCGTACAATTATTTAACAGTCACCTCAAAATTACCATTATAAATTACAAAGGAAAGAGATAACAAAATATATAATATAAAAAATGAAAAAAGAAAGAACAAATAAATATATACAAAGACGGACTTGGCTAGATAATGCCTAGAGCCTACGTACCAAGCTGTTGGGATCAAAGTCTACGTAGTTCATAATTTGGAAGATATTTTCTTGTAAAGGAATATATTTGAATTTTTGGGATTTATTAAAAAAAAAGAAATCTTTTGAGAAACTTTTCCTCATAAGTATTATTATACAATCAGTTATGAGTACTTCATCTAATTTTCAAAGGATTTAAATTATATTCATTTATTTTTTAAGAGAAATTTGTCATCACTTGCATCGTTATACAATCGTATAGTAAGTATTTGATTAAAAAAATAAGGGAAGATTCACTTCAATGAGGTCGGCCTTTTATCCCAACAAAGATTGTTTGATTTTCTTATTGTCCCACGGCATTGATTAACAATCGCGTGAAAGAATAATAAAGATTTTTTTATTTTTTGAAATTATTTTATGAGATCATTTGAAAGAAAAACTTTTTTTATATTTTTTGAAATTGTTTTATGAATGAATTCAAAGGAAAATTATTTTTAGATTTTTGGACACATTCATATACACATGCACATATGTATAACAATATATATATCTATATATATATATATATATATATATATATTTATGTAAAACTAAAAAAAAAAGGCACTCTAACACACATATAATACCCATTCACGAAGACACACACATAAATATTATATATTAACACACACACACACACATATATATAGCTGTTAAAGTGGGCCAGGGAAAAAGTGAGCCGGCCTTTTTGGGCGGGCTAAAATTTTAAGAACCCGACTCACTTTTTTGCGGGCTGGTGGGTTAAACGGGCCAGCCAGTGAGCCTTTTTTTTTTTACTTTTTACTTTTTTTGTTCTTTTTTATTTTATTTTATTTTTTTATCAATCCAAGCCAATGAAAACATTTAAGGACAATATAACTAATTTAAAAAATCAAAAGTCTTACAATACAAAATAATTCATCAATATTTTTCAAGATGTAATATTAAAAAGAAGAAAAATTGAAGGCACATACATTACTAATCATTCAATACTCACCATTTAATTAATATTGTTATACAAATACATACACATTTATATAATGACACATGTATGATAGCAAAGTAAGTAAATATTATTATAAAAAAAAGGGTTAGGCGGGCCAACTCGCGAGTTAGGCAGGTTAGCTCACCTAACCTGTGGGTTAGGCGGGTCGTGCCTAAAAAGCCTGGCTAAAAATGAGCCTCAATTTGAAAAACCCGGCTCACCTAAAAAGTAGGCTAAACGGGCCCAACCCGCTGGGTTGAGCCCGTTTTGACAGCTCTATATATATATACATAAGTACACATATACCTATTTATAGCCTATAAATTCATATGCACCCAGTATCCATTTTTCTCAGTCCCTTAAGCTCTCGTGAACCTCTCTCTTTCTTCGACTTCTCTCACTCACTCACATTTTCACTGCCTTGACTTTCTCCTTTTCCGAGCTCTCTTTCTGGCTCTTTCTCTCATGTTCCCACTGGCTCACAATGTCTTAAATTTCTTTAGTCTTTCCTCTATTTTGTTTCTCACTCTCTCATCTCTCTCGTTTATTCTCCGCCTCTCTCCATCATCTCTCCCATTCACTCTCTACCCTTCAGACTTGGTTTAAATCATACACAACCAAAGATACTCAACCCTTACCTTTGCCTCCCGGTGTGATCCTTCGCATTGCCTTGTTGTTCTTTAATGTGGTGCTGTCTCTATTTTCTAAGTTAGGAATAGAGGAGATATTTTACAGTGAAGATGAGTTTCTTGCCTCTGCCTCTCGCCGTGCACCTCTCTTTTCTGTCCAACTCTGTGCTCAAGCCTTTCCATGCTTCATTCTCATACCCCTGTTGTTTGCCACACTCTATTTTGTGCTTGAGTCTATTTCTCTCTCCACGCTCTTTTGATCTCTATCCTGTGTCCCCCTCTCTGCTCCGTCCTCCTATTTATGCCGTAGAGGATCCAAACGGCTTCTTTGAATTCATCACCATCATGGGTTACCCACTTCGGTGTATGGCCATCTCCGTAGCAATTAGAAATTGGTTCCTAGTTTCATGCTAAATTTGCGTATGATTCTGTTCTTATCTTTATTATTTTTATTTTATTTTATTTTTTTAAAAAAAGAATCAATTAATTAATCAATTAATTATCTTTAATTTTTTGTTAATTTTTTATTCATTATTCTTAATGGATTTAATTAAATGCCTATTTTATAAAACTGCCTTTATTTCTATTTTTATTTTTATTTTATCTTAAGGGAAAAATTATGTATTCACACTTAAAACATCAATCAGAAAAAATAGAGATAGTCCACAAAGATCAATCAGAAAAATAGAGACAACATATGGTGAAAGAGAAAAGGCAATGAACTAGGAGAAGAAGAAACAAATATCAATCAGATACCTTGTTACCTTGCATCTGTGAAGATGAAAGAGTCTACTGTGCGTTATGTGTCGTGAAGATGTGAGAGATGAGTTTTTAATAAATAATTATAGATATTAGGTTAGAGGACAAAATTGGTATTAAAAAAATTATTGAGGATATTTATGTCTTTTACATTGTTACACTTTTCTTTCCCTCTAAATCCCCTCATTTTCGAAGGAAAAAAAAATGAGGAGAGGGGAGAGATTTTTTACTTATATTTTCCCTCTCCTCCCCTCCAACTAATTGAAATAAATAAGGTCAATTTAAAAAAAAAACCCTCCCCTCCTCTCAATTTCCCTTCAACCAAACAATATGAAACTAAAAAAAACTTAAAGTTTAGGAGGAAGAATAATTTTCCCTTTCAGTTCCCAATAGTAACCAATAATTTGGCTGCCCTCGTGAAAAAATTTACGTATAGTAAATTAAATTATTAAAATACATAGTAAATTAAATTATTAAAGCACATCGTAATTGAATATTTTATTAGCGTATAGTGTTAAATAGTACTATTGACTTTTCCTATAAATATAACCCTTCCATTTCACTTATAAACTTATACCTTCAGCTTCTCTTCCTTCCTCTCCTCAAATCGCTCTTGCTCCAGTGCTAAATCTTTGATTCTAGGTCTTTCCTCTTCCCAAAGTAAGGAAATGTTCTTCTATACTCTTTTCGTACAAGTACCTAAATGTTAATTCTTAGTATGCTCTGTGGTTGCGGCCTTAGCTGATCTTCCACATCAGAAAAGAATTATCCTTGGTTGCTTAAGAATTACTTTTTTTACTGGTTGCTGGAATAGATTATGAAATTGTGAAGAATACATGTCTAGAAAAATTTTGGCTAGAAAAGACTTGGTACTTAAGAGTATTCATTGTGACCTACCTCTCTTTTTTAAAAACTTACCTAGTGTACTCTTTTACAGCTTGTGTTAACTATTCCCTGGTATGAATAGTAACCATTGTTAATTTTCTAATTTTACTAAATTAGGATTCATTTTGCTCATTAATTTGTAATCTCCTGATTGTATTTTTGTTGCCTTTCTAGTAAAATTAACTTATTTGTTTTCTTTCTTGTTGCTTCATTTGAATTTCTATTTTTTTTACCTTTTTTATTTTATTTTCTAGCTTTGTTCTAATTTTTATATTTTTTTAGGGTTGACTTTTAGTAACTGATGGGCTGATAAGGTGAAATAAAAAAAAGATATCCTGTTGCAAAAAGGAAAGATTTTCTGCAGAGTTTTTCACTGAAAACGAAGTTTTCTCCACTGTTAGCGAGGATGAACAGTACCAGCAAATTTAGGGGTTCAAATATTTTTTGTAAATTTTGAAAAGAGAATTCTGAGTTTAGAAAAAAAGGAGGCACCATTCTTGACTTAAGGAGCAAGGAAGCTTGTCTTTGGAGCATCATTGGAACCTATTTCTTTTATCTTCTACTTCAGATTCATGGATCTATCTCTTTCTTTTATTGATTTTAGTTTTTTTGTCATCGTGAGTGGCTAATTTTCCATTCTAAGATTGCTATGAACTATAGTTTTGAATAATATTTATTGTTTCTCTCTACTCTTATGAACATCGACTTTGTTTTACAGTTATTTTTATACAATGATTAATGTTTTCCATAATCTTGATCAAATTATAGATTGATTTGTGATTTTACTTGTCTTGAGAGAGAAAGTGGAATTAGACCAATGAATGAAAAGTATGAGTTATGAACCTTAGATATTTAGGGGAATTGATTTACTAAAGACATAGACATATAATTACTAGCCTCATATAATCAATTATAGGCTCAGTTTAAAATTGAACTTAATGCTTATAAGAAATTATAGAGGAATTAAATTAACTTAGTTGAGGTTTGAGAGAATCCTTCTAGGTAATGGTATGCCTTAGATTGTTTTGTATGTCGATGAGAGCAAGAGTGGGGCAGAACAACAATTCTTAGGATGAATAAAGGGGATTAGCAACTTTAGGCATTTTTAATTGGTAAATTTTTTAAACATTTTTGTTATTGCATTCTTTTACTTTAATTGTTCTTTGAGTTTTATTTTATTTTTCAAACGTCATTCACTCAATTGTTTGGTCTAAATAGTATATTCTAGTTTCTTGAGTAATTAGTAATTTAGTCCTTTATGGAGATGATACTCAAACTCATCATCTTATTACTTTTACGACCAACATACTTGCCATGTCATCAACAACCATATGTATGAATAGTACTCATACGTATTTTTAAATAATATAAGGGTTGAAGGAAAAGGAGAGAACAGAGCATCCCAATAGAGGTGCGTGGTGAGCCTTTGGCCTTCAGTGGGATTTTGAACATCCTTTGATTAATATAATGTATATAAATCTAGCTCGAACCCGAGGTGAGGGATCCTATCTTACTTTGTTTACTTATTTTATGTATATATTAAAGATGTACTATAAATATATGTGTGTGTGTGACATGAAATTGATGTATTCATGTTATGCATTGAAATGTACAAGTGCGAGAATACTGTGACTTCATCTATAAATTTATGCGCATGAGAGTACATTTATAAAGTCAGGATGTATGGTGATGGATATTGTGAACTTTGTCATGAAAAGGGATATGTATGGTTGCCTATATTTATGTAATGTGATTGTATTTGATCATGAAAGAAATGGAAATGAAGTTTATGGGATCTTGTGGGATGAAATAAGGATGGCATAGGAAAAATCCCATATATGGACGCATATTGTGGGTGGGGGATGAAATAAGGTTGGATTATTTAGTCCTAATACGGACCCGTATTGTGGACTGGGTGAAATAAGGAAGGGTCCGAGAAAGAAGAAAGGGATGATAGCGGTTATGTGATTGTATCAAAAATAATGCGAGGAAATAAGGGGGTGACTTGTGAATAGATATGATATTGTTTGAAATGTGATTTAGCTTAATCTTGAATGTATGTATTAATGACTGCAATGTGATTTGTGTGTCATACTAAATATCTTGTACACTAAAATATAAATGTCTGTACTGTTTGATCAAATATGTACATTTGCATGTATAAGTATATTGGTATGATTGTGGTAGGATTTTCTCATGTAAAAGCTATCCTTAGTTATAGGTATAAGGTTTGAATCCTAGTAACTAGAACTTGTACAAAAATATCGTGCCAGAAAGCATCCTAAATCTCCATTCCATTGTTTAGGGTATGTTATTTTTATAAATTAATGATTGTGTTATTTAGATGCTCTGTGATCGGGTAGGTCACATATTGCTGTATAGAATGATTAAGTGTTTTATGTGGGGAAACAATTAAGGAAAATAGAAACTTGAGAAATTATTGAAGACTTATTCATACTTTCTTATGTGGTTGTGAGAAGAGAAAAGATGCCCTTGGTTTATTTCTTCATTTGTGTATTTAAAGGAATAACAAAGATAAGAAAAAGTAATGAGTTTAAAGGAAAGTTAGATTTGTGGTGGTGTAGATTAGGACATCGTCCGCACCGGTCATGGGCGCGAATTTGGGGCGTGACAACCATACACCTACATGGTTTATATACCTCTTATACTTTGTCGAGGCCAACATACCAAAGAGATGAGGAAGACCTAAGTCTATCTAATCTTGCTTTTTCTTTTCCCCCATGAATGAACCTTATAAAATAAACGCTATACTAAGTGAGTTTCAAATTGATAAATGAACCCTGCAAAAAGGAATTTTATTCAAAAAAGCATATTCATGAAAGAGAAAGACTTTTCAAAATTTTTCAAGGACAAAATCGCAAACAAATTCAAGAAAGATATTACAAATTTTTAAAAAGGGTTCAAGTGAATATTCCATTTTTTAAATGGTTGAAACATTTACTTTGAATCAAAAAATTGAATACCATTTACCAACATAATCAATGTTAATGTCACATGATATTCTATGAAAGGGAAAGTAATTAGCTTGAATTACCTCCATCAAAACCTTTTCAAATCCCAAACCTTAAAGACAACAAACAAAAATCATTAGTTGCTTTACCTTTTAAAGTAAAAAACGTAAGAAACTATAAATTATAAAGATATACAATGTATCATGGAGTAAAACAATTATACAAAACTTATACTTACAAACTTTAAAAGAATATTTAACACATAAAACTCTCCAAACTTTTTTGCTAACAAACCATGAATCGTCATTCAAACCTTCTTCTCTCCCTACAACAATAAAGAGATAATTACAAAATACATCTTCTGAACCAATCAAAAGTATAGAACAACAACTTAAATTTCTAGTCATATCAAATATTCTGAAGAAAACTTCCTTATCCACTTCAAAACTTATTATAAACAATTTTGAAGAAGCAAGTAAAACAAGTGCTACTAAAAACAAAGAATCTACCACGTCGAAGCAAAGTATTAACCCAATCTAAACAAATTGGAGAAATTCTTCCAAGTATTATGATCCAAGAGCAACAACTCCTTATTTAATGCTTGAAGAGAAAGACTGATCCTTACAAATATTTTAATGCCAACAATATCTAGGAATGGAACATAGTCGACTAGTCTAAAACAAATATTCTCAACACCCTCCAACACATGACCATGGTCAATACAACCTATATTATAACCCACGATTGTTCTAGAAAAACAATTGTGCACATCTTGGTATCAAGGTTTTTCTGGCCAATTAAAAGGATTATGGGATTACTATCTCACCACAAAAACAAAAAAGAACAAATTTTTAAGGCAATTAAAACTAAGCCAGATGGAATACCTATTACTCAAAATGGGGAACCTATTCCTTATGTTGTTAACACTTTAATCTTCACAATTATCCAACATTTCATAGCAAACTTGAAACCCCTCCTTATGGAAAGACAAATCAACCAAACTCTTCTCAAACCTTAAGTGTAGAACTCTTGATGACTTTGGATGATATAGAGATACCTTTCTAACTAGGATTTACACTAGAGATTATAGTCATCAACTTTTAAAGAAAAATTCTTAGTTGGTTTCTCAAATCCTTAGGAGACAAAGTTAGGGATAAGATCAGAAGTCAAACCAGTTGCAATGAAACAACGTTTGAGTATTTGAGTTATGGAGAACTCATCGCCTTCCAAAGGGTAGCATTAAAAATTTGTCAATATGACGAAATAAAACACCAAATAAACAAAGAAAAAGCCCAAAACAAGAAAGAATTAGATTCTTTTTGTGGACAATTTGGTTTCCCTGCCTACAAAAAATCTAAACATAAGCAAAAGATACACGAACAACAAACTAAAAAATATTACAAGAAGCCTAAGTCAAAGTCAAAATATCCCATAAACTTAAAACAATAATTTAGGTCCAAACCAGCCATAGACCTCCTAAAGAAACAAGTAACCTGTTTTAATTGTGGCAAATATGGTCACATAGCAAAATATTGTAGGTTAAACAAAAAGATAATAAGGACATTAAGACTTGAAGAACCAGCCTTACAACAAATTAGGAACATGATGATAGAAACTTCTTCTGGTGAAGAATCAAAAGAATTATCTAAAGAATTAAACCAAATCCAAATTGATGAAATTCCTTCATTAGATGAAGAGATCCTTGGAATTAATACCTTTAACAAAGAGTAAGATATTCTGTTTGAAGTAATCAATGCTCTACTAGATGACCAAAACAAACAAACATATCCAATAAGTTCAAAGAAACTTTATAAACAAGCTCGTCAACATCAAACCTTTATAGATAACAAATAAATATAATCACACAAACATCCTTAAAAAATTTCAAAGTAAGCCAAAACTAGTATGCTACCCAAGATCTACAAAATGAAATAAGTTACCTTAATATGCCCCAAAACTTTTATGTTACCTTGAGAAGGCATCGAGACAACTCTCTACCAAATTTCATAACATTTGGAATTGATTTAGTGGACCTATGGTGTGATTATTAGAACTTCAACAAAGTTGAAATTACTCTAATACCAATTTTCTCACACCTCATATAGAGATATGATTGATACAAGAAAAGTCCCCTTTAACCTCTAAGTCTTAACTGAAGAGGACTACTCAACACTTGTACTTGTAGGGTTGATTTATCCTTCTCATCAGACACAAACTTGAGTCGGTGCTACAATTCCTCTTTGCTTCATCAGTTCATATGGAAGGGAGATAGGTGTAGAGTTGAATTTAAGGAGCTTAAAAGAGAACAATAATTACACTCTTTATAAATAGCACAAATCCAAACAGAAAAAGAACCTAATTCTAAGCCAAAAAGTAATGAAAACGATGAAGATATTTCATAACCTTTTTTATATCTAATTTCTAGAATAACTGTATAGAAATGATATGTCTCTGTAAAAATAATTGTTAAAAACAAATTTGTATTAGACACAATAAGTTTGTTTGAGTCAAAAGCATACCTATATTATATACAAAAAAAGTCTAATTCCGACCAAGTATTTTTAAAAAATGATTGACATTTCCAGCAACATTTCGTGCAATTAGAACAAGGTATTCTTCACCGCAGTAAATCTGTTGTTTATTATAAGTTTTACAATCCCATATCATTATTTTTTATTTTAAATAACTCTTTATTATTTTAAAGTAACTCCTAATTTTAATAATATAATTCTAAAAAATTTATAAATAGATTTCATAAATCATTAGTTTATGTTTTTTTTTTACTTTAATTGCTCTAATAAAAACTAGTTCTTATAAACAACGGTTACTTTAACGCACTCTAGTAATAAAATTTACTAGTAACTAGTTCTTATTTTTAATAACCTTAGCCCTTCTCTAATTTAAAGTGCACGGTGCTGTTCGCAAAAGCCACCCGGCATCCCAGTATATTAATTTCCCCCAAAATATTAAAAAGGAAAAAGCGTAGTCTGGACTCTGGGGTGAGGTTTGAGCAGTGAGTCGAAGAGATATCCCCCGCCAGCCAGCCCCCACTGTGGTGTGGTCCGTGAACTGCTTCTACCTTTATCTATCATGGCGGGCACATTAACTCATCTTGCAGCACAACTTCAAACCTTTGATTCCCATGCTGAATTTCCTTTAAGAAAATCCCTCGTACTTGCCGCAAAGTCGTCTACTTTGATACTAAAATCTCACCATTTCGGGACCAAGAGACTGGTGGTTTCGGCCACAAGTACCGACAACAAAGTTAGTGAAGATAACTTCTCTTCCAGTGGGCCTGCTTCTTCCTCCATTCGATCAAAGTACGACCCTAATTGTTCTTCGAGTAAAAATATAGTTATATTTCCCCTCCACTCGCATTTCGTCGTTTCATTAAAGATTTTAATTCCAAAAGATATGTCTTCGATGTAAACTGACTTTTGATTATGTTATTTCTTGACTGACAGCGACGACATTTATGTCAGAGTCTTTTACCCTTGTGTTGCTTTTTCTACTGATTTTCTTCTGCTTACTAATGAACCTGACTCTTGCGTGGTGGGATGTATAGCCTATCATTATGATGTTCTGTTAACCTTGAATTTTCTTAACTATAATGCTCGTGACTCTTCTGAAGCCTTTTGTTATTTATCTGTTTCAACAATGATAACACTGTTAATAATTAGGGATAAAACAAATATATTCATTTACAATAATAAACTAACATTCGTAGACAATAGTAAATTCCTAATCCTTTAGGAGTCCCACTTTGGTGTTCTTATCACCAAAATCAATACCTTGTCCTTATCAGTTTCCTGACATAAGTGCTATGGGATGATATTCTAGGACCTAGAGGATCAAGGGTTTATCTTTTAGTTTTTTAATCATTTTTTGTTATTCAGCTATACAAGCTTTGAACTATGCCTGCTTTTATTAGAATGTCCCAGTTGCGGGCATATCTTTCAAATTTGAAATTATGAAGTATCATTTTGAAGTCATAATGTGATTGCATGAATGCAGTTCTACTATATTAGTCTACAAATATTCTGATTCTGTGTTTACTTGTTGATATTTATGAATAATCCAGGGTTAGACGGCATACAATTTCAGTTTTTGTTGGTGATGAGAGTGGAATGATAAATCGGATTGCAGGGGTCTTTGCAAGAAGGGGATATAATATCGAGTCACTTGCTGTTGGCCTAAATGAGGACAAGGCACTCTTCACCATAGTTGTATCTGGAACTGAAAGGGTGCTACAACAAGTTGTAGAACAGCTTCACAAGCTTGTGAATGTTTTAAAGGTAATAATGCACCGCTGGTTTGTGTTTTGGTTTACAGGATAGTACATAACTACAGTTTACTATACATACATATATATATATATATATATTTTGAGATACTAGACTATATTTCTTACAAACATTTGTCTCTTGCTTATATTTTGAGGATTCTATAACTGGTTTATGTTCATGTCATTTAATGATCAGGTGGAAGATCTTTCCAAAGAATCCCAGGTAGAACGTGAACTGATGCTTGTAAAAGTACATGCTGATCCAAAACATCGTGTTGAGGTAGCTAGTCAGTGCTTTGTGGGCATTTTGTCTGTGCAAGTATAATGTGTTTGTGTGGTTGTGTTCCTTCTTTGCTCCTCTTTACTAATTCCTTTTTATGGGAAATTCTCAGATAAAGTGGCTGGTGGACATTTTCAGAGCTAAAATTGTGGATATTTCAGAACATTCAGTGACAATAGAGGTCATTACTGGAAAAATTTGGATATTTTCTCCTTTCTTATCGTTCTGTCCCTGTTCATATTTTCTAGATATTTGCATTCTCTAAAACCAAATTGAAGTTGAAGGATATATTCTTGGCTCTTTATGCTTTTCATGCAATTTCATGAATTCTTGATATTTTCTGTCTCTTTACAATGTTTTCTTTCTAGCTATATTTGTCACCTGATAATGAAACTTTCAATTTACTTCTCCATCGAAATATTTGAGAGGCCTTCACCATCGGTTACAATACTACACAAGTAGTAGTGCTATAAAGAAAAAATCTTGTATGTTTCTTACTAATTCATGTTCCGTGTGGAATTTTGATCAAAGGAAACTCTTCTCTCTTATTTAGAATGAAACTAAAACTGAATATTTATACAAAGGAGTTCTAACTAAACTAGGAGAAAAAATAAGTAGGAGAATCCCTCTTAAACAAGGAATCCTCACTAAACTAGGAAAGCAAATAAAATAACCTATCTTATCTACTAGGAAAGTATATCCTAATCTATCGAATTAAAAATAAATAAATAATTTAAACATAAGGATCGACTCCTTTCAATATTCTCCCTCAAGCTAGGTTTTATATGTTATACAATCCTAGCTTGGCGTGAACTTCTCTATTAGAGGAGGACTTTTCTTTAAGCAAGGAGAAACTAGGTTCGATACTTGGGGTCTGTTGCTTCAAGAACAGGAACCTCACTAGTGAGATAATCATCCATTCCTCTGCCAGAAACATACATGAGGACGGATTGCAACCATTGAAGGAAGTTGTAGCCATTGAGTTTGTGATTGGTGATAAGGAGAGCCAAATTGTCAATGATATTAACTGAGAAATTCTGCTCGATATTGACTTCTGAGGACATGGACTGGGTATTCATGATGACAATAAGAAGCCCAACCGAGGAAGATAAGGATTGAGCTGGACTCTATGGTGGCCGGCAACTAGGTCAATCCAAGCAAGTACTGGATTGGCGGTGTCACGCGCCGGCGCTTGAGAAGACGTAGCAGAAGAACAAGGTTGCCATGCGGTGGTTGGAGAAGCTCTGGTCAACCGGGGTGGGTTGACGATGACCTTTTGGGGCAAACCTGAGGTTGGTTCAGCCAAAAATAGTGATTGTGCAACGGTGGAAGAAGCTATACACTTATTCTAGTGAGAGGCATAACGGAACTGAGATGAACCCTAAGGAGATTGGGTTACAACTGAAGCTGTGGAGAGGTGAAACACCACTTAAGGTGATTCTGGAGCAAAGTAGAGAGAGAAAGAGAGAGAGATGGCTAGGTTAGAAACCTTGCCCTGATACCATGTGAAATTTTGATGAAAGGAAATTCTTCTCTCTTATTCAAAATGAAACTAAAACCGAATATTTATACAAAGGAATCCTGACTAAACTAGGAGAAAAAATAAGTAGGAGAATTTCTCTTAAACAAGGAATCCTCACTAAACTAGGAAAGCAAATAAAATAACCTATCTTATCTACGAGGAAAGTATATCCTAATCTATCAAATTAAAAATAAATAAATAATTTAAACATAAGAATCAACTCCTTTCAACATTACGGAATGTTGAAGTACTCAACAATGAGTGCAGATTGCTCAAGGGGTCAAATCTGTGGGAAAAAAAAAATCAAGTTGACTATTGTTAAGTTGTGTCATGGTTGAGAATTATTTGACAGAAATTGGATAGAAGGTGGCAAAGAAACTCATTTTATGGCTTTATTCATTCTCTTGTAGCCTCTATCTTGTGGTGGGCATTGTTAATTGCTGTGGGCTATGCAACTAATTGAATTTTTGCAAGTAGAAAAAATAATCATTTTGAGGGAATTACTGAATATTTGTGGCGATAGAGCTCAATGGCGTCAGGCGATCCATGTAGCTGACCCCACTTAGTGGGATAAGGCTGTTGTTGTTGTTGTTGTTGTTGTATTGAATATTTGTGGCACATAAGTTGTGCTCCATGAGTATGATGCAGTTGATAGTTGCTATTGTAACTTTTTTTTTTTGCTGATGTAATCTTGTTGTTGGATGGGTAAAAGTACCAAGATCAGAGTCAGAATACCAAGATTGGAGTATTGATGTATTGTTACATTACTTTTTTGTGCTACCCCAAGGCCCTAATCTGATGAAGTCCATTTCCCCTGTCTTGTCTAACATTATTTCCGTAGCATCATTATCACTTGCAATTTATCTTCTGCAATAATGCTATTAGGCCAAAATTATAGTTCAGTGTCAATTGTTACAGGTCACTGGGGATCCAGGTAAGATAGTTGCAGTCCAAAGCAATTTGAGCAAGTTTGGAATTAAGGAAATAGCCAGAACTGGAAAGGTTGAAGTTTGAAATGAGTACTGAAAAAATTTCCTAACTTTTATATCGTCACTTTATTAAGCATTATATTAATAGGTTGTGTAAAATGTACTAATCCATTGTTATCTGATGTATTTCTATTAAGATTGCTCTAAGAAGAGAGAAAATGGGTGCATCTGCTCCATTTTGGCGATATTCAGCTGCTTCTTATCCAGATCTCGAAGGAACAAAGCCTATTGATGCCCTTGTGGGTGTGAAAAAAAGAAATCTTATTGGGGAAAATGAGTTAACTGTGGGAGTAAGATTTTTTTTCTTAACCTTACATTTCACATTCTTTATGGCAATAATTTTGTTTACTTTGTTTTTGTTATAGTACATGACCTATATAATTGAATATTAGCTATTTTGCTTGGTATATGTGAGATAGTGGCATTTCCAGAAAATTCCTTATAGTGGAGACAACATATGCACATAATAAGCATTTTCTTGAGGTTAAGGTTGCAGCAACACGTCTCCTCAAGTTGGGTATAGATGCTGATTATTCCTAGCTTGGATAATTTGTCAAATGTTGCCCTTGGTAGGGCCTTAGTGAAGATGTCTATGGTTTTGGAAGGAGAAAGGATAACCAGGTGTTATGGCAATGTGCGAAGGTTGCTATATTGTGGTGCATTTGGCTAGAGAGAAATGCAAGCGTTTTTTGAACAACAGTACCTCCCTCCATGTCTTCTTTGGGATAGGATCCATTTTATGGCTTCTCAGTGGGTGTTGGTGAATGGTCTGTTTAGTGGGATGGCCCTGTCAGACCTTCATGAGAATTGGAGTGTTGTATTGAGTTAGCTTAGAGATTTTCTGTTATGGTCCCTGCTGTTGGATCTTGTTATGGGCCTAGAGGAAGATTGAGAGGAAGAGAAATCTGATTTTTTCTTTCTACCTATTTTCGTGTTGGTTTAGAGAGAACCAAGATCTCTTGTGTTCACACAGAAGGTTTTTTATAATAATTCTGATATGATATCTATCTATTAATTTTAAAAAGGTTTAAATACAATCTAAGGGAACATAACTTACCTTAACAAGTACCACTTCCTTAAAACATGGGAGTGATAGAAAACTACTTCTTGTAACTAACCACTCGAACTAAAAATACACTAAAATATAGATAAACATAATAAATCTGAAAAATAATAACTACCTACTAAGTCTGAAGTACAATAAAGAAAAAACAACCAAATACAAATAAAAGAAATACTGCATTTAATAAAATAAATTAACATCTGCACTCCCAGTATGTTTAATGGGTTACTAATATTTTCCTTTTCTCTTCTGTTTTTTTCTTTTATCTTTTCTGTAGCTTTTCAGTTCAGGTTTGGGATGATTTGTTGTCCTTCATTCCTGGCACTCATGCATTTCTTTGATTATTAATGAATTTTTTCTTATCCCAAAAAAAAAAAAAAAAAACCTTGAGGGGATGTAAGATGTGCTGATAACACATTCCTCAATCTTTTCTTTATTGAAGTGCCTATTAATTTCCATATGTTTAGTACGGTCATGATGGACTGGGTTATCTGCAGTGCTGATGGTAATTTTGTTGTTTGATTGGCCCAATAACTTGAAGGCTGATGGTGTACTAATTTATTCTAGAAGGAAGAAGGGCACTGAATTGGCAGGAGAGGGTAAAAAGGGAATTGGGGAGCAGTAACTAATTTGGTTATAGGGGTTGTGAGCTGGAAGAGGCAGAAAGGGAGTTTTTTAGAAAAGTATATTAGGGAATGGTTAGAAAGTATAGGGAGGGAATAATTTGAATTGTCTAGGAGAGGCTAGCCTCTTAAGTAAAGGTCGTTTGATAGTCAATTCCATGTATTTGCATAAAACCTCTTGCTACTAATCATGCCTTGTATTGATAAGGGTTCCTTATGCATTATTCTTCACATTGAAGATCTACTTGCATCCAACTAGGTTCTTATCTTTGATAATTCTGTGATTTCCTAAGTGCCATTCCTTTTTAAAGCTGAGATTTTTGCATTAATAGCTGTTCTCCACTTGGTATCTCTCACACTTGTGAAGTAAAGGCATGGCATTTTGGTGAGATGATTATTTGAAAATAAATGGAAACTTGGGTATTGAGTGCAAGATCTTTCTTCATTATTACTGTTGGAAAGAAGTCCTACATCAGTGGGTTAAAAGAGAATGTTGTGACTTATAAAGTGTGATAGGACATAACCAAATTGCCTTAGGCATTGTGGATTCAAGGCTAGCCATCACACTTTAGCAAGCCCATCAAGTTTTCAACATGGTGTCAGAGCCCAAGTCAATGGCCTCGCAGCCCATGAAGCACTTTCATTGTCAGAGTATGTCTCCTTTATGCTATCCCATATTTCCTCAGCCACCAGGACATCACCATATGGTTCTCAGCCTTCCATTTTTTGTACTGAGGACCAGTGATGGAGGAAGGAGAGGCAGCTGCCCAGTCAAGTTGTCATCCTTGCCCTTGCAACTGATGAACATGAGGACGGACTGTGACAAGTGTTATTGGTTCTGTTGAGCTTGCAGCAGGTAATGGGCATGACAGCATTATCAGTATTCTCAAGAGAAGGAACGTCCTCCTTGTGGGAGGAAGTGGTGTTAGATGTGCTGCTGGTCTTGGTTTGAATAGCTGTGTTTGTTAAGAGAGGCACGAAGGGATAGGTAGCAGGCAGTGAGATTTTTTTTAACAGAAAGAGGGCTAGGTTTAGGCAGAGAAAGACAATGGATTAGAGGTTGTAACCAGCTTTGATACCATGTAGAATTTAGGAATGCTTCTTTGTATCAGTTCAATTCTTGGTACAAGCGGCTATATGCTAGAGAGAATCACCATTTTCCTAGATTTTAGGGTCCCTTTAATGCGTAAAAGTTAGAAAAAGAGAAGACAAACTATTCTGGTTACTAAATTTAAATTTAATGCCGTCACACAGCATAATAACAATAAATAACAGAAGTCATTGAATTTTGAACTTATTATGATCAACATGTAGAATGAAAACACAACAAGGGGTCAATAGGGAGAGTTAAGGGCAGGGAAAGGTGAAGGGAGTTAAGTTGTCCTAGTCTGGGATGGTCAGTGTGTGGTGCGCTAGACAGACTCTTCATGTTTAGGGAGGCAGGTGGGACACCGTATGTCACCATTGCCTAGGATGGGCCTCTCTCTCTGAAGCTGATCAGAAGGTTGCTGGAGATTGTTGAATAGAAAGAAGGCCAATTACGGGAAATTGCAAAACCACTAGAAAAGATCTCCTGAAAAGATGCGCATTGGGGACCTAATTTTCAGTTTCTCCTACCTCTGAATCCATGTATAAACTAAATAAAGAGAGAATATTTTGAAAAGCAAAAGGAGATAGGCTTATGCTGTAGTATATTTATAATAAGGAAAGGACTATGCAGTTGGTAAAATTATCAATGTGGGTGTTATGTTCCCTTGTTATGGGACATGTGGTGTTGGAATTTGTGTGAGAATGGAGAGAGAGAGAGGTTGTAGAATAGTCCCCCCCCCCCCCCCGGGCGGGAAAAAACCTGTGGTGTTGGTTCGTTTTAGGAAGAGAGAACCAAGATCTCCTAAGTGAAATCTCACAAATTGATTACGCTTCCCTGATAAAATCCATAAATTCTGAATATCAAGTTTTTATACAACAAGAGGGGCATACTTGAAATAAGCATAACTTCCCCTAAACTAAGGACATGGTACAAAACTAACCTATAACTACTCCTAATATCTGTTAATATAAAATAAAATACATAATAAAACACTATAAAGCATAAATAAGTCTGAAATTACAAGAAAAGATAATAAAGGACAAACGTAACTGCTAATCTATCATCTGGGTGCCTAAGTGCTGGATCAAGTGCTTAGGCATGCAGATGATGTTGCTTTGGGCACCTAAGCGCATAGTATACAAAAGGGATGGTTGCTAATAGTTTTTTTTTTTATAGAAAAAGAAATATTATTACTGAAGAGAGAGATACGGGATGGTTGCTGATAGTGGGACTAGAGAATATACAGCTTAACCTGGTCTTTACTAATTTGTCACCATTGTAATGGATTTTTCTTTCCAACTAAGCTCAAAGTTGCGGAAAAATGCGGCACTTGATATTGAATGGTAGAAGTTTGGTCTTGCTGTGATGGGTGAATTTTACTGTAGTTGCCTACCTGACAAAACGTCTGAAATCAAATTATATTCTCATTATAACTACTGCATTGATTGAAGTGCTAACAGTGACTTTAGTGCATTTCATTCTGCATGTTCAATTTTTGCTGTTTCTTCTTCACTGCTTTTATTTGATTATTAGTAAATATGGGCATAGCCTCTCACTGCCCCTGTCCCCCTCCCGTTTTTCTTTAAAAAAAAAAAAAAGCTGAAATATCTGCTTGTGTGAAGGGAGATGTTTATCCTATAGAGCCTTCAGATGGCTTTACGGTCAATCAAGTCCTTGATGCACACTGGGGTGTTCTCAACGATGAAGATGTAAGCAAGTTTATGTTACTTTTCCTCTTCTTCTGTCCTTGCAATGAATTGTAGAATGTAGATGTAATATCAAAGTCATCCTCATATGCAGTTTCTTGTGAGTTTTCTTTGATTTGACGCTTGGCTTTTAAAGTGTAGACTTGATTATTGATTAAAATAGTAATGAAGTTTTATCAAACAAGAAAATAGTAATAACTAGTAAAATTTATGTTTGGTTTCTTGAGTACACATTTTAAAAATATCCAATTAGTTAAATAGGTTTTTTATCATATTTTTAGGCATCCTCCAGAGTTCAAACTAAAAATTAATCAATCCAGGCTACACCCATTTTAATTTGAATAGTTCCAGACCAGATTGCCTAAGTTTAAACCACTTTCTTGCAACAAATGATAACTGGGTTGTCCTTGTAATTAATGCATCTGCTTCATTCACTTTCAAGTCCGTTCATATCAAGTCTTAATTGCTGAAGCTTGGTACTTCACTTACAATTTATGATGTCAATGCCTTTATTTATTTATTTTTTTTGATAGAAAAAGAAAGATTTTATTAGAGTAGGAGAGAAATACAGCAGAACAGAACATACAGAAAAGGGAGGACAAGAGATCCTCCTAGAAGAGAAAAGAAAGAAAAGGGAAAACAGCAAGGAAAACAGAACCAAAATCCTAATACAACAAGGCCTTCCAATCCCTTTGAATATCTGAAAGTGATAGAAACCCAAAAAAATAAACCAGGAAAACAGAACCAAGTTTCTATTGCCAAGAAGTGGGAATTACAGAACAGGAAATAGAAATAACAGCAGAGAGAAAATGGACCAGCAAGAGAAAATAAACCAAAGACCTAAGCCTCCTATACCAGAGCACAAGTGCTCCTCAACCAGAGCAGAAATGCTCCATCCACTACCCTCAACAAAAAGATTCTTCACACCCTCACTCACACACCCCCTGCCTATATATAGCCAACCTATTTCTATTAAATTCCTGTTTTACCCCCTAACAGAAAATGGGCCTATCTGGTACCTATCAGAAAGCAACACACCCCCCAAAGACACCATTAGCAACAACCCAAAGAGAAGTTACAAAACTAATTCTGTCCCAAAGCAAGTGTGATGGGAGGAACTAATCCTTAAAGACTAGCATTTCTTTCCAACCAAAAACACCAAAGCACTGTGAACATCTCCTTCCCCCTTTCGGAATCTCTAAAATAATGGAAAAGAAAGCTTTCAAACCAACAGGGCAAATCCAGTTCTCCTTGAAGATACCAAACAAACGACTCCAAATATTTCAAGCCACCTCACAATGCTGAAAGAGATTACCGTTGGTCTCTACATTCCTATAACACATCACACAAAAATTAGGGGATAAGGCCTTATGGGGCCACCTAGTTTGAAGAAGACCTTTTGTATTAATTCTATTAAGTACCGCTGTCCAAACAAAGGCCTTCACCTTAGAGGGATCCTTAACCTTCCAAAAAGATTTATAAATAGGAATGAAAGCGCAAGGATTTTAAATCAAAAAATTGAAATCAAGACACACGAATATAGCCAGAGGAATCCAGCTTCAACAACCTCTTATCAGGAAATGAGGACAAGTAGAACAGAGCCAAAGTATCTAACATTGTAACAAGATCTTTCGCAAGCCTATCATTTAGGTTTCTAGAAAAATGAAAATTCCAATACCAATGATCTTCTTGAGAATGAATAAAATTAATAATAGGAGCATTACAGATGATGAAGGTGCGGGAATCTTTCCATCAAAGGAGCATTACCAATCCATAAATCCTCCCAAAACCAAACAATAGAGCCATTCCAACACACAAAGAAAGCATTGGAGAGAAATAATGATAAACCTGTATGATAGACTTCCAGTGGCTGACACTAGTAGTAGCATTAGTGTTTGATCTGTTTTACTATAAGCCAGACTTTCTTTGATCACCCAATGCCACAAGGAATTAGATTCCAAAGGGAAATGCCACAGCCATTTTGCAAAAAGGGAGGTGTTTTTGGACACTTCCCAACTCGCCAAATGATCCCTTCTACTCTGCCCACCATCAGACTGGAGCAAATGCCTCATAACATTCTCAATCCTCGGAGCAACCCTTATCAGAATCTTAAACAGGGAAAGATAGATAGAGATATATTAGACAATGAAACTTGTATAAGAGTAATCTTTCCCCCTAATGAAAAATAAGCCCCTTTCCAACTATCTAACTTCTTCATAACTGGCTCCCAAAAAGATTCCTTTTGGGTATTACCCCCAGAAGACACTCCTAGATAAGTAATAGACCACTATAAAATCCAACAACCAGCCAACTTTGCAAGCTCTCTGACTACCCCTTTTTGGAACATTAAACCCTCCTAGCCCACTCCTAGATAGATTTATCCAAAGTCCAGATATAAACTCAAAATTCTATAAAAGAAAGAATGTTAAGGAAATTCTCCTTACCCTGAAATAAGAAAAGGATAATATCATCAGCCAATGGCAACAAAAACAACAAAGCCTTATCCCACCAGGTGGGGGTCGACTACATAGATCGCACGACACCATTGAGCTCTATCAATAATAAATCTTTAGGTATTTCATTCACTGGAAGATTTCGTTTAATGACTTCTTTAAGTGTCCTTCTTGGACTTCATCAACTAATTGCAAATGGGAAAT
Organism: Biancaea sappan; assembly: GCA_037074585.1. Taxonomy (NCBI): domain Eukaryota; kingdom Viridiplantae; phylum Streptophyta; class Magnoliopsida; order Fabales; family Fabaceae; genus Biancaea; species Biancaea sappan. Next base: position 172,970 of record CM073501.1, on the reverse strand, counting down.
TTCTACACCTTACATCCCCATTTTCAAACCATGCACCAACCTTCTCTTAGAGCCCTTGTTCAACATACGAGTTAAAATATCAGCGACAAGAGTGAACATAAATGGAGACAGAGGATCACCTTGCCTAGCTCCCCCTTGCCCTTTAAACCACCCTTTAGGCTGCCTATTCAATATTACAAAAATGGAGACCGATGACAATCCCCAATCCACTTCATCCACCTCTTACCGAAACCCTTTCGTTTTAAAACCTCATCTAAGAAGCCCTAGTTAACGCTATCACTGGCTTTCTTGAAATCCAGTTTAAAAACCAAACCCTTCTTTTTCATACATTTAAGGTCCTCAACTATCACACTAGCAATCAAACTATCATCAAGAATTTGCCTTCTCGAATTAAAATCACTCTGATTCTTAGAAATAGTCTCACCCAGAACCTTGTCCAACTTTAGCAATAATTTTATAAGCACTTGTCACCAAACTAGTAGACCTTCTCACCTTAATTGACCTATCCTTCGGGTCTAAAGTAATGATGGTCGAGTTCATACTAGAGGAAATCTGACCGTTAAAGAATGATTATTGAAACACCTTCATCAAACCCAATGCACAATGAACCGACATGCTGGTAGAAGGCCATGTTAAAACCATCGAGTCTTGGAGGCTTCTCCTTATCCATTTCCGAAATAGCGCGCTTTATTTCAGTTAAATAATGTGTTTTTGTTGTGTTTCGTTCTTCTTGTCTTGTGTTTCCAGTTGTCGGGTTCTTGTACTTTCTTGTTTTATTAGTTAGTTGTTTGTTTCAGTCTGTTGCTTCAGTTTTGGGATTGTTCTATAAATACGTTCTTTTTCTGTTCATTGAATATAATAAGAAGTATTATTCATTCTTCTCTGGTGAATTCTTCTTGCTCTCGGTAGTTTCATATTATTTCCTAGAAACTTTCTCTTGGTATCAGAGCCAAGTTAACGGTTCTGGGCTGTGCAATGGACCAACATTCCTCTGCCTCCACTCGCACCACGAACAATTCAGCCGAACTGAATTCTTCTCTCTCGAACCAGAATAGAGCAAGCCCATACATGTCGACTTTTAGTCAAAGGTGCTCAGTCAAACTCGATCGCAATAACTACCTGATGTGGAGTTCCTTGGTTCTACCAATGATTCGTGGAATCAAGATGGATGGGTGTGTCCTTGGAACTAACCCATGCCTAGAAGTTTTCCTCTTCGAAGGAAACAAGCGAATTGTCAACCCAAGATTTGAAGAATGGGTCACTCAAGATCAGATGCTATTAGGATGGCTATACAACAGCATGACGCCTGTCACTCAAGATCATATGCTATTAGGATGGCTATACAACAGCATGACGCCGGAGGTTATTTCTCAAGTTCTTGGGTGCAAGACTTCACAAGAATTGTGGAAAGCTGTCAAAGACTACTCGGGGTCTCAGAATCGGGCACGTATCTCGCTCTACAAAAGTGAACTTCAACGACTACGGAAGGGAGGCTCGAAAATGGATGAATACCTTCGAAAAACAAAGGAACTGGCTGACAACCTACAAATGGCTGGATGCCTGCTATCGAACGATGACTTAATCACCCAAACACTCGCAGGACTCGACTCAGAATATGGACCCGTTGTTGTTCAATTAGCCGAACGATCTTCTCTCACCTAGGTCGATCTTCAAACTTCGCTAATGACCTATGAAAGCTGACTTGAACAATGGTCCTCCTTCAGTTCGTATGGACCATCGAGTGCCAATGTTATTACAAATAAACCCAAGAATGCCTCCAATTTCAATCAAAATTGGATGGGACGTGGCAGAGGCAGATTCAATAACCGTGGAGGAGGCAGACAAAATGGAAATGGCAGACAAGGTGGACGGCTTACATGTCAACTCTGTGGAAAGGTAGGACACATTGTCATGAATTGTTTCTATAGATTTGATCAAAATTTCTCTGGGGTGTCTACAACAGTAAATTCAGAGAATAGCAAGGATGCAAATCCTTCTCACTCGGCCTACCTTATCACTCAAGACAATCTTGAAAATCAAGACTGGTACCTAGACAGCGGAGCCTCAAACCATGTCACAAATGACCCATCAGTTGTTGAACAAGGTAAAACTTCATCTCAGAAAACTCATCTGATTGTTGGAAATGGAGAAAAAGTTTCAGTGGAAAAAATTGGCAAGACTGGGATTGAAGATACTTCTTTAAAGTTAAATGAACTTCTACTAGTGCCCAAAATAAATAAAAATCTGATTAGCATCTCTCAGTTGTCTACTGATAATAATGTTTCTGTGAGTTTTGATTCTTTTGGTTGTATGGTGAAGGACAAGACAACGGGAAAGATACTAATGCAAGGGGTATTAACTGATGGTCTATACAAAATTAAGGGAGCCTCTACTATGAAGTGTTTCCTATCCAAGAAAGATGGAAGAAGTCAAGAAAAGGAACTTTGGCACAGACGGATGGGTCATCCTTTTGAACAAATTTTAAATCATGTTCTTAAAGATTGTAACATGTCAAAATTGATAAATAAAGTTGAATTTTTTTGTGATGCATGCAAAATTAGTAAAATGCAAGCCTTACCTTTCAAGAAATCTCAGTCTAGAGCAGACAAACCCCTTGATCTTGTGCATACAGACCTTTGGGGTCCTGCACCTATATGTTCTAGGTCTGGCTATAAATATTATATTTCCTTCTCAGATGATCACAGTAGATTTTTATGGGTATATCCATTGAAAAATAAAGGAGATGCTGTTCAGGCATTTATTCAATGTTGAAAATCTGTTAGAGAGAAACATCAAAGTTATACAGACTGATGGAGGGGCTGAGTTCAAGCCTTTTTCTTCTATTGCTAATAACAGTGGAATTGTCATGAGATACTCTTGCCCATATACTTCAGTTCAAAATGGGAGAGTAGAGAGGAAACATCGTCAAATTGTTGAAATGGGGATGAGTATGATAGCTCAACCCAACACACCTATGTGTTATTGGTATGATGCCTTCCAAACTGCTGCAAATTTAATCAATCTACTTCCAACCACTGCCTTACAAGGTGAAATCCCTTATTATGTGCTGTTCAAAAAGAAACCAGTCTTTAAAGAATTAAAAGTATTTGGATGCTCCTGCTTTCCTTACCTAAGACCTTATAACCAATATAAGTTGAGTTTCCACTCAGTCAACTGCGTTTATCTTGGTCCTAGTTCTGACCACAAGGGTTACAAATGCCTATCCTCAACAGGAAGAATCTACATCTCCAGACATGTGACCTTCAATGAGTTTGAATTTCCCTTTAAATATGGTTTTTTGAATACCAAGAAACCACAGGAAACAAAAGAGATTGTTCATCTGGTTCCTATACCCTCTTACTGTGAAAATGATACTAACTTGGGTACTACTTCTGTACAGGATCTTGAGAAAGGTAACCATGAGATTTCAGAAGGTGATGCTAATAATTCAGAAATATCAAAGACTAATACTGGAGATAACAGCAGAGAAAACATAATTGAGGAGATAGCACTGACTGATCAAAATAATCAAAACAGAAATGACAGACCTACCTCTACTCATCCGATGATAACTAGGCTGAAAAGTGGAGCTATCCAGCAAAAATCACCCTATGTGGTTCTAACTAAGTTGAACAACAGGGATAAAGAACCCTGTAATGCTGCAGAAGCCTACAAGGAAGAACACTGGAGAAAAGCCATGGAAGCTGAACTTGAAGCCTTGAAGAAAAATGAAACTTGGGAACTAGTTCCCTATAATGGGCAGAGTACAGTAGACTGCAAATGGGTCTTCAAAACCAAAATTGCAGCAGATGAGAAAGTTCAAAAGCACAAGGCAAGGTTGGTAGCAAAGGGGTTTCAGCAAGATCCTAGCCTTTGTGTGGGTGAAACCTTCAGCCTTGTTGCTAAATTAGCAACAGTAAGGGTAATACTAACCATTGCTGTGTCTCTAAACTGGAATATAAGGCAAATTGATATAGACAATGCCTTCTTAAATGGCAATCTTAAAGAACCTGTTTTTATGAAACAACCCAAACATTTTGAAAATATCAAGTATCCTGACCATGTCTGCAGATTAAAGAAAGCTATCTATGGGCTTAAACAAGCCCCAAGGGCTTGGTATGACAAGCTGAGAGATACTTTGGTTCAGTGGGGTTTTCAACATACCAAGTCTGACCATTCCTTGTTTGTTCTGCACACTAAAATTCATGTTATAATTGTGTTAGTTTATGTAGATGATATGCTTATTACTGGAGATAACAAAGATCTTGTTGCTGTTTTTATAAAAAGATTGAGTGATGTTTTCTCCTTGAAAGATTTGGGAGATGTTCATTTTTTCTTAGGCATTGAGGTCATAAGGAATGATAGGGGAATTTTTCTCAGTCAAAGGAAATATGTGACTGATCTATTGGAAAAGTTTAATATGCAGGACTCTTCTCCTTGTTCAACTCCTTTGACTCTTGGTAAACACTTTCCTAAGATTAAAGAAGAGCCTCTTGTCAATCCTTCACTTTACAGAGGGCTGGTTGGTTGTCTGCAGTATTTGACTAATACTCGGTCGGATATTTCCTATGCTGTAAATTTCTTAAGTCAGCGTTTGAGTACTCCTACTACAGTGGATTGGCTAAAGGCAAAACGCACCTTGAGATACTTGAAGGGTTCAGTTGATTTATGCTTACATATTAAACCTTCTTGTGATCTTTCACTCACTGGTTTTTCTGATGCAGATTGGGCCACTGATATTGTTGACAAAAGGTCAGTTGGTGGTTATTGTGTATATTTGGGTGATGCTTTGGTGTCTTGGTCTAGCAAAAAACAAGGAGTTGTCTCAAGATCTAGTGCTGAAGCTGAGTATAGGGCTGTTGCTTCCTTAACAAGTGAAGTTGTTTGGTTAAAGACTTTACTGGTTGAGTTGAAGTGTTCTACCTCAAGAACTCCTATGCTTTGGTGTGATAATTTGAGTGCCAAAGCTATTGCAACAAATCCTGTTTTGCATGCTAGGATTAAGCACGTGGAAATAGATCTTCACTTTGTAAGAGACAAGGTTCTAGCAAGGGAGATTTCTATTGGCTACATTCCTAGTTCTGAGCAGCTTGCAGATGTTTTTACCAAGGCCATTGCTGGTTCAAGATTTAATATTCTTTGTGGCAAACTCGGTCTTGCTGCTGCTCCTTCTCGTTTGTGGGGGACAATTAAATAATGTGTTTTTGTTGTGTTTCGTTGTTCTTGTCTTGTGTTTCCAGTTGTCGGGTTCTTGTACTTTCTTATTTTATTAGTTAGTTGTTTGTTTCAGTCAGTTGCTTCAGTTTTGGGATTGTTCTATAAATACGTTCTGTTTCTGTTCATTGAATATAATAAGAAGTATTATTCATTCTTCTCTGGTGTATTCTTCTTGCTCTCGGTAGTTTCATATTATTTCCTAGAAACTTTCTCTATTTCCTTCTCCTCAAAAGGTCTTTCAAGCCAACTAGCCTTGGTTGAATCTAAAGTTGCCCAATCTAACCCTTCTAGATAAGACCTATGGGTTACCTCCTTAGTGTGAAGCTCCCTAAAAACATAGTCATTTCTTCAAGAATCGTCCCATTATCTCTAACACTTCTTCCTCCCTTAACCTCTAGCTCTTTAATAAAATTTTTCCTTCTCCTTCCATTCATCACCTTATAATAGAAGGTAGTGTTCAGACCTCCCTCCCTCACCCATTCAAACCTACTTTTTTTATGCCAACTTGTCTCATCTCTCTTGAGGATGTCATCTAACTCGTTCCTAAGAGTCACCCTTTGATTGTTTTGATGATCCTTCTAACCTCCCTCACTTTCTAGTTTATCTAAGACCTCCAGCTTTGGAAGAAAATCCTTCTTTCTAAACTCAATGTCTCCAAAAAAGGTCCACATTCCAAACCTGTAATTTCTCCTTCACGTACTTCAACTGCTTCATAAACTTATAACCTTCCCATCCAGGAACCAAACACTCATCCCACCAACCTTTCACTCTCCAAAAAAGAATGGTGTTGCAACCACATATTTTCAAACTTAAACCCCACTTAACTCTACTAGACTCAAGAATGATGTCTCATATTCATTTTCTTTTGGAACCATAAAATGACTTTTGTTCTTAGTTCCTAAGAAATATAGTATTGATGGCTTCGTGATGTGGTCCAAACTATATGAAGCTTTTTTTAAAAGTGATTCATGAATCAGTTCACCAATATAGTCTTAATTGTAAATTAGAATTTTCTAAAGCTTGTACAGAGCCTAGCATGTGATAGTTCAGTGCTCAGCATGCATTAGCATGTAGTGTTCATGGGTATTCTGAATGACATGGATGTTATTACTTGATTTGAATGGCGCCTTCAGACTAGTGGAATTCGATCACACACTCTATCCATGCTTGTGAATGATGCTCCTGGGGTTCTCAACATCATTACGGGGGTTTTTGCTCGAAGGGGCTATAACATTCAGGTTTACATCATTAATGAGTTTTTTTGTCCTTTTTTTTTTGTCTAATACATATTTCTTTCCTGTTTAGTTCCTATATATTCTCATCTGTTGAATCTTCCCTATTGTTATCTCCAGAGTTTAGCTGTAGGACATGCAGAAGTTGAGGGACTTTCTCGAATTACAACTGTAGTTCCTGGGACAGATGAATCGATTGCCAAGTTGGTGCAGCAACTCTCTAAGCTAATAGATCTGCATGAGGTTCAAATTCTCAATTATCTGAGTGGATTCATCATATTTCATGTATAAACTGTAGGCTTTGACTTTATGTTATTGAGAATCACTTAACGTAATGCTCATTAGTTCTTTGAGAATGAGCCTTCTCTGCTGTCCAAGTGGACTCTAAAATAGACATTTTTATTTAAAACCTCTATTGTGATTCAATGTGCAGGTGACTGATACCTGAAAAAGTTTCTTTTTTCACTTGGAATGAATAGTGTTATTTAATAAACCTTGAAATCTCTTACCTGAAGCATAAATCTTTATCAGTCACTTTTTTGTTTAAAATTATTGTAGATTGTGAATAAGCATCTAACTATTGTATTTTTTTTCTGCATTTCATTTAGGATTGCCAAATGGGCTGGGCAAGGCCTACCGGGCCTGTTGTGAACATGGGCTGCGCTAGGTTGGGTCATATATAATTCATGGGATGGAGATCTTGGCCCATCCTAGCCCATCAAGGGCAATTTTTATTGTTAGTTACTTGAAATGATAGAAATTAGATATTGAGACTATGAAATTTCAAAAAATTAGACTAAACATCTAAAAAAGTATATTAGACCTTAAGATGGGCCACTTTTTTCTTTTTAATTTATTTTTAGTTACTTTAAATGACAAAGATTACGTATTGAGATTGAAACTTAAACAAATTAGACTAAACTACTAAAAAAGTGGATTAGACCTTAAAAATAAATTAAAAAATATTTAAAAAGCTCAATAGGGCTAGCCCACCTCAGCCCAAATAATTTTGGTTGGCCGGGTTAAAGGTCATTCTTTAAAATGAGCTAGTAAATATGTCAAAATAAGGAAAGAATTGAAATAATTGAAGAAATAAAACTGTCCAATCAATGTGGTTTTGAAGGTATTAGGAAAGTAGTTATAATTTTGTCTTAAATGTATAAGGATCTCCACCTGTCAAGTGATTTTCATACCATATTTGGTGGTAAGGTTTTCCCATAAATCTTGTAAATTTGTACAGTATGAAATATACAAAGTATATTGTTTTCTTTCTGCCCTAAAATCACAGAATCATTGGCCCTAGGGAAGGGCGGCCCAATGGGCCAAGCTCATTTCAGCACCTCTAATTTCATCTGCTTTTTTCTGCTTTTTAGCTGCCAAATATGTTTGTGTGGGTGTCTTTTGGGTGTGTTAAATGCTAACAATATAGTGTCGGACAAAGTATCTAGGTTCATTCATTAATTGGGGGAATAATGTAAGCGTGGAAATTTAAGGATTTTTGTGAATCATTGATCATTGGTTCAATCAAATGTCCAACTGACTTTTTTCCAGGTTCGTGATATCACTGACTTGCCATTTGCTGAGCGAGAATTGATGCTAATAAAGATTGCTGTAAATGCTGCTGCTAGACGTGATGTCCTTGACATTGCCAGCATTTTTAGGGCCAAAGCTGTTGATGTATCTGATCATACGGTAACCCTTGAGGTGAGTTGTGAAGACCGTTTCAACTTACTGTTCTATTATCATATTTACATTCTTTTACCTTTATGCTCTTTATCATAATTGTACTCCAAAAACTAAAAGTTGAATTTCTCTCTTTTTTTTCTTGTCAATATGCAGTGGTTTTGAAATTATTACTAGAATTAAATTATTTTATCGTATAATTGTTCATCCGGTGATGGGATTGGATAATGTTAAGCTTTAGAAGAGTCAATATTGATTTTTCACATAGGTTTTTGCCAGGTGATAGAACAGAAGGCGTCAGGGTATTTGACCAGCATCTTGATTGCAGTTTTATCGATTGATGCAGCTTTCCAACCCAGTTTTCTTTCTCTTAATACATGGAGCTGGTTAACTGTTATTAGAATGATGTGCAGTTGCAACAATTACCTGGCTTAGACAAGTACCTTTTTCCTTTTTTCCTTATTTATAATTTTAGGTTTAAATAGGCATTGACTTCCTTGAAAAGGATTATATAGTGGAAGTCCACAATTGCTGAGACATACCTTTTAGGTTAATTATTATGCCTTTCCAACTTGGGTTATCTGGGCATGGTTATATCAAATAGTAGATTACTGCTTTTATCTGTGAGGTTAGGGTGAGGATAGAAGAAAAGGGAAGTTGATATCATGCTTCTTCTTTTTTTTTCTGTTGTATTTACTTCTTGGTATGCTTTTATTTGGCAAATTCTGCGGTAAATTTAATGAAATAATTTACTTCTGGTTGTTTTGCTCTCTCTTGTCTACGTTGTTTTTTAAAATTATCATCGGAATTAATGGATATGCTCTTATTATCTCCAGCTTACTGGAGATTTGGACAAGATGGTTGCATTGCAAAGATTGTTAGAGCCATACGGCATTTGTGAGGTTTGTCCCATAAATCTTCTTCATTTACATGGCAGATGTTCTTGATGAGACGGTTACTTCTTTAGGTTCCTTTAATCCATGTATTTCTTGAGTCTGATGCCCAATCTGCCCTAAATGAATTCCTCAACGCCATTTGAGATTGTTCTCTTTGTTGCTGATATTCTATGCTGAGGCTTACCTTCCTTTTGAGCCAAAACATTCTTAGTGTAGACAAGAAACTCTTCTGCATGGTACTGAAATTCTGATTCTTTTTAAGATGGCGTTGTTCCCTTTGTACGCTCCTCTTTATATCTTAGTCATTCTTATCTTTCCATGCGCGCATTTTTACCATGAAGCACATTTAGCTTTAGCGTCCTGTTGCACCAGCACACTTAACTCTTACCTCTTGTTTGAAGGTGGCACGAACTGGGCGATTAGCACTTGTCCGTGAGTCAGGTGTGGACTCCAGGTACCTGCGTGGATATTCTTTTCCATTATAATTTGTGCAAAGCTGAGGACGGACAATTTTTGTGTAGTACAGCTTTTGCATTCTATTTTGCGTGAATGGTGTTTTTCATTTCAACTAGAATGTTGAATCTCTTGGATGATTTGCATACATACTTTTGGAATGATGGCACTAAATATAAAAGATTCCTTTTTCCTTTTGTAATTGTTCTATCTCTCTCACTCTCTCTCTCTCTTTTTGATAGAAATAAAGAGATTCCTCTCATGATTCAGATCAGAAGTAAAGATAGAGACAACAATTAATAACAAATAGATATTATTAAAATCATAAAAGGCTCATGCATCTGAAATAACAATTTCCGCAATATGTGGAATAGCTGCTATCTTGGCAGCAGGTTCGATATACATGTGACATCTGGGCAGCAGTTTCGATATGTTTCGATAAGCATTGGACATCTGTTGACTCGAGTTAGTTTTAAACTTCCTGATAAAAGAAAACGGGGCTAAGTCATTTATCAGCACTCGCTAGAATATTTGATTCCTTAGGTATTGTCTGAGATTCTGTTAGTGAACTTCCCTTCCTTCTGACTTCTGAGTTTGACATATTTCTCACTTAGATGCGAGACCCTTTTAATTCAATTTTGGGATGTTGCATTCCTTTGCTAGTTTTTTTTTTTAAAAAAAAAAAACCTGATTCTGTGTTCTTACTGAAATTTTACCCACATCCAAAAATATAGTTGGATCTCATTCCCTCAGCGTTGTAATCTGAGTTTCACCCGGTGCCATGCTTTAGCAAAGTATCAAGCTAGAAATGTTGTCACACCTATTAGCCTAGCCTCTAGTCGGAACCGACTTCTATACTGGTTTTCTGAACGTCGCTCTTTTGGTATCATCCACCCATCTCCCTTCGTCTCTCAGCATTCTGATTCTATTTCTGCCTCTTCAGATAACTGTAAGAAGACGGTAAAATTGGGTGTTCCTATCTTCGTTAGCTAGTCACTCTCCTCTAGACCTTTGATACCAGAATATTTCCTCTTTCCCAAGAGTCTCATTAAATTGCCTTTGAAGTCTCCTTTTCAGGTTGTCAAGGAAAGGATTAAGACTGACATTTGAATGCCACCCAACCGAGCCAGCAACTTCCTTTTCTTCCTCGCAATGTGCCCAAAGCACTCCACATTCCATCTCTTTAACTTGTCGATAAAAATTAAGATGTGCCTATTCCACCCCCTCCATTCTCCATTCTCCAGTTCTGATTAATAAACTCCTTAGAAAGAGGGCGGAGCTCCCAAGCCAATTCAAAATGAAAAGGCCCACTGCCACATAGTTATCCTCCCTTAATGCTAACAAGCAGTTCTCTCTTAAGCAATTTCTTAACCCGGTGCATCTTTTACTGTTTAGAGGAGCACCTCCTCTCTTCTCAGTCATCCCCATAATCACATTCAAGTCCCCCGCGAGCAACCAAGGGTTTTCCATATTTTCATTAATGCATCTAGTCTCCTCCCAAAAACTTCTCTCCTCTCTCCCAAGGTGTGGCATACACCACTGTGCAGTCTCTCTTCTATCTATCATTCTCAACCATATGTATAAATTAGCTATGCTCCTTAATCAAATTGATGGAGCACAAAGTATATTTCCAACTGAACCATATCCCACCCATCCACATAGACATTTTTTTTTTTTTGGAAAACCCACTCTCTTAAAGATCTCATTAGCCCTTGAAGAATAACATTTTAACTCCAGAGGAGCAGCGATACAAGGCTATATAGTATGAATCTCTATATAGTTCTTAAGGCTATGCAAATCTTTGTTACCTGCCCCATGGCAGTTCCAAATGAACATCATCAAATCTGATCAAAATTTGGCTTACCAGTCCTATGAAACTCCTCACACTATCTCATTTTTTGTCGTGCATGGAACAAACAAATCCACATTGTGCCCCTCCCTTCTAAATCTGGAAGTTTAGGGGGAATGTAGTCCTTAGCATGCGGCTAATTAACATTCGTCACATCTGCCCAACTCAGTCTTAAAATCACTTCCTCCTCTCCATCCTCTTCCATCCCATCATGCTCCATTATCTCCTTTCCTTTCGATGTCTCCCTTGCAAATCGATTCGAGAATCCTTGCTAGTAAGAGAACCCAGGCTTCCTAGGATTAAGTTCCACTTCTCCTTATTCTTTCCTACTGAAACCACTGCCATACTATTTCTAGCCCCTACTCCCTTCAGCCGTCAATGGTCCGTTAGGGTTGACTATGTCATGTCATAACCATATGCACTTTCAAAAATTTTCATAAGGTTTTGGCTGAAAGAATTCACCCTTCTCTCCACTTCATTTTCAGCCAAAGCTCCAAATCTAGATTCCCCCAGGTTGTTTGGCTTCCAACCAGCATCTTCTTCCTTATTGGGTAGCTTACTAGCTACATCTCCCTTTTCACCATTAAGCACAATATTAGTGTTCCTTCTCATTCTTTTGAATTTCTTGACCTTTATCCACGGGCCAAACTTTTGTTTCTTCTGAATTCAAATCACTGACTGAAGCCTCTCCTTCCTCGGACCGCGTAGGAGCAACTTCCTTTGCTTTCTGCTCCCGTTATCTCTTAAGCACTGCAACTTTCTCATGGTCGGGGCAATCTCCTCATTATGACTTAGCAACCACAAGCAAAACATATGAGATGAAGGCTCTCATTGTCACGACCCACTTTCTAGGCACATGACCGGCACAATGATGAATATCCCATCACTGTAAGCCTTTCGATAAATTCTTCCCACAAGTAAAATTGTTAGTCATTATCTCTATTTTCTCAAAATATCATTCCTTAATAAATACAAAGAAAATACATCAGATTTTCTTAATTAAAAATAATAGATCCTCAGTACAAAATACATTATTATCTGAAATACAAGCCAAATACCAAACCCCTGACCTAGATGTCCTAGACGGTTACAGAGCAACATACTGTATAACAAAAGAAGGGCCTACCCGATAGCGGGAAGGTCCAACGTGATCTACTCCTCTAGTGGATGTTCTTCGGCGGCAACCTGATCTGAACAAAAAGTTTGTACAGAGAGTGTGAGCTTTTAAACTCAGTGAGCAAATCGGCCTCGCGTTAATAAAATTCAAATACATCACCAGTCATGCAAGCATATCCGAAGGCTCAAGTTCAACCAATGGACATAGTTAGAAATTACATACAAGAAGATAAAAATTCATCCAATTCAACAAACGATACTAGTACTCGTCAATGGCAATATATCCCGGAGAGCGCACACAGGCCGGCTCACCAATTTTGTATTTTTCCGCCATGACGCACAACCTCATCCTCTTAGCTAGGGCGCCTCACGGATTTATCACCAATCCGGGCTATATCCCTACTGAGGGAATCGTTGTCTCCACACTCATTGGTCAAGACACCCTTTAAACCGGGTTTTCTGCCTTGCCGTGAGAGGGGGTACTGTACCGCTCAATCACAATCAATAGTACAACAGTTCATATCATAATCAGAAGCACAATATAATACTCATCCATATAACAAGTATAGTATATAACTATATGATTCAAATTTCACATCATCATGAGATACTTGCTTCGTCTTATCCATACTTCTGGATTAATCATCTCATTATATTCGTTATTCTGAATCCAATTTCCCCCTATGAATCTTGGGAGTGTCCTACGACATACTTTTTTATCACCAGTAATGCTAAAACTCTATTAAAATGGGGTCGTTCCACTCACCTAGATTCCGTACGAGTATCACTTCTTTAAGTCGTTACGGACAAGAGTACACAGGTGAATTTCAGTATTCTGCTACGAAGATTTTCATGAAAGATTAGAGAAAATAGGTTAAGATTGTTTTCGTACAAATACTGTTCATACGTAGGGTTACTATTCATACGATCACTATTTATATGTACGGTTACTATTCATACAGTCACTATTCATACGTACGGGTACTATTCATACCGGAAATACAGAATACAATCTGTAAAAGAGTACGCCAGGTAAGTTCCCAGGAAAGAGTGGAGGATCACACTGGACACACTTAAAAATCAGGTATTTCCTTAGCCAGAACTTTCCTAGACATGTATTCTCCACAGTTTATATTCTATTTCGGTAATCAGAGAATCAAAATAATAGCTAATGACAGTTTTTCTGATGTGGAAGATCGGTCAAAGCCGCAACCACAGAGCATACTTAAGAAAATAACTTCTAAAATTTGAAAGACATAGAAAGGGCATAGTATCCTTACCTAAGCAAAAACGGAAAGGCCCAAAATCTCATAAGCATAGCGTCGGAGCAAGAGAAACTTAAGGAGAGAAGAAGAGAAGTTAAAGGTGTGAGTTTAGAAGTGAAATGAAAGGGCCTATTTATAGCAAAAGTCAAGGGTACTATTTGATACTATACGCTAATAAAATATTCAATTTATTATTCATGAAAATGACATTTCTAATAATGCAGTTACTGTGCACCTTACGATTTACTATTGAAAACTTAAATGGAAAACTATCCTTTCACCTTAAAACTTTAAGTTTCTTTTCAATTCAGTCCTTTCAATTTAGTCCCTGAGGGTATTTTTACACATAAAACGTCATTTTCTCTTACAAACTTCTTTCTAGTTTTCTCTTATAACCAAACCACATCTAGTACTTGACATTTTGATTGTATAAATGAACAATACCATATAAGTAAATAATATTATATAGGTGAATAGTACCATATACTGAAATAGTAACAGTAGTTTGTAAATACGCATTTATATTTTATTTTTCATGGGTATTACATTATCACCCCCTTTAAGAAATTCAGTCATCCGAATTTAAATTACCTCAAGTCGTAAAAAGATGCGGATATCTAGAACGCATGTCGGCCTCGGCTTCCCATGTGGCTTCTTCGTGAGTTTGATTCCTCCACAAAACCTTGACGGATGGAATCTCCTTAGATCGGAGTTTCTTTACTTGACTATCGAGGATAGCCACCGGTATCTCCTCGTATGACAAGTTTTCATCTACTAGGATAGAATCATTCTGAGAAGGGTGAAGTATGTGAGAAGGGTCAGGAAGGTACTTCCTCAACATGGATACGTGAAAAACAGGGTGAATCCCTTCCAGTTCCATAGGTAGGGCAAGCCGATAAGCCACTTTTCCCACTCGTTCTAGAATCTCATAAGGCCTGATGTATCTAGGACTCAACTTTCCTTTCCTTCCAAATCTCAACACACCTTTCATTGGAGAGACCTTAAGGAATACCATATCGCCGACTGAGAATTCCAAATCACGCCGTCTGTGGTCAGCGTATGCCTTTTGTCTACTTTGAGCTGCTCGCATCCTATCTTGTATTGTCTTAACCTTGGCTAGGGCATCCTGGGCCAAGTCAGGTCCTAATGCTTTCGCTTCACCTACCTCGAACCAACCGATCGGAGATCTGCAACGTCTCCCATACAAGGCCTCATAGGGTGCCATCCCAATAGTGGCTTGATAGCTGTTGTTATATGCGAACTCTACAAGATACAAATGCTTTTCTCAGCTACCACTGAAATCTAGAATACAAGCTCGTAACATATCCTCTAGCGTCTGAATCGTCCACTCTGACTGTCCGTCTGTCTGTGGGTAAAAAGTGGTACTAAGGTCCACTCGAGTACCTAATGCCTCTTGAAAACTTTTTCAGAAACGAGAGGTAAATTGAGGACCTCTATCAGAAATGATAGATATAGGTACTCCATGCAGCTTTACTATTTCTTTAATATACAATTGTGCCAACGTTACTACACCATAAGTGGTTTTGACTGGAATGAAGTGTGCTGATTTGGTTAGTCGGTCAACAATGACCCAAACTGAGTCATAACCTCCTGTGGAGCGAGGTAGACCAACAACAAAGTCCATCGTCACTCGTTCCCATTTCTATTCAGGAATCTCTAATTGTTGTAACGAGCCTCGTGGCTTTAGATGCTCAGCCTTAACCTGTTGACAGGTTAAACAACGAGACACAAATTCTGCTATGTCTTGTTTCATTCCTTTCCACCAGTAGATCTGTTTCAGATCCTGATACATCTTGGTGGCTCCTGGATGTACAGCATATGCAGCACGATGACCTTCTTCCATGATGTCTCGTCTAAGAGTTCCAACATCTGGTACACACAACCGTTGTTCAAAACGCAAGACTCTTGTATCGTCGAGTGTGAAACTATTTACTTCACCAATCTTCACATTTTCCATAATTTGGACAAGCTCAGGATCCTCCATTTGAGATATCTGTATCTGGTCTATAAGGGAAGATCTAGCCCTGATATGGGCTAAGAATGATCCTGTCCTTGTAACCTCAAGAGTAGCACCTTTTGCTCTAAGCTCTTGTAGTTCTTGGATCAATGGTCTTCTTGTTACTGCTATATGGGCTAGACTACCCATAGATTTTCGACTCAAGGCATCTGCTACCACGTTCGCTTTGCCTGGGTGGTAAAGAATATTGCAATCATAATCTTTTAGTAATTCTACCCATCTCCTCTGCCTCAAGTTTAAGTCCTTTTGGTCGAAAATATATTTTAGACTTTTATGGTCAGTGTAGATTTCGCAAGTTTCTCTGTATAGATAATGTCGCCATATCTTTAAAGCGAAAACTACTGCTGCCATTTCCAAATCGTGGGTGGGGTAGTTTTGTTCATGTTTCTTAAGTTGTCTCAATGCATATGCCACTACCTGGCCATGCTGCATGAGAACACATCCCAACCCTACTCTTGATACATCGCAGTATACTGTAAAACCTCCTAGTCCTGAAGGTAAGACCAATACAGGTGCGGAGATTAACCTTTTCTTGAGTTCTTGGAAGCTTTCTTCACAAGCGTCATCCCATTGGTACTTTACTCCTTTCCTAGTCAGTCGTGTGAGAGGGGCGGCTAACTGGGAAAAATTTTGGATGAAACGACGATAATATCCTGCCAATCCCAAGAAGCTGTGAATCTCTGTGACAGAGGTAGGTCTAGGCCACATTTTGACCGCTTCTACTTTGCTTGGGTCTGCTTGGATGCCATCTTTGGAGATCACATGTCCCAAGAAAGTCACACGATCAATCCAAAACTCGCATTTAGAGAATTTGGCGTACAATTGATGATCCCTCAATGTCTGCAACACAACACGAAGGTGTTGTTCATGCTCTTCTGAAGTCTTTGAGTACACCAGAATGTCATCTATGAAGACAATGACAAATTTATCTAAAAAGGATGTAAAAATCCTATTCATTAAATCCATGAAAGCAGCTGGTGCATTCGTTAATCCAAATGACATCACCAAGAACTCGTAGTGCCCATATCTGGTACGGAAGGCTGTTTTAGGCACATCCTCCTCCTTGATCTTGAGTTGGTGATAACCAAACCTTAAGTCAATCTTTGAAAAACACTTGGCTCCTTGAAGTTGATCGAAAAGGTCGTCGATGCGAGGCAACGGGTATTTATTTTTGATAGTTACCTTATTCAGTTGCCTATAATCTATGCATAGTCTCATCGATCCGTCCTTCTTTTTCACGAACAGAACAGGAGCTCCCCAAGGTGAATAACTTGGCCTTATAAAGCCTTTGTCTAGCAAATCCTGTAACTGAGTCTTTAACTCTTTTAATTCTGTTGGTGCCATTCTATAAGGGCGTATGGAGATTGGGCGAGTATCTGGTGCTAATTCTATCTGGAACTCAATCTCTCGATGTGGGGGTACACCTGGTAGATCATCTGGGAAAACATCTACAAACTCCTGGACTACTGGAACGCCTTCTACTTTTAGTTCTTCTTTCTTAATATCTTTAACGAATGCCAAGTATCCTTGACAGCCCTTTCGCAATAAACGTTAGGCACACATTAAAGATATAAGATTCCCAGAAATTTCACTCCGTTCACCATAAAATACAAAAGAAGGCTCCCTCGGAATATTGAACTTAACTATCTTATTATAGCAATCCAGGGTGGCATGACAAGATGCCAGCCAATCCATGCCTAAGATGACATCAAAGTCTGTCATATCTAACAGCATTAGGTCTACTGTTGTATTTATTTCTCTGACTCTTACCTTGCAAGTTCGATAGCCTCGTTCTATTAGCAGGGTACCTCCAGTAGGCGTAGTTACTAAAAACGGACATTCTAATCTAACAACTTTTTGCTTAAAGTTCTTAGCAAAGAATGGTGACACATAGGAATGCGTAGAGCCAGAGTCAAATAAAACATGTGCAAAATTTGATTCAATCAGAAGAGTACCTGCTACCACCGTATTAGACGCCTGAGCATCTTGACGGGTTAAAGCAAATACTCGAGCGTTCCCTCGACCTACTGAAGCCTGACCTCGACCACCTTGTCCTCTGCCAGCACCTCTTCCGATTCCATTGCCTCCTACAGTTACAGGGGCTCTGTTGGTAACAGTGGCCTCTGATTGATTAGGGCGTACTGACCCTTGGCCAGATCTCGTGTAGATTTGGGGGCAATCTCTTTTGATGTGGCCCTGTTGACCACATTGGTAATAGACCCTAGTGTTGTTGTTGACAAAACAAGCTCCGAAGTGATTTCTTTCACATTTAGAGCACCAGGGCCTTTGTTGACCCCCTGTACCACTTTGTTGACACTGTGGTGCACTAGCGGTAGAGGCTGCATGTCCAGAACTCTCTCCGTGGTAGCGTGATTTCTCATCTTGTTTCCTCTTTCTTTTGTTATTCCATTTTTCTTTATGCATATCTCTTTCTTCCATCATACGGGCGATGTCGACGGCTTCTGTGTAAAATGAAAAATCTCGTATTTTCGATCCCACCCTGTCAAATAAAGACTCTCGAAAGCCTTTAATAAACCGTCGGATCTTTTCTTTCTCAGTTAGGACCATGTGAGTAACATATTCAGACAACTCTATAAACAGATTGTCGTATTCATCGACGGTTCGTGATCCTTGCCGGAGTGCCTCAAACTCATTCATCTTTGCTTCTCGTATACTCTCCGGAATAAATTGTTCTCGAAAAATTCTTTTAAAGTCATTCCATTTAATGGGTGGGGCATTTCTGGCCATGCCCTTCTTCCATGTTCGCCACCAGCGGTTGGCCTTACCTCTTAACTGAAAGGTAACAAGGGTTACTTTTCGAGGTTCAAGGCATTCTAGCGTGTCAAGGATTTTCTCACAGTCATCTAGAAAACGTTGTGGGTCTTCATTAACATCTCCTGCAAAGGTTGGCGGATTCAGCTTCATAAATTCTGAGATCTTAACCTCTGTCCCTACCCAATCCTGAGGAGGGGGTGGAGGTGGCATCTGGTCTGTCTCTTGTACTTTTGCAGCATGTACTGATGCCTGTGAGCCATCTTCAGATGATTGTCCCATCAGAAGTTCCTTTAGCCCATTCACCTCATTCTGCATTGCAGCTAATGCTTCCATCACTACAGTCGCGTCGATTTGTGATGGTTCTCCAGCATTTCTTCCAGGGTTTTCAGTGGATATTTCTCTGTTTTGTGCATGGTTACCTTCTACACGGTTAGGCATCTCCAGCCTTGCATCTGCTGACTGAGCAGCTGGAGGGACCAAGGCCCTGCCAGATCTTGTGCGGATTCCAGAAGCGTTTGATTTTCTTGGTGCTATCTAAACTTATTCTACAATTAAGAATAATATATATCGTCACTATTATGCTTCAAGTAAAGACACGAAAGAAAGGGATTTTAAACTCTACAGGGCTTTTGGTGGATCTTCATCCTATGGTCGTGCTGCAGTCACGACAATAGGGGAAGGCCCACTAAAGACACCTTGCTCTGTAATCAGTAGGAGACTTAACAACCTATCTTCTGATACCAACTTTGTCACGACCCATTTTCTAGGCACATGACCGGCACAATGATAAATATCCCATCACTGTAAGCCTTTCGATAAATTCTTCCCACAAGTAAAATTGTTAGTCATTATCTCTATTTTCTCAAAATATCATTCCTTAATAAATACAAAGAAAATACATCAGATTTTCTTAATTAAAAATAATAGATCCTCAGTACAAAATACATTATTATACTGAAATACAAGCCAAATACCAAACTCCTGACCTAGATGTCCTAGACGGTTACAGAGCAACATACTGTATAACAAAAGAAGGGCCTACCCGACAGCGGGAAGGTCCAACGTGATCTACTCCTCTAGTGGATGTTCTTCGGCGGCAACCTGATCTGAACAAAAAGTTTGTACAGAGAGTGTGAGCTTTTAAACTCAGTGAGCAAATCGGCCTCGCGTTAATAAAATTCAAATACATCACCAGTCATGCAAGCATATCCGAAGGCTCAAGCTCAACCAATGGACATAGTTAGAAATTACATACAAGAAGATAAAAATTCATCCAATTCAACAAACGATACTAGTACTCATCAATGGCAATATATCCCGGAGAGCGCACACAGGCCGGCTCACCAATTTTGTATTTTTTCGCCATGACGCACAACCTCATCCTCTTAGCTAGGGCGCCTCACGGATTTATCACCAATCCGGGCTATATCCCTACTGAGGGAATCGTTGTCTCCACACTCATTGGTCAAGACACCCTTTAAACCGGGTTTTCTGCCTTGCCGTGAGAGGGGGTACTGTACCGCTCAATCACAATCAATAGTACAACAGTTCATATCATAATCAGAAGCACAATATAATACTCATCCATATAACAAGTATAGTATATAACTATATGATTCAAATTTCACATCATCATGAGATACTTGCTTCATCTTATCCATACTTCTGGATTAATCATCTCATTATATTCGTTATTCTGAATCCAATTTCCCCCTATGAATCTTGGGAGTGTCCTACGACATACTTTTTTATCACCAGTAATGCTAAAACTCTATTAAAATGGGGTCGTTCCACTCACCTAGATTCCGTACGAGTATCACTTCTTTAAGTCGTTACGGACAAGAGTACACAGGTGAATTTCAGTATTCTGCTACGAAGATTTTCATGAAAGATTAGAGAAAATAGGTTAAGATTATTTTCGTACAAATACTGTTCATACGTAGGGTTACTATTCATACGATCACTATTTATACGTACGGTTACTATTCATACAGTCACTATTCATACGTACGGGTACTATTCATACCGGAAATACAGAATACAATCTGTAAAAGAGTACACCAGGTAAGTTTTCAGAAAAGAGTGGAGGGTCACACTGGACACACTTAAAAACCAAGTCTTTTCTTAGCCAGAACTTTCCTAGACATGTATTCTCCATAGTTTATATTCTATTTCGGTAATCAGAGAATCAAAATAACAGCTAATGACAGTTTTTCTGATGTGGAAGATCGACCAAAGCCGCAACCACAGAGCATACTTAAGAAAATAACTTCTAAAATTTGAAAGACATAGAAAGGGCATAGTATCCTTACCTAAGCAAAAACGGAAAGGCCCAAAATCTCAGAAGCCTAGCGTCGGAGCAAGAGAAACTTAAGGAGAGAAGAAGAGAAGTTGAAGGTGTGAGTTTAGAAGTGAAATAGAAGAGCCTATTTATAGCAAAAGTCAAGGGTAATATTTGACAATATGCGCTAATAAAATATTCAATTTACTATTTATGAAAACGACATTTCTAATAATGCAGTTACTGTGCACCTTACGATTTACTATTGAAAACTTAAAGGAAAAACTATCCTTTCACCTTAAACCTTTAAGTTTCTTTTCAATTCAGTCCTTTCAATTTAGTACCTGAGGGTATTTTTACACATAAAACGTCATTTTCTCTTACAAACTTCTTTCTAGTTTTCTCTTATAACCAAACCACATCTAGTACTTGACATTTTGATTGTATAAATGAACAGTACCATATACGTAAATAGTATTATATCGGTGAATAGTAGCGTATACTGAAATAGTAACAGTAGTTTGTAAATACGCATTTATATTTTATTTTTCATGGGTATTACACTCATATTCCACAAGGAATACTCTGTTAGAAAAATTGAAAACAATAATGACTTTGAGGTGTGATAAATTACTTTTTTTAAAGAGTTTATACTTGTGTATTGAGAAATCACAGACAAACCCTTCCAAGATATAACATAGCCCTCTTGAAACCAATATACCACCGTAAAATTCTAATATGATATATATAGAGTTTGAAAAATTATATTTATTCAATTTGAGCAAGTGTGTCTTTCTATTTTCAACAATCATATATATTCTATTTTGAATAGTTATGTCCGTTCAATTTTTAAAAGTCATGTCTATTCTATTTTGAATAGATGTATCTATTTAATTTTGTCTTATTGAATTTTTAAAAATAAATTTAAAATTCAATTTTCAAATGAAAGATACATCTTTTTAAATAAATTACATATCTCTTCAATTTAAAAGACACATATTTTCAAATAAAAGGAACAACAATTAAATTCTTTTTTAAATATCATATTTTATCTAATGCAGGACTTTAATTCTACTCAATATTACAAATTATATAACAATCCCCCATTAGTTTGCAATATTTTTACATGATATCATACATAATAGAAAGTACTGTTACAGAGATTTGAACTTTCTAATAGTGTAATACTTTAAAGTTTTGACGAAGATAATGATATCATAAGATTTGAACCATAACTCCATTTATCAAAATTAAAAGTACAACACATATGATATCATTAAGTTTGTGGTGACGTTCCAGTAATCTCGCTTTAGTACTCTTATGACCATGTGCTAATCCTGGTTTCATGAATATTTATAAGACCAACCCTTTTAAATCTTGTTTGAAGCGACACCACTTCAATATTCATATAGGTGGTATTGTTATTATGTCTCTGTTACTCCAGACATTTAACAATACCATTAAGATCTTTGTCATTCTTTCTTTGTAACAATATGCATAACTCTTCACACAATGTTATGTAGTACATTCTCTTGAATGAGATCTCAATTTTAGAGTTCGTGTCTCAAACAACACTTAGTAACTTGTTATTACCCATTAAACTTTTATTGTTAGAGTGTATACTAACTCAAAGTTGGGTTCACGTTACTAATGCTTTATTTTAAGGGTTTTAACTCTATTCCTATATAAGTTTGTTGTATTACATCTCTAGGCAATGGTTTGGTCAATGGATCATCCAAATTCTTATTTGACCTAATATAAACAATTGTCATTGTTTCATTTGTGACCAATTCCCTTATATAAGCATGTCTTAAGCTTATATGTCTTGATTTTCTATTGTAAATTTTGTTGTGAGCTATACACATAGTAGCTTCACTATCACAGAATACAGAAATGGCTGGCATAGGTTGTGACCACAACTTAATATCCAATAACATGTTCCTCAGCAATTTTACTTCTTTTCCAGCAGCTGCCAATGCAATAAATTCAGATTCCATTGTGGAATGAGAAATACAAGTTTGCTTTTTAGATGTCCAACTTATGGCACCTTCACCAAAGGTGAATATCCAACCAAATGTGGATTTATTGTCATTAACACTTGTGATCCAACTTGCATCAAAATAACCTTCTAATATAGTAGAAAAACCACTATAACAAATTCTCAAGTATTTTGTTCTTTTCAAATACCTAAACACTCTAGAAATTGCTTTCCAATGTTCATTACCTATATTACTTGTAAACCTTGAGAGTTTACAAACAGCAAATGCAATATTTGGCCTAGTACAATGCATCGCATGCATCATACTACCTATTGCACTTGTATATTCTAATTGTGCTATCATTCTCCCTGAATTTTTAGTCAATTTTATACTTGAATCATAAGGAGTATTAAACTCTTTTATTCTTAAATGTTTGAATTTATCAAGCACTTTATCTATATAGTGTGACTATAATAAAGTCACTCCTTTGTTATCTCTTTGAACTTTAATACCTAAGATAGTATCCATTTCATTTATATCTTTTATTTTAAAGAAAGAAGTCAAATACTTCTTAGTTTCAGAGATACCAAACATATTTGTTTCAAATATTAACATGTCATCAACATACAAACATATAATGACACCATATTCACTTGTAAATTTGGAATAAATATATTTGTCAGCATGATTATGTATAAATCCATTCGATAATATCACATTATCCAATCTTTCATGCCACTGCTTTGGTGTTTGTTTCAAATCATAAAGAGACTTTACTAATTTACAAACCTTATTTTCATTTCTCGGAAGAATGAAACCTTCAGGTTGATTCATATAAATTTCTTCATTTAAATCTCCATTTAAAAACTGTTTTAACATCCATTTGATGTACATGTAATTCATACATTGATGCTAATGATAAAAGTACTCTAATGGATGTTATTCTTGCTACAGGAGCATAGGTATCAAAATAATCAATACTTTCTTTCTGTGTGAAGCCTTTAGCCACCAATCTTTCCTTGAAAGTTTGAATAGAACCATTTGTATTATATTTTCGTCTAAACAACCATTTACAACCAATAGGTTTTGATCATGTAGGTAAATTAACTAAGATCCAAGTGTTATTGGACATAATTAAGTCCATTTTATCATTTATTGCCTGTTTCCAAAAAGCTGCATCTCTAGAAGACATAGCTTCTTGAAAAGTCTTTGGATCATTTTCAACATTTAGTAAAATAGGTATCTTATTACAGATATCAGTTTTACTACCTTCAACAAGAAAGACTAAAGCTTGTGAAGAAATAAAATCAGAACCAAAATGTTTTTCTTTTCTAACTCTTTGGCTCCTTCTAACTTCTTTATGACTTTCGTCATTTTTTTTAATTATTAACAACATTAGAATGTGACAATGCATATGTATCATCATCATTTTGGTTTTGATCTTTCAATTGATCATTAGTAAAATCATGCAAAAATTTATTTTCAATAAATTCAACATGTATAGATTCTACAATTACATTTGTTTCTACATTTAAAAGCCTATAAGCCTTTGAATTTTGCGCATATCCTACAAAAAGACTTTTAATGCCCCTAGGTCCTAATTTAGATCTTTGATGATCATGAACCCTATAGTATGAAATACACCTCCACATTTTGAAATAATTTAAATTTGATTTTCTATTATTCCAAAATTCATAAGGTGATGTTTTCATACTTTTTGAAGGCACTCTATTAAATGTATGACATGCAGTTAAGAGTGATTCACCCCATAAATTATGTGGCAAATGAGCATTCAATAACATACCATTAACTATTTCTACCAATGTTCTATTTTTTCTTTCTGCCAACCCATTTTGTTGTGGAATATAAGGTGCACTACTTTGATGTATTAAACCATGCTCTTCATAGAATTTATTAAATTCAATAGGAAAATATTCTCCACCTCTATTAATACGAAGGATTTTTAATTTTCTATTCTTTTGATTTTCTACTATTAATTTATATTTTTTAAATTTTTGAAAAGCTTTATCTTTGGTTCTTAGTAAATAGACAAATGTGAATCTAGAGAAATCATCAATAAATGTGATAAAATATCTTTTAACACCTCTTGTTATTTCTCCATTTAATTCATAAATATTTGAATGCACCAAGTCTAATAAATCTGTATTTCTTTCAACTTTATGAAAAGATTTTTAAATTATTTTTGCTTGTATACAAATTTCATATTTTTCAGTATTTTTGAAATTGCAATTGATGTGACCATTTTTGGACAAAAATTTCAAAGAACTAAAATTCAGATGTCTTAATCTAGCATGCCATGAAGTATAGT
This sequence comes from Biancaea sappan, assembly GCA_037074585.1. Lineage (NCBI taxonomy): Eukaryota > Viridiplantae > Streptophyta > Magnoliopsida > Fabales > Fabaceae > Biancaea > Biancaea sappan. Next base: position 147,857 of record CM073501.1, on the reverse strand, counting down.
CAGAATCAATAATATAAGCAAAATCAACATTTATTACATTAATACTAAGTTTGAACATACCATCAGAATTATAACCCTTTTTTACAAATGTCCCACTCTTAGACACTAAAACATTGTCAGACTCAATTACAATTTTAAAACCTTTCTTAGATAACAAACTAGCAGACACTAAATTCTTTTGAATTTTTGGTACATGAAATACATTTAACAATGTCAATTTTTATCCAGATGTGAAGTTGATCTCTAAGATCCCTTTCCATGCACTTCAGCAGTAACATGATTTCCCATAAGCACTTTTTCAGAATTTTTGACTTGTGTAGGTCTTGAAGAAATTGTTATTGTTACAAACGTGGATGGTTGCACCCGAATCAAGCCACCAGTCTTGACTTTTCATTGTTGTATTAGTCATGTTCACTTCGATAATCATACCAATGTGAAGTGTAGACACCACGGCCACCATCTCCAGGATTATGCTTTCCACCAAGTTTGCTTTCTTAGTCTTTTTATTCTTTCCATTGTTGAAGTTAACTCTAATCTTTTTATATCTACACTCACAAATAACATGGTCTTTTTTGCCATAATGGAAATAAATAATATCTTTTTTTATTTTTCTTAAAGGATTCCCTATTTGCTTTTAAATTCTTGTTTCCTTTGTGAATATTCTTTTTATTGACAAGATTAATAGTAGAACTTGAAGCCATAATTAGTGCTTCTCTTGCACGAGTTTTATATTCAATTTGAATATGAGTAAAAAATTGTTCTAATATTAATTTGTCAGTGGAGTGCAGAATTTTCTTTCTATAATTATTCTAAGAATAAGGAAATTTAGAAAGAATTGCACCAATTTGCAAAGCATCTGAAATTTTGACTTCAACATCCCTTAGTTTTGAAAGTAAGACTTGGAGTTATAGATTTGACCCGAACTTGAAGCCATAATTAGTGCTTCTCTTGCACGGGTTTTATATTCAATTTGAATGAGTAAAAAATTGTTTTAATGTTAATTTATCAGTGGAATGCAGAATTTTCTTTCTATAATTATTCTAAGAATAAGGTAATTTAGAAAGAATCCAATTTGCAAAGCATCTGAAATTTTGACTTCAACATCCATTAGTTTTGAAACTAAGACTTGGAGTTATAGATTTGACCCATGATTGGTTTAGTGTCAACCATTTTAAATTCAAAATATTATAGGGTTAGAAATTTGTCAGTATCTTGTTTTTCTATCTGGTAGGCAATTTCTAAAGTAGACCAAATTGCATTTGGTATCTTCAAGTTTAAGTACAGATTATATAAACGATCAATTGGTGTATTCAGAATGTGTCCTCGACATAAGAGTTCATTCTCTTCACGTTTCTTTCTTTCTTTCTTTCTACTTTGAGTTGATCGGATTCTTCAGGATTAGAATCTGGCAGAACAGGCAGATGGGGGTCTAGAACATAATGGATCTTTAGGGCAGTGAGTAAGAAAATCATCTTGTCTTTTCAGTGAGTGAAATTAGTGTCATTTAAGTGATCCAGTTTGATGAATTCTTTTGGATTCTCCATAGTAGTGAATGACAGGAGTATAAACTCTTTAAAATTGTTAGAAAAATTGAAAACAATAATGGCTTTGAGACGTGATAAAGTACTTTCTTTAAAGAATTTATGTCTGTGCATTAGAGAATCATAGGCAAACCCTTCCAAGATACAACAAAGCTTCTTGAAACCAAGATACTACCATAGAATTCTAATATGATATATATAGAGTTTGAAAAGTTATATCTGTTCAATTTGAACATATGTGTCTTTCTATTTCCAACAATCATGTCTATTTTATTTTGAATAGTCATATCCGTTCAATTTTCAAAAGTCATATCTATTATATTTCGAATAGATGTGTCTATTTAATTTTGTCTTATTGAATTATTAAAAATAAATTTAAAATTTAATTTTCAAATGAAAGACATATCTTTTGAAATAAAAGATATATCTCTTTAATTTGAAAGACACATCTTTTTTTAAATAGAGAGACATATCTCTCCAATTAAAAGAGATATCTTTTCAATTAAGAGACATTTCTATTCAAATAAAAAGATACATTTTTTAAAATAAAAGATATAACCTTTCAATTTTAAAAGATGTATCTTTTCAAACACATATTTTCAAATAAAAGGAACAACAATTAAATTTTTTTTTAAAATATCATATTTTATCCAATGCAAAACTTTAATTATATTTAATATTATAAATTATATAACATACTCTATCTTCTTTTGACACTAATGACTTCCTCAAATCAATCTCAACTCCCACACGAGCATACCTCCCCCTAGGATGTAGTAACGTCAATTCTTAGTGTCTTTCCCATAATGTTTCCCAGTCTGAGAAATAAGTCATCAGAGTATTCTATGTGAAGGTTCTGAATTCTGATCCATGTTGCCACAGCTTCAATACTTTCTTTAGAGGGGTCAGAATTAGGAGTCCAAAGCTTTGTTGTGAGATAGTGAGCAAAGATGACCCATGGTCCTTCTATCAAGATAAAATTGTAATCTTCGTGATTGCTTAAAGCCCACGTCAATAATTGCGAGGATTCCTTGTCCAGCCCACATTAGGTTTCAATTCTTCTCTAAAATCCTAAACCCAATATTCTTTCCCTTTAATTTAATGATAAGTGTTCTTCTGAATGGCTTCATTAATCTTATTTTTCTCCTCAGATATTATCATCCAAAGTGTCAACAAAGTACGTTTCCCTTTCTTCTCTTTGCCTCTCTGAACCCATATCATCATTAGAATCCTGTCGTATGGCTCCTTTGAAGCAAGCTTCAAAACTCCCTTCTCCGCATCTCTCTCTTCTTCTGTCATCTCTGTAGTTTCTTGGGTCACGACTTCCATTGATTTTCAGGAATCTTGGATAAATCTCGGACGGTTCTTGGACCGTAAACGTATGTACTAAATTAATTCTTATATTCTTCTCTTACGAGGAGTAAATCCATTAAGGGGGGTTTTTTAATTTATTTTACAAAATTTTATGTTATAAAGCATTTTGAGAACAATAGGTGATTTGAAAAAAAGATTAAAATAAAAAAATAACAAAACCTAAACTATCTAATTAAAGTATCTATAGATTAGTCACTCATTTTAAATTTACTTATAGTAGTTATAGTAGTTAGTTATTATGGGAAGTATTTTTTAAATGAAAAAACTAAAATGCACATCTTTATATATTTGCAATTAATTCTCCAATTAAAATATAGTGTATGATTCTTAAATTAGAACATAACAAATGAATAGTGTTTAAAAAATAATTATATATTTTTTATAACTCATCATTAGATAATTAATTTTTCAAGAAGATTTTTACATATTATATTTTAAAAAAAATTAATAACAAAAATATAAAGAATTTATATAACTTTTCTGCTTTAAAATGTTTCAAAATGTTTCTCAAAGCTATTTAAAGATTATGAATATTAGCAACATAAAAATATTTAATCAAACATGAATTCCTCGTCTGGATCGTCAAAATTTTCAAAGGCAAAACCTATTACATTTCTAAATGGAACTTGAGATTCCCAACATGAGTAACAAATGGTGGTTTCTTTTTTTAATTATATAAGCAAATGGTTGTGTTTAAATGAGTTCAAATTAGTCTTAAAATGAAATCATAGACATAAAAAATGCTAGGACAACAGTAAATTCGACTATCTATTATATCATAATGAAAATATTGTTTTTAAACAAAGATTTCACCCTGGTGACTCCACACAACGTTTCTACTCTCTACCTTAATACCTTTCTTCTCCTTTCTAAGGCTATAAACCGCTCCAACCCCAATACCTTTTTGAAAAAAAAAAAATACTCTTGATATATATATATATATATATATATATATATATATATATATATATGACCCCGTTGCGAGATTGATCCTTAAATTCGCACCCGCTATAAGCACAATTACAAGCCCGATGATTTCACAATATTACGCTATATCAACTGCTACTGCCTTGCCTCGACCCATGGAAAATCCTTTGGTGCCATCTGGCATACGAGGTCCGGGAGGTTGCTTGGCTACAACTTGCTCAATAGGAATTGAATTATTTGAAGGGGGAGTTCCTACGGGATTTGTACGGTTAAATTGATGACAATGAACTCGGCTACGCCCCTTACCCCGTCCCCGGCCACGCCCCTTCCTCTGTCCACTCTCTTTGTCGTAACCCTGATCTTCTCCCTGCCCAATAAGACGCATATCAGATCATTTTTTAAAAGAACTTGGTACATCAACCAAAACTTGGAAGAAATCACAACAAAACATATTTGTTTCCTCCTTTTAGTTGTTTTAGAATGTTTCTAGAATAATGTTGCTGCTACTTGAAATCACAAAGAATTGCTACTTGAAATCACAAAGAATCTCATATCTCACAGATTACTAATGATAAAATTAAATACAACATGATTAATGGGAATCATTTTTCAGTTGCTGAATTCTAACCAGTAAAATACCTGTGCTATGCAGGGAAACCAGTCTAGTGTTATTATTGCATGATAACCTAACTCCTTGTTCTTCCCGTCTTACTAGTTCATGTGAAGCTAAAGTAGAATTTCAGATGCATATGAAACTACAAAGCACGGCCAAATGACATTGCAAATACCAATGCTCCTCTGTTCACGAACAGTCAATCAAAAATATTCATATAAAATAAAATACCATTCTTAGCTATTGAACACCGAAATAAAAGTATGACTGGTTTAGATCTTGTAAGCACATTAAAGTAACTCTGCTGTATTGGAATGGTGTCCGAAGTAATTGGAAGGTAGAGGCCATAATTTTTCAACTTGAACTTTTGACCATTTTGAATGGATTCTTACAACCCATAATCAATTCTACACGACATAAATCTTCCAGCCTACTGTGAAAATTGATTAATAAAAAAGACTATGCTACTAAGACATTTTTGTTTAGCTGATAATGATGGAAATCAGGATTCCTGTTTACTTTAAGATGAATACAGGATTCTTATAATTATTTACTGTTTTGCAATAACTCTTTCGAACCTCTTCTTCAAACATTGATCAGATATCAAAATATGCAAGAACTTACCGCATGTTCATGCAGCTTAGAATCAGGCAAGCAAGAGTCTTCCAATTGTTTCTCATTTGCCTGTTGCTCAGGCACAGAAGTATGATCCTGTTCACAGTCCACTTCAACTTCAAGCCCCTTCTTTCCACGTACTTGAGCTGGTTTTGACTGAAAATAACATATCAATAGCAAATTCATCAAAACTACATTTCTTGTCTTTTTTTTATTATTTTAGCTGAGAAAAAAAAGTGCTGAGAAAAAAAAATGCAGTGGCCTGGGGAATCCCTCCAAAAACATTATTGAGACTATCCTGCAATACAACACGAAGGTCTGACTCTGATGAAATTATTCATTTGAAAGGCCTAGATCATCCCTTAATAGGCATCTGGTTATTTCGGTCCCAAGACTTGCATTCCTAGAATCGTATTACAATTGTTTGGTTTCCCCATAATATTTCCAGGACTACTTCAAGACAATTCGAGGGTTTTTTTTGGGGTTCATTCACAATATTTATGGAATCTTAAACATTTTTTTTTCCAAAAGAACATTAGTTATTTATTAAAAAATTTTATAATTACTTATAATTACAACCGCATATCTTTCAACTATACACTTATGTTTAATAAAAAAAAATCATAATACTGACTTTTAATTACTTATATTTGAAAAGGGAAGATATATTTTTTTTATATCTTTCAAAATAAAAATAAAAGAATAATATTGAATGGATCTAGGTTCATAATGTCAACTAACCTTTTCAACCTGCTCAATGGTTGGAAGCACAGAGCCAAGAATATTATTTTTATAGTCCTTTAATTATTTGGAATCGCCTCTAAGTAATGCATACCAATGCATCTGTCATCCTAGGCTCCAAGGCAAAGATTTGCCCATCAGAGATCCAAAAAGTAGCAAAGGGTGGGTGGGTAAAGCCACTTTGAGGATTAGGCAAGGATGGAATCAAGGCGGGAATTGAAGAGAATTGAAGGGAGAGAAGGATCAGAACCAGGCCATGTGAGGAAGGTTCTACTTCTGATCTTTGTTGGGGATGACATGACAGGCTCTACTGGCTTTTCCAGGGATCTATGTTTCCTTCTAACATTTCAATTACTCTATTTATTGAAAATAAGACAAATAAGGAGAGGGTTCAGGTCATCTAGCAACAACCAATACATAGGTATGTATGACAAAGCTAAGAATATAGTTTACAAATAAGAAATCTCATGAAATATTAATAAGCACAAATTATAGTCTCAAGCTATCAAATCACACACATCAATTCAAGTTATAAGCTGTAAAAGTCATAGTTGAAAAAAATAAAACATAATACCTTATTAGTATAACAAAGTTTGTAATCTTGGTCGAATCAGATAAAGAAAAAGCAATTTAATCATTAATAACTGTCGACTAATATTAGATTAATATAGATATTTCTTTTGTTAATATTAGATAGATATAAATAGTTTTTTAATTATATTCAATACTAATGTAAATCCCTACTTTATAGGAAAGTTAGTTAGTCCTAGTATCTATATATTGAACCCTTGTAATTTGCGACAAGTGAGGCATTTTGAATACTTCCAGTTTAAACTACATGGTATCAAAGCCTTCATAACCTTCGGTGACGTCGCCCTTTGCCTCTATCGACCTCGACTCCAGTGTCCAGTGTCGACTTCAATTCCTTTGCCTCTGCCGACTTTGACTTCCGTTCCTTTGCCTCCGTCGACTTCAGGTTATTGGTGTCGGGTTCCTTTGCCTCTGCCGACTTCGACTTCAGGTTCTCTGCCCCCTGTCGACTTCCGTTTTCTGGCTTTGGCTTCGAACGTCAAGTAGCAATTGACTTTCGACCCCTTGATTGCTAACCCACTGCACCGTTCATCTTTGACTGAGGCCCCGGGTGCGTATTATTGACCAGTACGGCACATTCACCTTCACTCAGGATGACTACCTCACCGGCATCGACCAATACCTCCCCTAACCCTGTTCCTTCGCCTAGACCTGCCTATCCTTCAATTAACGTTGAGATTGGGACCCATGCCTCTCGTCAGATTACTCCTGTTAGACTAAATGGCAACAATTTCTTAGAGTGGGCCCAATCTGTGAAACTCGCAATTGATGGTAGAGGGAAACTAGGCTTCTTGACAGGCGAGGAAGAGCCACCCAGTGAAACAGATCCGAGTTTTCGTAAGTGGCGTTCAGAGAAATCTCTGATCACGGCATGGCTTCTCAATTCAATGGAAGAATCTATTCGTCGGCCTTATATGTTCATGGATGCACAGAAAATCTGGGAAGCAGTCCATGAAACATACTCTAACGTTGATAACTCATCACAAGTCTTTGAATTAAAAAGAAGATTATGGCTGTCCAAGCAAGGGGATAGTGATATCACAACTTACTACAATGAGATGTTGTCTTTATGGCAAGAATTAGATCTTTGCTATAACGATGTGTGGGAGAATCCTCGTGACCTGGCATGGTTTCGAAAACGTGAAGACAATGACCGTGTCTTCATGTTTTTGGCTGGCGTTGACCCCAGTCTGGATGAAGTTAAGGGACGGCTTCTTGGAAGGAAACCACTACCCTCCATCCAAGAAGTTTTCTCTGAATTGCGACAAGAAGAAGGCCGAAAGCGTGTGATGATTGCTCCAGGTGTCAAGGGTGATGCTGGACCAGGGCCAGAAAATTCCGCTTCTGCCCTAATTTCTCGAGGTGGTTCAGAGGGAGAAGGGAAGAAGAAATTTTGGTGTGAATATTGCAAGAAACCATGGCACACCAAAGAGAACTGCTGGAAGCTCCATGGGAAACCAGCCAATGCAAAGAAAAAAGGGGAAGGTCGTGCACTAACTACCACTGTTGATCAAACTCATGAGAAGCCGTCTACCTCCACAGGTTCCGAAATTTATCCTTCCATGAAGGAACAAATTGAGCATCTGTATAAATTATTAACCTCTCAAAATTCTCAAACTGCACCATCTTGTTCCCTAGCTCATCAAGGTAATTTATCTCACTCATCTTTTACTGTCAATTCTGGGGCTAACCCTTGGATCATAGATTCAGGGGCTACTGATCATATGTCCAGTAATTCTCATCTTTTTATATCCTATAGACCTGCAGCAGGAAACCAGAAAATTAAGATAGCTGATGGGTCTTTTTCTACAATTGCTGGTCATGGCTCAATCTGAATTTCACCCTCTCTTATTCTTGAAAATGTCCTTCATGTTCCCAAATTGTCATGTAATCTGTTGTCTGTTAGTCAGATAACCAGAGAATTAAAATGCAAGGCTGTTTTTTCTCATTCTGGCTGTGAATTTCAGGATTTGGCCTCTCTAAATAAAGAGAAGGCTTATATTTCTTTGAAGATGGATACAACCTAGGTAAACCTGTTCTGAGTTATCTGTCAGGCTCAAATTTTGTTTCAAATTCAGTTTCTAAGGTAGGAAGTCAAGATGTCATGTTATGGCATTATAGATTAGGGCATCCAAGTTTTCAATATTTAAAAAGATTGTTTCCAAAATTATTTATCAATAAAGATCCATCTGTTTTTCAATGTGATTTTTGTGTCATGGCTAAACATCATCGTAGTTCTTATGCTCCAAAACCATATCTTCCCTCCAAACCCTTTCAACTCATTCATAGTGACATTTAGGGACCTTCTCGGGTTCCTACTAGTACAGGCCAAAGATGGTTTGTATCCTTTGTAGATGATCATACCCGGTTGAGTTGGATATTTTTAATGAAAGAAAAATTTGAAGTTGTTGATATTTTTCAGAACTTCTCTTCCATGATAGAGACACAATTTAATGAAAAAATAAAAATTTTTAGAAGTGACAATGGAAGAGAATATTTTTCAAAAACTTTGGGAATCTTTTTTCAAAAAAGGGGGATTGTACAACAAAGCTCATGTTTCGACACACCACAGCAAAATGGCATTGCTGAAAGAAAAAATAAGCATCTTTTGGAAATTACCAGAGCTTTGTTATTTACAAATTCAGTTCCTAAGCAATTTTGGGGGGATGCTGTTCTTCATGCAGCTTTCTTAATAAATAGAATGCCTTCTAGGGTGTTAAACTTTTCTACTCCACTACAAGTTTTTCAGCAATTAAAACCTAATTCTAAACTGATATCTGATTTACCTCTAAGAGTTTTTGGCTGCACAGTATTTGTGCATAATCCTGATAAACAAAAAAGTAAATTAGATACTAGGGCTTACAAAGGTTTTTTTGCTGGTTACCCTGTGTCTCAAAAAGGATTCAAATGCTACATCCCAGAGCTGAAAAAGTATTTGGTCACAATGGATGTTTCTTTTCTGGAAAAAATTCCTTTTTTTACTCCTCATCTTCAGGGGGAGATTCAAAATCCAGATATGGTTATTAAGAGTAAAGAAGATTCGGTAGTAGATTTGGATTTTCCAGAAATTTCTATAAATAACGAAAATCACTTTGAAACTAGTCCAAGTCTGAATTTAAATATGGAAAAACAACCCTTAGAAATTGAAACTACATTGCCTGAAAAAGAGAGATTACCCTTTGAATACTTTGAACAGACTTACCAGAGGAGAAATCCATCTCAAGCAATTCAGCACGGCCAATCTTCCAACCCGTCGTCAGAACCGAATCAATCTAGTACTCATCCTTCTGATTCAGATCTGTCTAAACCTATTGCTCTTAGAAAAGGGGTAAGATCATGCTCCACTAAGTATCCAATTTCCAATTGTGTCTCATCAGAATATTTCCCCGTCTTTTTCATGCTTTCTGACTAAACTTGTTAATATTGAGATTCCAAAAAATATACAAGATGCACTACAGGTTCCTGCATGGAAGGATGCAGTTTTGGAAGAGATGAGGGCTTTAGAGAAGAACAAAACTTGGGAAATTGTTGACTTACCAAAAGGGAAGAAGACCGTCGGGTGTAAGTGGGTCTTCAATGTGAAATACCATGCCGATGGCTCACTTGAAGATACAAGGCTCGATTGGTTGCAAAAGGGTTCACACAAACTTATGGAGTAGACTACATGGAAACATTTGCTCCAGTGGCAAAATTAAATATGATTCGAGTGCTGTTATCTGTGGCAGTAAATCTGGACTGGCCACTTCAACAACTTGATGTTAAGAATGCATTTCTTAACGGAGATTTGGAGGAAGAGGTATATATGGATCCCCCAGCTGGTTTTGAGGAGAAATTTAATTCACAGGTATGCAAATTGAAGAAGTCTTTGTATGGCCTCAAACAATCTCCAAGGGCTTGGTTTGAAAAATTTACAGAATCGTTAAAACAGCAAAATTATCAACAAGGACAGGCTGATCATACAATGTTCTTTAAACGAACGAAGGGAGAAAGGTTAGTAGTGTTGATAGTTTATGTTGATGATATTATCCTAACTGGTAGTGATATGGAGGAGATGAATAGATTGAAAATGAATCTAGCAAAAGACTTCGAAATTAAAGACCTAGGAAATCTCAAATATTTCTTAGGAATGGAAGTTGCTAGATCAGAAAAAGGAATCATAGTCACCCAACAGAAATATATTATGGATATGTTAAAAAGTACTGGGATGTTGGGGTGTAAGCCAGTTGAAATTCCGGTTGATCCTAATGTGAAACTTGGCGTAGGAGAGTCAGAAAGTCCAGTTGATACAAGTATGTACCAGAGACTTGTTGGGAAATTAATATACCTGTCTCACACTCGCCCAGACATCGCATTTGCTGTGAGCCTTGTGAGCCAATTCATGCATTCTCCAAGAAAAAATCATCTTGAAGCGGCATATAGAATCTTGAAGTACCTTAAAGGGACACCTGGGAAGGGATTAATTTTCAAGAAAACTGAGCATAGAGGAATTGAGGCCTATACAGATGCTGATTGGGCAGGATCCATCACTGACAGGCGATCTACAAGTGGTTACTGCACATATGTGTGGGGTAACTTAGTTATGTGGAGAAGCAAGAAACAGAACGTTGTGGCTAGAAGCAGTGCTGAGGCTGAATACCGAGCAATGGCAAATGGAGTAGCTGAATTACTATGGTTGCAAAGGATTATGATTGAATTAAAATTATTACAAAAGAATCCTATGAAACTATTTTGTGACAACAAGGCTGCTATAAGTATTGCAAATAACCCAGTTCAGCATGATAGAACGAAACATGTCGAGGTGGATAGACATTTCATTAAAGAAAGAATTGAAGGAGGAGAAATCTGCATTCCATTTATTCCCAGTACAGAGCAAGTGGCGGATATCCTGACCAAGGGGTTATTCAAACCTACTTTTGAATTACTTGTTAGCAAGTTGGGTTTGCTTGACATCTACAAACCAACTTGAGGGGGAGTGTCGACTAATATTAGATTAATATAGATATTTCTTTTGTTAATATTAGATAGATATAAATAGTTTTTTAATTATATTCAATACTGATGTAAATCCCTACTTTATAGGAAAGTTAGTTAGTCCTAGTATCTATATATTGAACCCTTGTAATCTGCGACAAGTGAGGCATTTTGAATACTTCCAGTTTAAACTACAATAACCAATAACATCAATATCATCCCCACCCCAATTTTTTTCAATTCTGAGCCGAAATAAACAAATATATCAAATAAAATATCCACATCCTATTTAATAACAAGGCCATACAGCACAGCACAAGAACTACAACAACAACAACAATAACAACAAAGTCTTACTCCACTAGGTGGGATCGACTACATGAATCGCACGACACCATTGAGCTTTATCAATAACCAACTCTTTAATTATCTCATTTACCAGAAGATCATGTTCAATAACTTTTCCAAATGTCCTTCTTGGTCTTCCTCGACCTTTTTTCACAGGGCTCCAAACCATCTGCTCAACTCTCCTTACTGGCGCTTCCAACGGTTTTCTTTGAACATGCCCAAACTACCTTAAATGATTTTCAACCATTTTTTCCTCAATAGGTACCACTCTAACTTTACCTCGCATACGATCATTACAGATCATATCTCTTCTTGTATGACCACACATCTAACGCAACATCCTCATCTCCGTTTCTCCAATTTTATGTTCTTGTTGTCCTTTCATCGCCCAACATTCACTCTCATATAAAATTGTTGGTCTTATAGCAGTACGATAAAACTATCCTTTAAGCTTATCAAGTACTTTCCGATTACAAACAACTCCTGATGCCATTCTCCACTTCAACTACCCAACTTATATCCTATGTGCCACATCTCCAATAATTTCGCCGTCATCTTGTATAACTGATCCCAAATACCTAAACTTTGACATTTGTAATACAACCTAATCTCCAATTTTAACCTCTAACTTGTTTCTAACTTGTCGTTTGTTAAACTTACAATGTATATATCCTGTCTTATTCCTGCTAAGATGAAAGCTCTTCGATTCCAAAGTAGCTCTCCATAACTCGAGTTTAAAATTAATCTTTTCCCTTGACTTTGCTATGAGAACAATATCATCTGCAAAAAGCATACACTTGAGGATTTCTTCTTGAATGTGTTTCGTCAGATCATCTAAAACCAAGTCAAACAAATAAGGATTTAAAAATGATCCCTGATGTATGCCAATCTTAATAGGGAAGTCTCTTGTCTCCCCTTCAGATGTTCTTAAACTAGTTGTAACCCCCTCATATATATCTTTAAAAATTAGAAAAGATTATCAAATCTCTGTCTCATTTAAAACATGCCCATTCATCTCTACTTTTTTCCCAGTCCATTAAAGAAACTCAGAAACCAGAACTGAATGGTTCCTGCAGCTTCTCCTTTCAAATGGCTGCTGTGAGTTTCTGGTTCCTTTATTTAAAAACCAGAATGCCATGGAAGCTTTAAGGGAGACAATGAAAGTTTGGAGGAGGAAAATAAATAGAAGGTAGAAGAAAGGGAGACAATGGCTTCAATGGCTGCCAAATTTAACAAAGCGTCAACAAAACAGATTAAAAATAGGACAGTAGGTTATACTAAGGGATTTTCAGAAAACCTACACCTCCCCCCCCTCCCAAAAAAAAAAAAAGATACACACACAAAAGGGAGAAAAAAAAAATCAGAATCCAATGTCTCTCAGTTGGCAGAATGCTGAATCTGAGTTAATATACCTAGAGGATCATGAACCCTCACCCTACAAACTGCAGTCCTGGCAGATTTTGATCCTATATAGGATCAAGATCAATTTTCAAAAGTTGGGATGGTAAGATCACACCAATCTTATCATTTAAATTGCAATCTTGAATCCCATAGTGATGACGATGGCAGAAGGATGGAAGCAGCTCAGTTCCAGGCATGCTACAGAGCTTACAGCAAGAGGGCTTGGAAAGGAAAAGATGGAAATGGTATGTAAGACAAATTAAGAACAGAAATTTAGTCTTTTCACGTAAGCAATTCTCATGCCATGGGAATGTAATATTCCCAACTTTCCATGGAATGAAAATCTACATATCTGTGGGAATGTTGCAACCCTGGGACTATCTTTTTTTTTTTTTAATCCCAACAGCAAACATGGGAATCTAACATTCCAGACCTCAAAGTTTTGGTAATATAAAATCTTTTTTGACAGAAAAAGAAATATTATTACTGGAGAGAGAGAGATACAAAAGAAAGAGAGAAACAAAAAGAGAAAAGGAGGACAGGAGATCCTCCTAATAAAACAAAGCTGAAACCAAAACCCCCACACAACCAAATGCCTCCTTAGGTTTTATTGGGAAGTTTTCGGGAGGATGAAATGGAATAATGTTATTCAAAACATGTTTAGAAGATAAATGAGGAAATGGAAGGAATGGTAAAGATTATAAAATTTAATAATCACAATTCAGTGCTTATATGACTAATTGTGCAGGACAGAAAAAGCAGCGAAGTAAAAATTCTTAAGCAGTAGGGATAAATCCCCTTGTTATTCCTTTCCCTTTCTCAATTTGTTCCAAAGAGGGCATTGAGGACCCCAGGAGGCATATGCACATCATCAAATGGCCTACAAGAGGACAAAAAATGTGCGCCTACACTAAAAAGCAATACTGCATATCAAACTATCCTATTTTGGATAAAACATGTTGTAATTACAATCCTCTCCATATCGCATTTTTTCAAAATCAGATCGCTAGAACACTGGAGATAATCTTTTTCCCCTCGTCTAGTTTGCTGAGCTTCAAAATTTCAGAAAATGTATTTATGGCAAGGCCATAAAGTAAAATTGAACGATGACTTTTAATGCCAAAAAATATAAATATTGCAACAAGTGAATGCATCTGGTTTCATCTTTTGCAAAAAGCCAAAAACTATTAAACAAGGAAAGATTATTGCAGAAAAAGTTGCAAATACAAAAAGGTGGGAGACTTATACCATGCATCTAGGCATTAGACGGACCCGAAGGCCGCTCCGCCAGTTCCCCTCATCATTCAGCTCAGCAACCTGCCAATTGTTCTCAATCTCATCACTTGGCTAAAAATGTCATCTCAAATAAATAAGTTTGCTGAAAAAAAAAATTTGCTTGTCAACTCAACTAAAGGATTAGTACTTACTGCTCTCTCCGCCAGCTCAACAGATTCATATTCAACAAATGCATGCAACTGGCACAGAATAGCTATATTAGATTCATTCAGTTATCTTATCCAGTAGTAATCTAAAAGGGAAGGGGGGAAAGAATCCCATTACTTGCATGTCTGACAAGCATGGGTGAACGTTAGCTCCAGGTGTCAGTGTGTGTCTGTCGATATTTCATAAAAATACTTATAGAAAAAACAATGCATCACTGAAAAAACAAATAAAGATCAAAGCTAGGAATAAAAGCAAATATTCAAAATTGATAAGGCTTTAAACAGCCAAACAGGCCTGAAAATCTGACAGATATGCAGCAAAGCCAATAGGAATAGGACCAAAATAGAACACCAAATGAATATCCCCTTGGACAAATTATGAATCATAGGCAAGATGATCAATTTTTTTTATGTGCAACCCTTATATTTCCTCTCAAAGGCTCAAATGAAAAAGAGTGGATTGAATAGGAGCTCCTGTTCATGCCACAATTAGACTTAAAGTTCATGTTTTAACTTCTGCCTAGGGAGGATTTTAACTCTATCAAATACCAAGTAACTAGTAAGACATGTGCTTGCACATGTGTATGCCTGCATTTAACTAGTAACACATCTTTTCAAATGCATATGTATACCTTGTTAGATAGATGCATGCCATCAACTTTTGCCAATCTTGATGCTGAAGAAGCTCCACCATTGGAGATTTGAGGTGGACAAGTACGAATAGTATTCACACTGCCAAATAACACTTAAGATAATTGGAATTCAAGGTTTTGAGTCTTTTGACTGCAAATATCCTATTCACAAAAAAAGGGAAAAAAAATGTCACAGCATACTGGAATTAAAGCTACAATTGTACCTCCCCACAGAAGAAAAAACCTTGACAAGATTCTGGTGGCAATGGTCCTCGGGTAAATTTTCAGCTACAACAATGCGAGACTACAAAAAAAAAAAAAAAGAAAGAAATTACAGACAGGGAGGAAAAAAATTCTAAGTACAATAAAGAGATATCGTCTTTAACAACAATAACATGTCATAACTAAAATAATTGAGAGAAAAATGCTTGACAAACAGATATTCATGATACAACTATCCAACATATTGTAGAGGAATACAGATAGGGAATCAACAAAATCATCTACCACATGCAAAAGTCAATCAGAAAAGTGCAGTAAAACTACCTGTAACTCTTCTATATCAGACTCAGTCAAGGGATGCAGGCGTTTGACTTTCTTTCCGTCTTCACTAACTACCTGGAGAATTCAGGTACACTATATATTAAAAACGACCAAGATAGACTTACAAAATTCCTAGAGCAAGGAAGTTTAAAAAATACTAATTATTTAATTAAAAAAAACTTACAAGTTTGGATGAGTTCCTCAAAACAGTTGCAAGCTGGGAGTGACTACTTATCAGAGCCTTAATTTTCTTGAATGACGCAACAACAGATATAGGCACTACATAATTTCGGAAAAGCATTAGAAAGAACATAAAATAGCAGATGACAGAAAGACTAAATCCAACTTACAGAACAAGAATCAATATATCATATTGTACAACATGAAGACCTTCTGAGTTCTGAGTTCAGATAGAAATTTCATCATATCATTCCCTCCCTTGAAATGAGGAGAGATAGAGGAGGTTCCACGGTAAGTAGCATGAAAAAGTAGGCCCCTAGGTTTTCCAGTTATATGGGGTGAAAACCAACAAAACTAAGAAAATTATCTTACCATAACCTTCAGGATCTTTGTTGATGAACCTCATCAAGTGATCGGTTGTAGCTAAGTTTAAATCACTGAAATAATACTCTACCTACAAATGAAAACAATAGGTAAAAACTAAACATCATTGGTAGTTATAAACATGAGTTCTGCGTGCTGCTTATCATAGTTCTACTCTACATATTAACATCTCTGCTATAATAAATCCAAAATCTGGAAGCCAAACGTATAGACGACAGATCACAAGGAATCCGAACGTAAACTGATTCTGGGAAGGTTTCCAAGTAAAAGAATGTATGGCATAAAACACAGGAAAGAAGCAAGTGAGAACCTATGAAATATCCGGAGTAGCCGCGAAGTGTTGAAAGATTATATAAGCACTAAAGTTACCTGATTCAATATCTTCTGAATAGCTTCCTCAGACAGTTTGCTTTTTAGAGAAACATGATCCGGCTCAACTTGGGGCTTCTGAATTTGCTGCACGCTAGAGTCTTGGTCCCCCAAACCCCCGCCTCCAGTGTTAACATAGTACTGATGCTGATGCTGAAGAGGATGATAGTGAACCGGAGCGTGATGCTGATGGGAAAGATGATGGTGGTGATTCTGGACGGGGACGACGTGACTGCCCACTGGAACATGAGGTCGAATCGGTATATGGAAGGGGGAACTTGGAGGCGGCGGATAAACATGCACCATACCTGGGGGTGGGGGAGGAGGAGGAGGTGGGACTACGAGCCTCGGTTGCTGCAGATCGGTCCGTGGCGTGGTTCGAGCCGGCACAAACTCAGGTGCCTGCGCGTTGAGTCGGCTAAAAGAAACGCTCCTTGAAAAAGGTGGATCTGCCTGGAATTGAACAGTACAAGACAACGATACATCTGGGGTTTCTGAGACTGACTCTTGAGCCATTACAACGAAATGTGGAGGTTCAAAAAAACGATCCAAGGGACTTAGGCGTGGGTTTGGGTTTGGGGTCGGAATTCTGACTTCTGCAGAAGAATCGTGGGAAAATATCAGTAAGACTGAGAGGGATTCGACATCAGTTCCGATGGAGAAGAATTCTCAAAATTTCCAAGGATTCCCTTTTGGGGTTTTTATAGTCTACAAATATATTATTATTATTATTATTATTATTTTGGGTCTGCAAGTCTAAAGCATAGAAGACGACTTTTGATTGAATTTTTACGTGGCCCCACAGGCGCACTACGGCCCAAGACTGTGGCAGTCCACCCTGACCTGAAGGCTGAGAGTTTGAAAATGGGCTCGTTTGGTTTGTTGGAGTCAAATTGGAGATGGGTTGACGGGTAACAAAATGACAAATATGGTTAAGCACGAGTAAAAGGAAAATTTCAATCCAAATCGATCATGTTGTCACGCTTCAAAATTTAGAGCGGGATCAACACGATCCTAGAACGCTAGCCTAAGGTAAACAATAAAATAATGACCAAATCCTTGGAAAAATATCAAATATTTGCATTTCAGAACTTTCAAGTTTATAAACTATAAGTAAGATCTCTCATATTTTAAGTCATTCCCACAACAAATGATTAAAGAATGCAAGGAAACATGACCAAAAGAATAATTTAAATCATATATCCAAATACATGATTACCAAAGTACACCCTAGAAGTTCCAAAAGGCTTTACAACAAAATATGTCACCAACCCAAAAAACAACATAAGGGTTGAGCTCAAACTTCCACTACTCCTCAAAAGGAGGTTCTGCTACTTCCAGAGGCACACTAGTCGACTGCTTATTACCAGGCAGTCCACTAACAAGAATATTGACCCTTAGCTGAAGTTCAAACTAGAGAGCAACCGATTGACTGGTCTCTATGTAGTAGTCGACTGGTAGCTACTAGAACTTAGAAAAATAATTCTAAGATTCAAAACACTAAAAGCTATTTTACTCTTTTCTTGTTCTTCGTCTTGGTGCCTTAGCTTGATCTACGTATTTTCATATTCATGTTATTTTATTGAGTGAAGCATAATGTTGTTTTTCATTCTCTTCAATCCAGTGTTCACTTTTCTTATTTTGAACCAACTTATAAAAAATAGCTTACTTGCAAATCAAAATGTTAGTTCAATTTAAAATAAAGAGCATGATTTAAATATAAATTATTTCATTCCAAATAATATAATCATGCTTAGATATATGTAGCGTATATGATATTTAGTCTTTATATATCAATGTAACATTTCTTACACATTTGTCATCATCAAAATTATAGCATAATGTCTTAGGGTTAACAAAAAATACAATATGGTAACGATTGCAACAAAAAAAAAATAATACAAGTGACACACACCCAAATTTATTCGTTTCTTTTTCTCTCTAGGAGCCGAGGGTTTAGAAACAAAAATACCAGACCCTGCAAGAGGAAACAAATTGCAAATAACTTGATCACCCAATAGCTCCTATCTCTAAAAATAAGACTATTGTGTTAGGATTATTTTACATAATCACAAATCAAACAGATAAATTCGTAGAACAATTCAAATGCGAAAAATTTTTTAAATTTGTAATCTACTGTTTGTAGATAATAAGAACACAATAGAAAACGTTAGAGCGCATACCTTGATCCATTGTGAACCCGAAAGAGAATCAAAGGAAGGTTGGCTCTTCTAGGAAGATATGGAGTTTTCTTTCAACTCACTTTTCTCATGGAAAAACAAATGAACCTCTCAAAGTTCAAAGCGAACTAACCCCATATAACCTAGGGAACCATAACCCATAACTATCTACCCATAGATCAACCAATGGGTCGACCCATAGATTGACCCCTTTTATAATAACACTCCATCACTATTATTATTTCAAGTCGGGTATCTACACATTTAATATTTTCACAACACCTCAGACTAAATAAAATATATATTAAATAGGTCCCTAAACATAAATTAATGAAGATTTTATAATGAACCTAATTAAGATAGCATTAATATATATGCCCTAAAAATATGTTAACATATACAATAATTAATATGTCAATCCACACAAATATCTATTAGCGTTAATAGTTATTTATAAAATAAATAATAAATAAATATAATATATTTATAAAAATAACGCCAACAAATCTCTCACTTAGACGACATATGATTTTGAAATTGTATATTCACATATCATACATATATATATATATATATAAACTCAAAGTGTGCATGTTCTGCTATCTAACAGATATATCATATACAATCTCGTTCACTAACTATATCAGCACAAAACCAAAGAGACTTTCATAACCAGTTGAATTGAAACTAAACCCAATAATGATCACAGTACTAATATAGCTAACGACATAGATCAAGCTTGGATGTGTAGCATAAAAATTACATGTCTAGGATCTTCATATATGTCTATTTCCAACTAGTTCCTATACTTTATCTACTTTATGCTAAACAATAGTTGCTAAACCACATTGAGAAGGCATAACACATATGTACAGAGTTCACACACACAAAAACACAAAATTATATATGAATAAATACACAATAATATATATATATATATATATAGATATCTCAAATATCACAAAATAAATACACATATCAAGTACAAATAAAATGTACAACACACACTCAAATATCTAAAGGTCTGTCCACACCCATATGAGCCACATGCTCATGAAAAACTCTAGGTGGTAAATCTTTAATCAATGGATCTGTAATCATATGATCAGTACTAATGTGCTCTACAGACACAATATGACTCTGAACCCTCTCTCTAACAACTAGAAATTTAATGTCTATGTGCTTTGATCTAGACGAACTCCGGTTATTCTTAATGAATAGCTTGACGGCTCTACTATCACAGTACAATCTCAAAGGCCTCTCAATGCCTCGACTATCTGTAAAGCTGTGATAAAGTTCCTCAGCCAAACCGCCTGGTTGGATGCCTGATAGCAGACTATGAACTCAGCCTCCATGGTTGAAGAAGCTACAAGTGTCTGTTTGATACTTTTCTAGGAAATAGCTCCTTCAGCTAACATGAAGATGTAGCTTGATGTAGATCTCCTCGAATCCACGCATCTAGCAAAGTCAGCATCGGAATATCCCATGACCTCAAGTTGATCCGACTTCCGATAGGTGAGCATGTAGTCCTTCGTCCTTTGAAAGTACCTCATAACCCTCTTTGCTGCCTTCTAGTGAGCCATACCGAGATTACTTTGGTATCTACCTAACATTCCCACAATGTACGCTAAATCTGGATGCGTACACACTTGTGCATACATGAGACTACCCACAGTCGAGGCATATAGGATTTTCTCCATTTTCCTACTCTCTATGTCCAATTTAAGATATTGAAGCAAGCTAAATCTATCGCCTCTTGCTACGGGTATGTCACCCAGTGCACAATCTTACATGCCAAAATGGTTCAAGATTTTCTCAATATATGTCTTTTGCGATAAACCCAAAGTCTGTCTGATACGATCCCTATCAATCTGAATCCCCAGAACAAAAGATGCCTCACCAAGATCCTTCATCTCAAATTTGCTAGAAAGAAAGGATTTGGTTTCACGCAAAAAGGACATATCATTACTAGCTAACAGTATGTTATCGACGTACAAAACCAGTATCACAAACTTGCTCCCACTCATCTTGAGGTATATACACTGATTAACCAGATTCTCTTAGAACCCAAAAGATGAAATCACCTCATCAAATTTTCAGTATCACTATCGGGATGCCTATTTAAGACTATAAATGGACCTTTTCAGCTTACACACAAGGTACTTTGAATCTTTCAATTCAAAGTTCTCCGGCTGCACTATGTATATAGTTTCTTTAATGTCTCCATTGAGAAAAGTTGTTTTCATATCCATTTGATGTAGCTCTAAATCATAATGAGCTACAAGTGCCATAATGACTCTAAAGGAATCCTTCGTAAAAACTGGAGAGAAGGTTTCCTTAAAGTCAATACCTTCTTTCTGAGTGAAACCTTTGGCTACAAGATGAGCTTTATATCTTTCGATATTACCACTTGAGTCCTTTTTGGTTTTAAATATCCATTTACAACTAATTGGTCTCGCACTATGTGGTAATTCTACTAAATCCCACATCTCATTATCAGCCATGGATTTCATCTCATCCCTCGTGGCCTCTATCCACTTTTGAGAGTTATTACATGACATAGCCTCCCTGCAAGTGACTGGGTCATCTTGGATGCCTATGTCAAATTCATGCTCTTGTAAGAAAACAACATGATCGTTTGATATAGCACTCTTCTTCTCTCTAGTGGATCTTCTCAAAGGCACTTCCACTTGAGATTGTTGTTGCTCTAATTCAAGTTCAAGAGAATGAATCTCTTACTCATGAATAAGAGTGATATCTGTATCTATTATGTTTTCTATGGGTTCCTCATTCATAAGTATAACCATCTCTTGTAATGTTACCTAATTAGGTATCCTTGTGACCATAGTAAGAATACTAGTGTATTCATCTTCAAACACAATTTCTCTAAGTTGATCACTCCCACTATGACCAACATTTTCAATAAACTTGGCATTCCCGATCTCAAAGAAAGACCTGGTCAATGGATCATAAAACTTGAAACCCTTCGACCTCTTAGGATACCCCACAAAGAAGCAGCTTACAGTGCGTGAGTCCAGCTTTCTCTCATTAGGTTTGTATATCCTAGCTTTAGCTGGATAACCCCATACATGAAAGTGCCTAATACTAGGCTTCAAACCCGTCTACAACTCATATGGGGTCTTCTGTACTGCTTTACTTGGTACTCTGTTAAGGATATGCACCACAATCTTAAGAGTCTCACCCCAAAGTGATTCTGGTACAGAAGAATGACTTATCATACTTCTCACCATGTCCTTAAGTGTACGATTGCGCCGTTCAGCTACACCATTTTGACTTGGAGTCCCTGGCATGGTGTATTGTGGCATAATCCCACAATCAGCCAAAAATTTGGCAAAAGGCTCTGGACGTTATTACTTTGATCCGTCATATCTACCATAGAACTCACCTCCACGGTCAGATTTGACAGCTTTCATTTTTTTGCCTAGTTGATTTTCAACTTCAACTTTGAAAACTTTAAACACATCCAATGACTAAGATTTCTCATGTAACAAGTACATAGACCCATATCTAGAGTAGTCATCTATGAAGTTGATAAAATATTGTTGTCCATTCTAAGAAGCTGTAGGAAATAGACTACATATATCAGTATGAATCAACTCTAGAGTCTAACTAGCTCTAGAAGTACATGTTCCCTTAACTTTAGTCATTTTGCCCTTAATGTATTCAATGCAAATATCCATATCTTCGATATTGGATACTTGTAAAATGCCATCTGACATAAGCCTTTGCATTCTCTGTTTAGAGATATGCCCCAAATGCTTATGCCATAGACTAGCAGAATTATCATCAGTTAATCTACATTTAGTACCAATATTTACAGAATGCATATTTTCAAAGCTGTCAAATTAACACAATTTAAGCAATATAGATTATCAATTAATGAACCATAAGTAATTAACTCAGAATTTAATAACACACTGAATATTCCATTACCAATGAACAAGTGTACCCAAATTTGTCCAAACAGGAAATAGAAATTAAATTACGTCTAAAAGACGATACAACAAAAGTGTTCTATAATTATAAATAACGTTCATTTCCTAATGATAATCTAAATACACCAACAGCTTCCACAGTAGCTCGATTGCCATTGCTCACATAGATGTATCTTTCACCATCAATTGGCCTTCGGCTAGTTATGCAATCCTGTAAAGAAATACTAATGTGAGTAGTAGCCTCAGAATCCACCTACCAAGTATTATTGGGTACTAAAGTCAAATTAACTTCAGAACTGATAAAGTTAAAATGCATACCCTTTTTATCTAACCATGCAGTGAACTTGGTACAATTTTTCTTAAGATGTCCAGTCTTCTTGCAGAAGAAACAAGTTATACCCACATCTTGTTTCTTCTTGCCCTTTTACTGAGACGCCCCAGGCACTGCATTGTCCTTCTCATTGGACCTCTTCCTTTTAGTGGAAGAAATCATAGTACTAGAAGAAGTTGCTAAGTAAGCACTCTCAACCTTGTCATGCTTGAGTCTCCCCTCCTCTTGTACACATTGAGCAATAAGCTCATTCAATGTCCATTGTTCCTTCTGAGTGTTATAGGAAATTTTGAACTGACTGAATTGAGGAGGAAGAGAAATCAAAACTAAGTGCACGAGTATGTCTTCGGACAACTCTAACTTAAGTGCCTTTAGCTTTGTGACAAGGTGAGACATCTCCATGATGTACTCCTAAATGTTTTCTTTTCTCTTATATCTCATTGAAACTAGCTTAGTCAAGATAGTACTAGTTTCTTTTCGTTTAGTGTGAACCGGTCTGAGATCTCTTTAAGGAAACTTTTAGCATCCTTCTCTTCTGGAATCCCACTACGAATGGACTCCAGAATAGTGTATTGCATGATTTGTAGACTCATGGGATTTAAAGATTCTCATTTCTCAAATGCAGCCTTTTGATCAGCAGTGCTACTGCTAGTCAAGGTTGCTGGGCGTTCAACCATGAATGCATGGTCAAGATCCATATAACCAAGCACAATTATTACGTGCTCCTTCCATCTCTTAAAATTAGTTCCATCCAACA
Source organism: Biancaea sappan (assembly GCA_037074585.1). Taxonomy (NCBI): domain Eukaryota; kingdom Viridiplantae; phylum Streptophyta; class Magnoliopsida; order Fabales; family Fabaceae; genus Biancaea; species Biancaea sappan. The sequence continues at coordinate 123,961 of CM073501.1, read as the reverse complement.
TAAGGATATTTTGCATATTGGCAGAAATAACAGATACTACATACAATAGAAAACAACCAATAACATGCTCAGAATAATACTTATATATACATCATACATAAAGTATATATAGTCTTAAACATGTGAAACGCAACATAACTCTAATTAACAAATTAGAGATATAGCACAAAATTCACATGATCACATAAGGTTTTAATCATTTTTATAGATGCCTAGTACATCACCACCTATCAGTCTTTGGACAAAATAAATGTATGTTAGTGGCACTCTCTACACAAATATAGTCAATCAATGTAAAACTCTTACACTTACTTAACACATACCTTCCTTTAGGCTGACATATACCAAATAAGTTTCTCAAATAAGTCATACAATGATTAGCTAACTCAAGCCTGGCCTACAAATTCCTTTGGGATATTTAATATACATAGACTTTTGCATAATTTTATTGTTAAAACTAAGTCAACTTTACCTAAATTAGCTACAGTAACCATATAGTTTACATTAACCTAATTTTAACAAGAAAACATAATTTAGATTGATTAGAATTTATGAAAAAACCATATGATGTAATTAAATTTTTTTTTAATTTCGGTCAATAGTCAATGTCAATGGTCAAAGTCAACAGTCAAAGTAATTGGATGAACAGTAATCGCGACTCAAATCATGGATGAATAGTAACCAAAAGGTCTGAATTTGAAATTTAAACTATAATGCAAGTGGCGCTATAGTACGGTTTCAAAAATTTTTAATTTTTTTTGAAACAATAACTGCACAAAAAATTTTTTTTGAAAAAACTAATCCAATTTTCTTCAAAGATTTTTCAGAAATTATTCAATGTTCTTGACCCAAAAATTCCAAAATCACATCTCAAAAATTATTTTCATGAATTCTAACTTAAATTTATTGAAAGGATTAATTAAAACCATGAAATAAATAGTGAAAATCACCAAAATCTACACAAATTTTCATTTAATTAGAAAATCTCAATTTCTATGGTTCATCTTAAAAAATTCCCAATTTCTTAAATTCCATCCAAATCTGATTAAGTCCTTTAAAAATAAACATAATCAGTTGTGAATTTGAAGTATAATCGAAAAAGTAAGTCCAAAGAACCCTAAAACTTCATAATTTTAACAAATCGAAATTTTACACATATAGGGTTCTTCACAAAAAAGTTTCAATTTATGAACCCAAATTCGATTTTGAAACAAAAAATGGTTCTTATTACTTATCAGAACCTGACTCTAATACCAATTGTTAGGATTATTTTACATAATCACAAACCAAATAGATAGATTCATATAACAACTCAAATGCGAAAAATTTCTTAAATTTATAATCTACTATTTGCAGATTATGATAAGTAATAAGAACATAATAGAAAACATTAAAGTGCATGCCTTGATCCATTATGAACCCGAAAGAGAATCGAAGGAGGGTTGGCTCTTCTAGGAAGATATGAGGTTTTCTTTCAACTCACTTTTATGATGAAAAAATAAATGAACCTCTCAAAGTTCAAAGCGAACTAACCCCATATAACCCAGGGAACCATAACCCATAACTTTCTACCCATGGATCGAATCATAGCTTGACCCCTTTTATAATAACACCATATCACTATTATTATTATTTAGGATCAGGCATGTACATATTTAATATTTTTATTAACACCCCAGACTAAATAAAATATATATCAAATAGGTCCCTAAACACAAATTAATGAAAATTTTATAATGGACCTAATTAAGATAGCATTAATATATATGCCCTAAAAATATGTTGACATATACAATAATTAATATGTCAGTCCACACAAATATCTATTAGCGTTAATAGTTATTTATAAAATAAATAATAAATATATATAATATATTTATAAAAATAACGCCAATATATTGTTCATATTCAATTTGTGTCCATCTACTTACTTCTATTTCATTTGTTACTTTAAAATCATACAATGGAGATTGTAAATTTTAACATAATTATCAACCACTTTTTTTTAAATATAAATATATGAGTTATTGGGTGGTTGTTAGTGTTTGAAAATGAAAAACCTGTAAAGTTCTTTTGGAGGGATTAATGCAAATGTAATTGTGCGACTTGTGTATGTATGTTAGTGAGGAACTAAATTGAAAAAAGTGAAAAATTTATGGTTTTTTGGGTGAAATTTTTTCACTTTTATGTGTATAATATGATCATTTATGATGCTATTAATGAATTTGGATACAGACGCATGACCAAACGTTGGGGCAAAAATTCAATTTGGTCCCTCCCCTATATAATATATATATATATATATATATATATATATATATATATATATATATATATATATATATATATATATATATATATATATATATATATATATATATATATCTACCTACCCTTCCAACACTAAAGCACTTATTCTTTTCTCTTATATTCATTAAGACACAATACACTCTCCTTCACTTCGGACTTGGATCTTTTGTAATACTTTTAGTATTGCAGAGTGCAATACCTTTTTTAGTAATAAAAAAAAACTGTTGTTAAAAGTATTGCATCTCTGCAATATTGCAGAGGATCCAGATCCATTCACTTCCACCACCAAATCTTCAATTTGACAATCTTGAACACACTTGACATTTCTCTGTAACATCTTAAAGAAATGATTCAAGGTTATAAACCTTTTTTTTTTCTTCCTTTTGTTTGAGGAACTCATACCCTCTATGGCCCTAGGGTAGGAATATATGGAAATCATGAAATTTCTTATGGGATGGGTTTGAAAGGACTTCCTTGAGTTCTCTAATGATGAATTTAGTCAAGAATGTGATAGTATTGATGTTGTATGGCTAGAATTAGGAGTAATGCTCATGAAACCTTAAAATGAAGGAAATTTGAGGATTTATGTGTTAATTGATGAATTGATGTTGTGTGCTTTAATTCTTGCTTAATTTGTGTTCTAAACTATTTTTGGGGGTTGTTGGAATATTTATAAAGCCGAAATGAGTGCATTTATGATAGTGGATGGTTGAGTGAAGGTTTGGAGTGAGAGAGAGGCTGTTTTTGAGTTTGGAGTTGAGCTCTAGAGGCTTGTGCCCAAGGCCACCCAAGATGGGGCTTAGCGCCCTAGGCACCAACCACTGTCATTCACCATATTTCCTCCATTTTCCTTATCTTTTCTTTTTACATCTTCATAGGGTTCTTAGGGGATCTCTAACCATCATGTCCTGGTTCGAGAAAGGTAGAAAATATCTAAATCCGTAGCTAAGAAGTTGAGTAAACGTATTTTATCTTGAATGACTTTGTGTATTACCTTTGGTATTGTGTGAAGTCTCTTTTGAGCCATTAAATACTCTCTCACATGTGAATTATACCTTTCCCTATGATGGAGCATTAATTAGTCTCTTATAACGATTATTGTGATGTATAATAAGTTTTATTGAATCATGGTCATTTTTCTTTTGCGTGGAAATTGTGTACATGGCATGCTTGTATGGATATGTGGTGGTTAGACCAACGAAGATTGGCCTTGGTTTGAGTCACATGGTTTGGAGTATAGGGAAAGGCCATACAAGTATGTGTATACCGTTGATATCTTTGGAGTACAGGAAGGATTAAAATTTTGGAGTATATGGAAGGCCATGGCGGGGGTTAATGCTATTATGAAAGGAATTACAAATGTGTGGCATTATTTATCCTATGATCATCATAGATTTATTTGTTTGCACATATCTCATTCGATCTCTCCTAGTATTGTTCATGTTTATAATTGTTCATGATGTTATTTGAGTAGAGTAGCTTTGCTCCCATACTGAGTTGTTATAATTATCTTGTTTCTTCCTTTCTTAGATCACCTAGTTGTATGAGCTCTTGCCTTTTGAGTAGCAGTGTCGACTTAGTCTTGTGCTCTTTTTTCTTTTGTTCTCAAAAGGGGCTATCTTGATGTAATCATTTTATTGCTTTGTAACTTTAGATATGGGGTTTGGGCTATGTTTATATGAATGATGTTATATGTTTGCTAACGATGTGGGTAATACCCTCTTTCGATTCTTTTAGGATCCGGTCCTTGGACATTTTGTGTGATGTGTTGTGGTTTTAACACCAAAATGCCTAGGAAAATGTGCGATTCTTTTGTATAGATCTATACCCCTCCTATTATTATTCGTTGGCTTACCTGGATTATTCTTTGAATTTGTTTTCTTGTTGGTGGCTAAGTATATTAGACTTATGACAATGAGGAAATGATTACTTGTTGAGCCGATCATGAGGCCTATTGGGGCATGATAGAACAACTCTTGCATTACTAATTATTTTTTATGTTGGACCAAGAGAGCAAATTGTGTGTGTGTGTGTGTGTGTGTGTGTGTGTGTGTGTGTGTGTGTGTGTGTGTATGTTGCTGAGACAAATAGGATAATGCTAAATTAGGTAATATCATAAAGATAACAAAACACCATTCACTTATAAGCATCAAGATTGTCAAAACGGGTCTCACTCAATAAGCTAACCCCATCTCAGCCCTGTAAATAGAGCGGGGTGAGCTAATGATTTTATAGCCTATTTTGAAGAAGGGCTAAAAGTCTAGCCCATCAAAGCCTTTGGAATTTTGGTGGGTCGGCCTTGTTAGACTTTTAAAAAAATATATTTTTTAATCTTTAGTATTTTTTTTAGAAATGCAGTTTAATTTTTTAAAATTTCACAATCCTAATACATGATTTTTGTCATTCAAAATAACTAAAATACATTTTTTAAAAAGAAAAGTTGAAATATTTTAAGGTTTAATATACTATTTTAAGAGTTTAGTTCAATTTTTTTAATATGATAATTTTAATATTTAGTTTCTATAATTCAAAGTAACTAAAAATATTTTTTTAAAAAAAGATAAATAGGCCTATGGCCTATGCATTGTATTAGAATTTTTAAGTCATGAATTATATAAAACTTAATCCGACCTATATTCATTATTTACTCTATAGAGTTAAATTAGAATGAGCCAACCTGACATATTTGACGATTTTATTAAACATGTTTGCATAAATTAATTTCTAGCATTGCAACTTTTACTTCAAAAATAAATAGATGGCTAGAAGAAAGGGGAGTAGCATAAACCTGCTAGCTTCCATTAGGGTGGTCATTGTGATGCTTCTTTATCACAATTTCACCTGTGAACACATTACAGGAGGACAAAATATAATACATTTTAACTAGAGTTAGGAAAATGAATTTTGGCCCGCCTGTATTTGGGCGGGCTTATACAGCAAAAAAAACGTAGGCACATTTGAAAACGAGCCTACACAAGCTAGCCCGTTTGGCTCGCGAATAGTCAGGGCCCACGGGCCAGCCCTTTTTATTTAAAAAATAATTAATTTATATAATTATATTGTATTAGTTAGTATGTAAATAATTTCACTTTATCATATTTTTTCTTTTTCAAGTTTGTTTACCAAATCATTTGTCCCTTCATTGATATTATTTTTATCATTCACTTAATTCTAGTGCTGTTGAGAGTAGAGATGTAAATTATTTTGTAGTTGATGTGATATTATAAATCTTTATTCTAATCAAAAAATTTTGAATCGTGTACAAACTAGTTTAATTTTGTCAATGGTTCTAAATGTTGTGTTTGATTTATTGCCAAGGATATTGTTGAATGGACTAAACAAACATTTATGTGGAAATGCTAGAAGATGGCTCTTATTTGTTGAATACTGTAGTTTTCCTGAGCTTTTCTGCTACTGTTACGTGCTTCCATTATGTTAGCTAGCAAAGAACTTTTTCCTGTTACTGCTACTTGTCCCCCTCTCCCAATCCTAGTGTTATGCTAGCCTGCAGTAGTTTTTTTTTTTAAAGCCTAGTCCAAGTCCAAACTCGTTTAAAAATAGGCCAACCCATATTCTCAGTGCTAATTTTAACAACAAATACCAGAGCAATAATAATAATAAAAGAGTAAATTACATAAATAAAAAAAAATCCCTTGTTTTGTCCCATCTTTATATTGGCATTATGTGAATCAAAAGCTTACATTTATTGTGAAAATAACCTTTCAAAAGCTTTGTATTTCAAAAGAGAAAACCAAAGTCCTACATTGCCTGGAGCAAGGAGGGGAACAACCTTTATTGTCACGTCTCAAAATCTGATCACTTAATCGGCACGAAAGGTGAATTTCACCTCACATTGGTAAGCCTACTTTTCTCTTAAGCACTGTCACATCCCAAAAATTGAACATGTGAAAAGATATTACTTTTAGGAAAACCTCAGTGGTATCCCAAAATCCTGGACAATTTCAATATCCACAATTAATTATTTAATAAAATTCTCAAACATGAGTTATTCACATAAATTCTGTGAGGTCTTACATTCAACCTCTATTACTCATTCCACACAACATAATTATATTCATCTGATAAACAAATATAGGCATACATAATCTGATGTTTTTATCTCATCGCAAGCCTAGGAGACCTATACAAAGTAGAGAGTGTTCCTAGTATCCACATTAATAAGTACTGGTATCCCACCAGACAGAAATAGAGAATAATTCCAAGGGAATCTTCAAACGGATACTCTTCTTCGTTGTTTTCTGTATCTGAAAAGATAATCATAGGAAGTGTGAGTTTATTTAAAAACTCAGTAAGTAAATAACTGTACTATATAAAATATCAAAAGTACAAATACCACATTTACTCATATAATTAATTGTCTTATACATCGAGTAATATGGGACTCTAACCCTTTCAAACTCGTGAATAAGATTTCATAGATATACATCGAGTAATATGAGACTCTAACCCTTTCAAACTCGTGAATAAGATTTCATAGATATACACCGAGTAGTATGAGACTCTAACCCTTTCAAACTCGTATTTATAATTTCATCTATTTACACCGAGTAGTGTGGGACTCTAACCCTTTCAAACTCGTGTATAGTTTTTCATCGTTATGCACTGAGTAGTATGAGACTTTAACCCTTTCAAACTCATGTATTAGATCCCGTAGATCTTTACTCATTAATAAGATAGTGAGAATTTATCACATAGTACAATTGCCATGAAATAAAATATTTTATACATACTCTTATTCCTTTGAATTTCTGTAAGAAAATATACCAACCATCATATACTGTCATATGAAAAATTGATTGATTAATATCCAAATAATATTGTAAATGAGACTTATATTGTATTTTGACTAGTAATATCAAATTACCTTAGCAAGGTTATTCACTTATCTTGACATTTGTCAAATTTTACCTTGTTCCACACTAGAATTTGTGTAGGAAAATTTCCTAGTAAAATATATTACAAGGAAACATAAGAAAGGAAACAAAATCACGAAAATATGCAAAATTTTCTGATTGCTACAGTGACAGTTTGCTACAGTGACGATTCACTACAGTAACGGTTCGCTGTAGTAACGTTGACTGCTACAGTACCGTTGACTGCCGACACTACAGTAACTGCTACAGTGCTTGAAAAATTTTCCCAAATTTTCTGGTTGCTACAGTAAATTCGAGTTTTGCAGAAACTTTCCCAGAAAATTTCATCTTTTCCTTTCTTGTTTCAAAACCAGAATCTCAACTCTCTTAACCGACTATAACTCAATCCTAACTCAAAAATAACCTCTAAAACAACTAAGATTCATGAATTATCATCAAAATCTTCAAGAACAAAACCTCCTCTAATCTTCCATATAAACTTAGATTTAAGGAAAATAATGAGATTAAAGCTTACCTTTGATCCTTACAAAGCTTTTGAATCAAACAAATAATCAAAATTCTGAAGATCAAGGAAAGGATTTGAGAAGAGGATGAAGAAATGAGAGAAAAATTGTCACTGCTCACTTTTGCTTCGCTTCAGAATCGTGAATTATGAGAGGATACTATTGAAGTTTTATTTTAAATATTTCTAATGGGTTATTGAATAACCCATGGGTGTCCATAACCCAACATCCAAACCCATCCAGTCAATTTACAATTAATGGACTAATTGACCATTCTTAAACCACTTTTCCATGAATTTCACCATTTTAAGAATATATCCCACATGGTGCAAATATTCAGTCCAATCATTTAACTCAATTTTTATAAACAATATTCAAAGAGAACAATTAAATATGAAAATTAAAAATGACCAAAATAAATAACTAAAGTAACGTTGTAAAATTCTAAAATACTCTCAAGTGAATTATATTCCGAAATTAACGGGTATTACAAGCACAATACTAATCTTTATTTTGATTATTCTTTTAAATGTAATTAATTTAAATTACATAATTTAAGAATTAAAATAAGAGAACTATTTCTCTTCTCACAACAAGATAAGAAAGTATGACTAAACTGAATTTTTCATACATGTTACAGTTATACACATTACATCGTAGAACGAACCTATCCAATTACAGAGTTTTTCTACATTTATAATTATACCTTTAACCTGAACCAATGAAAAGGTAATCTTGGCGTGAACGTCATCGAACTATGAAGTTCTTCATACCTGAAACTTAAGACAGCTTCTACTTGAGAGAATCCTATCACATTCACACACAATATAGGTATATATATACATGCAGATATACATAATTGATTTAGCAGTATAATCATCTAAGTTTTGATGTACAAGATATTTATCGAGACACACACATTGAAATCACCTCGCAATTATTAATAAACACATTCAAGATCAAGCCAAATCACATCTCAAACAATTCATATAATTCCAGTTTAAGTTCCTAGACATTTTTCTGGTCCCGTCCACATAAAGTGGCCGTTACCCCACTTATTTCACCTCTGTCCTCAAATGGACAAATTTGTAGTCTAATCTTATTTCACCCTGTGCTTGAAAGGACGAACATCATATTCAATATTACGTGACTATAGTGATTTCATTTCACTATTATTTCATCCCATGGGATCCTATAAACTCCACTTTCATTTCTTCAAGATCAAACACAATCACATTACACAAATATAGGTAACCATATGCATTCCATTTCAGAAAAAGTTCACAATAATCTCACACTTGCATATTTCAATACATAACATGAATGCATTACTTTCATGTCACACACACACACACACACACACACACATATATATATATATATATATTTATTTATAGTACACTTTTAATATATATATATAAAATAAGCAAACATGGTAAGGTAGAATCTCTTACCTTGATTCCAAGCTAAAATTTTACACTTTAAATCAGAGGATAAATGCAAGGAATTCATCAAAAACCTAAAGTATAAGCCAAGTAAAGACATAACACCAAATCACAACATAGGCTATTCAATCATCTTGCTTTGTTCTATTTTGAGGCTAAAATTATAACTAATCTTTAAGAAATTTTTGGGAATAAACTGTAGCTCTGAAAATTTTGAAATTTTGGTATAAATTCTTATTAATATGTTAACATACTAGGATAAAAATTTTATAATTTAATTCTATCGTTTGACCCCTCTAAATACCTTATTATTGACTAAAGGTCAGAACTGTTTAAATCTGTATAGGTTGTGACTTCCTATTTAATAAGCATATCAAACATTAACCAAATGCTATAAAATTTGGTAGACAATTAGTATGAGGTGTTATAAAATTTTCAAGTCAAAATAAGGTCGTTTAGTTATTGCGTAAAATCCAAAATTCATACCTATTTAAAATTCCTCTGCACTGAATAAAGTGGTGTTGCTATATTTATTTGACAAAGCAAACTAATTTTAATGAATTTGAAACTTTCCAGATCAGATTATCACAATAAAAAGAATCTCTCTACAAAATTTCATGAATTTAGAAGTTGATTTGGTCACCAAAAAACACATAAAACTATAAGCATTTAAAACTATCCTATTTTTCTTCATAGCTCTTAAGTAAATTTTCCTTATTTCCTTTACTTGATTTAAACTCATATTTCACTTCAAATAGGTCCATAGATTAAGAATATATTTTCTTCTAAAATTAAATCAACCCTACAAAACTTTTCAGTATTTTCAATTTAGTCCCTACAGTTTACTGTCATACTTTTTCTCTCACAATCTTGCTTATTTTAGCTTCTTAATTTTGTTTCAATTCAATTCAAAATAGTCAGATCAAAGCCCCTTTTCAAATTTTAGTTATAAGCCATTAATATAATTAAACCACAAAATAATACTCAAAAAGAAATTCACAAAAGAGAATCGTGAAATTAGTTGCCTCATCCCTCAATCTATTACTCTGTTTCTCCATCCCTAGGATATGGTCTTCTTCTTTGTAGCTCACGATCGAGGCACTACTGTCAAACTTGTTCTCGCACGAGGAAGAAGAGATGGAGGAAGAGGATGTTGGGAAGCGGTTGCTGGTGAATCTCCGACATTCAACCATGAAGCTCCTTTGGAAAACTCTCACTTTTTCTCTCTTTTCTTCCCTCGGCTACCTCTGGTTTCAACTTGTAAGGTAAGGGAGATCCAAGGGATGGAAGGAAAGTGATGGAATTGACTAGTGATTGAGTCTCTCCATCTCTCTTTCTCGTGGGTCCGAATTGTGGGAGAAGAAGTTCAATAATTTTGCTAGTTTCTTCCTCTCCTTTTTCATGAGTCAGGAGCAATAATTGGGATTAATGTGTTGCACTTCATCCAAGGGCTATAAATGATCCATGTGTTACTTGCTTGTTTCTTAGAGTAATTTATGTGAAATTACTCTCCCTTAATTACTATTTTCATTTGGGTCCCTCACACACACACACACACATATATTCCTGAAATTTCAAATTACTCCCAAATTTCATTCCATCACCCATTGTACTATCTTTCTCCCACAACATATATATATATATATATATATATATATATATATATATATATATATATATATATATATATATATATATATATATATATATATATATATATATATATATATATATATTCATACAACTTTATGGAATTTTCAAATAAGTCCTTAATAAATAAAAAAAATATCTACATAATTTAATTTGCCAATAAGTTCCTAAAATGACTTTAAATAATCATAAATTTTTTTTTTGGGGTATTACATTTATATAATAACTTGTATTTGTAGGCAAATAAAGGGCTAAGAGAAGTGATAGACTCGCGCGCTCACAATCCCATGTCAGTGCAGTGTAAATCATCCGATTCACCCCTCTGCACGTGCAATAAATTGGATTCACTTAGTTTTTTAAGGGCTGACAGTTTTGATTATTTTGTTTTAAATATTTCTAAACTACCCATTAATTTTCTAAAAGTGTCCATTAATTTTTGAAACTGAATTTTAATTTTATGTATAATTTGTGTTTGCCTCATTATGGTTCAACAGCTATAAAAGGAGGACTCCTCCCTTCATTTGACATACCAAGTCAGAAACAATTGTGTACTTCTCTATTCTCCTTCTCACTCACTTTCTGGGTTACGATTTCAAAATTTCTATTGTTCTAAAGCCTGAGAATTTTCTCAGAAGAATTTGTTTAATCCTAGAGGGAGTTCTGTAGATGTAGATTCTTAGCTTTAGTTGCAGAATAATTTCCTTAAGAATAATGTCTACTATAAAGACGCGACTCAGATTATTACTGTCCAGGTTTTCAAATTTTACAACAACATTTAAGTGACATGTAATTCACGCAATTAGCACATAACTCCCTGGGTTTAGGATGATTTACCTTGAATTTTGATGTAGTTATGCATCCAATCTTAAAGTTTTAAATCAGGGTATTGGGTCTGTAATTGTAATATCCCAAGAATTTTTATGAATATTTAAAGTCTGATTTGAAGTTTAGTGAAAAATTTAATTATGTGGAAAATTTTCTTTTTGAATTAGTGAAGAAAATGTGGAAATAGAAATTTTTATTTTTAATTTAGGAAATTTTTACAAATTCTCAAGGACATGTGGGGAAGAGAAAGGCATGGCGCCCAGGCGCCAGGTGTGTCGGAAAACCTTAGCTCATTTTCAATCGGCCATAACTTCTTCATACGGACTCCGTTTTGGGCAAACTTTATATCGTTGGAAAGTTCTTTGAGTCTAGTTTCCAATGGTATAAGTTTCATTTAGATATTCATTACCGATTAGGAGTTATGACTTAAGATGTGAGTAAAGGTCGAGAGTAGTGGTAGGAAATTTCTCTATTTCGTAACCCTAATGTTTTTGTCTGGTTACAATAGGAATGGTCAAGGTGCAAAGTGGGAGTGCCGAGAGCGTGAAATCCAGGTGAGTGGGTTAATACTTGCTATGATTAAATATCTGTTATTGACTTTTTGCATCATAGTGGAAATATGTTGTATATCCAAGTTTGAAGAGGATGATGTGGAACGATGAGGCATAAACAATTGTGGAACGTGTCTGGTAATGTATATAATTATATTTTCTTATTTTCCCATGAATGGAGGTTATATAATGGATTGTGAATGGCATGTGAACTGAGTTGAATAATTGTTCTATATTATGGGTTATGTTGTATACATGCTATGTTGCTGGAACCACATTTATTATGTTGTGGCTTGAATTGTAAATGACTGAGTTGTGTATGTGGCTCAAGATTATGATTGAGGATGTTTTTATATATGATTGTGATTGTGTTTGACTGGAAAGGAAAGGCATGGTGGTGCACCCCATGGAGAAATTTATGTGAAGTTATAAGGGTGGAGATTATAAATGGAGCGATAAGGGTGGATGCGGCAGGGGCCGCGGGCAACGATCCAAAGGTATTCTGGACGACCCGGTTGGTACGGGAAATTTGTGTGAAATTGATTTCACCGATTGTTGTTGTGAACTTTTGAATTATGTTGAAATGTATTTGATTTATTTGGATATTGTCGTGAAGTACTACGAATAATATCATATCATATGATGATCGATTTACGTATGATTGCTGCATGTTATCATTATGATGTATGATATTTTTTTGTCATAATGTTGTGTTATCTACTCACTGGGCACGTGGTTTGCTCATACCCCTCTTATTGATATTTTTTTTCAGAGTTGACAGCTGAAGGTAAATATCGGAACAAGGAATTATGGATCCTTAGTCCATGATTACCTTTTCATTTGTTCAGGATAAAGGTATAATAGTTAAGTTTTATTCTAAGTTGTATAAATCTAGAAATCTCTGTAATCGGGTAGGTTCATTCACTGATGTAATGTGAGTAATTGTAGTATGTATAAAGAACTCGTTTTGGTTGCATGAAAAAGAATTGTATGATTTTTAAGAGAAAGATAGGCTTACGGAGGTGAAATGAAATTCACTTTCCGTGCCGGTCACGTGCTCAAATTTTGGGACGTGACAAGTTGGTATCAGAGCTTTGGGATTAGGTCTCCTACCGATTACAGAGTAAGGTAACCTTAGTGGGATCTCCTCTATCGTGGTGAACCCGGGCACGACTATAGAGAGATGGCTCCACTGAAGGTCCTGTAGGATGTTTTCATTTCCTTTTCCTCCAAGACTTGTCTTTTCTTATGAATTATGTTTTTAGTTTTAGTTTTAGAGAGTTATGGCTATACTTTTGAACTCGGTAAGGGAAAGGTTATTATTTGTTTTGATTCCGTTGCTGTCGGATCAAATTGTATGTATGGGGCTTTATATGTTAAATTCATGATTGATTTTGTGTGACTGATTTATTTTATCTTTCTTAATTTTATTATTACTATTTTTGGAGTACCATCCCATAAAAGAAACCACTGGCATTAAAAGCAGAAGGATTACATTGCAAAAAAAAAAAAAACAATTACTCATGCATGAGTAATCTAAAAGCGAGGTGGTCTCGGATTAGGAGGGTTGTACTGTATCATCACCCCTCGACCATTCCTTGGAGCGAGAGACAGAGCAATATCGCGGAGGGTAGTGTAAATCCCATTCATACAATCAACACTTCTTTGTTGTTGATTGCAGAAGCACTGGGTAGACCAATAGAAGAACCTGTCTATTCTTGAAGTCATTTCTGCATGATTGCGTTTAGTTAACTTCTCTAGGTTTTCTATCATCTTTTTCAGATTTTTGACCTCCTGCTCTAGACAGGCGATTTTGTCCTCCGAGGTATGGCCCGTGCTAGTCTCCTCAGCTTCCTCGATCTTCTTCATTTTCTTCTCCTTCTGCTTCTCTGGAGACCCCTCAAAAGGTCTTTTGCCCTTGTCTTTGCCCAGACTTAAGTTTAAGTCGAGCTCTTCTCTCCTGGCATCCACTGTGAGATCAATGTACTTCCTTGTGGCCATGATTTGGAAAATTTAGAAATTTATGTCGAAGTATGAGAAGAGAGGAATGCTGAGAAGTTGTAGGCTTAGAGATGATTACTCTTTGTGGTGTGGTAACTGAGAACGTTGGGATAGTTCTTATAGAGGAAAAATTTGAACTCAGAGACAAAGAAGATATCTCTTCGCCGCACCCTATACGCTTAACCTATGGATTTCTGCAAGCTGGAAGCTAGGAGTCTAGGGTAGGCATGCACACCAACAACGCGTCGCATTAATGGCAAAACCACGAAAGTCAATATTCGGTGGATTTGCGGCCGATTTACACTTGGTTTTTCCATTTCTCTCGTTGGCATTTTCTGAAATTGAAGGAAGTCGACAATGTAGCCATTACAGAGTGTCTTGGATGTTTTCACGATGAACTAAAATGTATTTCTATGCTTTCTTGTATTGTTCTTGAAAGCCTTCAGTTAAGTATAATATACATGATTGATTGAATTATACTGTGATTATATGTATCTAAATACATATGATATGTATGTATGTTATTCATGCATAGAGAGTGAAGGTTATTTGTTATGGCCAGGAATAATATGTAATGATTCTACATACATTCAGAGAATGAGAAGTCTGAAATTTAAAAGAACTTGAATAGATGAAAATATATATAGATAATTATGTATCTCTATGTTTATACATATATACATATATGCTCGTAGAGGCAAGTGAAAGGTAAAATTTTTCTCTCACTTTATGGAACGCTTGATGTGTAGATGTGAGAAGTTTTTATTTTAATATGTATGTTTGAAAATGTGTAAGCTTAGGGCAAAGCCACGGATTAGAAACCTAGATAAGGCTAGTATGAAGCTACCCGTTCATGGAGTAATATCTCGATTTAGAATTATTGGATAAGACAAATACAGAGTTAAGAAGCCATAAATTGAAGCGGCGATTAGTTTAATAATTTGAGCAAGAGTCAAAAGTTAGCCGAAATTTTTGAGGAAATCTTTTGTATTAGATTATATTTTGTTATTTTCTGGCATGCTTATCTGAGACCGTTGGCATTGCGTCGGATAAGGTCTGTAGGTCATCTTTAGAGTATGATGTAAAGGTTTTGTAGCCCTAAATTTCGTCTATATATAATGGATGCCCCATTACGCTGCTCACTACACTAAAAGTTTATATCTATAAGCTTTCTAGCATCAAACTTCTCCTTCTGTACAACCTTTATAGCTCAGAAAAATATGGCCGGCAATAAATCTTTCAATTTAAATTTTGAGGCTGGCAAGGTAGAGCTGGATCTAAATCTTAGCCTGGAGAATTATAAGAATAAGAGATCCATGGAAGAGTCACCAGAGGCTAAGAAAAGAAAAAGGGATGTAGTAGAGTTAGAGGATGTTAGCACAGCAACATCTTCTAATAATGAGCTTGCGCTTATGAGACAAAAGATGGAGGACTTGGAAAGACTGATAAACCGCCACTTTGAGGACCAGGGGAGATTGATAAATCGTCTCTTTACAGAACAAGAGAAGCTTTTGAACCGTCATTTTAGGGAATTGGCGAATAGAGTTGATAGACATTCGATGTTTGCAACTCAAAATTTTCGTGACCAACAAGCGAGATGTATTGACTGTATGAATGGAGTGACTTCTGCACTTCGCCAAATTTCCCAGACGTTTCCTCCAGAAACTCTTTCTAGGCTGCAACGATTAACTTCCTCCTTAAGGTCTGAAGCACCTTCTTCTTCTAGACCTGGAGCATCTTCTGCATTTCAAAAGCCTCCTCGTTCTTAATTTATCTTTTCTTTTGTTTGTACCTAAAGCTGATGTTTGATCTAATGTTTAAGTATTAAAATTATCTGTTTTGTAAATCAAGTTCAGCTTGTTGCCTGTAACTTATGTATTAGAAATAAAAATATGTTGAACTTGTTATATTTTGTACTTGATTGTGAAAATTCTAAGAGAGAGAATGAGATATAAACAAAATATTGGCATTTGCTTCAATCTTGAGGTAAGTTTTGAATTCGGAGGACCGAATTCTTTTAAGGGGGGAAGAATGTAATATCCCAAGAATTTTTATGAATATTTAAAGTCTGATTTGAAGTTTAGTGAAAAATTTAATTATGTGGAAAATTTTCTTTTTGAATTAGTGAAGAAAATGTGGAAATAGAAATTTTTATTTTTAATTTAGGAAATTTTTACAAATTCTCAAGGACATGTGGGGAAGAGAAAGGCATGGCGCCCAGGCGCCAGGTGTGTCGGAAAACCTTAGCTCATTTTCAATCGGCCATAACTTCTTCATACGGACTCCGTTTTGGGCAAACTTTATATCGTTGGAAAGTTCTTTGAGTCTAGTTTCCAATGGTATAAGTTTCATTTAGATATTCATTACCGATTAGGAGTTATGACTTAAGATGTGAGTAAAGGTCGAGAGTAGTGGTAGGAAATTTCTCTATTTCGTAACCCTAATGTTTTTGTCTGGTTACAATAGGAATGGTCAAGGTGCAAAGTGGGAGTGCCGAGAGCGTGAAATCTAGGTGAGTGGGTTAATACTTGCTATGATTAAATATCTGTTATTGACTTTTTGCATCATAGTGGAAATATGTTGTATATCCAAGTTTGAAGAGGATGATGTGGAACGATGAGGCATAAACAATTGTGGAACGTGTCTGGTAATGTATATAATTATATTTTCTTATTTTCCCATGAATGGAGGTTATATAATGGATTGTGAATGGCATGTGAACTGAGTTGAATAATTGTTCTATATTATGGGTTATGTTGTATACATGCTATGTTGCTGGAACCACATTTATTATGTTGTGGCTTGAATTGTAAATGACTGAGTTGTGTATGTGGCTCAAGATTATGATTGAGGATGTTTTTATATATGATTGTGATTGTGTTTGACTGGAAAGGAAAGGCATGGTGGTGCACCCCATGGAGAAATTTATGTGAAGTTATAAGGGTGGAGATTATAAATGGAGCGATAAGGGTGGATGCGGCAGGGGCCGCGGGCAACGATCCAAAGGTATTCTGGACGACCCGGTTGGTACGGGAAATTTGTGTGAAATTGATTTCACCGATTGTTGTTGTGAACTTTTGAATTATGTTGAAATGTATTTGATTTATTTGGATATTGTCGTGAAGTACTACGAATAATATCATATCATATGATGATCGATTTACGTATGATTGCTGCATGTTATCATTATGATGTATGATATTTTTTTGTCATAATGTTGTGTTATCTACTCACTGGGCACGTGGTTTGCTCATACCCCTCTTATTGATATTTTTTTTCAGAGTTGACAGCTGAAGGTAAATATCGGAACAAGGAATTATGGATCCTTAGTCCATGATTACCTTTTCATTTGTTCAGGATAAAGGTATAATAGTTAAGTTTTATTCTAAGTTGTATAAATCTAGAAATCTCTGTAATCGGGTAGGTTCATTCACTGATGTAATGTGAGTAATTGTAGTATGTATAAAGAACTCGTTTTGGTTGCATGAAAAAGAATTGTATGATTTTTAAGAGAAAGATAGGCTTACGGAGGTGAAATGAAATTCACTTTCCGTGCCGGTCACGTGCTCAAATTTTGGGACGTGACAGTAATACCCGTTAATTTCAGAATATAATTCGCTTAAGAGTATTTTAGAATTTTACAACGTTACTTTAGTTATTTATTTTGGTCATTTTTAATTTTCATATTTAATTGTTCTCTTTGAATATTATTGATGAAAATTGAGTTAAATGACTGGACTGAATATTTGCATCATGTGGGATATATTCTAAGAATGGTGAAATTCATGAAAAAGTGGTTTAAGAATGGTCAATTAGTCCATTTAATGTAAATTGACTGGATGGGTTTGGATGTTGGGTTATGGATACCCATGGGTTATTCAATAACCCATTAGAAATATTTAATATAAAGTTTCAATAGTACCCCCCTTATTTTTTTCTCACGATCGAAGCAGCTGAAGTGAATAGTAAATTCACTTTCTCTCGTTTCTTCACTCTCTTCTCAAATCCTTTCCTTGATCTTCAGAGTTTTGATTATTTGTTCGGTTCAAAAGCTTTGTAAGGATCAAAGGTAAGCTTTAATCTCATTATTTTCCTTAAATTTCAGTTTATGTAGAAGATCAGAGGAGATTTTGTTCTTGAAGATTTTGATGATAATTCATGAATCTCAGTTGTTTTAGAAGTTATATTTGAGTTATAATCGGTTAAAAGAGTTGAGATTCTGGTTTTGAATCAAAAGAAAGGAAATGATGGATTTTTTGACAGATTTTCTGCAAAATTCGAAGTACTGTAGCAACTGGAAATCTGGATTTTTTCTTCGAGTTACTGTAGCGACTAGAAATTTCAGAAAAAAATCTGAAAAATTTTCTTCGGGTACTGTAGCAGTTACTGTAGTGTCGGCAGTCAACGGTACTGTAGCAGTCAATGTTACTGTAGCGAACCGGCACTGTAGCAAACCGTCACTGTAGCAAACCGTTACTGTAGCAATCAGAAAATTTTGCGTATTTTCGTGATTTTGTTTCCTTTCTTATGTTTCCTTGTAATATATTTTACTAGGAAATTTTCCTACACAAATTCTAGTGTGTAACAAGGTAAACTTGGACAAACATCAAGGTGAGTGAATAACCTTGCTCAGCTAATTTGATATTACTAGTCAAAGTACAATATAAGTCTCATTTACAATATTATTTGGATAATCAATTTTTCATATGGGAGTATATGATGATCGGTAGAAATAAGAGTATGTAGAAATTATTTTATTTCATGACAATTGTACTATGTGATAAATTCTCACTATTTATTAATGAGTAAAGATCTACGGGATCTAATACACGAGTTTGAAAGGGTTAAAGTCCCATACTACTCAGTGCATATCTATGAAACCTATACATGAGTTGAAAGGGTTAGAGTCCCATACTACTCGGTGTATACCTTTGAGATCTTATTCACGAGTTTGAAAGGGTTAGAGTCCCATACTACTCGGTGTATATCTAAGAAATCTTATTCATGAGTTTGAAAGGGTTAGAGTCTCATACTACTCGATGTATAAGACAATTAATTATATGAGTAAATGTGGTATTTGTACTTTTGATATTCTATATAGTACAGTTATTTACTTACTGAGTTTTTAAATAAACTCACACTCCCTATGATTATTTTTCAGATACAGAAAACAAAGAAGAAGAGTATCCGTTGGAAGATTAGAAGCCCCTTGGGATTACTCTCTATTTCTGTCTGGTGGGATACAAGTACTTATTAATGTGGATACTAAAAACGCTCTGTACTTTTTATAGGTCTCCTAAGCTTGCGATGAGATAGAAATATCAGACTATGTATGTCTATATTTGCTTATCAGATGAATATAATTCTGTAGTGTGGAATGAATGATTAAGGTTGAATGTAAAACCTTACAGAATATATGTAAATAACGTATGATTGAGAATTTTATCAAATGAGTAGTATCTTTTCACATGCTCAATTTTTGGGATGTGACAATTTGGTATCAGAGGATAGGTTTTATAGGTCCCCTATAGAGTACAGAGCAAAGTGATCTTTGTGGGTCCTTCCCTATTGTCATGAGCCGCGGCATGACCATAGGATTAGGTTCCATAAAAGACCTTGTAGAGTATAACGTCATTTTATAGATAACTTCTCAGTGGGGCTAATAAGTGATATTTTGTTTATGTCTGAAAATTGTTTGTTATGTGTGTAGATCTGTGACAGATTAATGTCAGAAGAATCTTCTAATAATAATGAGCATATGGGTCGAAGGAGGGCCATAAATCCACCAGTACATGTGCAAAATGATCCTAACCGTGGTGATAGTTTACATGCTCAAAGTACTGAGGGCGCAACTAGTGAGCAAGCAAGAAGAGTCGAACCTGATGCTCACGTTGGTAATGCAACTATTGCACATGTGATTAATTTGATGAATGAACGATTTGACCGATTTGAGGCTGAAATGAGAGGTCGAGCTGCACAAGCTAACCTGCTAGTGGATCCTCCTATTGTTGAAGCTGAAATTGTACCACCAGCTCAGTTAGCTGGAGGAGATAACGTAAGGGAGGTAAGAATGTCTGAATTCCAGAATATGAGGCCTCCTACTTTTTCAGGGGAAGATCCTAAAGAGGACCCATAATGTTTCCTTGAAGATTGTGAAGCAATCTGTGATGCTATAGGGTGTTCTCCTACTCAAAAGGTAGAATTCACTTCCTTTCAGTTAAAGGGTAGGGCTGGTAAATGGTGGAGGAACTGGAAGAAAGCTAGAATTCAAGGCGCACCGCCAGTTATGTGGACAGAGTTTTACAGATTGGTTATGGATGAATTTCTTCCGGCAAGTGAACGATCATCTAGGGCTAGGGATTTTCTGTATCTACTGCAGGGAATCATGACTGTTGATGAATATTCATCTCGGTTTATTAAATTATCTGAATATGCCCCTGAAGTCATTCCTTCTGAAAGGAGGAAAATAGAAAAGTTTATGGAAGGGCTTCGTGATGCCTTATATGATCAAGTGGGTTCTAATATGAATGATTACTCTTCGTACTCATAAGCTGTTGATGTGGCCCGAAGAATGGAAAAGAGGTCAAAGAATAAAGAAGAATATCGTCAAAAGAAGAAGGCCAAATATAGGAGATCTTTTGATCAAGGGGAAGACTTAGGGACTTTTACTGCATCACAACATGCTCCAGCCACTCCTACTAAGTCATCTTATTCTACAGCCAGTGTGGCTAAGCCTCGTTCAGAGAGCAGGGGTGGTTTTAGCTCTTCTAGTAGAGGAGGTACTCAAGGTAGAAGGGAAAAACCTCAATGTCCTGAATGTGAAAAGTTTCACTTCGGAGAATGCAGGTTAAACACTGTTGGTACAGGCTGTTTTCACTGTAGACAAAAAGGACATTTTATAAGAGAGTGCCCTCAGCTCATGACAAGACCAGGTCAAGGGTCTACTTTGCCACCTCGACCACAATCTATTTCTGCTTCTATTACTCGAACATCAACCCCTTCAATAGGGGGTAGTATGGGAAGAGGTTCTGGAAGAGGCCAAGGTGACCGTGGAAAACAAGCTGCTGGCAGAGGAAATGCAAGAGTATATGCTCTAACCCGACAGGATGCTCAAACATCCAATGCTGTAGTTACATGTATATTATCTGTTAATACTTTTGCTGCACGTATTTTGTTTGACCCCGGTTCTACTCACTCATATGTGTCACCTCTATTTGCCAAGAGATTTGCATTTGATTCGATTATTCTTAAAGAACCATTCTTGGTTTCCACACCGATGAGAGAGACTTTGATAGTTAAAACATGTTATCGTTTTTGTAAAATAATCGTTGGAGGCACGGAAACTGAGATAGATCTTATGGTTCTCAATATGTTAGATTTTGATGTGATTTTAGGGATGGACTGGCTATCTTCTTGTCATGCTACTATAAATTGTCGTGACAAAGTTATTTCCTTTAATATGCCGGGGAGGAGTAATTTTGTGTTTCAAGGAGATCGAAGTGATGTACCTTGTAACATGATATCTATGTTAAGTGCCCGGCGTATGTTGCGAAAGGGATGTCAGGGATTTCTAGCTTTTATCAAAGATTTAGAAAAGAAAGAACAGAAGTTAGAAGACATACATGTGGTTAATGAATTCTCAGATGTGTTCCCAGAGGATTTACCTGGATTACCGCCAGAAAGAGATATTGAGTTCAGTATTGATTTAGTCCCAGACACACGACCAATTTCTATTCCACCTTACCGTATGGCTCCTGTTGAGCTAAAAGAACTCAAAGAACAATTGGAAGATTTGTTAAACAAAGGGTTCATTCGCCCAAGTTTTTCACCTTGGGGTGCTCCTGTTCTTTTTGTGAAAAAGAAAGATGGTTCTATGAGATTATGTATAAATTATCGTCAGCTGAATAAAGTCACAGTGAAAAATAAGTATCCTTTACCAAGAATAGATGATTTGTTTGATCAGCTTCAAGGAGCAAAATACTTCTCAAATATTGATCTAAGGTTTGGATATCATCAGTTACGAATTAAGAATGATGATATACCTAAGACTGCTTTTCGTACACGGTATGGACATTATGAGTTTCTTGTGATGTCTTTTGGGTTGACAAATGCACCAGCAGCATTTATGGATTTAATGAACAGAGTGTTCAAATCATTCCTTGATAAGTTTGTAATTGTATTTATTGATGATATTTTGGTGTATTCAAAGAGTCATGAAGAACATACTGAACATTTGAGAATAGTGCTTCAGACCTTGAGAGAGCATCAGTTGTACGCAAAGCTCTCAAAATGTGAATTCTGGATGAGTCATGTAACATTTTTGGGACATGTTATTTCCCAAGAAGGTATTCATGTAGATCCAAGTAAAATTGAAGCAGTAAAACAATGGCCTAGACCAACAACTGTGTCTGAAGTGCGTAGTTTTCTTGGCTTAGCAGGGTATTACCGTCGCTTTGTCAAAGATTTCTCTAAAACAGCTCTCCCATTAAATAAGTTAACCCGAAAGAATGTTAAATACATTTGGAATGATTCATGTGAGCAAAGTTTCACCCAATTGAAAGAGTGTTTAACTTCTGCACCAGTCTTAATCCTACCATCAGGACCAGGGGGTTACTCTGTATTCTGTGATGCCTCAAAGATAGGCTTAGGGTGTGTGTTGATGCAACATGGTAAAGTCATAGCTTATGGCTCACGTCAACTTAAAAAGCATGAATTGAATTACCCCACTCATGATTTGGAAATGGCAGCTGTAGTGTTTTCCCTAAAGATTTGGAGACATTACTTGTATGGGGAGACTTGTCAAATTTTTACAGATCACAAAAGCCTTAAGTACATTTTTGATCAGAGAGATCTCAATCTAAGGCAACGAAGGTGGATGGAACTTCTGAAAGATTATGATTGTACCATCCTTTACCATCCAGGTAAGGCAAATGTAGTGGCTGATGCTCTAAGTCGAAAGTCTATGGGAAGTTTAGCTCACATTGCCATTATAAGGAGGTCTCTAATACATGAACTACAAGAATTAGAAGCTGATGGAGTATTATTCGAGATCACTGAGTCAGGTACATTTCTGGCTCATTTAACAGTTAGATCATCCCTTTTTGAAAAAGTAAAAGCAACTTTAGAAAATGACATTGATATGGTCAAAATCAGAGATAAGGCAAGGCAAGGTCTAGCACCAAGTTTCTTGGTAGATGAAGAAGGAGTATTATGGTTTAATGGGAGACTCTGTGTCCCCAACATTGAATCTTTGAAACATGAAATTTTAATGGAAGCTCATGGTTCGCCCTACGTTGTACATCCTGGTGCTGTGAAAATGTATCAGGACTTGAAACAAGTTTACTGGTGGGAGGGCATGAAGCGAGACATGTCTGACTTTGTAGCTCGATGTTTGACTTGTCAGCAAGTTAAAGCTGAACATCGACGACCACCTGGTTTGATGCAAAAACTAGATATTCCCGAGTGGAAGTGGGAAAGGATCACTATGGATTTTGTGGTAGGTTTACCTCGGTCAACAAAAGGAAATGACTCAATATGGGTCATAGTGGATCGACTTACTAAGTCAGCACATTTTTTTCCTGTTCATACCACTTTCAGTGTAGCAAAACTTGCTCGACTTTATGTTAAAGAAATAGTGAAACTTCATGGTGTACCAATATCCATTATATCAGACCGAGGACCTCAGTTTACTTCTCGGTTATGGAAAGTCTTTCAAGAGGCTTTGGGTACCAAAGTGAATCTTAGCACAGCATTCCATCCTCAGACTGATGGACAGTCCGAAAGGACAATTCGGACTTTAGAGGATATGCTAAGAGCTTGTGTGATGGATTTCAGTGGAAGTTGGGAAGATCATTTGTCTCTTATTGAATTTGCTTATAATAACAGTTACCAAGCCACTATCCAGATGGCACCTTTTGAGGCTTTATATGGGAGACGGTGTCGATCTCCTATAGGTTGGTTTGAACTTGGTGAAACCAAAATATTTGGACCTGAGATGATACAGGAAGATATAAATAAAGTTAAACTGATCAGAGAGAAGTTGTTAACTGCTCAGAGTAGACAGAAGTCTTATGCGGACAACCGACGACGTGACCTTGAATTTGCAATAGGTGATATGGTTTTCTTACGAATCTCACCTATGAAGGGAGTAATGAGATTCGGGAAGAAAGGCAAGCTTAGTCCGAGGTATGTTGGCCCATATGAGGTTGTTGACAGAGTGGGTAATGTGGCATATCGCCTAGACCTACCTTCCAACCTAGAGGGAGTTCATCCAATATTTCATGTGTCCATGCTACGGAAGTATCTTCCTGATCCTTCTCATGTCATTCAACCCCAAGAAGTTCATTTTGATGAAACTCTCACCTACGAAGAAGTACCAGTAGCTATCCTTGATAGAAAAGTCAAGAAATTGCGTACTAAAGAAATTCCTACTGTCAAGGTTCTTTGGAGAAATCATTCTCGCGAGGAAGCTACGTGGGAGGCAGAAGATGAAATGTGGAAAAACTATCCATATTTATTTGAAACTTGAGGTAAGATTTTAATTCGGAGGACCGAATTCTTTTAAGGGGTGTAGAATGTAATACTCGTTAATTTCATAATATAATTCGCTTAAGAGTATTTTAGAATTTTACAACGTTACTTTAGTTATTTATTTTGGTCATTTTTAATTTTCATATTTAATTGTTCTCTTTGAATATTATTTATGAAAATTGAGTTAAATGACTGGACTGAATATTTGCATCATGTGGGATATATTTTAAGAATGGTGAAATTCATGGAAAAGTGGTTTAAGAATGGTCAATTAGTCCATTTAATGTAAATTGACTGGATGGGTTTGGATGTTGGGTTATGGATATCCATGGGTTATTCAATAACCCATTAGAAATATTTAATATAAAGTTTCAATAGTACCCCCCTTATTTTTTTCTCACGATCGAAGCAGCTGAAGTGAATAGTAAATTCACTTTCTCTCGTTTCTTCACTCTCTTCTCAAATCCTTTCCTTGATCTTCAGAGTTTTGATTATTTGTTCGGTTCAAAAGCTTTGTAAGGATCAAAGGTAAGCTTTAATCTCATTATTTTCCTTAAATTTCAGTTTATGTAGAAGATCAGAGGAGGTTTTGTTCTTGAAGATTTTGATGATAATTCATGAATCTCAGTTGTTTTAGAAGTTATATTTGAGTTATAATCGGTTAAAAGAGTTGAGATTCTGGTTTTGAATCAAAAGAAAGGAAAGAATAGATTTTTTGACAGATTTTCTGCAAAATTCGAAGTACTGTAGCAACTGGAAATCTGGATTTTTTCTTTGAGTTACTGTAGCGACCAGAAATTTCAGAAAAAAATCTAAAAAATTTTCTTCGGGTACTGTAGCAGTACTGTAGTGTCGGCAGTCAACGGTACTGTAGCAGTCAACATTACTGTAGCAAACCGTCACTGTAGCAAACAGTTACTGTAGCAATCAGAAAATTTTGCGTATTTTCGTGATTTTGTTTCCTTTCTTATGTTTCCTTGTAATATATTTTACTAGGAAATTTTCCTACACAAATTCTAGTGTGTAACAAGGTAAACTTGGACAAACATCAAGGTGAGTGAATAACCTTGCTCAGCTAATTTGATATTACTAGTCAAAGTACAATATAAGTCCCATTTACAATATTATTTGGATAATCAATTTTTCATATGGGAGTATATGATGATCGGTAGAAATAAGAGTATGTAGAAATTATTTTATTTCATGACAGTTGTACTATGTGATAAATTCTCACTATTTATTAATGAGTAAAGATCTACGGGATCTAATACACGAGTTTGAAAGGGTTAAAGTCCCATACTACTCAGTGCATATCTATGAAACCTATACATGAGTTGAAAGGGTTAAAGTCCCATACTACTCGGTGTATATCTAAGAAATCTTATACACGAGTTTGAAAGGGTTAAAGTCCCATACTACTCAGTGCATATCTATGAAACCTATACATGAGTTGAAAGGGTTAGAGTCCCATACTACTCGGTGTATACCTTTGAGATCTTATTCACGAGTTTGAAAGGGTTAGAGTCCCATACTACTCGGTGTATATCTAAGAAATCTTATTCATGAGTTTGAAAGGGTTAGAGTCCCATACTACTTGATGTATAAGACAATTAATTATATGAGTAAATGTGGTATTTGTACTTTTGATATTCTATATAGTACAGTTATTTACTTACTGAGTTTTTAAATAAACTCACACTCCCTATGATTATTTTTCAGATACAGAAAACAAAGAAGAAGAGTATCCGTTGGAAGATTAGAAGCCCCTTGGGATTACTCTCTATTTCTGTCTGGTGGGATACAAGTATTTATTAATGTGGATACTAAAAACGCTCTGTACTTTTTATAGGTCTCCTAAGCTTGCGATGAGATAGAAATATCAGACTATGTATGTCTATATTTGCTTATCAGATGAATATAATTCTTTAGTGTGGAATGAATGATTAAGGTTGAATGTAAAACCTTACAGAATATATGTAAATAACGTATGATTGAGAATTTTATCAAATGAGTAGTATCTTTTCACATGCTCAATTTTTGGGATGTGATAGGGTCTTAATTTTTTATATCAATAATAATGGTTCGCTTTAAGATTTGATTGCGTGAATTACACCTAATTTGAAAATGTTTTTCATTTACTTATTTTAAATTTTAATTTAGTAAATTCTTCCCTTTTATTAAAGGTGTATTTGGTAAAAATAGCTTATAAACTAGTTAAAAACTTATAAACTATCTTATTAAATTAGAAGTGTTTGATAAAAATAATTATTGAAGTAACTAAAAAATTAAAAATAATATAAAAAGATATATATTTTATAATCTCAAAATAATATAAATAAATATATTATTTTTTTACTCTTTAATTAAAATAATTTAAATTATATATATATAATTAATTAAATATATATATTTTATTATATTTAAAAATATAAAAAAATTATTATATATATAACATTGAGAAAATATATAAATAAATAAATTATTATTTTTAATTAATTAATTCAAATAATTATATATATATATATATATAATGTATATAAAATAAAAATATAATAAATATTTTTATAAAATAATAAAAATAAAAAAATTATAAATTATTTAAAATAACACTCCACAATAAATTAAAATTAATAAAATAAATTTATTTATTAATATTTTTAACAAATTTATAAATTAATTAAATATATTATAAACTAATCAAATAAATTACAAACTAATTTGAATAGAGCCAAAGCTCATAACCCAATAGAATCTGCTAGGAATTTTCACACGCTGTTTAAATCTTTCATGACTGAACACGGAAGCTTAAATTTAATGAATGCAGAGAAAAGTTTTCTA
Organism: Biancaea sappan; assembly: GCA_037074585.1. Taxonomy (NCBI): domain Eukaryota; kingdom Viridiplantae; phylum Streptophyta; class Magnoliopsida; order Fabales; family Fabaceae; genus Biancaea; species Biancaea sappan. Next base: position 96,413 of record CM073501.1, on the reverse strand, counting down.
ATATCTTTCTCTCCAAATTGATTTTATTCGGATAAAGCGAATTAATTACTTATGGATGATAGTGATAATATCAACTACTGTAAAGTGGGAGCTGTCTTTAAATATTGCGCACTACTATCAATTGAATATTTTTTTTTCACTTGGTTACTGTTTGGATGGAAACTCGGTTAGATTTGCTTATTTCTCCGTAGGCTCTAAGCTTCTGTCAAATGATCCTTAGTTTTTGAGCTTCTGAACCATTCGAAGTCCTGTTACTTACATGTGGTTGTGGAGATCGGATTCTGGGCTTCTCGATTTGCCGTGGGTTTTGATGTGGATATACATCCAACCTCGAGAGCTCATAATCAAGGTATTGGGAATTAATTTCTGAAATCGATGATAATGTTTCGCTTTATCAGTCTCTGGGTTTTCTCTGATTACCATTGCGAACGAGGATGTAGTGCTGGTTCAATTATTTATTTATTTATTTTTTTTTCTCAACTCTATCATGGTTTATTCAGCTAAATAAAAGTGGGTTTATTTGAGAAAATTAAATTAAAGGTTTGCGTAAGTTTAATTTGCGGATGTTAATCGATGGTCTCGTCATATTATCTGATAACTCATAGGGAGATAGAAACTTTCATTAGCGCCACAGGCAGATTTTTCGAGTGATTATGGAGAAACAGAGCAGCTTTCGGCCCTCTACAGTGGAGAAGCAGAGAAGTTTTCGTGGGGTAATGGAAAAACAGAAGAGCTTTCGCGGATTTATGGAAAAGCAGAAAAGTTTTCGCATAGTGATGGAGAAGCAGCTCAGCTTCATGGGAAGCGAGAGAAAAAAAAGCAAGGAGTCACCCGGAAAACGCGGTGACTCACCACTTCATTTGGCAGTTCGAGCAGGGAATATAAATAGAGTCAAGGAGATAATGCAGAATTATACTGATGACGAGTCAAAGAATTTGTTGTCAAAGCAGAACCTGGAAGGGGAGACCCCTCTTTATGTCGCTTCAGAGAATGGGCATGCTTTGGTTGTAAGCGAGATGTTGAAGCACTTGGACCTGCAAATTGCTTCTATTGCAGCCAGAAATGGTTATGATCCTTTCCATGTCGCAGCAAAGCAGGGTCATCTTGGTAAGATAGATTTCGGTTTTATGTTTTGCCGTGTGGTCCTATAATTTTTTTAACGCACATGTGCTTTCTTGTCAATGGTTTTACTAGGTGTTTGAAGAGAACTTAATGCTATTCTAGAAAGATTGTTACTTATTTTCATGTTATACCATTTCTTTGTGCTTACTTATGGCAACATAGTGAATGAGAAAAAGGTCACAACCCTTATTATTTTGTATGGTCGCTTGTCTATCCTCATTCATTTCCTCTGCTAAAAACCTTACGTAAATTTGTTTATTGTAATGAATAATAGCTCCACTGGCTATTTATCTCCTTATGAAATTGAGGAGTTTCTCAAAATTTTGGTGAGAAACGACTCTGTACTTGTAAGTGTTTCTGAGACTGTATTCTTGTGTTACTCAATCTAATATATCCTAAAAATTTCAGTTTCCCACTCTCTCTCTCTCTCTCTACATGTGTGTGTGTGAGCAAATCCTAGTTGAAGATCTAAGCCAAAACTGAAAACCATATCATCTTTTCTAGTTAGAGAAACAATTCAGGCATAATTTTATTCTTCTTTCTGCCCCCCGTCCCCTTCATGCATATTCGAAATGAACAGAAATGGGAAAATCATGGGGAGGAAGTTGTACAATTTTGGCTTGTTATTAGTTAATCACTCAATTGTGATATAGATCTATGCAACTAAAAAAAAAAAATCTCTTTCTTTTCCCTTCTCTTTATGACCAAAGTTTTAGTTTTTAATCATTCCGAAAACAGAAATTTGGCTTGAATAAATTTGTTGCTTTCTCTTTCAGATGACTGTTTTAGTTAAGTTTACCTTAGGTGAGAAGGCCAAGCAAGGGGTACTGAAGATATTTTTCACAAAATGTAGCCTTAGCTTGTCTGTTATCACATATCTCTTATTATGGCTCTCACTGAGAATAATGAATCTTGCAGAGGTGTTGAGAGAACTGCTACATTCCTTTCCCAACTTGGCCATGACCACAGATTTGTCCAATTCAACTGCTTTACACACAGCTGCAACCCAGGGTCATATTGATGTGGTTAACCTCCTTTTGGAATCAGACTCAAACCTTGCAAAAATAGCCAAGAATAATGGTAAGACTGTTCTTCACTCGGTGGCTAGAATGGGGCATCTGGAAGTTGTGAAAGCCTTGCTGAACAAGGATCCTAGCAATGGATTTAGAACTGATAAGAAAGGTCAAACTGCACTACACATGGCTGTTAAAGGGCAAAATGAAGAAATTCTGCTGGAATTGGTAAAATCTGGCCCGTCAGTTTTGGGCATGGAGGATAATAAAGGAAATACAGCATTACATGTTGCCACGAAGAAAGGCCGCACGCAGGTGCTTCCTTACTTCTCTTTTCTTTTATAATTCTTTCTATAGGTTATCAGCCTTGTTAACCGAAAGTCTGTCTTTTTGTTACACAAAGGGATGATTCTGCATCCATGTGATGCATGCTGTTCTTGGGGGTTAGCAGTTGAACCCCCAAAAAAAAAATATGCAAGTGAAAAAAGGAAAAATGCTGATATATATAAAGCACAAAACTTAAAGGGCGTGCATAATAATAGTAAGATAAATTAGCATCATGTTGAGAAACCCATCCAAGTAAAACTCCTAATAGACTAGGAATAGGGGTGTGCTCGAGTTGAGTTGAGGGGACTTTAGAAACCAAACCAATCAAAAGAAAGTGGGTTGGATTGGTTTAGGTTGGAGATATTTTGACCCACTCAACTTGAACCAAACCAACCCCTATTGAGTTGGCAGGTTGATTTTTTTTTTTTGTAATAATACAAATGGTAGACAGGATTTAAAATGCTAGAAGTAGGAAGGAAAAAAAAATAGACTTTATATAGTTATATTTTTTTTTAGAAGAAAATCTCACGTACAATTTGGTATTGAGTTAACTTTTTCTTTTGCTATTTATTAGAATTGCGATGAAAGGAGGAAGAGTAAACTTTTAAATAGAGGGTCTGATGGTTTAATAAATAATTAAGATGGTATAAGGTATATGTGGTACTATACATTCTTATTGAGAAAGGAAAATGTTACCGAGGAAATTAAATGTATGCTAACTAAATCTTATATACTTTACACACAACATAAGTGCATAGTGTAGGGATACTACAATTTTAAAAAAAATTGGGCGAGTCTGCGTGTTGGTTTGGGTTTGGCGGGTTGAAAATTTATAAACTCATTATCCGAACCAATAGTTGGTGGGTTGGGAAAAGTAAAACTGAACCAACTTGCCAACCCAACCCAATATTGTTGGTTGGTTTGGGTTGAGTGGGTTAGCAAGTTGACCTGACTCAATGCACACCCTTAACTAAGAATTTATCTTTATCTAGAGTTTGGGTTTATCATTACCTAGAGTGTTGGAGTTTATTATTATTTAGGAGACATAGTTATCCTTTATCATTTATCTCTAGTTAAGAGTTTATCTTGTAGTTACTCTCTATCTGTAGATTATTATAAATAAAAGTGGAGAGGGGTTGCCACAACGGACTTTTTGACTACTGGGACTTGCTTTTTTTATTTTGTTTCTCGATGTGACTTTTTTTTTTTAAATTTATTGCTAAGCCCTCTGACAGGATGACTTAGATACATGTAAGTCGCCCTCCTAACAGGGTGACTTAGATGCACGTAAGTCGTCCGCTGTGAGTCGCCCTGTCAGAGGGCTACACATGTGCGTATTTTAAATTCTCAAAACATGATGAAGATACTATGTTGACATTACGTGCACGTAAGTTGCCTTTCAGAAGGGCGACTTACGTGCATTTGGATTTTTGTGAATTTTTTAAATTTATTATTATTGTTAATAATCTTAATGATATTATAATTATTATATACATAATCTTAATTACATTTTATTTTATTTATTATTATCAATTGTTAATAATAATAATAAGGAGTTGGCCCGATCTGACCAATCGTGACACTCGGTCGGTTTTCTCAATTTTGGACCAATTTGACTGGTTTAACCCCTCTCCGGTTAATAACACTGAGGGCCCTTTCTCCAAAAGGAATCTTTCTGTACCTCTACCTTGTGATATTCAATTTCTCTACAATTCTTGAATGTAAAAGAAGACCGTAAATGAGCGGTCTTGAGCTGAAAAAAATAGGCCCGTTTTGGCTTGCAGGTCAATTCGTTTAATTTATTTTTTTAAAAATTACATATTATTTAGTATAAATAATTTCACTTTATCACATTTCTATATTTTCATAGTACTAACAGTCGTCTGCCACAGTAGTTGGGGTTTGCACATAAGTTGCTCTCTAGAATTTTGCGACAGATGACCGTTAAGCATGCATGTTGCTAGAACTGTCAAAATGGGATGGGCTGGCCCGTCTTATGTTTGGCAAAAAATGAGTCGGGCTGAGCCGATCCATTTCGTTATTATTATTAACAATTAATAATAATAAATATAATATAATATAATTAAGATGATGTATATAATAATTGAGACAGGTATTTCTGAGGGATTAAGCTTATGAGTCACACTATGAAAATATGTGAAAGAGTAATCGAACGTAGACTAAGAATTGAGACGGGTATTTCTGAGAATCAATTTGGTTTTATGCTAGGATGGTCTACTATGAAAGTTATTTATCTACTAAGGAGTTGATGGAAAAGTATCGAAGTAAACAAAAAGACTTGCATATAGTTTTTATTGATCTGTAAAAAGTTTATGATCGAGTACTAAGAAAAGTTTTGGAGAAAACCATAGAAAATAAAGGTGTTCTTGTTGCTTATATAAGAGCTATAAAAGATATGTATGAGGGGGGAGCAATTAGTGTGAGAACGGTTGGAGGGGAGACTAGAAACTTTTTCATTAAGATTGGCCTGCATCAGGGATTATCTTTACGCCCTTATTTGTTTGCTCTGATTTTAGAAGTTTTGACGGAACACATTCAAGAAGAAATTCCCAAATGTATGCTTTTTGCGGATGATATAGTCGTCATGGTGGATCAAGGGAAGAGATTAACTCTAAACTCGAGTTATGGAGGTGTACTTTGAAAGCTAAGGGTTTTTGTCTGAGTAGGAGTAAGATAGAATATATGCATTGCAAGTTTAACAAGTGACAAGCTAGAAATGAGTTCAAAGTTAAAATTGGAGATCAGGTTATACCACAAGTGTCAAAGTTCAGGTATCTGGGATCAGTTATATTAGATGATGGTGAAATTAATGGGGATGTTACACATAGGATACAAGCTGGGTGGGTGAAATAGAGAAAAGCATCAGGAGTTGTTTGTGATCTAAAAGTACCTAATAAATTCAAATGAAAGTTTTATCGTATGGCTATAAGACCGACAATATTATATGGGAGTGAATGTAGGGTCGTGAAAGGACAACAAAAAGACAAAATTGAGGTAGCAGATAAGAGAATGTTGAGATGGATGTGTGATCATACAAGACGAGATATGATTCGTAATGATTGTATACGAAATAGAGTTGGAGTGGCACTTATTGCGGAGAAAATGGTAGAAAATCGTTTAATATAGTATGGTCATGTTCAAAAGAAGATAGTTAGAGGCGACAATAAGGACAGGTTAAGAAGAAGGTATGGAGTCCTGTGACAAAAGGCAGAAGAAGACCAAGAAGGACACTTGAAGAAGTCATTGAACAAAATCTTTTGATGAATGAGATACCTAAAAATGTGGTCATTGATAAAGCTCAATGGCATCGTGCGATTTATGTAGCTGACCCTACTTAGTGGGATAAGGCTTTGTTGCTGTTGTTGTTGTTGATGTATATAATAATTATAATATGAATTAAAACTATTAACAATTAATAATAAAATAAAATAAAAAATAAAATTAAAAATCCACAAAAATCTAAATGCACGTAATTACGTGCACGTAATTTCAGCACAATATTTTTGCATTATTTTAGGAATTTAAAATATGCACGTGTGTCGACCCTGTTAAAGGGTGACTCACAGCTGCACGTATGTTGCTTGTTAGGAGGGTGACTTTCGTGCATCTAAGTCTGTTTTGTCAGAGGGCAACTTAGCAGTGAAACAGTAAAATTGGGTTACATGCATAAATTAAAAAAATAATAAATCACATCGGAAAATAAAATAAAAAAGCGGGTCTCAACAATCAAAAAGTCTGCCACAACGTGTGCTAGCCTCCTTGATCACCATATTTATGTTCTTTTCTTGAATTTTACATGGTATCAAACCCTTGTTTGAGAGAAGAGTAGCCTTCAATAATAGAGTTTCATCCACCTCTCCTAGAGCTTTAGCCCATTTTTCTGGCTTAGCTGATTGAGGTTGCTGCAATATTTGGTTCAATTTATGTTTAATTATTAAAATTTGATTTCTCTTAGAGCTTCTTGTCCAGGGGGGTAAGTGCTAGTGGTACCAGTTGATTAAAGTTGCTTGTTTGTTAAACTCATCATTGTTTGATTGAGCCTTGTTGTCACGATCACGAGGACTACCAAGGAGGCGTAGATTGAAGACTTCCGGAAACTGTGTTATTATGATTATACAAGCAGCTAATAGAATGTCTTTGAGGCTATTAATCAGAACTAGGTCAAAGAATTCTAGGAGCAGTTGTTTGTCTGCTGAAGATGTTGTCCGAGGAAGTACTAGTTGCTGTGATGATTTATGGTGCATTATCTATCAGTACATTTTCATTTTAAAAGTTGGTTGGAATATCTAGATGTCCTAGTCTAGATATGTTTTCATTTTTGAATTGAATATTATTTGTAACAAGCCGAAGTATAATCTTCAGCTTGAGGGGGAGCATTGAGAAACCCATCTAAGTGGAACTCCTAATGGGTTAAGAGCTTGTCTTCATCCAGAATCTCAGAGTTGTCCTTTATCATTATCTTTAGTAAAGAGTTTATCTTGTAGTTAATTCCGTCTTCAGATTATTTTAAATAAAATAGGAGAGGGTTGTTACTATGTGTGTGTAAGCCTCCCCATTTATTTGTTTTCTTATCTTGAATTTTACACATAAATGTAATAATTGTTCTTATATAAGGCTTGAATTAGGCTGATTTTTGGACGACTTAACCTTTTTTAGACAATTCAGACCACCTATTGGGGAGCATCTCACTCATCATTTTCTACCTAGGTTACACGTGGCACCATATACACTTAAAAGTACCAAAAATACCTATAACTCAATTACTTAGGGGGGCTGAGACATGGTTGTGTCAAAATGAATAAGTTCTTTTTTTTTTATTTGGGGGGTGGTGATGGTTCTTTCCTTGTTCCTTTAATATGAAGGATTTTAAATAAGAGCTTTATGCCACTATTGTATCATCTGTACAGGATGTACTTTCTCTTAAATCTCCATAAAAGTGTAGTACTTCTATTGTACTCAATTCTCATGCCCCATCAAAGTCCCCTCCCCTATAAAGAAGAGACTGTACACACTGGAGCAAAGAACATCGTAACTGTAAATCTGCTTACTTGTTGCTACCTCCATTGGATATGAAAGGCCTGTACAGGCAATATCAGATTCGATTCAAGTAGTTATAACAGAGAACTTTAGTGAGAATTTTATTCATAGCCAAAAGAACTACAAAAGGGCCTTTTTGAATAAACACCTACTGGTTACAATAACCCAAGTCATAACTATCTGGATATCATATATGCATGGTGGATGATAAAATAACTAGGAGTCTTTGCTGATTTTGTTTGCCATTTTCTCTTGGCTGATTTTGTTTGGTATTTGCATATGTTCAACTTTTTGTGGCTTACTGGCTATCATATTAGTGCTCGATGATACTGATGGTATTATTCTGTTGGCTATTAATGTTAAGATCTTGATATGGCAGTTTTTAAGGGTGGCAAATTGGTGGGTTGGGTTGGATTTCGGATGGGTTAAAAGTAGTAAGGTGAAATATGACCTATATAACTACTGATGAGTGATGACCACTTCAAATCTTTTTTTGGACCCATGACCGGGTAAACCCAACCCACCCATAAGAACTTGTTTGGATTAACTTTACTATTTTATATAATTATATGTGTATATCCGTGTGTGTGTGTGTGTGAACATGGTAACCTATGTACGTGAATATCTGTATATATGGAAACGTGAGACACATCCAATAGTAGTAAAAAGAGAAGAGACAAGAGAAATAGATTGGTTCAAGTGTTTAACTGTGCGTCAATATAAATGTGTATGTGCATGCACGCTCCCATATTTATTTATGTATTCATCTTTATAAATATATGCGTATGTGTATATGTATATGTTTATATATGTGTATGTCTATAGAATATATGTATCCATGTATGCATGTTTATATACATATACATTTATATAAATATATGTGTGTGCATGCTCTCGTGTACCTGAACATGTTTATATACATGTGTTTATATATAAATATTTGTCAGTGGGTATGCATGAAATTGTATGTGTATGTATGCATGTTTATATGTGTGTGTGTGTATCTATATAAATATATATATGTCTATATAAATATATGTGTGCACAGCCACACTCATATATGTATGTGCAATAGCAAGATAAAGTTGACACAAAGGATTTGGAAAGAAATCTGGCTTTTAATATCTATTCTAAAGTGGTTGCCATAAATTGCAGAATGTTCGCTGCTTATTATCTTTGGAAGATATTAACGTCAATGCAATTAACAACGCTGGAGAAACTGCTCTTGACATCGCAGAAAAATTTGGAACTCCAGAACTTGCCTCCATCTTAAGAGAAGCTGGAGCTGCTAATTCGGCTGACCAAAAGAAACCTCAAAATGCATCAAAGCAACTTAAGCAGGCAGTTAGTGACATAAAGCATGACGTGCAATCCCAACTCCAGCAGACTTGTCAAACTGGTATGAGGGTCCAGAAAATTGCAAAGAAGCTGAAAAAGCTCCACATTAGTGGCCTGAACAATGCTATAAATTCTGCTACTGTTGTTGCCGTTCTGATTGCCACAGTTGCATTTGCAGCCATCTTCACCGTCCCTGGCCAATATGTTGAGGAGAAAACGGGGGGCTTTTCACTTGGACAAGCAAATATAACAAATGATGCAGCTTTCCTAATATTTTTTGTGTTTGATAGCTTGGCATTATTCATTTCTCTGGCTGTTGTGGTAGTTCAAACATCTGTTGTTGTGATCGAGCAAAAGGCGAAGAAGCAGCTCGTTTTTTTCATTAACAAGCTCATGTGGATGGCCTGTCTTTTCATTTCTATTGCTTTCATTTCTCTCACGTATGTGGTGGTGGGCTCACACTCCAGATGGCTTGCTATATATGCTACGGTGATTGGAAGCATAATAATGCTATCTACAATTGGCTCCATGTGCTATTGTGTCATTTTGCATAGGATGGAGGAGACAAAATTGAGGGCCGAGTCTCGCTCTCGTTCTATTTCCATGTCTCATGCATCAGATCCGGAGATCTTAAATGGTGAGTACAAGAGGATGTACGCACTTTAGGGCAATTAAATCTGTATATCTTACTATAATGGCCTACGTTAGGGCAATTAAATCTGTATATCTTGATATAATGGCCTACGCCCTTCAGCTTTAGTGATCATCGGTTTTTCCTACACTGCTCAGCAGTGTCTGGTTATGAGAAGACGAAAAATGGGCTTTGACAGCCTGAGGGAGAGGGACGTGGGGCAGCTCACTTGCAACAAAATAGTAGGTGGGCAGTTTATGCAGGTATTTATAAGATATAGTTTGTGCCTGAACCCAAAGTACTCTGTAAACTACTTTTTTGGTGTTCTTTGACATTGGCATTGGTATAATTATGGTGACAACTTGTATGTATGGTCAACTTGTTTGGCAGGGAGGAAAAGAAGACCGGACAAATTTTTCGGTGCTATTGGCTTACTTAACATAATTGAAATTGAGTCCCATATTGCATAGGATTTTTTCTTACATACTAATACGGTGTTTTTTATGTTAATTTTTGTTAGAATTTGAATACAACTGGTGTTAGTAAACTCAAGCCTGTCATTGTTAAAAATTTAAAAGGCCTCGATGGTGAAAACTTATTTGAGTTAATTTCATTTGAGTATGAGGACCCTTGTACTCCAGTAAGAGTCTTTGCAGTGGCAAATGCAAGTAATCACAAATCAAAATTTGTTTACTTAGAAAGTGGATATCTGATTCTTTTAATTAAAGAATTTTAAATGTATAAAGTTAATATAGGAGATTGTCCTCTCACATCTACTTCCCTTTCTACCTTTTCATAGGAAAATTTACGTTCTAGAGAATGATATAGTCGAATGATCAAAAGCCATTATTTATAAACTACTGGTTTTTTGTTTTGTTTTTTAAATTCGCAGCTGAACAATATTGGCGAATTCTCTGGCTTAACAGTGAGAGTGGTAGGAGTTGCGGTCACACTTCTTTTGGTAATCCCTTGTTTCGGATAACAAAGATCTCATTTTCAATTAATAAAAGAGTTTAATCTCGAGGGATCTGAGGGAGATGAAAATATTTAGAATTTTCATTTTCAGGAATTTTTTTATTTTAATGAAATATGTATTTGTAGAAAATAAGAGTGAGATTTAAATAAACTTTGATTTTTTCAAAATACCCAAAATGTCCCTGCCACATCAGTAAACATGAAGACATTTTATCTGATTGGGTATTATTTTGTTAACATGGTCATTGACTAACAATACTGTTGTTGGAGGAATTTCTTGTACAACTTCAAAAGATAGTTCATGAGGGTAAAGTGCACAAACCCTTATGGGGGGTTTTGTGCAATTTTTCCCAAGACTAATTTTTTTTTGGAGTTAAAGGAGAGGGGGGGAAGCCCCAAAAAGAGAGAAAAAGCTAGGACAGCTCCTCCAGAGTTCTCCAGGTCTTCGCACAGTAAGTTGTTGAGGAAAATTGGAGGGGACTCCCAACTCGGTCAGACCCTGTGGCAGCGTTAGCCTAATGATAAAATTTGATTTCGTACATGCTCTTTCAAAAGAGAAGGTGCAGTAATTAAATCACTAACTGTAAGGGAATACGAAGTAGAAAGTAGGGAAGTGAAAAATATCAAGGCGTTTATGCATCTAGATTATAATTATGTCGGCCATAATGAAACAAGCTCTTCATCTTGCCTATATATCAAATAATTTAAAAAAACTTTGGGCATGAACTCTCGCTTCTGACCAAAAGAAACAATGTTATTCATTACCAATAATAAAGATGATTGAACATACTGCAAAATCTTTCTTGAATTTAACTTTTACCATTAGCCTCTACCATTAACTTCTCTCACACAAAGAGCATATAAATCCTATTTCAATATAACCATTAAAACTTGTATGACGATCTAACCTGTCCTGAGATAATCAATAACAGGGGAAGATGTCTCTTACGTTGTGCATCTCTATCGCTTAAAATTGCCACCTTCCATTGAGGAAGCCTTGGAACTTCACATATATCATCAACAACCGCCGTGGAATTACCAAATAGTCAAAAGTCGTTTGTGTATTCAGTCTCCATAGTTTCAACCTACAGTGTCGGATTTTGAGTCATTTTAGATGAGAAGCTATGGCGCACACAGATTTTCTGACTGTAAGCTTGGGTTGAGAGACTGCCTTGGACATGAACAACTAGAATTACTTCCTTATCTCGACTGTCTTCGGCCGACCGATTCTGCTGTATGCCATCAGTTTCTTCTGAGCTACGAGATTCCTCATAACGTACTGACACCTCTACATGCTGCTCAGCTTTAATTATGCCAGCAGCTGGAGTGACCTAATTTAAAATCCCAAAAAAAAAAGTGAAGAAAAGCATTTTGATTCAATATATATTTTAATTTAATTTATTTTGAGAACTAGAAAAAAGGGCTCGTGGAATGAGACAATTAGACAAGGTAGAGGCTTTCTGAAAAGAAGGAGACCTAGGAAAATTGATTTACTAGCTTCTTTTCTTAAATACAAAAAAGAAAGGCACAGTTATTTAAAAAAAAAACTATTTCATGCTTTCTACATTTCTGCATTTTAGAACAAAAGACAGAAAGAAAACAACTCCGAGCTTTCCTCTGTTTTTGTTCTGTTCTCACATTTTTTAGTATCAATATTTGAGATTAACACAACTTGTTTGAAATCCAGTATAAATTTGAATATTTTTTATTTGAAAATTTTGAATCAGAATTCATTTTAGAACAATAGCTCATCAAACTGTTTTTTTTTTTTTTGGGTTCTCTGACATTGCAAAACTGTTTTAGCAATAGATTTTTCAAACTTTTAAAATTTTTGTTTTCAAAATCATTTTTAAAACTTGTGTTCAAAAATAACGTTTGTAAAATAGAAAAACTAACATGCTCTAAAACACCTCAAGTTCCCAAAAAGCACAAAAAATTCTAACTTTGTCAATGACAATTGTAATGCTGTTTGATCATTTGTCTCCATTTTTTTTTAACTCTCGTGGTTGATGTTTTAAGTTGTCTGTTGCAAAGAGGCTCTGATAGAGGGGTTGTTCGAGGCTTGATGATTGGAATGGATGGGTGTGAAGTGTCTCATTTTCAGTTTGCATATGACACTATTCTTTTCTTGCCTGATGATAGGAAGAATTTCCTATGTGCTTTTGCTTTTACAGGTCTTTGAATTGGTGTCGGAGCTTCATGTTAACTTAGGCAAGAGTGGCTTAGCTAATATTAACATTCGGAAGAGCATTTGGATAAGTTAGCTGAGGCAGCAAGCTGTGTAGTGTTAAGTTTGCCTCTTACTTACCTAGGCTTTCCTCTAGGTGGTAATCCTTGTGCGAAGTCTTTCTGGGATCCTGTGGTTCAAAGAATCTCTAAGAAGCTTAATACTTGGAAAGGGGCTTATTTTTCTTTAGGGGGGAGAATTACGTTAATAAAGGTGTCCTTATCTAGTATGTCTTTGTTCAAGATTTCAGTTGGGGTAGCTCATAGGATTAAGAAGATTATGAGAGATTTTTTGTGGTCTGATAGAGGGGAGAGAGAGCAATCATTTGGTCAGTTGGGATTTTTGTTGTAGATCTAAGGATTAGGGGGGTTAGGTCTTGGTAATATGGTGTCTAAAAACACCTCCCTTTTGGCTAAGTGGTTATAGCGCTTCCCTCTGGAGCTTAACTCCCTTTGGCATAAAGTGACTAAAGCCAAATTTAGTTTAAATCGGAATGGTTAGGACGCAAACTCTAGAGGCGCCGTTACAGGTATATCTTTCCTTCTCTTCATTGTTATCTTTACGTGTTGGAGATGGATCCCGTTTTCATTTCTGGGAGGACTGTTGGATTAGTCATACTCCTTTCATGGGCAGGTTCCTTCATCTTTATTCTTTGTCTTCTTTGCATGATGCTCTCATCGTGGATTTCGTTTGTTTTTATAGGGACCAGCTTTCTTGGAATTTCCATTTCTCTAGAAATTTAAATGATAGACTTGTGGGCGATCTTACTTTGATGTTGGATATTTTGAATCCATTCCCCATCATCTCTTCCCCAAATGAGACTGTGGAGTTTGGATTTCTTGGGTCTTATACTTGTGCTTCTTTTTATAGTTTTTTGACCCGTAGCCCACAAGAGCCAACGTTTCTTAATAATTCATTTTGGAAAGTTAAGGTGCCCTCAAAGGTTAAGGCCTTGTCTGGAAAGCTGTTCTCAATAAAATTAATACTAACGATTTGTTCCAAATTAGGAGACCTTCTAAAACTTTATCTCTTGATATTTGTGTGACATATTGGAGGAATTCGAAAATAAATAGTCATCTTTTCTAACATTGTTAGATGGCTTGGGATAATTAGAATAGATTATTTGGCCTCTTTGAGGAGAGTTGGGTCTGTCCAGGTGATCTTGGTGATTTTTTTGCCACAAACTTCTTCGGCTTTGGTTCGAGAAAGGAAAACAAGGCCTTGTGAAAGGTAGTTATTTTTTCAATCGTGTGATGCTTTTGAATGGAAAGAAACTCTAAAGTGTTCAAGCATTGTTTTTTGCCACCTCATTTGTTGTGGGATAGAATTTGCTTTGTGACTTCTCTTTGGGTTTCTGCTAATGAGTTTTTTAAGGAGATCCTTTTGGTAAATATTCATTAGGATTGGAGAGCCTTGTTGTTTTAGCCTTGTTTTTGGGCTTCTTGGGTCATTTTTGTTGGTGTTTTATTCTTTTTAAGAGGACCTCTGGCCCTCCTTTTCTTTTCAGTTTTCTTTGTCTTTGTCTCCTTCTTTCTCTTTAATAATATTTCTTTTCGATAAAAAAAATTGTAATGCTGTTCAGGTAGATTGTTGGAATGGCGGAGATGAGGATGTTGCGTTGGATGTGTGGTCATACAAGAAGAGATAGGATCCGTAATGATCATATACGAGATAGAGTTGGGGTGGCACCTATTGAGAAAAAAATGGTTGAAAACCGTTTAAGATGATTTGGGCATATGCAAAGAAGACCGTTGGAAGCGCCAGTTAGGAGAGTTGAGCAGATGGTTTGGAGCCCTATGAAAAAAGGTCGAGGAAGACCAAAAAGGACACTTAGAAAAATTATTGAACGGGACCTTTTAGTAAATGAGATATCTAAAGAGTTGGTCATTGATAGAGCTCAATGGCGTTGTGCGATCCATGTAGCCGACCCCACTTAGTGGGATAAGGCTATGTTGTTGTTGTTGTTGTTGCTGTTCAGGTAGATTATTGTGTACACATAAGAAGCATGGGAACAAGACACTAATTTAGACTAAGGAAAGAACATTATCTCTTTGAATTTTATGTAATTTTTTTTGAAAAAAAGCAGAAGAAGAAGCATTCCATCAATTGTCACTAATTTTTTCAATTTAGATCTTAACGAGTGCTTTGATTTAAAATACTAAATGCTCTAAAAAGTGTACATATATAGGTATTAGTCAGCTTTTCAAACTTTTTTTTTCTTTTTTGAAATGAACCACACTGCATTATTCTTCATAACAAAACTTCGACAAAATTAGGAGCCTCTAGGCTGAGAAATTTTAGGATAAAGGAAGGAAAAATGGCCATGAATCAATTGAAAAGCTTTTCAAATTACTTGTCATTAATGCCAAAATTTCTTTTTTTAATATGACTAACTTATTATAAAATTATAATTTTAAAAACATTATAAAATTATAATTTTAAAAACATTATAAAATTTGACGAAAAACATTAATTAGATTTTATTATTTATGAACACAAATATGGATTGAAATTTCCACCATCAAACTACCATATAAAAAAATCAATTTGAAAACTGGATATATTACATGATTAAAAAATATAATAGTAATAATAGTAACAAAACACAATACTTTTTAGCATTATCATTCTTGCTAGTGTAGTGCATTGATTATATGATGTATATAAAAAATTCAACTTAGTAATAGCTATTTATTATTCATAATTTGTTTTAAAAAATTGAAGAGTTAAGTTTTTAAAATTTTAGAGATTATTTTTGTAAGCATAAACTTATAATGTTGAATAAGGTTGAATAGTAATAATGTTTAAAAAGTTGGCTAGATGTCGGCATCCTCAACTGGCTGGTGACCGTCCGACGAAGGTCCATGGGTTGTGATCGGTGTTGAAACTGTGTTTTGTAGCAAGGAAAACGGTGCTCATGAGTATTGTAAAGGCAGAGTTATGGAAGGCTGTGGGAGTTTAAAAGATGAGGCCATGAAGGGGACCGAGGGAAAAGATCATATGGTGGTTCTAAGTGAGGAAGAGATAGATTCAGAGGGTTCTGAAGATGGGGTAGATCAGAATTGCTTAGAAGACTTTGAAGAAGAGCTTGTGTTGGCTAATTTTGACAATGGTGAAGGGTTGCTCATTGAACAACTTGAGAAGGACTTTAGTGGTAAGGAGAATTAAGTAGAAGATTGGAGAGATGTGGATGGTGTTCCTCAATTCTTCTTAGAAAGTGAGGTTGATAAGGATGATGATGGTTAGGGGGATCTGGAACAGATTTGTACTAATCTTTTGAGCAATGATAATGGTCCAAGGGCACCTTCACTAACCGTGTGTCCTCCTCAAAATAAATGCCTTGTTTCCTCCCAAATTAATTTGATTCATTTCGATAAACATGTTGTTCTTAGTGATTATTTTGCAGGGAATGCTATGGGTAATGGCATTATATGAGATGGTATCCTTCCATTACCAAATTTTTATAAATCTTCTTATGCTATAGGGGGAGGTGAGAAGATAGAGAGAAGCTGTGTCCATTTAAGTCATTTGGGCTTAAGAGGGATAATCGAGACCCCCAAGCCCTGCTTGAAACTCTTAATTTTCAATTGAGAGATAAGTCTAGGAAACAGGTTAGAGTGCAAATTAAAAAAAAAGAGTTGAGAGTAAGTTGAAAAGGCTAACATCTTCGATAATTATGGCAACCCCAAGAATGGGAAGGCTAAGTATGTTAAGTTGTGAAGATCTTAAGTTAGAACATTAATAGGTTAGGCAACCCATCTAAAAGCACTATCGTAAAATAGGTCATTACGCGGGTTGATCCAAACATTGTTTTGGTTCAAGAGACTAAGTTGGGAGAGGTGGACAAGTTTTTAGTTTGTAGCATTTGGGATTATAGGTTTAAGGATTGTGAGTATTTGCCTTCTTTGGGAGCTTCAGGTGGCCTTTTGGTGGTCCAGGACACTAGGGTTGCCTCTAAAGTTGATGTTTTAGTAGGTGTTTCCCCCCTTTCAGTTTTATTGGATTTTAAGGGTAAAGGGTGTTGGTGGGTGACTACTGTTTATGGTCTAATGAACCGGGTTATTTTTGGGAAGAGTTGTCTTTTGTTCATGGGTTGTTTTTTCCCTATTGGTGTGTCGAGGTGATTTTAATGTTGTGCATTTTCCTATTGAGAAATTAAGGGAGGCCTAGGATTAATGCTAGTATGAGAGGTTTCGATGATTTTATTAGGGACTGTGGGTTAAAGGATCTCCCGCTATCCAATGCCCAATTTACTTAGTTTGTTAATAGGGACAGGATAAATGAGATATCTAAAGAGTTGGTCATTGATAGAGCTCAATGGCGTCGTGCGATCCATGTAGCCGACCCCACTTAGTGGGATAAGGCTATGATGTTGTTGTTGTTTGTTAATAGGGACAGGATAGCTTCCTCTTGGATAGATAGATTCTTAAATACTCCTGTGTTGTAGGATTTTTTCCTGGATCTTATCCGAGAAGTAGGATCTCGCTTAGTATTTGACCATTTCCCTATTATTTTAGAGTCTAGCAAGATTAAGTGGGGTCATACTCCTTTAAGATTCGAGAACATGTGGTTGCAACATCAGTCCCTTTTTAGCTACGTGGAGGGTTGGTGGGCTAAGTGTTCGGTGTCTAGGTCGGAGGGTTATAAGTTTACGAAGGAGCTGAAATATGAGAAGAAGAAATTGAAAATTTGAAACTTGGAGGCTTTTGGGGATATTAGAGCGTGAAAAAAGAGACTCTTATGGAATTGGATATTCAAGACAAGTTAAAGAGTCAGGGTGGTCTAGAGGAGAGACTTATTGTTCATAAGATGACCCTTAGAAACACTTTGGATGATATTAACAAGAAATAAGAGATTAGTTGGTTTTAGAAGAGCAGGGTTAAATAGGCTAGGGAGGGTGCTGTGAATACTAAATTTTTCCCTAAGGTTGTTAATGAAAAGAATATGAGTTTTATTAAAGAATTAGAGGTGGATGAAAGAAGAATTGTTAGGGATAATGGCGTGATATCAGAGGAGGTGACTACGTTTTACAAAGAGCTTTTATATTGAGGATGTGCATGAGAGGCCGTTTATTGAGGGGTTGAATTGGTCACCCAAAGATAGTTCTAAAGGTAAGTGGTTAGAGAGACCTTTTGAGGAGGAAGAAGTTAGAAGTGCTATTTTGAAGATGAAGAAAGAGAAAGCACCTGGGCCTAATGGGTTTAATATGGCTTTTTTTCAAGTTTGTTAGTCTATTGTGAAGCAAGATTTGATGAAGGTATTTAAAGAATTTCACCACACTAGTCGTATAAATAATAGTATGAATTCTACCTTCATTGTCCTTACTTATAAAAAAAGACAGGTCCATTGAGGTAAGGGATTTTAGGCGTATTAGTTTGGTTACTAGTGTTTATAAGATCATTGTTAAGGTGCTTTCAATAAGAATGGGTGAGGTGTGATAGGGACCAAGGCACCCACATTGAATAGTATGGGATACTTGGTAGAATACTTAAGTAACTTGGGAAACCCTCCCTTAAAAGATACTACTCTATGTGGGACTAAGACACTCCATAATACCTTAGTCCCTATCATAGCACCACCCCTGGACAATCGACGTCCCAATGGCTGTACTCTATGATGCTTTACTCGGCGTTGCTTCACTCAGCCTTTCCAATCAGCCCCTTCGCAGGTAACTCTTTCCGATGCACCGACAACCAAGCTCTAATACCAAAGATAAACACTTAAACAACTTGGGAAACCCTCCCTTAAAAGCTAGCTGTTAAGGAGGAAGAACTAAGCCACTTAAGTACTCCATCAAACATCTCATACTACTTGATGTGGGATTTAGGCACTACATAATACCTTGGTCCTTATCAAGGTGCTTGGGGACACTATATCTGAGAACCAAAGTGTTTTCATTGTTGATTCTTGATGCTAGTCTAGTTCCTAATGAGCTAGTTGAGATATCAAATGTAAAAAGCATAAGGGTTTGGTGTTCAAGTTGGATTTTGAAAAGGCTTATGACAGAGTCAACTGGGGTTTTTTGGATAGGGTTTTATGTCGGAATAGGTTTGGTGATAGGTGGAGACTTTGGATTAGGGGTTGCCTTTTCTCGGTGTCCTTTTCAGTATTATTAATGGTTATCCTAGAACTGGTTTAAGGGGCATTGAGGGGTTAGGCAGGGTGATCCCTTGTCTCCTTTTCTTTTTACTCTGGTGGTTGATATTTTAAGTTGTATGTTGAGAAGCGACTCTAATATAGGGGTTGCCCGTGACTTATGGACGGGGTAAATGAGTGTCAAGTGTTTCATTTGCAAACATTAAGAAAGTTCTCCCTATCATCAGGCAAAAAAAGAATAATATCATTTGCAATTTGCAAATGATATTATTCTTTTTTTGCCTGATGATAGGGAAAACTTTCTTAATGTGTTGTCACTCTTACAGATTTTTGAGTTGGTGTCTGAGCTTCATATTAACTTAGGTGAGAGTGGTTTAGCAGGTATTAACATTCAAGAGGGTTTTTTGCGTGAGCTAGCTGAGTTAGCAGGATGTGGGGTTTTGAGTTAGCCTCATACTTACTTAGTTGTTCCTTTAAGTGGTAATCCTCGAGTGGAGTCTTTTTGGGATCCTGTAGTTCAAAGAATCTTTAGGAAGCTCGAAAGTAGAAAAAGGGCTTATTTTTCTTTAGGGGGAAAATAACATTGGTTCAAGCTTCTCTTTCTAGTATGCCTTAGTACTTTTTGTCCTTGCTTAAGATCCCATTTTAGGTAGCCAATAGGATTGAAAAGATTATGAGAGATTTTTTATGGTCTGATGGATGGGAGAGTAAAAGGGTTCATTTAGTTGGTGTAGATTTAAGGAAGATAGAGTGCTGGGTCTTGGTAATTTGATATCTAAAAACATCTGTCTTTTGGCTAAGTGGTTTTGTTATGGCGTTTCCCTTTGGAGCCTGATTCCTCTAGCATAAGGTGATTAAGCCAAGTTTGGTTTACATCAAAAATGATCGGGATGCTAATTCGCGGGATGTCATTACGCATGTAAGTCCCTGAAAGGCGATCTCTCAGGTATATCATTCTTTTTCTCCAATGTTGTCTTTTCGTGTTGGAGATGAATCTCGTTTTCGCTTTTGGAAGTATTGTTGGATTGGTCATATCTCTTTTAAAGAAATGTTCCCTCGTCTCTTTTCCTTACCTTCTTTGCATGATACCCCCATTGTTGATTTCTTATGTTTTGAAGGAGGCTAGTTTTCTTAGAAGTTTCATTTTTCTAGAAATTTAAATGATAAACTTGTAGGTGAGGTTTCTTCAATATTGGACTTTTGGCTCCGTTCCACATCTTCTCTCTTCTTGATAAGAGGCTGTGGAATTTGGATTCCTCAGATTCCTACACATGTGCTTCTTTCTATAATTTTTTTGACTCGTAGCCCATGTCATAACCTTTTAAAAAGTCATTTTGAAAAGTGAAGGTGCCTTCAAATGTAAAGGCCTTTGTTTGTATAACAGTGCTTTATAGAATTAATACTAATGATATGCGTTAGATTAGGAGACCTTCTAATGCTTTATCTCTTGATGTTTGTGTGACGTGTTTTAAGAACTTACAAAAAAAATAGTCATTTGTTCTTCAATTGAGGTGGCTCGGAATATTTGGAACATATTATTTGGTCTTTGAGGAGAGTTGAATTTGCCTCGTGGATCTTGATGCTTTCTTTGATACTAACTTTATGGGTTTTGGAGTGAGAAAGGAGAATAAAATTTTGTGATAGGCTGCTGTGTTTGCGACTGTGGTGTTTATGGGCAGAAATAAATGCTAAAGTGTTTAAACAACGACTTTTGCCTCTTCATCTGCTGTGGGATAGAGTTTGCCACATTGCTTCTCTTTGAGTTTCAGCTAATGGATTTTTTAAGGAGTGCCCTTTGTAAACGTTTATAGGAATTGAAGGGCTTTGTTGTACTAGCCTTGTTTTAGGGCTTTTTGGTTTGGTTTTTTGGTTTCTTTTTCTAGGAGGAAATCTAGTCCTCTTTTTTCCATTTTGTTTCCACTTTTTTTTTCTTTTTTGTGACCCTCTCTCTTTCTTAATAATATTTCTTTTTCGATCACAAAAAAGTTGGCTAGACATTATATAATGTACATATTGTACATTTTTCAAAAACATTTAATGGTCTAAAAGAACTATATATGAGCCAACACTTTTCATATGCAACAAGATTTGCATTTAACAAAAATCACTGGAAAATTTTTAAAATCCAAAATAATAACAGATAATAAAGTTACCTCAAGCCATCTAGGAAAGCCAAAGGCCCCTCTTGGGCTAAAATTTGGTGCTTCTCCATCATTCTTGACTACAGACTCGCCTTCACAACTGATCTTATATATAGCCTTATCCTTTATACTTTTGTTGGTTATATGCAATATTGTTGTGTCCTTATTTTGAAGGACTATGGAATTCGGGATGACAGTGGTTTCTGGAACATATCTTAACTCTTCAAGCATAGGTCTAATTTTTTCATTGGATGTCAAAACCTCCCCAAATTCCTTCCTTCTTATTGATCTATCAACATGAGCAATTTTGACATTGAATTTGCACCTTACAGGTTTGTGATCACTATCAGTCACATCCATGATTGCGTCATACCTGTAAATGATTTCAAGGATGACAAATTGTAGCCAAACGAAAAAAATAGACAGTACAAAGCAACAATGACCGTTTAACATACTGTAAAATTGATGACACCACAGGGCAATCTAAATTGCACTCAGACACTGAAGCTGACCGATTATCACGATATATTATTCTGTCACACCAGGCAGGAATTCGCTTTTTCTCTCCAGAATCATAACCTGAGATTATGTCAAAGTTATGCCATTGCCAATTTTTGATCCATAGAAAAGGAAATCCCTATTGCATCTCAAAAGATTTATAATAGGATAATTTGATTGGATTAATTACTTAGTTTTTTTTTTGTTGGAGGGAGAGAAAATAAAGATTTTATCTTTCTCTTTGTATGCATAACACTGGGGCATTGTAAGTTTCTTACTATACAAAATAAGCATATGATAAACTTGTACCAGTCAAATTTGGGTTAAGTACTAGTTAGGTCATTATAGGCTCTTATACAATTTGATTTTGGCTTCAATTTAGTCCTCTTCCCAATAGCTTTAGTTCAATTTCATAATTTACAAGTCTCAATGCAGTTCACCTGTCATCCTCCGTTAGCCATGAAAGTCATTGACATGGTGATAGGTACCGTGTGTATAGTAGGTTATGTTATAGTGGGGTAGTCTGTTATTCTGTACGGGTAGTGGGATGTGGGAAAGGGTTTAGTGTGTGTATTGAGTGGTGTGATTCTGTCACAGAGGTAGTGAGGATAATTAGGGGAGTGAGCTTGTTATAAATATCAGGTAGTGGGGTATGTGAGGGTATCTTGAAAAATATATTCAGATCTTGGGATAGGAGCATCTGCTCTGGGAAGGCTTAAGCCTCAGGAGATTGAGTCTCTGGGATCATCTGATACAGGTACCGTGTGTGTAGTGGGCTATGTTGTAGTGGGGTAGTTTGTCATTCTGTAAGGGTAGTGGGATGTGGGAAAGGGTGTATGTGTGTATTGAGTGGTGTGATTCTATTACAGGGGTAGTGAGGGTAATTAGGGGAGTGAGCTTATTATAAATATCAGGTAGTGGGGTGTGTGAGGGTATCTTGGAAAATATATTCAGATCTTGGAATAGGAGCATTTGCTCTAGGAAGGCTTGAGCCTTTGGAGTGAGTCTCTGGGATCATTTGATAATTCTTTATCAGACTGGTATGTTTCTTTAGCTTTTCATTTATGTTAGTGAGTCTGTATCCATGTTTTCTTATTAAATAAAATATGTTTTCTCCATTATTTGAGTTGTGGTTCCTATTATTTGGTCCGACCTGCCGGATTCTTTGAAGGGAGCCAGTGTTTTACTTGTCATTTAAAATGTCAGTCGAGGATTGGGAAGAATTTAGAAAGAAGTTGGAACAAGTCATCACAAATGCGTTCGACCGATTCCTAAGAAAGATACCTGCAAAGGATGCTGTTGGTACTGAGGGAGAAGGGGGGTTTCGAACTGAGACTCAAAATAGCGTGAGCAAGAGAAATATTGAAGCACTAGAAGATCCTGTGTTTGAAAATGTGTTTATAAAGAAGGTGGAAGATGCAAATAAGGTAGGACACGTTGGAGCTGAGTCTCCATTTTTCAGAGGCTTCGGCGATGAGAATGTAAGCGTTAGTAAGGGAAGGGAACTAGGTTGGAGGATAGGTAACTCAACCCATTCTAGTAAAACCCTTCGGCAGATAGGCCCAAAGGTGTTAAGTATGCCATGCGCAGGTGTGGGCCAAGCCCAATTATGGATTGGTCACCAAATGGAGAAGAATCTGACTCGAGACTACAAGTTCAAGACATATTGGAGTTCGCATGAACCCGTGAGAAAAAACTCGCCATATTCAGCAATGTCATCAGCATTCTCCACTGTGAATAGTTTTGGGATGGAGCATCGGCCACCATCGTAGGAGAAGGGTAGAAGAATTCAGTATCTTATGTATTCGGAGCTCATGGCCAGGAAATCGAAGGATCAATGTCTTCAGTGTGGGGAAAAATTGCACCCTTTGCATCGTTGCTCTGATAGACAGATGCGATTAGTCATTTTGGGGGATGGTGAGGAGTTGAACAATGAAGGAGAAATAGTGGCCATTGAAGATGATGAAGAATCGATTGAGGATGTCTTGGATAGTAACACGGCGGTGGGTGATTGGCTGATGAATCCCTTGGGAGAAGATGACGGTGCCACGGTTATTGATGTGGACAAAGAAGTAGGTGGGAGAATGGGTAACACGACCTGATTACTAAGGATTCAGCCAATGAGCCCAAATCCAACCATCGAGGCCTGATACCCCGTTTCTGAAAAAGATTCGTTTCTTGTATCTCGTGCTTGGGGGTGACTACACTGCAGGGAAGCAATACTAGCAGACCATCATCGGCGCTAACGGTACAGAAGGCGACGGAAGAGGGTTCTGGGAAAAGTAGTAGAGGAAACAATGAGAAGCATACGTTGGGGGCTGTTGCTTGGGAAATTGAAGACGTCGGAGTAGGTTGAAGGAGGAAATTTTCTTTTGTTTTTTTAGCCTTGAGGACAAGGCTGATCTGAAGGGGGTGGTAATGATAGATACCGTGTGTGTAGTGGGTTATGTTGTAGTGGGGTAGTTTGTTATTCTGTACGGGTAGTGGGATGTGGGAAAGGGTGTAGTGTGTGTATTGAGTGGTGTGATTTTGTTACAGGGGTAGTGAGTGTAATTAGGGGAGTGAGCTTATTATAAATATCAGGTAGTAGGGTTTGTGAAGGTATCTTGGAAAATATATTCAGATCTTGGGATAGGAGCATCTGCTCTGGGAAGGCTTGAGCCTTAGGAGATTTGAGTCTCTGGGATCATCTGATAACTCTTTATCAGACTAATATGTTTCTTTAGCTTTTCATTTCTGTTAGTGAGTCTGTATCCAAGCTTTCTTATTAAATAAAATATGTTTTCTCCATTATTTGAGTTGTGGTTCCTATCACATGGGCATTATATTTTGAATAAGCCACATCATCAGTTCCCATCAATCATGACCAATGAAAAAAAAGTTGACTTTACACCACACTGAAACTGTTACGTACATTAAGCAATTAGACATTGAGACACCAAAAATAATATTTTAACCTATCATAGATATTTACCTGCTAAACCTGGTTTGTGCCTCTCAAACTTGTAAGTGGGTGGAAATTTGATGACTGCTTCTCGCATTCCTTGGAAAACCTTTCCGAGTTTCATCTCTGCCCTGAGCTGATCCTTTTCTCTAAGCCAGTCAAAGCATCGTTGAGAAACAAAGTCCCTGGCTTCATCATAAGATATACCAAAAAGGCGGTAGTTGAAATCACCAAAAAATACCACCATGTCTATGTCAGATAATTCAGGCTTTGCTTCTTCAGAGTTGACAGCACCCATAGCCTACAACACAATGAAGGCCTCATAACTGTTATAATGATGATAATATTGATTGAAAGGAAAAACGATAATTTAGGGCTGAAAGCAAAATACTCACATTTGAACCACGAAGCATGTGAACAGCAGTTGAAACACCAGCTGTAACAGAGAGGACCAAGGGCAAGCCAGAAGAGTAAAGTAGCCAAAATAAATATGACGAGAAGGCTAGAGAGCAACACAAAAACAGGTATGGCACCATACCAGCTGCAGTGTTCAGTAGGTTGGATGATCGACTGAAGGCCATATTTCGATAAATGTGATCAAAATCAGCATTGCGCCGATTAACTGCTTCCAGATGTGCAGCCAAGTGGCAATTCACAAAGCACATTGTTCTATCATAGACTCTAATTCTCAAACCCACACCTCCCTGCTCGATCAACTTTAGCCTTGTTAGTGTTTATTCCAACAAAGAGAAATTCCAAAGCTCATAATTAAAAAATTCATCAAGGCATTCTATCTTTCCAATATCTTGTTTGTACAAGCAAGATTTATGTTCCTATTTTTGTAAACAAACTCTGAAGTCACAAATAAAACAATGTCGTATAAAGGGAAGGCAGGGGAAGGGAAAGAAAATTTTCTTTTTCTCATCAACTACAACACTTAAAATACTGTTACTAGCAAATAACTTTTTTTAATCGAAAAAGAAATATTATTAGAGAGAAAAAGATAACACTGATTTAAGCAAGTAACACTGTTATTACTTATTACCAAATAACGTTAAAGCAGGGGCTATTAACGATAACACTGATTTAAGCAAAAACATTATGTCTTAAACAGTGCATGTATGCAACCATGTTCGTTTGCTTTTAAATGTGATGTAGCATCAAATAACTTGATAAGTAAAACAACCTCTGCTCCTTATTTGTTTTCTGTCACAATCTTTTCTTGTCTACTTTTCCCTCCCATAATTGTTTTCACCTGGTTAGGGATGTCCTCCAACATCCTTAGCTTTTTCTATATTTTTTTGTGCTGAAAATATAGCTGTGACCATGTGGCATGATCGAGTTTCCTAAGATCAACATTAGGCCACAGGCAACCCAAACCCCAACTATTAATTGTGATCCAGATTCCAGAATAACTAAATCAGATTGAAGTTGTTAAATAAAGCTTCATAATTAACTTTCAGATAACTGCTAGTACTTAATTATATACATTCTTTGAAGATTATGGAAGTTGGTCACGCATAAGATAATTATTCAATTCAATCTAAGTGGTGCCTGAAATCATAGTGAGTTGAGAAATTTCAGAAAGAATGATACTACCTTATGCGGGTAACATACAAGGACGACTTCTTAATTATGTAGATAGGGAGGTTGATACAAACCTTATTACCGATTGCACGTCCAAAGCCACATGGGACTGCTGCAACATCAATGTCCCCAACATGTGTCCTAAGCTTCTTTCTCACCCTAATTAAGAAATTTCAGCTCTCATAAGAATGGAAGCATTATTATGAGGTAGGAATCCTAAGTATATAATAGGGAAGACTACCTTGCCTTAAAAAAAGGTAACACAAACAACAGCTTTATTAGACTTATTTGTTGTACATTCATGAGAATCACTCACCAAAGAGATATAAGCAAGCCAGCAAGCTGCCTAGAACCCATACGTTCAAAAGTTTTTCCTTCTTCTAAGGCCTTTCCTATTGCATCCAGCCACAATTGCCCTACTGCACTTCCTTCAAGCCCTACCTACAATTGTGATTGGTCAATGAACGCATAAAATAAACACTTCGAACAGGATGGACAGTTCATTTGCTTGTAGCACAGACTTACATAATTCACATGAATTCTGAAACAAAAAAGAAAATGAAAGAGAAAATATGCCCTTGATTATACACAATTAGAATGATCCCTTGGAAGCATCATCTTTGTACGGTAAAAGTATAAATTGCATATTTTTCATATGAATGCTAAACAAACATCATGATGGATCAAGTTCATTCTTTTAAATTCAAATTAAAAAACTAGTTGGTTTATTTTTCATAACAAACAATTGTTAAGACAGTTTCATGGTGAAGAATTTCAAGATACAGATTTTTAATGGTCAGATACATTACTACAAATATTATGAAAAGTCATACAGTTTCTTTTGCTGCAGACATTGCAAGAAAACCTGCACCCATATCCACTTCTTGCAAACCAACCACTACAATGCCTACATCAGATACAGCAGAACCCAACCATGACAGAAGTGAATCATGTGATGGTTTTCCTTGACCAACATTCCATGTGCCAATCAAGATTTTGACATTGTTCCATCTAGTGTATATAAGTTCTTTCCCAGCCAACTCTGACTTTATTATGTCATCAACAGGATTTGGCGATGCAATATTCCATGCGCGTATGCCACCGTGAGTAGCCAAGCTAAAAACATTACCATTGCCAACAGCCAATCTAATCACAGGACTATTATGACCAATCCATTGTGCAATTAGATTGCCTTCGAGGTCCAATATTTGCAAAATGCCACTCACATAGCCAATGTACATTCGTGTTCCAAATGCGCAGAAGCACTGGACTGCACAAGGATGGTGATTAAAATCTTGTACACGGGTCCCATTCCCATCCCATTGTACAAGCAAGCCATTTGTACATCCACTCCAAATCATTCCATCATTTGTTTGGACCATAGCTTCTGTTCTTTTAGTATCTTCAACAAATGCTCCTGCTCCCTTGGATGCTACTCGACGAACCGCATCTGCGGCTCCCATTATAGCATTTCGTGATCGTTGTAGAAAGCTAGTCCCTTGGGGTTTCTCTTTTTTTGAGGTAGAAACAAACTTTATCTTCAGTTCATCTTCTGGGACTTGATCTTGCTGCATGGCTGATGCGTCAACTCGATTTTCCATTTGACCATCAATGTTAAATACTTTCAGAAGGTCCTTTGTACGGGCATCCCTGTTTAAAGGTCAACTTTTGAGTCTTGAGTGCCTCAAATTTATATTTTGAGATATAGCATATTTTGCACGTAGAATAAAACACTTGGACTTGATAAGTGAAAATAGAGGTTACCAAAACAATTTCTTTGTCTATACCTCATCAATGCATCGTTCTAAAAGCATGACACAAATTAAAGCCTACTTAAGGACTATATAAGTGCATCGACCCCAACAAACAACGTCAGAACAGGAAGCATACCACAGTGAGAAGGATAGTGACCCCGCACACCAGACTCTGGCTCTAACATTATCAGACAATATGCACTTCACCTCTTGAGAAGATATACTGCAGACACCATTAACAGTGACTTGACTTTTGAGGTCGATGCCTGACCTCTCCACAAGTAAGGCAGCCATGCGCCTTTCTTCTGGAGACAAGGATAGAGATTTTTCAATTGATTCCCATGGCCAGACCTTAATAAGTCCCCCTTCAGAACCTGACCAGAGATCGCCTAGAGCAAAGCAACGTGAATTGCCGAGTCAAAATTAGTAGGACGAAATACAGTTGTAATGAGATATAATTTCAAAAAATTAAAAAAAAAAAAAAAACTCCCACATGATATGCTTCAAGTTGTTTTTCTAGGAGAGAGAGAGAGAGAGAGAGAGAGAGAGAGAGAGAGAGAGAGAGAGAGAGAGAGAGAGAGAGAGAGAGAGAGAGAGAGAGAGAGAGAGAGAGAGAGAGAGACCTACCAAACGAACTTATGACCATGGCAAGAACGGGACCCCTATGTCCCTGCCACGAAAGACCTTCCTTAAAGGGGGTACCGAAAGATTGATCCATTTTCCAAGTCCTAATCTTTCCATCCTTGTGCCCACTCCAAATCAGTTTATTCCCACTATCAACTGACAAACATATCGTGGGAGAGGTATCCACTGATTCATAAAATGGCGCTGCGTCCTCATCGCCCCTTCTTACCTTCCCACCGAGACCGCATCCGGGATCAAAGGCATTTTGAAACTCCCAGACTCTAACCCCACTTTCCTGACCAGCCCACAACTGTGCTTCCGTACAGGCAATGTTCCGAAGAAATTTTCCTACTTGAGTCTCCCTCAGCGGATGGGGCCTTAACTCAAGGCACGGCGGACGACCGGGATGAACAGCTGCTCGCACCGGAACCTTGAATATTCCAGTTTCGCCGCCACTCCCTATAAATTCTGGCAAGGGAAGGCATGGGGTCACATCATCGGGACCCCCACCAGCGTCCATGCCCAGTCTTTGGTCAAGGTACTCATCGGGGGCCAGAGTAGCAGGGTTAGTAGAGGATTTGTGGAAAATTTTGTCGTCGTCGGACTCGTAAAAAGTCTCAATGTTCTTGGATATACGGTCATCGTCGAGACTGTGCTTGCGGATCTGGTGATGGCGTTTCTGGGCGGTGGCGGCTCTAAGTTGTTGGCTATAGGAATGTGCTTTGCGGTGAGGTGGAAGAGAGCTCAACCCGGCTGAGGCTTCCCTGCGATCGTCATCAATTCCATCATCCATGATTCTTGGACGATAATTGGAGACTGTTCCCAGGTACAAAACGAAGGATAGGTAACCAAACCAGAATGAAGAGAGAGAAAATGAGAATGGGAATTGCACCAGAGAGAGAAGATGAGGGACGAAAGAAAAAGTCCAAAGGGTGTCCCGAAAGAGAGGGAAGCACGTAAGGTTGACGAACGGGGGAGTAAGGCGGGGCATTCTGGCAGCTTATGGACAAGATTGGTTTTCTCTTCTTTTATCACCAAGCTTGAATGCAGGATTGTTTAACTTATTTCATATTTATATTTTATATTGTTAATTTAATTAATATTCATACATTTATCACATTGTTTTATAAGAAGTAAAAACTATATAAAAAATTACAGTAGAATGAAAGCATCTCAACCTTGTTCAATCACAATTATTTCTAGTATCGTCAACTTAGTCCATGATCTACTTATAAATAAGTGATTTTAAGTTAAAAAAATAAATTTTTTTGATTTTAAGTTAAAAAAATAAATTTTTTTAACAACAAATTTAATCAGACTAAATTTGTGGGCTGATTTTATTTAAAGTATTTTATTTTTTAAAAAATATATTATTTAATATAAATGATTTTATTTTATCGCATTTCTATTTTTATAATTTTATATTTAATAAATATAATAAATTTGGATATAAAATTTATTAAAATTTTTAAAATTAAATATATAATTTTTAAATTTAAATATAATTTTGTTAATTTTTTAAAAAATATATAAAAATTAAAATTATTAATTATTTAAAAAAATTAAAAAATAATATTTTACATATATAAATTATATATTAACAAAAAGATATTAATTTTTAAATAAAAATTAAAAATATATTATTTTAATATTTAAAAAAAAATCCTGCAAACCAAAGCAATTTTGATTTTAATAAAAATGCCCGTTCCGCATTTGCCGGTGACCCGTTTGACAATATTAGTTTTTTCTGAATAATTTGTTTATATAACAAAAGAATATATATTCTTCAAATTTATAGAAAGATTCTAGCCATTCAGTCCTCACAAGTACAACCAATAAACAAAAAAGAAAGAGCAAGCCATGCAGAAAGCGTGAGGGGAATAAATCGCAATAGGCCTGTATCGGAAATAGGTCCGCTCCCGTTGACTTCAAAACAAGAAGCTCCTGTTCAATTGATTTCGATCATCCACTTCATTCAACCATCCATATGGTGTCACGCGTCCCCCAATTTGAGTCGAACAAACATAGCCATGTCTTCACCATGCTCCCACATCATCGTTTTTTGTAACCTGCATTTCTGAGCACTCCATTTGACACATGGAGGAAAAATTGTTATAGAGTCAGTAGCTAGAGAGTCGTCGGATCATGGGCTTTAATGCTAAGACTAGATCGCCTATTGGTGATGACTCTGTGCCGTGACCATTGCAAATTTCTCGAGGAAGTCCTCCGTCAGAGCAACTCCTTCGCATATGCACACGTGGCACACATGCAGTCCCTGAGAACTCTAAACTCTGCTTTATACTCTTTCTTCCATCATAATACAGATTTCAGCCACGATGCCTCTCTATAATGAAGATTACGGCAATGTCATTTTTCATTAATTATGCGTAGCCTCTATAGGCTTATTTCTCACTGCCTCTCTGCAATTCAAATTTGTCGTAGCCTCCTCCTCCAAGCAGCTGATCATACTGGGATTTCCTGAGTTGTTTAAAACATTTGACAAATACAAAGCGAGTACAGTCCTAGTCACGACATCCAGGAAGATAAAGACAGAGAAAGTCAAAGGATCACACATCAAATCATGAAAAATAAATTTCTGAATTTGTGGATGGATCTAATAATGAAGGAGGTAATGTGGATAAGCCTGAAAATGGAGAAGCGAAGAAAGTAAAAGCTAGTTCGACAAAGAAAGAGCAAGAGCAACCAGATTCAAAGCCTCAGGAGTTGTTTGGTATTCGCAAAAGTGTTAGGATGGAATGAAAATTTCATGTACTGTTCCTTTTTTTCCTTTGTTTGATAGTCAGACTGTAGATAATGGAGTTGCTTATCATGTAAAAAAATGGAGAGCTTTTCTTGGAAGTTTTTTCATTGCTATCTAGATGGAAAAAGATGTTTCTCGGATGAAAATAGGTATTTGGACGGTTTTATTCCTATGTCGAACATAAGCATTATGTGTTGTTGTTCTTTTTTATTCAAAGTTGATGGACTGAGAGGGAGAGTCTGAGATGCTGACGGTGAGAGAGAGAGTCTGAGACGTCGGCGATGAGAGATAGAGAGAGAAGAAAGGATGACTGAGAGAGGGGTAAAGACGCCAACCGAGAAAGAAGAAGAAAAAGAGGATGAACGGAGAGAGATCTGTGACGAGAATGAACAGAGAGAGAGAGAGAGATAAAAATCTCACCTAATCTTTGTCTCTGGTTCGTTTGACGGGGGGCACAAATGGGGAAGGGGAAGGTCAACGATGGTGCAGGAATGAGGGAAAGAGATATTGGATAAGAATTGAGAACAATGTGGGAGTGAGGGAGAGAGATCTAGGAAGGTCGACGATGGCGTGGAGAGATGAGGAAGATGGTTGACGACGACGGTGGCTAGTGGAGGTGAAGGACAGCGTTGGACGACTAAGGCATATAGCCGCAAAAGTTGAGAGAGAGTGAGGACGATGGATGTGCTGTGGACTATGGAGACAAATTGGGAGTGATAGGGTAATTGGGTTGAAGAGTGAGTCATAGTGGTGTGGGGGTATTTTGGTAATGTTACCAATTAAAAATACATACTAAACATATTTTTTCTCTTTTTCATCATTCTTTCCCATCTTATACTAAATATGTTTTTTTTCCCTTCTCCCTTATCTTTTTCTTTTCCTTTCCATTTTCCTATTTTCTTTCCATTCATACTTTTTTTAGTATACCAAACGTCCCCTTAAGAATAAATAGTAATTCCTTTGAAATTCAAAAAAGGTAAAAGAAATCCTAGACTGTGGCGCCCTGGGCGCCATGGCCCAACCCAAATCCTTCCTTATGTTCAAGGCACGGACGCCCCAAGTGCCAACCTCCAAACTCTCGGGTACCCCTCTGCCTCATTGTGCCTAGGGCATCATACCCAGGATACTTTAGAAGTGATGGCACTCGGGCGGCCACATTTGATACTTATAAAGCAGCTTCAAAAAATCCTTCCCTTTTGTTCAAAACAATCTCCTTGAGCCTCAAAGCTTCCATAACCATCAAAACAATAAGTTTAGGTGATTGGGTGCCACAAAATTAAGCTCAAAACGTTGTTAAAGTAAAGTTAGGGATAAAGTCGCATTACAAATCTTTCATCTTTCTAATCAAAATTTATGACCACACTTTATTCCCCACCATTAATGCACCTTAGCCAACCAAACTCACACAATAAGAGTTTTTAAACATTTTATAGCAACATGGAAAGGCTTGGATGTACAAAACAGCATCTAATTCAGAGAAACCATACTAACCTAGGGTTTTGTAAAGTCCGAAAATGAAAGGAGGAAGAAGGGGAGGATTGAACATTTTTCAATTCCAATTTTGCCTTCCTTGTGCATGTGTAAGAACTCCCATGATTTTTTACCCAAAAAAATAAGGCAAATTCTCTCTTTTAGACCACTATTTCAATTTTTTGGTATTTTTTGCCTGATATTTCTAATTGTCTGAGAATTTTTATTTGATTTTTGTAGATTGTTTTTTCAAGTTTTGTTTTCGGATTCCTTGTTTCTAATGGATGATGGATTTTTCCCAAGTGAAATTTTTCGATTTCGAGCCGGACCGTACGTGGCCATTCGAAAGCTAGTTAAAGAAGTAAAAGTATTAGAAGTAGCATAATTGGTGTTTTCAATTCCAATTTTGCCTTCTTTGTGCATGTGTAAGTTCTCCCATGATTTTTTACCCAAAAAAAATTAGGCAAATTCCCTCGTTTAGACCACTATTTCAATTTTTTGGTATTTTTTGCCCGATTTTTCTAATTGATTGAGAATTTTTATTTGATTTTTGTAGATTGTTTCGTCAAGTTTTGTTTTCGGATTCTTTGTTTCTAATGTATTATGGATTTTTCCCAAGTGAAATTTTTCGATTTCGAGCCGGAACGTACGTGTCACATCCCAAAAATTGAGCATGTGAAAAGATACTACTCCTTTGATAAAATTCTCAAACATACGTTATTTACATATGTTCTGTAAGGTTTTACATTCAACCTTAATCGTTCATTCCACACTACAGAATTATATTCATCTAATAAGCAAATATAGACATACATAGTCTGATATTTCTATTTCATCGCAAGCTTAGGAGACCTATAGTAAGTACAGAGCGTTCCTAGTATCCACATTAATAAGTACCGGTATCCCACCAGACAGAAATAGAGGATAATTCCAAGGGGCTTCTATTCTTCAAACGGATACTCTTGACTGCTACAGTACGGTTGCTACAGTGCCGGTCGCTACAGTAACGTTGACTGCTACAGTACCGTTGACTGCCGACACTACAGTACTGCTACAGTAACTCGAAGAAAATTTTCCAGAATTTTTCCGAAATCTCTGGTCGCTACAGTAACTCGAATTTTTGCAGAAAAATCTTTCAAAATTTCATCATTTCCTTTCTTGTTTCAAAACCAGAATTTCAACTCTTTTAACCGATTATAACTCAAATATAACTTCTAAAACTACTAAGATTCATGAATTATCATCAAAATCTTCAAGAACAAAACCTCCTCTGATCTTCTACATAAACTGAAATTTAAGGAAAATAATCGGATTAAAGCTTACCTTTGATCCTTACAAAGCTTTTGAACCGAACAAATAATCGAAACTCTGAAGATCAAGGAAAGGATTTGAGAAGAGAATGAAGAAAGGAGAGAAAACTTCCACTGTTCAGTTTTCAGCTTTTCCTTCTGCGTGAGAAATGAGAGGGGTACTATTGAAACTTTATATTAAATATTTCTAATGAGTTATTCAATAACCCATGGGTATCCATAACCCAACATCCAAACCCATCCAGTCAATTTATAATAAATGGACTAATGGACCATTCTGAAACCACTTTTCCATGAATTTTACCATTCTTAGAATATATCCCACATTGTGCAAATATTTAGTCCAGTCATTTAACTCAATTTTCATAAATAATATTCAAAGAGAACAATTAAATATGAAAATTAAATATGACCAAAATAAATAACTAAAGTAACGTTGTAGAATTCTAAAATACTCTTAAGCGAATTATATTCTGAAATTAACGGGTATTACATTCTACCCCCCTTAAAAGAATTCGGTCCTCCGAATTAAAATCTTACCTCAAGTTTCAAACAAATGTGGATAGTTTTTCCACATTTCATCTTCTGCCTCCCACGTAGCTTCCTCGCGAGAATGATTTCTCCAAAGAACCTTGACAGTAAGAATTTCTTTAGTACGCAATTTCTTGACTTTTCTATCAAGGATAGCTACTGGTACCTCTTCGTAGGTGAGAGTTTCATCAAAATGAACTTCTTGGGGTTGAATGACATGAGAAGGATCAGGAAGATATTTTCGTAACATGGACACATGAAATATTGGATGAACTCCCTCTAGGTCAGAAGGCAGGTTTAGGCGATATGCCACATTACCCACTCTGTCAACAACCTCATATGGGCCAACATACTTCGGACTAAGCTTGCCTTTCTTCCCGAATCTCATTACTCCCTTCATAGGTGAGATTCGTAAGAAAATCGTATCACCTATTGCAAATTCAAGGTCACGTCGTCGGTTGTCCGCATAAGACTTCTGTCTACTCTGAGCAGTTAACAACTTCTCTCTGATCAGTTTAACTTTATTTATATCTTCTTGAATCATCTCAGGTCCAAATATTTTGGTTTCACCAAGTTCAAACCAACCTATAGGAGATCGACACCGTCTCCCATATAAAGCCTCAAAAGGTGCCATCTGAATACTGGCTTGGTAACTGTTATTATAAGCAAATTCAATAAGAGACAAATGATCTTTCCAACTTCCACTGAAATCCATCACACAAGCTCTTAGCATATCCTCTAAAGTCTGAATTGTCCTTTCGGACTGTCCATCTGTAATACCTATGAAAAATAAAATATAAATGCGTGTTTTCAAACTACTGTTACTATTTCAGTATACGGTACTATTCACCCGTATAATACTATTTACGTATATGGTACTGTTCATTTATACAATCAAAATGTCAAATACTAGATGTGGTTTGGTCATAAGAGAAAACTAGAAAGAAGTTTGTAGAAGAAAATGACGTTTTATGTGTAAAAATACCCTCAGGGACTAAATTGAAAGGACTGAATTGAAAAGAAACTTAAAGGTTTAAGGTGAAAGGATAGTTTTCCCTTTAAAGTTTCTAATAGTAAATAAACGAAAATTTTCCTCGTACGCGTAAGGTGCACAGTAACTACATTATTAGAAATGTCATTTTCATGAATAGTAAATTGAATATTTTATTAATGCATAGTGTCAAATAGTACCCTTGACTTTTACTATAAATAGGTCCTTCCATTTCACTTCTAAACTCACACCTTCAACTTCTCTTCTTCCCTCCTTAAGTTTCTCTTGCTCCGACGCTAGGCTTCTGAGATTTTGGGCCTTTCTGTTTTTGCTTAGGTAAGGATACTATGCCCTTTCTATGTCTTTCAAATTTTAGAAGTTATTTTCTTAAGTATGCTCTGTGGTTGCGGCTTTGGCCGATCTTCCACATCAGAAAAACTGTCGTTAGCTGTTATTTTGATTCTCTGATTACCGAAATAGAATATAATCTGTGGAGAATACATGTCTAGGAAAGTTCTGGCTAAGGAAAGACCTGGTTTTTAAGTGTGTCCAGTGTGACCCTCCACTCTTTCCTGGGAACTTACCTGGTGTACTCTTTTACAGATTGTATTCTGTATTTCCGGTATGAATAGTACCCATACGTATGAATAGTGATCGTATGAATAGTACCGTCCGTATGAATAATACCCGTACATATGAACAGTATCTGTACGAAAATGATCTTAACGTATTTTCTGTAATCTTTCATAAAAATCTCTGTAGCGGAACACTGAAATTCACCTGCGTACTCTTGTCCGTAACGATTTAGAGAAGTGATACTCGTACGGAATCCAGGTGAGTGAAATGACCCTGTTTTAATAGAGTTTTAGCATTACTGGTGATAAAAAGTATGTCGTAGGACACTCCCAAGATTCATAGGGGGAAATTGGATTCAGAATGACTAATATAATGAGATAATTAATCCAGAAGTATGGATAAGACAAAGCAAGTATCTCATGATGATATGAAATTTGAATCATATAGTTATATACTATACCTGTTATATGGATGAGTATTATATTGTGCTTCTGATTATGATATGAACTGTTGTACTATTGATTGTGATTGAGCGGTACAGTACCCCCTCTCACGGCAAGGCGAAAAACCCGGGTTAAAGGGTGTCTTGACCAATGAGTGTGGAGACAATGATTCCCTCAGTAGGGATATAGCCCGGATTGGTGATAAATCCGTGAGGCGCCCTAGCTAAGAGGATGAGGTTGTGCGTCATGGCGGAAAAATACAAAATTGGTGAGCCGGCCTGTGTGCGCTCTCCGGGATATATTGCCATTGACGAGTACTAGTATCGTTTGTTGAATTGGATGAATTTTTCTTGTATGTAATTTCTAACTATATCTATTGGTTGAGCTTGAGCCTTCGGATATGCTTGCATGACTGGTGATGTATTTGAATTTTATTAACGCGAGGCCGATTTGCTCACTGAGTTTAAAAGCTCACACTGTTTGTACAAACTTTTTGTTCAGATCAGGTTGCCGCCGAAGTACATCCGCTAGAGGAGTAGATCATGTTGGACCTTCCCGCTGTCGGGTAGGCCCTTCTTTTGTTATACAGTATGTTGCTCTGTAACCGTCTAGGACATCTAGGTCAGGGGTTTGGTATTTGGCTTGTATTTCAGTATGATAATGTGTTTTGTACTGAGGATCTATTATTAATTAAGAAAATCTGATGTATTTTCTTTGTATTTATTAAGGAATGGTATTTTGAGAATATAGAGATAATGACTAACAATTTTACTTGTGGGAAGAATTTATCGAAAGGCTTACAGTGATGGGATATTCATCATTGTGCCGGTCATGTGCCTAGAAAATGGGTCGTGACACCATCAGTTTGAGGATGGAATGTTGTGCTAAGATTCACTTTGGTACCCAAAGCCTCTTAAAAAACTTTCCAGAACCGAGAGGTAAACTGAGGTCCTCGGTCTGATATAATGGATATTGGTACACCATGAAGTTTCACTATTTCTTTAACATAAAGTCGAGCAAGTTTTGCTACACTGAAAGTGGTATGAACAGGAAGAAAATGTGTTGACTTAGTAAGTCGATCCACTATGACCTATATTGAGTCATTTCCTTTTGTTGACCGGGGTAAACCTACTACAAAATCTATAGTGATCCTTTCCCACTTCCACTCGGGAATATCTAATTTTTGCATCAAACCAGGTGGTCGTCGATGTTCAGCTTTAACTTGCTGACAAGTCAAACATCGAGCTACAAAGTCAGTCACGTCTCGCTTCATGTCCTCCCACCAGTAAACTTGTTTCAAGTCCTGATACATTTTCACAGCACCAGGGTGTACAACGTATGGCGAACCATGAGCTTCCATTAAGATTTCATGTTTCAAAGATTCAATGTTGGGGACACAAAGTCTTCCATTAAACTATAAGACTCCTTCTTCATCTACCAAGAAACTTGGTGCTAGACCTTGCCTTGCCTTATCTCTGATTTTGACCATATCAATGTCATTTTCTAAAGTTGCTTTTACTTTTTCAACAAGGGATGATCTAACTGTTAAATGAGCCAGAAATGTACCTGACTCAGTGATCTCAAAGAATACTCCATCAGCTTCTAATTCTTGTAGTTCATGTATTAGAGATCTCCTTATAGTGGCAATGTGAGCTAAACTTCCATAGACTTTCGACTTAGAGCATCAGCCACTACATTTGCTTTACCTGGATGGTAAAGGATGGTACAATCATAATCTTTCAGAAGTTCCATCCACCTTCGTTGTCTTAGATTGAGATCTCTCTGCTCAAAAATGTACTTAAGGCTTTTGTGATTTGTAAAAATTTTACAAGTCTCCCCATACAAGTAATGTCTCCAAATCTTTAGGGCAAACACTACAGCTGCCATTTCCAAATCATGAGTGGGGTAACTCAATTCATGCTTTTTAAGCTGACGTGAGCCATAAGCTATGACTTTACCATGTTGCATCAACACACACCCTAAGCCTATCTTTGAGGCATCACAGAATACAGAGTAACTCCCTGGTCCTGATGGTAGGATTAAGACTGGTGCAAAAGTTAAACACTCTTTCAATTGGGTGAAACTTTGCTCACATGAATCATCCCAAATGTATTTAACATTCTTTCGGGTTAACTTATTTAATGGGAGAGCCGTCTTAGAGAAATCTTTGACAAAGCGAAGGTAATACCCTGCTAAGCCAAGAAAACTACGTACTTCAGACACAGTTGTTGGTCTAGGCCATTGTTTTACTGCTTCAATTTTACTTGGATCTACATGAATACCTTCTTGGGAAATAACATATCCCAAAAATGTTACATGACTCATCCAGCATTCACATTTTGAGAGCTTTACGTACAACTGATGCTCTCTCAAAGTCTGAAGCACTATTCTCAAATGTTCAGTATGTTCTTCATGACTCTTTGAATACACCAAAATATCATCAATAAATACAATTACAAACTTATCAAGGAATGATTTGAACACTCTGTTCATTAAATCCATAAATGCTGCTGGTGCATTTGTCAACCCAAAAGACATCACAAGAAACTCATAATGTCCATACCGTGTACGAAAAGCTGTCTTAGGTATATCATCGTTCTTAATTCGTAACTGATGATATCCAGACCTTAGATCAATCTTTGAGAAGTATTTTGCTCCTTGAAGCTGATCAAACAAATCATCTATCCTTGGTAAAGGATACTTATTTTTCACTGTGACTTTATTCAGCTGACGATAATCTATACATAGTCTCATAGAACCATCTTTCTTTTTCACAAAAAGAACAGGAGCACCCCAAGGTGAAAAACTTGGGCGAATGAACCCTTTGTTTAACAAATCTTCCAATTGTTCTTTGAGTTCTTTTAGCTCAACAGGAGCCATACAATAAGGTGGAATAGAAATTGGTCGTGTGTCTGGGACCAAATCAATACTGAACTCAATATCTCTTTCTGGCGGTAATCCAGGTAAATCTTCTGGGAACACATCTGGGAATTCATTAACCACATGTATGTCTTCTAACTTCTGTTCTTTCTTTTCTAAATCTTTGATAAAAGCTAGAAATCCCTGACATCCCTTTCGCAACATACGCCGGGCACTTAACATAGATATCATGTTGCAAGGTACATCACTTTGATCCCCTTGAAACACAAAATTACTCCTCCCCGGCATATTAAAGGAAATAACTTTGTCACGACAATTTATAGTAGCATGACAAGAAGATAGCCAGTCCATCCCTAAAATCACATCAAAATCTAACATATTGAGAACCATAAGATCTATCTCAATTTCTATGCCTCCAACGATTATTTTACAAGAAAGATAACATGTTTTAACCATCAAAGTCTCTCTCATCGGTGTGGAAACCAAGAATGGTTCTTTAAGAGTAATCGAATCAAATGCAAATCTCTTGGCAAATAGGGGTGACACATATGAGTGAGTAGAACCAGGATCAAACAAAATACGTGCAACAAAAGTATTGACAGATAATATACTGTAACTACAGCATTGGATGTTTGAGCATCCTGTCGGGTTAGAGCATATACTCTTGCATTTCCTCTGCCAGCAGCTTGTTTTCCACGGTCACCTTGGCCTCTTCCAGAACCTCTTCCCATACTACCCCCTATTGAAGGGGTTGGTGTTCGAGTAATAGAAGCAGAAATAGACTGTGGTCGAGGTGGCAAAGTAGACCCTTGACCTGGTCTTGTCATGAGCTGAGGGCACTCCCTTATAAAATGTCCTTTTTGTCCACAGTTAAAACAACCTGTACCAACAATGTTTAACCTGCATTCTCCGAAGTGAAACTTTCCACATTCAGGACACTGAGGTTTCTTCCTTCTAGCTTGAGTACCTCCTCTACTAGAAGAACTAAAACCACCCCTGCTCTCTGAACGAGGCTTAGCCACACTGGCTGTAGAATAAGATGACTTAGTAGGAGTGGCTGGAGCATGTTGCGATGCAGTAAAGGGTTTCAAAGTCCCTGAGTCTTCCCCTTGATCAAAAGATCTCCTATATCTAGCTTTCTTCTTTTGTCGATATTCTTCTTTATTCTTTGATTTCCTTTCCATAACCAATCTGTAAAACTCCGTCCACATAACTGGTGGTGCGCCTTGAATTCTAGCTTTCTTCCAGTTCCTCCACCATTTACCAGCCCTACCATTTAACTGAAATGAAGTGAATTCTACCTTTTGAGTAGGAGAACACCCTATAACATCACAGATTGCTCCACAATCTTCAAGGAAACATTGTGGGTCCTCTTTGGGATTTTCCCCTGAAAAAGTAGGAGGCCTCATTTTCTGGAATTCAGACATTTTTACCTCCCTTACATTACCTCCTCCAGCTAACTGAGCTGGTGGTACAATTTCAGCTTCAACAATAGGAGGATCCACTGGCAGGTTAGCTTGTGCAGCTCGACCTCTCATTTCAGCCTCAAATCGGTCAAATCGTTCATTCATCAAATTAATCACATGTGTAATAGTTGCATTGCCAACGTGAGCATCAGGTTCGACTCTCCTTGCTTGCTCACTAGTTGCGCCCTCAGTACTTTGAGCATGTAAACTATCACCACGGTTAGGATCATCTTGCACATGTACTGGTGGATTTATGGCCCTCCTTGGACCCATATGCTCATTATTATTAGAAGATCCTTCTGACATTATACTATCACAGATCTACACACATAACAAATAATTTTCAGACATAAACAAAATATCACTTACTAGCCCCACTGAGAAGTTATCCATAAAATGACGTTATACTCTACAAGGTCTTTTATGGAACCTAATCCTATGGTCATGCCGCGGCTCATGACAATAGGGAAGGGCCCACAAAGATCACTTTGCTCTGTACTCTATAGGGGA
This sequence comes from Biancaea sappan, assembly GCA_037074585.1. Lineage (NCBI taxonomy): Eukaryota > Viridiplantae > Streptophyta > Magnoliopsida > Fabales > Fabaceae > Biancaea > Biancaea sappan. The sequence continues at coordinate 55,140 of CM073501.1, read as the reverse complement.
CCTATAGAACCTTCCTCTGATACCAAATTGTCACATCCCAAAAATTGAGCATGTGAAAAGATACTACTCCTTTGATAAAATTCTCAAACATACGTTATTTACATATGTTCTGTAAGGTTTTACATTCAACCTTAATCGTTCATTCCACACTACAGAATTATATTCATCTAATAAGCAAATATAGACATACATAGTCTGATATTTCTATTTCATCGCAAGCCTAGGAGACCTATAGTAAGTACAGAGCGTTCCTAGTATCCACATTAATAAGTACTGGTATCCCACCAGACAGAAATAGAGGATAATTCCAAGGGGCTTCTATTCTTCAAACGGATACTCTTGACTGCTACAGTACGGTTGCTACAGTGCCGGTTCGCTACAGTACCGTTGACTGCCGACACTACAGTACTGCTACAGTAACTCGAAGAAAATTTTCCAGAATTTTTCCGAAATCTCTGGTCGCTATAGTAACTCGAATTTTTGCAGAAAAATCTTTCAAAATTTCATCCTTTCCTTTCTTGTTTCAAAACCAGAATTTCAACTCTTTTAACCGATTATAACTCAAATATAACTTCTAAAACTACTAAGATTCATGAATTATCATCAAAATCTTCAAGAACAAAACCTCCTCTGATCTTCTACATAAACTGAAATTTAAGGAAAATAATCGGATTAAAGCTTACCTTTGATCCTTACAAAGCTTTTGAACCGAACAAATAATCGAAACTCTGAAGATCAAGGAAAGGATTTGAGAAGAGAATGAAGAAAGGAGAGAAAACTTCCACTGTTCAGTTTTCAGCTTTTCCTTCTGCGTGAGAAATGAGGGGGGTACTATTGAAACTTTATATTAAATATTTCTAATGAGTTATTCAATAACCCATGGGTATCCATAACCCAACATCCAAACCCATCCAGTCAATTTACAATAAATGGACTAATAGACCATTCTGAAACCACTTTTCCATGAATTTCACCATTCTTAGAATATATCCCACATTGTGCAAATATTTAGTCCAGTCATTTAACTCAATTTTCATAAATAATATTCAAAGAGAACAATTAAATATGAAAATTAAATATGACCAAAATAAATAACTAAAGTAACGTTGTAGAATTCTAAAATACTCTTAAGCGAATTATATTCTGAAATTAACGGGTATTACAGTACGGGTTCATTCGGAGACTAGAAAAGAAGTAAAAGTATTAGAAGCAGCATAATTGGTGTTTTCAATTACAATTTTGCCTTCCTTGTGCATGTGTAAGTTCTCCCATGATTTTTTACACAAAAAAATAAGGCAAATTCACTCGTTTAAACCACTATTTTATTTTTTTGGTATTTTTTACCCGATTTTCTAATTGTTTGAGAATTTTTATTTGATTTTTGTAGATTGTTTCTTCAAGTTTTGTTTTCGGATTCTTTGTTTTTAATGTATTATAGATTTTTCCCAAGTGAATTTTTTCGATTTCGAGCCGGACCGTACGGGGCCATTCGGAGGCTAGTAAAAGAAATAAAAGCTTTAGGAGCAGCATAATTGGTGTTTTCAATTCCAATTTTACCTTCCTTGTGCATGTGTAAGATCTCCCATGATTTTTTACCCCAAAAAAATTAGGCAAATTCCCTCGTTTAGACCACTATTTCAATTTTTTGGTATTTTTTGCTCGATTTTTCTAATTGTTTGAGAATTTTTATTTGATTTTTGTATATTGTTTCTTCAAGTTTTGTTTTCGAATTCTTTGTTTCTAATGTATGATGGATTTTTCCCAAGACAAATTTTTCGATTTCGAGCCGGACCGTACGGGGCCATTCGGAGGCTAGTAAAAGAAGTAAAAGTATTAGGAGTAGCATAATTGGTGATTTCAATTCCAATTTTGCCTTCCTCGTGTATGTGTAGGATCTCCCATGATTTTTTACCCAAAAAAATTAAGCAATTTTCCTCGTTTAGACAACTATTTTAATTTTTTGGTATTTTTTGCCCGATTTTTCTAATAGATTGAGAATTTTTATTTGATTTTTGTAGATTGTTTCTTCAAGTTTTGTTTTTGGATTCTTTTTTTTTAATGTATTATGGATTTTTCCCAAGTGAATTTTTTCGATTTCGAGCCGGACCGTACGGGGCCATTTGGAGGCTAGTAAAAGAAGTAAAAGCTTTAGGAGCAGCATAATTGGTGTTTTAAATTACAATTTTACATTCCTTGTGCATGTGTAAGATTTCCCATGATTTTTTACCCAAAAAAATTAGGCAAATTCCCTCGTTTAGACCACTATTTCAATTTTTTGGTATTTTTTGCTCGATTTTTCTAATTGTTTGAGAATTTTTATTTGATTTTTGTAGATTGTTTGTTCAAGTTTTATTTTCGGATTCTTTGTTTCTAATGTATTATGGATTTTTCCCAAGAGAAATTTTTCGATTTCGAGCTGGACCGTACGTGGCCATTCGGAGACTAGAAAAGAAGTAAAAGTATTAGTAGCAGCATAATTGGTGTTTTCAATTTCAATTTTGCCTTCCTTGTGCATGTGTAAGTTCTCCCATGATTTTTAGCCAAAAAATAAGGCAAATTCCCTCGTTTAGACTACTATTTCAATTTTTTGGTATTTTTTGCCCGATTTTTCTAATTGATTGAGAATTTTTATTTGATTTTTGTAGATTGTTTCTTCAAGTTTTGCTTTCGGATTCTTTATTTCTAATGTATTATGGATTTTTCCCAAGTGAAATTTTTCGATTTTCAGCTGGACCGTACGGGGCCATTCGGAGGCTAGTAAAAGAAGTAAAAGCTTTAGGAGCAGCATAATTAGTGTTTTCAATTCCAATTTTGTCTTCCTTGTGCATGTGTAAGATCTCCCATGATTTTTTACCCAAAAAATAAGGCAAATTCCCTCGTTTAGACCACTATTTCTATTTTTTGGTATTTTTTACCCGATTTTTCTAATTGTTTGAGAATTTTTATTTGATTTTTGTAGATTGTTTCTTCAAGTTTTGTTTTCGGATTCTTTGTTTCTAATGTATGATGGATTTTTCCTACGTAAAATTTTTCGATTTCGAGCCGGTCCGTACGAGGCCATTCAGAGGCTAGTAAAAGAAGTAAAAGTATTAAGAGTAGCATAATTGGTGTCTTCAATTCCAATTTTGCCTTCCTTGTGCATGTGTAAGATCTCCCATGATTTTTTACCCAAAAGAATAAGGCAAATTCCCTCGTTTAGACCACTATTTCAATTTTTTGGTATTTTTTGCCCGATTTTTCTAGTTGTTTGAGAATTTTTATTTTACTTTTGTAGATTGTTTCTTCAAGTTTTGTTTTCAGATTCTTTGTTTCTAATGTATTATGGATTTTTCCCAAGTGAAATTTTTTAATTTCGAGTCGGACCGTATGGGGCCATTATGAGGCTAGTAAAAGAAGTAAAAGTATTAGAAGTAGCATAATTGGTCTTTTCAATTCAAATTTTTCCTACCTTGTGCATGTGTAAGATCTCCCATGATTTTTTACCCAAAAAAATAAGGCAAATTCCCTCATTTAGACCACTATTTCAATTTTTTTGGTATTTTTTGCCCGATTTTTCTAATTGTTTGAGAATTTTTATTTGATTTTTGTGAATTGTTTCTTCAAGTTTTGTTATCGGATCCTTTGTTTCTAATATATGATGGATTTTTTCCAAGTGAAATTTTTCGATTTCGAGCTGGACCGTACGGGGCCATTCAAAAGCTAGTAAAAGAAGTAAAATTATTAGAAGTAGCATAATTGGTGTTTTCAATTCCAATTTTGCCTTCCTTGTGTATGTGTAAGTTCTCCCATGATTTTTTACCCAAAAAAATTAGGCAAATTCCCTCGTTTAAAAAATCGTGGTAGAACTTACACATGTACAAGAAAGGCAAAATTGAAATTGAAAACACCAATTATGCTACTCCTAATACTTTTACTGCTTTTACAAGCCTTCGAATGGCCCCGTAAGGTCCGGCACGTTATCAAAAAATTTCACTTTGGGAAAATCCCCCATACATTAGAAACAAAGAATCCAAAAAGAAAACTTGAAGAAACAATCTGCAAAAATCAAATAAAAATTCTCAAACAATAAGAAAAATCAGCCAAAAGATACCAAAAAATAAAAATAGTGATCTAAACGAAGGAATTTGTCCTATTTTTTTGGGTAAAAAATCGTGGGAGAACCTACACATGCACAAGGAAGGCAAAATTGGAATTGAAAACACCAATTATGCCACTCCTAATACTTTCGCTTCTTTTACTAGCCTTCGAATGGCCTCGTATAGTCCAGCACGCTATCGAAAACTTTCACTTTGGGAAAATCTCTCATACATTAGAAACAAAGAATCCGAAAACAAAACTTGAAGCAACAATCTACCAAAATAAAATAAAAATTCTCAAACAATTAGAAAAATCGGATAAAAAATACCAAAAAAATCGAAATACTGGTCTAAACGAGGAAAATTGCCTTATTTTTTTGGGTTAAAAATTGTGAGAGAACTTACACATGCACAAGAAAGGCAAAATTGGAATTGAAAACACCAATTATGCTACTCCTAATACTTTCACTTCTTTTACTAACCTTCGAATTTCTCGTACGGTCCGGCATGTTATCGAAAAATTTAACTTGGGAAAAATCCCCCATACATTAGAAACAAAGTATCCGAAAACAAAACTTGAATAAACAATCTACAAAAATCAAATAAAAATTCTCAACCAATTATTAAAATAAGGCAAAAAATACCAAAAAATAGAAATAGTAGTCTAAACAAGGAAATTTGTCTTATTTTTTGGGGTAAAAAATCGTGGTAGAACTTACACATGCACAATAAAAATAGTAGTCTAAACGAGGTAATTTGTCTTATTTTTTAGGGTAAAAAATCGTGGTAGAACTTACACATGTACAAGAAAGGCAAAATTAGAATTGAAAACACCAATTATGCTACTCCTAATATTTTTACTTCTTTTACTAGCCTTCGAATGGCCCCGTACGGTCTGGCACGTTATAGAAAAATTTCACTTGGGAAAAATCCCCTATATATTAGAAACAAAGAATTTGAAAACAAAACTTGAAAAAACAATCTACAAAAATCAAATAAAAATTACCAAACAATTAGAAAAATCGAACAAGAAATACCAAAAAATGGAAACAGTGGTCTAAACGATGGAATTGACCATATTTTTTTGGGTAACAAATCGTGGGAGAACTTACACATGCACAAAAAAAGGCAAAATTGGAATTGAAAACACCAAATATGCTACTTCTCAAACTTTTACTTCTTTTACAAGCTTTCGAATGGCCCCGTACGGTCCGGCACGTTATCGAAAAATTTGACTTTGGGAAAATCCCCTATACATTAGAAACAAAGAATCCGAAAACAAAACTTGAAGAAACAATCTACAAAAATCAAATAAAAATTCTCAAACAATTAGAAAAATCGGCCAAAAGATACCAAAAAATAAAAGTAGTGATCTAAACGAAGGAATTTGCCCTATTTTTTTGGGTAAAAAATCGTGGGAGAACCAATACATGCACAAGGAAGGCAAAATTGGAATTGAAAACACCAATTATGCTACTCCTAATACTTTTACTTCTTTTACTAGCCTTCGAATGGCCCCGTACGGTCCGGTACATTATGGAAAAATTTAACTTGGGAAAAATCTCCTATATATTAGAAACAAAGAATCTGAAAATAAAACTTGAAGAAACAATATACAAAAATCAAATAAAAATTCCCAAACAATTAGAAAAATCGAACAAGAAATACCAAAAAATGAAAATAGTGGTCTAAACGATGGAATTGGCTTTATTTTTTTGGGTAAAAAATCGTGGGAGAACTTACACATGCACAAGAAAGGCAAAATTGGAATTGAAAACACCAAATATACTACTCCTCAAACTTTTACTTCTTTTACAAGCTTTCGAATGGCCCCGTACAGTCCGACACGTTATCAAAAAATTTGACTTTGGGAAAATCCCCTATACATTAGAAACAAAGAATCCAAAAACAAAACTTGAAGAAACAATCTACAAAAATCAAATAAAAATTCTCAAATAATTAGAAAAATCGGCCAAAAGATACCAAAAAATAAAAATAGTAGTCTAAACGAGGTAATTTGCCCTATTTTTTTTGGTAGAAAATAGTGGGAGAACCAACACATGCACAAGGAAGGAAAAATTGGAATTGAAAACACCAATTATGCTACTCCTAATATTTTTACTTCTTTTACTAGCCTTCGAATGACCCCGTACGGTCTGGCACGTTATAGAAAAATTTCACTTGGGAAAAATCCCCTATATATTAGAAACAAAGAATTTGAAAACAAAACCTGAAGAAACAATCTACAAAAATCAAATAAAAATTCCCAAACAATTAGAAAAATCGAACAAGAAATACCAAAAAATGGAAACAGTGGTCTAAACGATGGAATTGACCTTATTTTTTTGGGTAACAAATCGTGGGAGAACTTACACATGCACAAAAAAAGGCAAAATTGGAATTGAAAACACCAAATATGCTACTTCTCAAACTTTTACTTCTTTTACAAGCTTTCGAATGGCCCCGTACGGTCCGGCATGTTATCGAAAAATTTGACTTTGGGAAAATCCCCTATACATTAGAAACAAAGAATCCGAAAACAAAACTTGAAGAAACAATCTACAAAAATCAAATAAAAATTCTCAAACAATTAGAAAAATCGGCCAAAAGATACCAAAAAATAAAAGTAGTGATCTAAACGAAGGAATTTGCCCTATTTTTTTGGGTAAAAAATCGTGGGAGAACCAATTCATGCACAAGGAAGGCAAAATTGGAATTGAAAACATCAATTATGCTACTCCTAATACTTTTACTTCTTTTACTAGCCTTCGAATGGCCACGTACGGTCTGGTATATTATCGAAAAATTTAACTTGGGAAAAATCTTCTATATATTAGAAACAAAGAATCTGAAAATAAAACTTGAAGAAACAATATACAAAAATCAAATGAAAATTCCCAAACAATTAGAAAAATCGAACAAGAAATACCAAAAAATGGAAATAGTGGTCTAAACGATGGAATTGGCCTTATTTTTTTGGGTAAAAAATCGTGGGAGAACTTACACATGCACAAGAAAGGCAAAATTGGAATTGAAAACACCAAATATACTACTCCTCAAACTTTTACTTCTTTTACAAGCTTTCGAAGTCCGGCACGTTATCGAAAAATTTGACTTTGGGAAAATCCCCTATACATTAGAAACAAAGAATCCGAAAACAAAACTTGAAGAAACAATTTACAAAAATCAAATAAAAATTCCCAAACAATTAGAAAAATCGAACATGAAATACCAAAAAATTAAAATAGTGGTCTAAACGATGGAATTGGCCTTATTTTTTTGGGTAAAAAATCGTGGGAGAACTTACACATGCACAAGAAAGGCAAAATTGGAATTGAAAACACAAAATATACTACTCCTCAAACTTTTACTTCTTTTACAAGCTTTCGAATGGCCCCGTACAGTCCGGCACGTTATCGAAAAATTTGACTTCGGGAAAATCCCCTATACATTAGAAACAAAGAATCCGAAAACAAAACTTGAAGAAACAATCTACAAAAATCAAATAAAAATTCTCAAATAATTAGAAAAATCGGCCAAAAGATACCAAAAAATAAAAATAGTAGTCTAAACGAGGTAATTTGCCCTAATTCTTTTGGTAGAAAATAGTGGGAGAACCAACACATGCACAAGGAAGGCAAAATTGGAATTGAAAACACCAATTATGCTACTCCTAATATTTTTACTTCTTTTACTAGCCTTCGAATGGCCCCGTACGGTCTGGCACGTTATAGAAAAATTTCACTTGGGAAAAATCCCCTATATATTAGAAACAAAGAATTTGAAAACAAAACTTGATGAAACAATCTACAAAAATCAAATAAAAATTTTCAAACAATTAGAAAAATCGAACAAGAAATACCAAAAAATGGAAACAGTGGTCTAAACGATGGAATTGACCTTATTTTTTTGGGTAAAAAATCGTGGGAGAACCAATACATGCACAAGGAAGGCAAAATTGGAATTGAAAACACCAATTATGCTACTCCTAATATTTTTACTTCTTTTACTAGCCTTCGAATGGCCCCGTACGATCTGGCACGTTATAGAAAAATTTCACTTGGGAAAAATCCCCTATATATTAGAAACAAAGAATTTGAAAACAAAACTTGATGAAACAATCTACAAAAATCAAATAAAAATTTTCAAACAATTAGAAAAATCGAACAAGAAATACCAAAAAATGGAAACAGTGGTCTAAATGATGGAATTGACCTTATTTTTTTGGGTAAAAAATCGTGGGAGAACCAATACATGCACAAGGAAGGCAAAATTGGAATTGAAAACACCAATTATACTACTCCTAATATTTTTACTTCTTTTACTAGCCTTCGAATGGCCCCGTACTGTCACGTCTCAAAATCTGAGCACGTGACCGGCACGGAAAGTGAATTTCATTTCACCTCCGTAAGCCTATTTTTCTCTTAAGCATCATACCATTCTTTTTCATGAAACCAAACCGAGTTCTCTATACGCACTACAATCATTCACATTACATCACTGAATGAACCTACCCGATTACAGAGATTTCTAGATTTATACAACTTAGAATAAGACTTAATTATTATACCTTTATCCTGAACAAATGAAAAGGTAATCATGGACTAAGGATCCATAATTCCTTGTACCGATATTTACCTTCAGTTGTCAATTCTGAAAAAAAAAATTAATAAGAGGGGTATGAGCAAACCACATGCCCAGTGAGCAGACAATACAACACTATGACAAAAAAATATCATGCACCATAATGATAATATAATTCATAATACTTCACAACAATATCCAAGTAAATCAAATACATTTCAGCATAATTCAAATAATTCACAACAGCAAACAGTGAAATCAATTTCACACATTTCCCGTACCAACCGGGTCGTCCAGAATACCTCTGGATCGTTGCCCGCGGCCCCCGCCGCATCCACCCTTATCGCTCCATGTATATTCTCCACCCTTATAGCTTCATGTAGATTTCTCCATGGGGTGCACCACCATGCCTTTCCTTTCTAGTCAAACACAATCACAATCACATATAAAAACATCCTCAGTCATAATCTTGAGCCACATACACAACTCAGTCATTTACAATTCAAGTCACAACATAATCAATATGGTTCCAGCAACATAGCATGTATACAACATAACCCATAATATAGAACAATTATTCAACAATCAGAGTATGATACATTTCAACTCAGTTCACATGCCATTCACAATCCATCATATAACCTCCATTCATGAGAAAATAAGAAAATATAATTATATACATCACCTGGCACGTTCCACAATTGTTTATGTCTCATCGTCCCACATCATTCTCTTCAAACTTGGATATTCAACATATTTTCACTATGATGCAAAAAGTCAATAACAAAGATATTTAATCATAGCAAGTATTAACCCACTCACCTTAACTCCGAGCCAAAGTTTCTATACTTCAAATCAGAGAAGGACACCAAAAATCTTATTGAAGGCCTAGAGAACAAGTAAAGCAAGAAACAACACTAAATTAGAACAAAGATTACCAAATTCTCAACCACGTTCTGTTTTGAGGTTACTTTTGGGTCTAAATTTTTAGAAAATTACTGGTATTAATCTGTGGCTCCAAAAATCGTGAAATTTGACATAGAACTATATTTATATGTTAGCAAGCTAGGGTAAAATTTTCAGATTAAAATTCTATCGTTTGGACCCTCTAAAGATCTTATTCATGACCATAGGTCAGACCTGTCTTATTTCCAACAAGTTGCTGTTCCATGATTTTTTTGACCTAGCTAACCATTTCCAAATGAAATGAAATTTTCCAGATCAGAGCAATAACATGTTAAGAGTTCCCCATAAAAATTTCGTGATTTTTGGAATTAATTTGGTTATTCCAAAACACATAAAACCAGTAGCATGACAAATCAGTTTTGTTCTGCCTTTTACAAATATCAATAACTGTTTTAGGTATATGAAGGATACCAAACCAACCCAGAAAATTCTGACATAATTTAGGTATACTCTTAGACACCATTTCTGGTTGTGTACCAAGTTTCATGACCATTGAAATTCGTTTGATACCTCAAACAGTCCAAACAATTCTTAGCAGTAAAGAAAAAATTCTGCAGACACATAATCAGCTCTGTTCTTTGTCTCCTTACCATTTGTTTCGATTTTTGCTTCTTGATTCATGTCTTATGTTTGTTTTCTTCATTTTTAATCTGTAATAGTTTATATAATCATCTCTACCCAAAGACTAAATAAAAGGAAATGAATTAAACTCATGGATTCAAAGGATTCAAGCTTATTGTTACCTTGCTCTATTTTTATGGTAAGAATTACATCCATGACCATGTTTCCATCAATTTGATCTCTAGGGTTCTTAGCTCATGATAGAAAAACAGAGAAGAGCAGAGGAAGCTGAAAAACAAAAGAGGAGAAGAAGATGAACCTTACTTCATGACAGAAAAGGAACGAATGATTTCTGTAGCAAGAATTCTCCTTCCTTCTCCCTAGCTCTTGGTCTCTCTCTCTCAAACTCTCCTTTGTAAATATCCTTTCTCCCACACACACTTGACGGAAATGATAGAGAAGGCAATAGTAGTGTATGATTGAGAAGACAAAAGTGGGTGTGTGTGTTGTCTACTTCTTCTTCTTTTTTTTTTTTTTTGTCCTTGCATCTTTCTCTCCCTCATCCTCCTCCGCACAACTCACACACATCACTTTCCTTTTTTTTTTTTGGTTAAAATTGCTCTTAGCCAACTTAGCTTATAAGATTTGTTCACTTTAATCCCTCTCGATGTCTCAAATACCACTTTAACCTCGAATCCATCATCTTTTCGGTACAGGACTCATAATTCATTCTCATAAGCTTTATTCTTCCTCTCAGGTTCCTATTTGGTCATTTCTCAAAAGTAATCCATATTTTCTTTTCTTTTCACTTTAGTCCTTGAGAATTTGTAAAAATTTCCTAAATTAAAAATTAAAATTTCTATTCCCAGATTTTCTTCACTAATTCAAAAAGCACATTTTTTTCATGTAATTAAAATTCTCAATAAACTTCAAATATATTTTAAATATTCATATAATTTCTTAGGATATTACACGTACGGTCTGGCACGTTATAGAAAAATTTCACTTGGGAAAAATCCCCTATATATTAGAAACAAAGAATTTGAAAACAAAACTTGAAGAAACAATCTACAAAAATCAAATAAAAATTCCCAAACAATTAGAAAAATCGAACAAGAAATACCAAAAAATGGAAACAGTGGTCTAAACGATGGAATTGACCTTATTTTTTTGGGTAACAAATCGTGGGAGAACTTACACATGCACAAAAAAGGCAAAATTGGAATTGAAAACACCAAATATGCTACTTCTCAAACTTTTACTTCTTTTACAAGCTTTCGAATGGCCCCGTACGGTCCGGCACGTTATCGAAAAATTTGACTTTGGGAAAATCCCCTATACATTAGAAACAAAGAATCCGAAAACAAAACTTGAAGAAACAATCTACAAAAATCAAATAAAAATTCTCAAACAATTAGAAAAATCGGCCAAAAGATACCAAAAAATAAAAGTAGTGATCTAAACGAAGGAATTTGCCCTATTTTTTTGGGTAAAAAATTGTGGGAGAACCAATACATGCACAAGGAAGGCAAAATTGGAATTGAAAACACCAATTATGCTACTCCTAATACTTTTACTTCTTTTACTAGCCTTCGAATGGCCCCGTACGGTCCTGTACATTATCGAAAAATTTAACTTGGGAAAAATCTCCTATATATTAGAAACAAAGAATCTGAAAATAAAACTTGAAAAAACAATATACAAAAATCAAATAAAAATTTCCAAACAATTAGAAAAATCGAACAAGAAATACCAAAAAATGGAAATAGTGGTCTAAACGATGGAATTGGCCTTATTGTTTTGGGTAAAAAATCGTGGGAGAACTTACACATGCACAAGAAAGGCAAAATTGGAATTGAAAACACCAAATATACTACTCCTCAAACTTTTACTTGTTTTACAAGCTTTCGAAGTCCGGCACGTTATCGAAAAATTTGACTTTGGGAAAATCCACTATACATTAGAAACAAAGAATCCGAAAACAAAACTTGAAGAAACAATCTACAAAAATCAAATAAAAATTCTCAAACAATTAGAAAAATCGGCCAAAAGATACCAAAAAATAAAAGTAGTGATCTAAACGAAGGAATTTGCCCTGTTTTTTTTGGTAGAAAATAGTGGGAGAACCAACACATGCACAAGGAAGGCAAAATTGGAATTGAAAACACCAATTATGCTACTCCTAATACTTTTACTTATTTTACAAGCCTCCGAATGACCCCGTACGGTCCGGTACGTTATCGAAAAATTTCACTTTGGAAAAATCCCCTATATATTAGAAACAAAGAATCTGAAAATAAAACATGAAAAAACAATCTACAAAAATCAAATAAAAATTTTCAAATAATTAGAAAAATCGAACAAGAAATACCAAAAAATGGAAATAGTGGTCTAAACGATGGAATTGACCTTATTTTTTTGGGTAAAAAATCGTGGGAGAACTTACACATGTACAAGAAAGGCAAAATTGGAATTGAAAACACCAAATATGCAACTCCTCAAACTTTTACTTCTTTTACAAGCCTTCGAATGGCCCCGTACGGTCCGGCACGTTATCGAAAAATTTGACTTTGGGAAAATCCCCTATACATTAGAAATAAAGTATCCGAAAACAAAACTTGAAGAAACAATCTACAAAAATCAAATAAAAATTCTCAAACAATTAGAAAAATCGGCCAAAAGGTACCAAAAAATAAAAGTAGTGATCTAGACGAAGGAATTTGCCCTATTTTTTTGGGTAAAAAATCGTGGGAGAACCAACACATGCACAAGGAAGGCAAAATTGGAATTGAAAACACCAAATATACTACTCCTCAAACTTTTACTTCTTTTACAAGCTTTCGAATGGCCCCGTACAGTCCGGCACGTTATCGAAAATTTGACTTTGGGAAAATCCCCTATACATTAGAAACAAAGAATCCGAAAACAAAACTTGAAGAAACAATCTACAAAAATCAAATAAAAATTCTCAAATAATTAGAAAAATCGGCCAAAAGATACCAAAAAATAAAAGTAGTGATCTAAACGAAGGAATTTGCCCTATTTTTTTGATAGAAAATAGTGGGAGAACCAACACATGCACAAGGAAGGCAAAATTGGAATTGAAAACACCAATTATGCTACTCCTAATACTTTTACTTATTTTACTAGCCTCCGAATGACCCCGTACGGTTCGGTACGTTATCGAAAAATTTCACTTGGGAAAAATCCCCTATATATTAGAAACAAAGAATCTGAAAATAAAACTTGAAAAAACAATCTACAAAAATCAAATAAAAATTTTCAAATAATTAGAAAAATCGAACAAGAAATACCAAAAAACGGAAATAGTGGTCTAAACGATGGAATTGGCCTTATTTTTTTGGGTAAAAAATCGTTGGAGAACTTACACATGCACAAGAAAGGCAAAATTGGAATTGAAAACACCAAATATGCAACTCCTCAAACTTTTACTTCTTTTACAAGCCTTTGAATGGCCCCGTACAGTCCGGCACGTTATCGAAAAATTTGACTTTGGGAAAATCCCCTATACATTAGAAACAAAGAATCCGAAAACAAAACTTGAAGAAACAATCTACAAAAATCAAATAAAAATTCTCAAACAATTAGAAAAATCGGCCAAAAAATACCAAAAAATAAAAGTAGTGATCTAAACGAAGGAATTTGCCCTATTTTTTTGGGTAAAAAATCGTGGGAGAACCAACACATGCACAAGGAAGGCAAAATTGGAATTGAAAACACCAATTATGCTACTCCTAATACTTTTACTTCTTTTACTAGCCTTCGAATGGCCCCGTACGGTCCGGTACGTTATCGAAAAATTTCACTTGGGAAAAATCCCCTATATATTAGAAACAAAGATTCTGAAAATAAAACTTGAAGAAACAATCTACAAAAATCAAATAAAAATTCCCAAACAATTAGAAAAATCTAACAAGAAATACCGATAAATAGAAATAGTGGTCTAAACGATGAAATTTGCCTTATTTTTTTGGGTAAAAAATCGTGGGAGAACTTACACATGCACAAGAAAGGCAAAATTGGAATTGAAAACACCAAATATGCTACTCCTCAAACTTTTACTTCTTTTACAAGCCTTCGAATGGCCCCGTACGATCCGGCACGTTATCGAAAAATTTGACTTTGGAAAAATCCCCTATACATTAGAAATAAAGAATCCGAAAACAAAACTTGAAGAAATAATCTACAAAAATCAAATAAAAATTCTCAAACAATTGGAAAAATTGGCCAAAAGATACCAAAAAATACAAATAGTGTTCTAAACGAAGAAATTTGCCCTGTTTTTTTGGGTAAAAAATCGTGCACATGCATAAGGAAGGCAAAATTAGGATTGAAAATACCAATTATGCTACTCTTGATACTTTTATTTCTTTTACTAGCTTCTGAATGGCCCCGTACTGTTCGGCACGTTCTCGAAAAATTTCACTTTGGGAAAATCCCCCATACATTAGAAACAAAGAATCCGAAAACAAAACTTGAAGAAACAATCTACAAAAATCAAATAAAAATTTTGAAACAATTAGAAAATTTAGGCAAAAAAATACCAAAAATTGGAAATAATAATCTAAACGAGGGAATTTGCCTTATTTTTTTGGGTAAATAATCGTGGTAGAACTTACACATGCACAAGGAATGCAAAATTGGAATTGAAAACACTAATTATGCTACTCCTAATACTTTTACTTCTTTTACAAGCCTTCGAATTGCCCCGTACGGTCCGGCACGTTATCGAAAAATTTCACTTTGGGAAAATCCCCCATACATTAGAAACAAAGAATCTGAAAACAAAATTGAAGCAACAATCTACAAAATTCAAATAAAAATTCTCAAACAATTAGAAAAATCGGCCGAATGATACCAAAAAATAAAAATAGTGGTCTAAACGAAGTAAATTGTCCTATTTTTTTGGTTAAAAAATCGTGGAAGAACCTACACATTCACAAGGAAGGTAAAATTAGAATTGAAAACATCAATTATGCTACTTCTAATACTTTTACTTCTTTTTCTGGCCTCCGAATGGTTATGTATGGTCTGGCTCAAAAACGAAAAATTTCACTTGAGAAAAATCCCTCATAGATTAGAAACAATGAATCCGAAAACAAAACATGAAGAAACAATCTACAAAAATCAAATAAAAATTCTCAAACAATTAGAAAAATCGGCCAAAAGATACCAAAAAATAAAAATAGTAGTCTAAACGAAGGAATTTGCCCTACTTTTGGGTAAAAAATCGTGGAAGAACCTACACATGCATAAGGAAGGCAAAATTGGAATTGAAAACATCAATTATGCTACTCCTAATACTTTCACTTCTTTTACTAGCCTCCGAATGGCCCCGTATGGTCCGGCACGTATTTGAAAATTTTCACTTGGGAAAAATCCCCCATACATTAGAAACAAAGAATCCGAAAACAAAACATGAAGAACCAATCTACAAAAATCAAATAATAATTCTCAAACAAATAGAAAAATCGGGCAAAAAATTTCAAAAAAATGGAAATAGTGGTCAAAACAAGGGAATTTGCCTTATTTTTTTAGGTAAAAAATAGTGAGAGAACTTACACATGCACAAAGAAGGCAAAATTAGAATTGAAAACACCAATTATACTACTCCTAATACTTTCACTTCTTTTACTAGCCTTCAAATGGCCCCATACGGTTCGGCTCGAAATCGAAAAATTTCACTTGGAGAAAATCTCTCATATATTATAAACAAAGAATCCGAAAACAAAACTTGAAAAAACAATCTATTAAAATCAATTAAAAATTCTAAAAAAATTAGAAAAATTAGGCAAAAAATATCACAAAATGGAAATAGTGGTCTAAACGAGGGAATTTGCCTTTTTTTTTTGGGTAAAAAATTGTGGGGAACTTACACATGCACAAGTTCAGAAAAATCAGGCAAAAAATACCAAAAAATGGAAATAGTAGTCTAAACATGGGAATTTGTCTTATTTTTTTAGGTAAAAAATCGTGGGAGAACTTACACATGCACAAGGGAGGCAAAATTGGAATTGAAAACACCAATTATGCTACTCCTAATACTTTCATTTCTTTTACTAGCCTCCGAATGGCCTAGTCCTCCCTTGATAATAATTGACTAGCATTTCATAAAGTATTAAAATAACTTGATCATCACTAGGGCACCCTAATATACTTATCATAACACCCTTTTTTATAAAAATATCAAAATTTCTCATCTGTTCACTTCAGTCCCCCTTTGACTCCATAACTCTCCATGTCTCTTAGTCCCATTCTCATTTCCTCCCAAGGGTTGCTTTATCAGTTTATACACCCTGCCATTTAAGTACTTAAATTTAAGGAATGCAAAAAAATTTTCTTGCACCCAAAATACTCCTTAAGAAGTTCCAATACACTAATATCTGAAAATGACAGATATTACATGTGTGCAAATTGAATTTTGATCCATCGATTCCCATTTATTTAGCAAATTTTTCTATTTTTTTAATATAAAATTATCATTCATGTATATTTTTGTGTTTATAATTATTATTCGATCGGTTTATACTTATTAAAAAATTTAAACAGAGGCTAAAAAAAATGCTAGATGAATGGGAGCTGTTAAATCAAAATCCAACAACTACCATATTTTCTTGCGCGCTGGAGCACCGTTGGATCAAATTTAATCCAACAGTTCTCATTTATTTAGCATTTTTTCTTTTTTTATAAAAATGAAATTATCTTTTCATGTTTAATATTATGTTTACAATTATTCTTGGATCAGTTGATACTTAAAAAAAATTAAAATAAAGTTCAAAACAACGTTGGATGAATAGGTGTCATTGGATAATTTGCTTCTGCATGCAGAAGTAGATTTGCTTCCCTTAGCATTGGATCAAAATTGATCCAATAATTCCCATTTATTTAGCATTGTTTCATTTTTTTAAAATAAAATTATCATTTCATGTATGTTTTTGTGTTTACAATTATTGTTGGATCAATTGATCCTTATAAAAAATTTTAAAAAAATGTTGGATGAATGGGACCTATAGGATCAAAATCCAATGGTTCCCATCTACTCATACATGCTGGAGCAGATATGCTTCCCTCATCGTTGGATCAAAATCATTTATTTAGCATTTTTTTCTTTTGTTTTTTTTTAAATGTTTCCCATTTATTATTGTATTAATTGCTACTTAAAAATTTTTTTGAAGAAAAGGGCAAAAACACACTGGATGAATGAGAGTTGTTCGATCAAAATCTAACAGCTCACATATGCTCCTATGCGTAGGAGCACATTGGATCAAAATTGATCCAACAATTTCCATTTATTTAGGATTTTTTCTTTTTTTATAAAAATAAAATTATTTTTTTCGTGATACTTATAAAAACATTTTAAAATAAAATTCAAAAAAACATTGGATGAATAAGAGCCGTTGGATCATTTGCTCTTATGCGTAAGAGTAGATCTGCTTCCCTTGCTATTGGATCAAAATAGATCCAACAGTTCCTATTTATTTAGCATTTTTTAAAATAAATTGAGCATTTTTTAAAATAAATTTAGCATTTTATATTTATTATTGTGGCTACAATTATTATTGGATCATGAAAGAAATAGGATTATGCATCCTAGTAAAACAGTTTATAAATAAATTTGAGTTTATATTTTCAAAATTTAGGTTTAATTTCAGATTCTACCTTTTGGACTATCATATTTATTTTTGAAATTGACAAGGTGAATGGATCTTAGTGGATAATTGATGATATTATAAAATACAAGTCTTAGCCTAACAATCTATGGGAGACTTCCGAAACTTGCTATAAATAATGGCATAATATGAGTAATATTATATTATCATAGTTATAATGATGATAGGGGTCAATTATTATCAAATAGGTTATATAATTATTTTAGATCCTTCCTTGCTCTATTAAAATAGTAAATCCTAAGGCAATTTTAATCACCCACCCACCCACACACACTTCGGCCAACACTTTTTCTTCTTCAAACACAAAACCTCTACATTTTACGATTATTGGAAACCTCACGGAAATTGACGTCAAGGGGAAACAAAAGAAACAATATAGAGTATCAAATCTTTTCACATCAAGAAGTTGAGATCAAGTTTGATTGGTAGGATTCATGGGAATCCAGGTGAGTGAACTAACCCTTCTTTAATATTATCTTAAGTGTTAAAGTAATAGGGTATAAAGATAGGTAATGACCATGGTAGAAAAGAGAGAATCTGGTTAAATGATTCGGGTTAGAGAGTTTTGTGTGGTTAAATTATTGATGAAATTACTAATGAAATACGCTAGGGGAAAAGGACAAATATGTGATAGGCGTGAATATTGAGATTGAGATAATTAAAATTATCTTGTAGAAATATGATTGATGATAATAATTATTATTACTCTTTTTTTTTCTTTTTTTTGTTAGGAAAAAGGATGTATATGTGATTTATGAGATGATTGAGATTTGAGATAATTGAGATTATCTAGACATTTATACTTGATGATTTATGATATTGTATTTTATTGTATTAGATGAATATTGTTTGTGTTTAGGCGGGATGGTACCCTCTTTCATGTCAAGCGAAAAATCTGGGGTGATAGGATGACTTGACCTCTGAAAGTAGAAACAACGATTTCCTCAGTAGGAAGATGAGTCAGGATTTAATCTGTGAGGCGCCCTGACTGTTGCTGATGAGGTTGTGCGTCATAGTGGGTTTTGATGAGATTGGTTGAGCGGGCCTACGGGCGCTCCCATGTGTTTTTGCCATTGACGAGTACTAGTTCTGTTTGTTTGAATTGTTTGATTGAATTACAAATTCTTTGATTTGTATTTTTTCTTGTGGTTTGTGATTTTTGCCTATACTTTTATTTTTTTTTGCTTTTGCATAGCGAAATTTATTAGGTAGGGATTGGCTCACTCACTGAGATGATTATTATCTCACACTCATTGATTTTTTCCTTTTCAGATCATATAGTGGAGGAGAATCTTCCACTAGAGGAGTAGTTGCTGTTAGACTATTCCATTGTTGGGTGGGTCTCATATTGTTAGTATTTTATTTTTGTTAAGTTTAGAAAGCTCTGTGATCAACTAGGACATCTATCGGGTTCTTGGGCAGTTAAACTACTTTATTTATTGTATTTAATTTGATTCAAATTGAAGATTTATTTTGAAAATTTATGATACGGATTGTGGTAGAAATCGAGATTTAAAACTACGGGGTTTATTTAAGTTGATGTGACTTTGAGAATGAATGAAATATCATAATTTATTTTTAAACGTTAAAATTGTAAGAATTGATATTTTTTATATATTTATTTTAAGCAATATCCATTCATAAATTTAATTTAATTTAATTAATATTAACCTTAATTAATATTTATTCGTATTTAAATGCTATTTTCTAAATATTAATCTATATTATATATATATATATATATATATATATATATATTTATGTATATATATATATTTTAAACTCTGATTTGTCTCTATTTATGTACACTAAATATTTTACATAAATAACAAAAAAGGGGTAGAAATAGAAATGTCAATTAGGTTTATGGTGACACAGGATTCGTGTCATCATACCGGTCACGTGTCTAAAATTTGGGTTGTGACACCGATGGTCCGTCCGATGGCTTTGATGATGGTTCGCAAGGAGTCATGGTTCACCTGCACTAAAATGGTTAAAGGCAAGAAGTAATGGGATGTTCTCAAAAGGATGAGGAGACGTAGACAAAGGTGAGAAAGAGATGATTTTGGGAAGAAAATAGAAGCAAGAAGAAGAAGAGTCAGAAAAGAGATAGGTATTTTTTGATTAGTTCAAAATTTCAATGTTTTTGGACCCGGACCGGCCCGGCGGGTCGACCCGAGACCCGGTGACCCAGGGCTGGGACCGGTCCGGGTCATTGGTTTTGGCCTGGTCGCAATCGACCCGGCCAAAACCCGGTCGACCCGGCCGGGTCTTGGTCGACCGAGCGACCCGCGTCTCTCTTTTTTTTTTTTTTAAATTTTTTTAAAAATTTATTTTATTATCTTTTTTTTTGAAACAATCTCTTAATTTTTGAAACTAACTCAATCAATTTTGTGACTAACATACTCTCATATGTTCAGATAGACACAAAAAAATTAAATTAAAATTATTTTTTGAAAAATGAAACTAGACCAAGTTGACAAATATAAAAGTTTTTTCTAACATAATTTCACAACAAAAATTTCATGATTTAAGTCATTGAATATGATTGAGAATTTTAAATATACATTTTTAAGAAAAACTGATATTCTGCATATTAGTCATATTATGTTTGGATGATATTATTTATGACTTTATGAATAATTATTAATATTTATGATTTTATATTTAAATTATTATGCATGTTTATGACTTTAAAGTTTGAAATTTACATATAAATTATTTATTTTACATATTTTTTAATTTATTTCTAAAGATACATATATGTATATATATATTTTAATTTATTTATCCGGTTCAGCAATTGACCCGGTGACCCGGCGATTGAACCAGTGACCCGGTGACCTGGAGGCCAACCCGGGTCAATGACCGGGCTGGTTCCTAAAATATTGCAAAATTTCATTCATATCTTTTCCTGTTAGTACACTCTTCTATTTATAATTTTTGAAACAACTTCTACTTCTAATCCTCCCCATTTTTGTTGGTAGTGGAGCCATGAATGATGGGAATCTCTACTGAAATGGTCGAATTGCTTGGTTATGGTGCACGTTGATCGACGTAGTGTACGATCTAACTTAATACTTATTGTTCTGGAATTTAAATTTAAATATGTAATTAAATGTAAATGTAGAATAGGCTATGTAAATAAACTGTACTAAATATGGACTGTAAAAATATGACTGTGCTGGTGGATGATGGGGATGATGACGTCAGCCCTAAGTGGTTGATGTGGATACTTTAGCCACATTGGCGTTGCTGACATGGCAGTGATGAGCAGTGTATGTGTTTTCTTTTCCTACTTCTATTAGATTGTTGATGATATATGCTTGACGATGATGATGATGATTTTATTGTTAATGTGATGTTACTGATGATGATGTAAACTGATACTCCTATGATGCTGATGCTGAGGGGTTAGATGCATCTGTTAAATACTGGTGTATTCACTTAAATGCATAATGATGTGTACTTGTGTGCTTCCTCTTATGTGGGTTGGGCCTTGAAGTGTATGTCATGGGGTACTTGTGTGCTTCCTTTGATGCATGGTGTGATGTGGGCTGGGCCTGGATGTATGTGATGTTAGAGTGTAGTGATAGATATTGTGCTGAACTGGCTAGATGGGCCAGAGCCGAGATGAGCCATGAACACAATTTATGATTTATGTTGAATTTAACCTGCAAAATAGAAAACTGTTAGAAAATTGTCCACTTGCTGATGTGGCATGTGAGGGCTATGACAGACGTGGACCCTTAAACACTTTGAACCCCTCGAACCCAATGCACCACCGCGGGCTGGCGAACCCAAGTGGATTGTAATCTCCCTCGAACCCTTTTGCCATCCTTGTTAAGCTTCTCGTGTAGTAGAGGATCAAGTAGTGGAGCACAAGCAAACAATTGATCGGTGGATGTGCGTGATTCTGCTGGAGGTAAGGTTTCTTTCCTCCTCTTTTTGTCAGCGAAACTCCTTCTGCCCTTAATTTATCATCTTAAGTTATGATTAAGGTTAAATTTTCTTTCAAGAATGTGGTTCTGCTTCGAGGTTCCTTTCCTCTGCCTGCGTTGATTTTTGATGATTCTTGGTGACTTTATGAGTCTTGGATTATGTTAGATATTCTGCTAAGGCCGCCTCAGATCTTGTCGTATCGCTTTTTGGCTGCTTAATTCGGTTCTTGTGGTTTTAGTTTTTAATTTCTTTTTAGTCTCATAAAGAAAGTTATCCATGGTGCTTAGTGCGGTTCTTGTCCAATTTTACTTTGGTATATCGCTTTAAAGCACAAAGTAGAAGGTTGGTATGTCTCCTCCCTGTCATTCGAAATGTTGTGTTGCTCAGCTTGAAAAAAATAAAAAAATTGTACATAAAAATAAAACAAAAACGAAAAGAAAAGAAGGTTTTTAAAAGCATCCTATTCACCAATAATCTTGATGTTTAAAAAATAACTATGGTAAAGGGATTAGCTTTGGCCAAGTAAAATTAATTTAGCGCTTGAAAAAATTTGTTTGTTTTAATTTGGTTCCTGAATGATTGAGAATTTTTAAATTAGTTTCTGAAAGATTGTAATTATTTCAATTGAATATTTCTGTACCTAAATCTTAAATTTATTGTTGCCAAAATGTACAGAGACAAAATTGAGATAAATATAATTGTTTAGCAACTAAATTAAGACGTTTGATTTTTTAGATATCAAATTGGGATAATAATAACCGTATAATAACCAAATTAGTAATTTACTCTGAGAAAAAGGGAGTAATTTTTTTTTTGTCAAGGAATATTGGATGGCAATTGTCTCAAGATCAAGCGCATCAAGGAATATGTGACTTGCTGTTCTTTTCTCATCAGCTTCATTATATTCCTTTTGTAAATCATTTGCTTTCTTTAGCACTAATGAAGGATCAACTTGCACTGAGCCAAAAGTCCAACCATTTCTTCCTTTCCAGATAAACCATAAAATTAAAAAGATTTCTTTTGAAAAGAATGGTTGGGATCAGAAGCATCTTCCTTTAGAAAAGTCAACCTCTCTTGTAACCAATCTTGGAAAGTACTATGAGTGACCTCTAATGTCCCAAAGAAAATCAGACCCAATCCATATAGGCTGGGTCCAATCACAGTCAAGGAATTAGTGTTCTGTATTTTCTGTGGGATGAGAACATATAGGACATTGAGAATCCATTGAAGAAGTACAATTTACCAAATTGTCTATTGTCAATAAAGCATTATGCATCAACCTGCAAACAAAAGATTTGATTTTTGGAGGCAAGTTAGTTCTCCATACTGCATTCCAGGTCTCTTTTGATATAGAGAATGAGGTAGAGGCTTTAAAAGAGGGATTAGAAATTTGCTCCCCCTTAGCAAACCAATACCCATCCTGACTCTATAGTTGATAATGGCCATACCAACTTCTTCATCCAATTCAAGACGAACAGAGAGCACTCTTTTAACTCTATCGGTATCAAACATCTCCCTTAGAAGAGGAACCTTCCAACTTTTAGTATTATGATCAGTAATGGAATCAACTATTTCCAACCCACCACCTGAAAAATTGTTAATATTATCCAAGCCTTTAACCCAATTATCAAACCATATATTCACCTTTGTTCCAGACCCATTTGCCATAAGGCATTCTTCCTTATGATCTTTGACCATCTAAGATGCTTCTCCAAACCCAAGAAGCCCTCTAGCCAAGTTTAGCATGAGAGAGGTCCCTGCCTGGGAAATAGAGGGAGGATTTAAGAACCCAAATAGCGTTAGGTTCTTGAAAGATCCTCCCATCCTGTTTAGCTAATAAAGCACGATTCATGCAATAAATTCTTTAAAACCTATACCTCCTTCTGCTTTGGGTTTAAAGAGCTTCTCCCACCATACCAAATGAATTCTTGGCCTTGTCACTCCCTTTCTACCAAAATCTAACAATTTCAGCACATAGACTTTTACAAACTCCCTTAAGACAGAGAATTGTTAACATAGCATAAGTGGGAATTGCTTGAATTATATATTTGATAAGAATTTCTTTCCCAGCCTGACTTTTAAGAAAATCTTGTTCCAGCCACCAATTTTAGAAATAATCTACTCTCTTTAATCCAGACTATAGCTTGCCTCTTAGATCGCCCCCAAATAATAGGGATCCCCAAGTTTTTACCTAGGAAATCCCAAATTTGCGTTTGCAAGTTTCCCTTATAGCCCCCTTAACATCCGTTGGAACACTATGCCCAAAAATAATTACTGATTTATCAGTATTAATTTGCTGTCTAGAAATCAAGTAATATGGAGAGAGGATTTGAGAGAGCATCCTAGCTTCTGAGACATCAGCTCTAACATATAATATAGCATCATCAGCAAAAAGGACATGAGAGATCTTTGGGGCAGTGGGGGCCATTTTAATTCCCATAATCAGTCCTTCATTCTGAGCTTTTATAAGCATTCTGAAAAAAAACTTCAACTCCCAAGGTAAGAGGAAATGGGGTCCCCTGTCGTAGTCCTCTCTTAGGATGTATATAATCAGTAGTCCCATTCACCTTTGTAATATTTGAAGATTAAAGCCGAAAAGTTATATATCTATATATATATATATATAAAATAAATTTAAGCTAAAATACATGTAGAAGAATGAGAAATTAAATATTTTTTTAATTATTCTTAAAGTATAAAAATTACTATAATTTATTTTAAAATAAAAATTGTCTAGAAAAATTTGAAAAAATTGACATGTATTAAAATGCACATCAAGCCACTAGTTTGTGTTTTTAAAATTAAAATGTATGAATCTGAATACATATATAAATATTACAATATCTTTACATATGAATGACTGTTTTTCCAAGATGTGTATGCATTAAATACATATGCATATCAGTAAAAGATATATCTAGAACAATGAATGTCTCAAAATTTTTTGCACTTTTTCATTAGATCTGATTTAATAAAATGCATTCAGAGCTATTAAGTAATTAGTAAATTTAAAAAAAAATGCATGTTATGGTATGAATCTAAATGAAATAGATTCAAACTCTCACAAAGTGTAAACAGATACCCCTAATACTCAAGGCCTCAACTAATTATTAGATTTAAATCGAAAAGAAATCATGACCAATTTTTTAAGAAAAAAATTGTTAATTTAATCTTTGGAAATTATTTTTAATTAAATTTTCTGAAAAGAAAATATTTTAATTTAGCTTTTCAAAGATCATTCTCTTTTTAATTTGATTTTTAGTCTCTTAAATCGTTTCTCTCAATCAAAATAATTCTTTTGTTAGGCAAAATCACATCATGTAATCATGAATTAATGATAAGATATTATTTAAGTGCCTTTAACCATCAAAACAATATCATTCTTACATAACCAAAAAAAACAAAAAAATACACTCTTATATAAAATAAGTCAAAAACACTTTTTCAAAATTTATTTTAATTGGAGAAAATTTTTTAAAGAATAAAATTAAAATATTTTAATTTTTAAGGATTAAAATAAAAATAAATAATTTTTTGAATACTAAAAGACTAAATTGAAAAAAGTTTAATCATTCATAAAATAAATTATTAAAATGTTAAAACCCCAATTCGTTTCTGTACTGTTATCTATAGTAATACATGGGAAGTCAGTATTTTCGTTGCTGATTTTGATGGTGATTACAGAGCAGCTGATTAGGAAGCAAATGGAATCTTATCTGAAATGATATTTGGTCTTTTAGTGCTGAGCCACTATGGTGTCTAACTGGTGCCAGTGAAGTCGTCCAGGTAATAGCAGTGACGAGAGTGTCAAGAGGGTAAAGATGGCTAAACGCAGAGAGGTAAACCCATCATTTAGCTTTCGGAAATCTCCTATTTGTGTTGGTTTTGAAAAAGTATGGTCCCTCTTGTAGATACTCGCCAGGAAGAAAGCCATTGAAGAACTCATCAAAGCAGCAAGTGTTGAGAAAGATCATCTTGCATCTTTTCCCTCCTTCCGCCATTATGGCAGAAATGGTAAGTGTATTGTGATCTTATTACTAGCCACATATCATATAATGTCATTCCTCATTCTTGAGATATCAATAAACCTATGATTTAAAGACGTGATTAGATGGATATTTTTCATTATGTCAATCAATGATGAAATTTACTTAAATAGGAATAGGAATGGATTTTTTGTGTAAAAAAAAAAAGGGGAAAGAGTTAATATCTTAGGAAGCATGGACGCTGACATGGACATGAGCACTGATACAGTGACATGAAAATTTGAAGTATTGGAAGTAGTGTTGTTGTTTAGTCTAATATGAGTGTTTGATACATGTTGGAGATAGGCTTGGAGTGTCCAAACTTGATAGGTAAATGTGCAAATCCTTTTATATGAATTAGTTCTTCAAAGTTTGTAACTTACTAGACGTGTATATTGATTTAGTCTCTGAAAGTAGAGTATATATATAATCTGGTTCATTGGAGGAAGTAATGTGTAGCGAGTTACAAACTTTGAGGGACTAAGTTCTATAAGTCAATAAATTCAAGGACGAAAGTGCTAGTGAGTATATTTTCGGGGACCACCTCAAAAGAAAAAAGGGAAAAAAATTACTGACCTCATTCAGGAAAGAGTGGTTCCCCAAGTTAAGCTATGTTTACCATTAACATTTCCGTGTTTGATTTGGTGTAGTCTAAGGTTCGGAAGCCAAAGTGCCAAGAGGCCTCACAACCTCCTGTTGGTTGAGGCCAGAGGCCTTCATCTAGGGTCTAGCCCAGTTGATGTAGGCGCTCGCATCTGGTGCTTTGCATATACCTGATTGATTTTAAATGGATATATAGCCCTAATAACCCCACCCAAATGATTGTAACTATCAGCTTAAGTATTTAAGCGTAGGAAAAACCATAAATCCCAGCCCAAGAGTGGTAGGCTGCTAGTCATTCACTTTAAAAGAAGATAAGTATTTTATGACTCGATGATGTTAGTAGTGCGCTATTCTATATAATTATTATGCTTGAATAGTTAACTTATATGTCAAATGCTATCAGAATAGTTCATATTCATTATTTTCTATTTAACAAGCATGTTTTCATCTTTTGACCTATTTTATCCCCTTGCTTCACTCGGTGAGTGCTTTTCTGGCTTCTCGCCTCAAGGTGCTAAGGGGGTCTAGCACCTTTCGATTTGAGTACCTTGATTTGCTGAATTGTTTGTTCTTAAATTGGAAATATGTTTGCTAGGAGTTTGTGGTTTTTTACTAAGAGAGTTGATTAAAAACAAATGGCTAGCAGAAGCTGTAATGGACAGAGGCTATTGGATTAAGGGCAAAATAGTAAATTATTTTTATATTTATTTTTCATTATCTTTAAAAAAATATAATCTTATTTTCTTTCTTTCTTTTCCATTGCATACCAAACAAGTTTTTTTTCTTTTTCTTCATCCTTTTTCTATTCTCTCTTCTTTTCCATTTTCTTATTTCCTTTCCATTCTAACTTTTTCTTGGATACCAAACGGCTCCCAAGTGCATCAATCTAGGTTTAATTGCAAGTTCAGCAACGTTTCAAATTTTCAGGGCAATTCCCAATTTCCCAAAATTCCAGGATGTTTGTTGCAACTAAATAAACAAAATTTTGCCAATTATTAATTGTTTGCGTTGAGCAATGTTTGAAAATTCTATTGAATGTCATGTAATACCCTCAAATTGTTTCTATTTAATTATCATTTTGAATTAAGAAATTGAAGTTGTACAATTTTTTATGAACTTACACAGTATAAAATTATATCAACAAACAGTCTTAAATATTTATTTATTATTTAGATTTAAAAATAATATATTAATGATGATAATATTTTTTTCACATTCACAAATCACAACTCTCAATATATATATATATATATATATTTAAAAAAATTGATTCTGACTCCACCCAAACTCTTATCTGCTTCATGTTCCAAGCCAAACACATGGCGGTGGCCCACAGCTCCGTCGTCGCTGCCCCTGCAGTTCCGATGTTCCTAACGAAGCGCCCCAGCCACGGTACCGTCGAGTCTCTGTGAACGCCGCTGCAAGTCGCCGATGAGCCATTATCTTGGCACGACCTGTTCAGTTTCGCCCATTTGATTGGATGGAATGCCCAACCTACCTTTGAGCAGTTAATGAACTCTCTCGCAGCTGTTATGATTGGCCAGTAGAGGTTAGTTGCATTTTTCTCCTCATTCTTAAAAAATATCCCATTTCCGTTGAGCCAAACCAAAAATTAATTTCCATGATCCCTCAGATTTTTCCTGTGACTGTTTTTCTTGTTGAAACTCTCAAACATGAATACGTGTGAGATTTCTTTACAATTGATTAACGATTGTATTGAGTTGTCGAAAATGGGAATTTTAAGTCTCTTCAATGTCATACACAGTAAAAAGATAGTGCCATATCTTTTTATTTTCCCCTCTCATATCATACTATGGTAATTTTTGAAAAAAACTTTAATTTCCACGACCGTTAAACCTTTCCTTTTATATGTTGGTAGGTGAATATGCAGTTTTCAGCAAAGGAATTGCTGCAAAAACTCTTGTTAGTTTTCCATAAAACTCAAGAAAGCTGCACCAAGGTCTACATTAGATGAGGTTACGGGTGAGATCTCGGAAAATGATCTCATCCCTATCTACAATGAACACCAAAGTCCTTTCGTCTGCTTTTCAGCTCAATCATCTACTGCAAGCTTGCAGTTGGTCTACATTAGATGAGGTTACGGGTGAGATCTCGGAAAATGATCTCATCCCTATCTACAATGAACACCAAAGTCCTTTCGTCTGCTTTTCAGCTCAATCATCTACTGCAAGCTTGCTCTACTTCAAGAGCTCTTATTCAAGGAAAACAAGTTCACCAGCAGATAATTCTCAATGGGTTACACCAAAACCCCTTCTTTGGGACCAAGTTAAGCCAAATGTATGCTGATTGCGATGATCTAGATTCTGCTCAGCTTTTGGTCAGCAGATTGCCGCAACCTAATGTGTTTGCATTGACTGCCATCCTTGGATTCTACTCAAGGTACCGATTGACGCAAGAGTGCATTAGAACCTATGGTGAATTGAGATTGATGGGTGTTGTACCCGATGGTTATGTGTTTCCCAAGGTGCTTAGGGTGTGCGCTCAATCATCATTCTTGGATATGGGTAGTCTTGTGCACAAAGATGTCATTATATTCGGGTCTCAGTTTAATATACTAGTTTGTAATTCCATGATAGATATGTACTCAAAATGTGGGGATATAAGGAGTGCCAGACAGGTTTTTGCTGAAATGTCTAAAAGAGATCTTTTATCCTGGAATACGTTAATCTCTGGGTATGTGTGTAATTGGTTGCCTGACCAGGCTGTGGAGTTGTTTGGCTTTATGAAACTGGATGGTTGTGAGCCTGACATTGTAACATGGAACACTGTAATTGATGCTTATTGTAGGATGGGACTTTACAATGAAGCATCAAAAAATTTCAAACAAATTAAAGATCCCAATATCATATCATGGACAACCTTAATCTCGGGTTACATTAATATTGGGAAGCATGAGATTGCATTGGAAACTTTCAAAGATATGGTAAATACTAGGATGATTTTCCCTGATGTGGATTCTCTTTCTAGTATCCTTGTATCTTGCAGATATTTAAGGGCTTTGGCAACGGGAAAAGAAATCCATGGTTATGGAGTCAAAATCATAGCAGGGAATGCATTTTACAAGTCTGCCGGTGCTGCCTTGTTGACAATGTATGCTAGTTGCTGTAGACTTCATGATGCTGAAAATGTATTTCTTATAATGGATAAATCTGATGTCGTTACATGGAATGCCATGATTTTTGGTTTTAATGAACTTGGGCTTGGACATATGGCACTTGAACGTTTTAGAGAAATGCAAGTAAGAGGAATGAAGAATGATGACACAACTGTATCAACTGTATTGCCTATTTGTGATTTGAAATATGGAAAACAGATTCACGCCTACGTCTTGAAAAGCAATTTTGATTTTGTTATTTCAGTTTACAATGCAATAATTCATATGTACTCAATACGAGGATGCATTGCGAATGCATATGCTGTGTTTTCTACCATGGCCACAAGGGACTTGGTTTCATGGAACACGATTATTGGAGGATTTGGAATGCATGGACATGGCCAAACTGCTCTAAAGCTTTTGCAAGAGATGTATGATTCAGGCATTAGACCTGACTCAGTGACTTTGTCTTCTGCCCTATCAGCTTGCAGTCACTCAGGACTTGTGGATCAAGGGATTGAACTATTCTACAGAATGACAAAAGATTTTGGACTAATTCCTGTAAAGGAGCATTATTCTTGTGTAGTTGACATGCTAGCTCGCTCTGGTCGGCTTGAAGATGCTTATAATTTCACTAATGAATTACCCCTGGCTCCTGACAAGCATATTTGGGGAGCTTTACTTGCTGCATGCCAAGAGCACCAAAATGTTAGTGTTGGTAAGCTAGCTGCAGAACAATTGATCCGTTTGGAACCTCATGATGCTGGTCATTATGTGACACTGTCAAACATATATGCAAGGGTTGGAAGATGGGATGATGCTGAAAGAATAAGGAAGCTGATGGAAAGCCAAGGATTGTTGAAGCCATCAGGTCATAGTTTGATTGACACTGTAAATTAAACCTATAGACAAGGGACAGGTTTCTGACATACTTGTTTTGATAATATTGTTGTGCACTCATTGCTGGGCCATGATATAAAGGGGTCATAATGTTCGTGAATTTTCTGTAATCTTTGGACGGGGCTGGCAGGATGGCTTTGAAGACACTGAATGCTGACCATCATTGTTAGTGACAGATAACTGTTTTGTGTAGAGAATTGTACATTGGTCCTTCATATCACTCATGAAAGAATTTATAAACAATTCCTATATACAAGTATTGTATTGCAGATAGTCCTATAGCATATATGAATAATAACAAAATTATACGTACCTCGGGAAACAGCGGAACTCTTGATAATAATTGATTATCAGGTATAAATGACATAAAAGAGAAAGAGAAAATAATTAAGGAGAGTATAACTGCCCTCTTAGCCTAATATGCTTTCAGAGGGTGTTGCTTCAATGGGACTGCTACACCACATATATAGGCAGAGAGTAGAGACCCTTCCTTGTAAAACCCTAATGGGCTGATATTCCCATCATTAGTCAGCCCACACAAGGCCCCAGTTTCAATTCAATAAGGATTGTTTAATTTATAATTAACTTATTAAAACTGGATAATACATATAAATAAATAAATAAATATATGTATAGATAAATATGATTTATGGTAGTCTATATGAAAAATCTAACAATTTCCCACTTGGACAACATAAATCATTAGTTTAAAGGATAAATAATTTCCAGATTTAATAATACAACAAAATAGACATGTCAATTATGAGTTGTCACTATAAATTAATAATCCTCAAATCAAATCAAGAGGCAATAAGTATTTGACAATGTAAAAATCATGTCCGATAGGGGCACTGACATCTTACATGTCAAGATCCTCAATAAAAGATTTGAATAATTTGTGAAACTGGTATACATTACAAGGATGTGATCCTTGTGCAATCCTGACCAATGGTCTAAGCATATGAAAATGCTCTAAGAGATATGATAGTATAAGTGACATCATCACAAACATATCTCATAAGAATGACACTAAGTAAATATTAAATTTTAGACTCCCACTAACCCAAAACGTCAAAAGTCTTAACTAAACCCAAATGAGCTACATGATTCTGAAGAGCTCTAACAGTTAAGCCTTTAGTTAGTGGATCTGCTAACATGTTCTTTGTAGCAAAATGCTCAATACGAGTCTGAACTCCAGAATTTTCTCTGTAACAAACAGATATTTAATATCAAAGTGCTTTGATTAAGAAGAGCTTCTGTTGTTTTGAGAGAAAAGCATAGCAGCAGTATTGTTGCAATTTATCACATATGAAAGTCAGAGATTAAGATTTTCAGCCACATGACTTGACAAGTAGCCTCATAGTAAGCAACATACTCTGCCTACATGGTAGAAGTAGTTGTAAGAGTCTATTTAACACTCTTCCAAGAGATAGCTACTCATGTCATCATAAAAGATAGAGCCGGAAGTAGACTTTCGGTCGTCAGGGCAACCATGCTAGATAAGAATCAGAATAATCAATGACCTGAAGTTGATCAGACTTCCTATAGGTCAATACATGATCTCTGGTTCCCTGCAAATATCTTATGACCTTTTCACGGCTTTAAATGACCTAAATGTGGGTTGCTCAAATATATCCCTAAAGCATTAATAGCAAAAACAATATCGGGATGAGTACAAAATTGAGCGTACCCGACTTTTTACTCTTTGGAATGGTCTATCTAATTGACTTCTTCATAGTGTATTTCAACACTGTGAGACATACTATGTTTGCGTGTTCTCATTTTTCACAAGATGCCCTTTCAGTAACAGTGGACGAGGCAATAAGAGCACCAGACTCTTCTTCTCTCAAAGCTAAGTCCATATTAGTGATAGCCAAATAGAGATCCAAAGATTATTTTATTTCCAGTCCTCAAAATTGATCATATTCAAAGTCTTGACAGAAGTCAAGCATAGACAAAGAAGGCTGACATTATAACAACAAAAGGAACATTTAATTTACACGATGTGATCATGCAATAAGAGAATTAAATGGTTCCTTATACACAGCCAATCATGCCTTTTAGAAAAATTTTCTTACTTATGATGGTCCGGTCTAAAGGTCCCGAATCATAATAAATGAGAAATATAATAATTATAATGCACAAATTTTATATCACCAAAGTTTCTAATACCGATAGGGTATTCGAAAGATAATTGATATAAGTATAAAACTAACAGTGCATTGTATAACAAATTACATTAATGATAACACACCGATAGGGTATAATTATTATTAATGTAATAAAATAATGATTAAAAAAATTTAATCATTCAATTCACAAAATTTGTATAATTGTACCCACGATAGGTGAGGTTACAGTTATACAAATAATTAGCAATTATATTTTATATATATATATATATATATATATATATATATATATATATATATATGATAAACATATATCATGCCTGATGAAATTATTCAATTTATATAAAGATCAAAAAATTAATTCCTTGACTATGGCACATCAACAGGGAGAATATGATATACTAAAGTGCCACTAGCAGAGAGTAAGGAATACTCATAAAATTTCAGGCTAAAAAACTAAAAGTACAATATTTAAAATTACAAACTTACTCCCACTAGTCATCATGTAAAAACATTGATGAGACACATATTCTCCTTGAAGCTGATCAAAGTGACAACATGGTGAAATTTTAGGTACCATTGCCTCAAGGCCAATTTTAAAACATATATGGATCTCTTAACTTGCATACTATATTGTTTTGACCATATTTTTGAAAAAAATATCAGGTTGATCCATGTACACATCATTTGAAAAATCACCATTTAAGAATATTGTCTTAACAACTATTTGGTGAAGCTCTAGGTCAAAAGAGCCACCAAGAATTAGGAGAAATATAAACCAAATTAGATTCAATTCAGTTACAATATTCATTGAATTAATTAAAATGCTATATTATAAAACACAATTAATATAGTTGATATATTAATGATTTAAAAAATATTTTAATAATTTAGTAATGCTAATCCACATAGGATATATATATTAAAATTTAACAATTCTCCCACTTGGATAGCAATAGTCAATTATTAAAATATAATAATCATTAAGGCTAAAATAACAACTATAATTATAGCACATATCAAGAAATATAAGCTTTAACGATGCAGAAATAGTATCCGATAGGGAAGTAGATCATACACGTTAAAAGCTTATATTTCACATAAAGAATAATGAATATGAAAAAGCATAATTAATTAAGAGAAATATGCAATCAAAGATCAGTAAATTTCAGATCAATTATAGATGCAATATCAAAGTATATTATAGTACACATGATATAGAGTAATAGATCAGTGATGTGTACCTGAGGTGATTTCGCAATCCTTTTATATTACAAAATATCAAAAGGAAATACCCAAAAAAGAAAAAATTATTTACTACAAGAAACGTACATTAATGTCACTCCGATCGAGTGTGTACACTAATGATATTTCAAAATAAATTATTTATTGTCACCATAATTGCTATTTTTCCCTTTTCAAGCCATAATTATTTTGAAAGAATAAAGAATTGCAAAAAATAATACTAAAGATTGGACTCGCGATAGGCGAGCTTACAATCTCACAAAATTATTCAAATTGCTTATTTGGATATCCAAAATAATTTGGCATAATGTTTAGAAACAATTTACAATAAAAGAATACAATTTAAGTAATTAAATAATTACAAATTATCTCTAAAATAATTAAAATATACAACGGTGCTACCAAGAAAGAGTGTGGAGAATATTTAACAAACAATAATATTCACAATTCCCATAAAATTTCCAGGCCAAATTTCAAAAAAAAAAAAACAATATACCTCAATTGTGATCAAAAGTTTTGTGATCACATATATCAATTCAATCTTTATTCTTGATCTCCTTATCTCAATCATGTCAATTTATACTAAAGAAAATTACCGATTAAATTGACAATATAATCATGATCACCAAAATATATATATCACCAAGAGAGTAATCAGCACAGGAGCAATCATCATGGAATGATGAAAAACCAATCATCATATATTCACGATCACTAAAAGTATATTAAAATTAATTTGGAAGCAATTTATGTTACATACTTATTAGATATATGCTTTAATTCACAATAATAATAAATTCATATCACAACTCAATTGAAGGAAAAATTGACGTCGATTTATGTGTATATATATATATATATATATATATATATATATATATATATTTATATGTAGAGAAACTAATTGTATTTAGGATTTCAAAAATTGACCAAAAAATCCCAAATTGCAATTACATATTCCCAGATTGTGATAAACTATTTATATATAAAATAAGGTTCAACAAATTCAATCCCAAATGTACATGAGTCATAGTAATCAGAAAAATTCAGATCAAGTCACAAGAATTAGGAATATGCACACAAACACAAAACGCCTTATACAATGGCTTCAAAGTATTTTTCGGGGTATATCTTCCCAGATTTGAAACACAAAACTTGATTACTCATTAATCAACAATTGTTAAAGCCAGAATTGAAGTGTGCTTCGGATAGTAACACAAGTTTATGTCTCTAACTAGAACCGAGGCATATTCAGAGTTATTCAAGCTCAATTTTGACAAGAGGAACATAAACAAATTTATTTCTTTTGAAGATTAAAGTTGATCACATAGTTTGAAACAAAGAACCATCACAATCCTTTATATACACATATGATTGTAGTCGACGTCATCTTCAAAACTCATCATTCCAATATATATATATATATATATATATATATATATCTATATATATATATATATTTTTTTTTTAATATATATAATCGTAACATAATTATCAAATTGATTCAATAGATTATATGTATACAAATTGAATCAATTCTTTATATTACTGTCAAAGTGAATTACATGAATTTATCAATTACGTGATAAATCCTAAGAATTTGATATACTTCATATACTCATAATCAAATTTGATATATTTCATACAGTCATAGAATAATCTGCTAACCAGGCTCTGATACCAATTGAAAGAATTTATAAACAATTCCTATATATAAGTATTGTATTGCAGATAGTCCTATAACATATATGAATAATAACAAAATTATACGTATCTCGGGAAACAACGAAACTCTTGATAATAATTGATTATCAGGTATAAATGACATAAAAGAGAAAGAGAAAATAATTAAGGAGAGTATAACTGCCCTCTTGGCCTAATATGCTTTCAGAGGGTGTTGCTTCAATGGGACTGCTACACCACATATATAGGCAGAGAGTAGAGACCATTCCTTGTGAAACCCTAATGGGCTGACATTTCCATCATTAGTCAACCCACACAAGGCCCAATTTCAATTCAATAAGGATTGTTTAATTTATAAAAGAATTTATAATTAACTTATTATTAAAATTGGATAATACATATAAATAAATAAATAAATATATGTATAGATAAATATGATTTATGGTAGTCCATATGAAAAATCTAACAACTCATTGTCAAAAAAGCAAATAAATTTTTACAAAGGAATGAAGGGAGTTCCTACTTCCTACATGGTGAAACCTCCAACATGGCATTATATACTCGTGAAGTAGTGATTGTGCAACTATATGGTGTACTTCAAGTTTTAAATAAATTTGGAAAACCTGAAACGTTGATAATTGCAACATGTTTTGGGCTCACTGTCTGGAAAGTGGGTCAGGTTGGGTTGGCTATTTTTGAAACAGCTAGTGTGGTGTCCAGTGTGTGCCGAGAGGATGAGAAGAATAAACGAAGAAAAATAATTCCGCTAAAGAAAAGGGTAAAAAAAGGATTTAACAAAAAACAACAGCAATCACTGATCAACGGCAATACTTCGGGGGTTCACAGCGGTGACGTGGTACTGTAATTCTTTTCCAGGTCAGAGCTTAGAACTCAATTCACATCACCATTGCCTTTCTCTCCCCTCTATTTTTCTGTTCTCTCTCTTCTGCGATGCATGCCCAGTTTTACTCTCTCAATTCTAACAAATTCGAACATAAATATGCAGATTTCTTCTTAGCGAGTTGACCCTGGATCTCCCTCGACTTAAATTATTTTGATGACCGTAATTGTGATTCTAACAAATTTGAACATAAATATGCAGATTTCTTCTTAGCGAGTTGACCCTGGATCTCCCTCGACTTAAATTATTTTGACAACCGTAATTGTGGTTCTACGCTAAGTTGCGCAATCCTTCCAAATTTGGCGCCTAAAATTTTATGGGTCAACTAGGAAGAACGAGGGAGGGATGGTATGCCCTCTTCTATTGTGCTCTTTCTGTGAGCATTAGGAACTGAGAGAGACAACCATTTGAACGTAGTTGTGCATTATGAATTCCCTGTATAAACCCAATTGTTATCGTAGATTTAGTTGATAACCTGTTTTTAATTGCTAACCACCAGGAAATTAAATATTTCCATAATCTAAATTTGGGGTTGCTAACTAGAATAATATTTAAGAATGTATTGATGGTACAACACTGATGCTGGTACATCTGTAAACGCAGTCTTGCCTGCTTGTTTTTGGTACCTTGGTGTAGTCGGAAAGACTAATTGCCCAATGAAGATCAGATAGATTTGTTAGATTAGTTGGTGTTGGTTTGATATTATAATCTGATGAATTTGACCATGCTATGTTAGAATAATTGACTTTGCAGTTTTGTGGGCTCACTCATGGTAACTTTAATTTTAAACTCTTCCATGTTATTTAGGATAGCAAGTAAACCCTGTAAAGTTTGTTTGGTTTTTGTGACAAATAGTGTAAGGTCAATTTTTGTGACAAATAGTGTGAGGTATAAATTGTAATTTTTATAACTGTAAATGCAGGTATAAGAAATGGCTAATTTTTCAATAAGCAATGCCAAATATAGTCACGGGCATGATCAGAAATGCCCCTCTGCTGCTGTTGACATACATCATATAATTGTGAGTAAGACTGGTGCTGCGTATGATATCTTTGTATACATCTCAGCTATTCTTGTATTAGTCTGTGCACTTTATCACTATCTGCTTGAGGTATGAGTTCTAATTTTGTTGTTTCTTAAATGAAGGAAAGATACATTTAAGTGCATTAATAAATAGTATTTTCTGTTTTAAATATTGATCCTTTGTTTCAAAACTGCCTGGTGTTTGGGATGCTGATGCATGAGTCCCTCAATATAACAAGAGGAAGACAGGCAAAAAAAAAATCTCTTGTGGTGGAGAAATTCGTTGTTTTTCTCCTTTAAAAGATGGAATCCAAAGTATATCATGTACACCAACAAATTTTTTCATGCCCATCATCAAATTAATTCTTAGGATTTTTCTAAGAATTTGACCTAATTTTATAGTTCTATTACTATAAAAACTTTTATGTTTTCTCTTCTTTATTTATTGTTTGATGACAAGTATAACTAACATGAAACACTACTGTAAACAAGGAAAATCGATTACCATTTTGTATTACAGCTTGCTGTTTGACATTTTTCTATCAAGCTGTTACTTTGGAAGCCCATTGAGAAATGTAAGGACCTGCCTAACAGGGCTTATTGTGCACTGAGACTGCAAGGTTACTTATAATTCTTATGGTAACCAGGTGGTATATATCGTGTATTGTTTCATTTCCTTTGGGGAAAATTTGTGCATCTTCTCAAAGTTTGTGTCTGCTTGCAGAATCAGTTGTGATTATTCCAGATTTTAGAGTGTAACTTGAACAATTAGCGTTTTGTTAACTATAAAAGCCTAATGTAAAGATTATATGATTTATATTCCAAATGACTTTGTCTTTGGAAGAAGAGTGTAGTAGTTTACATTGGAATGCTCGTAGGAATTTAGGTTGTTCATACATGAGTTTAGTAATTTACAGGAGGTAATACTTTCTTTTCTTTTTATATGATTAATATTCCAAATGACTTTGTCTTTGGAAGAAGAGTTTAGTAGTTTACATTGGAAAGCTCGTAAGAATTTAGGTTGTTCATACATGAGAATCTAAAGGACATTGTCTTCGGAAGATGTGGTTAGTACATTGGAATGCTGATTCCAATTTTGGCTGTAGATGCTTGAGAAATAATCTTGATGTAGTTCTAACGTGCATGAGGCGTGAACTTTTTATTTGTATGATGGTTTTAGGATGAAATATCTTATTATTTGAAGTTCTCAGCTTGATTTCTTACCATGTTTTACCCAATTTAACCACCTACTCTGGCCCATTTATGTTACTTTTACATTGTTGTTGAAGGGCACTAACCCTTAGTAATAGGCGTGGAACAGGAGACATGGGTAGGAATCAATTTTGAAGATTGAATTTGGTGCCATGTGGACTGTCAGCTCATTAGCTATCACATTGTTATTTTGTCCTTATTTCTGTAATCTTTTATTCACCCCATTTTTATTTTGTTATAGTGGAAAAGTCACTGCCGCTTTGTTCCCATTAACGAAAAACCCGTTCTGCTAGAATGTGTGACGCTGGTGACTTGTTACTGGACTCTATCCCTGATTACATGTGGTGAATTAGAACTGGTGTTAATTTTTAAGGTAGCATTATCTTTTTTTCAAATTACTTTTTGGCTTAAATAGATATAGCTTTTCAATTACCACATGCAGGAACCACATTGGAGATGGAAGGACCTCTAATAAAACTTCTAGTATGCAAATAAGAATATTGGATATGGAAACAATGTTGTTTCTATTGTGAAGGATACACTAATCGGACTGAGCGGATAGTCACTTTTAAGCAGTTAAATGGAACACGTTATTGCAGAATATACGTCCACCAATGAAAATGTTGGTCCATGTCTGGAAGGCCTTATGTGCCGCAACTGGTAGCTGTTAAAGCATAATTTCTGTCATATTTTTATATTAGCTTTTCTATGTATTACAGCTGTATATTTTCTGTTATTCTCTATTTTGTATTTTTCCTTTTTCCTTTTTCTCTAGACATGTGTCTCTCATTCTGTTACAGAGGGCTCTATATATACTGTAGTCATTCCTTCAGTATCAATCAAGCAATCAAAGAATTATTAAGTATAATGTTATCAATTTTTATTCTTTTCCTTTTACTCTAGCTTGGTATCATAGCCAAGTTGACCTCCAAAATGTCAAGTATGGCAGACAGTGCACAATCACCCAGTAATTCTACATTTGTATCTGCAGTCACACAAATCACATCACCTATAAACTCTTTACCTCATTTTGTTACTGTAAAATTGAATGAGGATAATTACCGAAAGTTCAAATGATCCCTTATCTTCATGGTCAGAAGTTGTATGGATTTGTCGATGGCACTGTATCTCCTCTATTGCAGTTGCTCACCAATAACAATCCTAATTGTGAGTATGCCAAATGGTTCCATCAGGATCAATTAATACTTTCAGTTTTGATTTTTTCTTTATTGTAAAAATTTGATAACTCATGTGATACACTGTAAAACCAACCGTATTATCTAGAAAGCATTAGAAACATTGTTTATGAATCAAACCCAAGCCAAATATATTGAAATTTACTCACAACTTGCTTCAATTAAAAAGGGAGGAGACTCAGTAGCTGAATATCACCGTAAAATTACTTTTCTGGTAGACACCGTTGCCGTGGCGGGAAAATCTCTTTCGGATTTGGAGTTTGCTACACATCTCTTATCTGGACTTGGGTCAGATTTCGACCCCATAGTTGCCTCACTTTCTACCCGAATGTCTTTCCATCATCAATGGAGTTGCTCAGTCATCTTCTTACTTTTGAAGCTCGGCTCAATCATCAGAACTCCTTGTCCCCTGCTACACTAGAAATCACAGCCAATATGATAGTGATTGGAAATCAGTCAAACAAGGGTTATGGTAACAAAGGAGGTGGCCGAGGAGGTAGATCTGGAAACGGCTGGTATGGTGGTCATGGAAATGGCAGAGGTGGTTGATTTTTTCTTGGTCATGGCTTCCTTGGCAATGGCTGCCATTTCAATGGTGGGCGTTTTTTCCTTGGTAGAGGAGGTAGATGTGGCACTTCGAATCCCATCATTTGCCAAGTCTGTGAGAACCCGGGTCATGGAACTCTGATTTGTCATCACCGTTTTAATCAGACTTATCAAGAACCCCCACCTTCCTCAATAGCAGCGAATTATTCCAGTATTGGCACTAATGACTCTCATTTATACTACGCAGCATATGACTTCTGATTTTTCAAATTTGAATTTATCTTCTGGAAAATTTCTTCTCTCAAACCTTCTCCTTTAATTTCAAAGAATCTTTTATCTGTTTTCTCAATATTGTAAAGATAATCATGTTTTCTTTGAATTTCATGACAATTTCTTTTTTGTGAAGGATTCTCGCACCAAGGCCATTCTTCTTCAAGGACCAAGGAATCAACACCTTTATTCCATTTCCAGTCCTAGGCGCACGTGGGTACTCATACCTCTTTTCTTAACTGGCATCATCGTCCCGGTCATCCCGCTTTCCATATAGTTTTAATAAAATTATCTGCACACATGATCTCCCAATTCATTCATCAACCACCATGACCAGTTGTGCCGACTATTGTGTTGCAAAAAGTCATTATCTTTCTCATCCTTCTATATCACATAATTCACCTCATCCTTTGTATTTAGTTTATAGTGATGTTTGGGGACCATCCCCGCTTTTATCTCATTCCAGTTTTCGCTATTATGTTACCTTTGTTGATGATTTCTCAAGATTTACTTGGCTTTTTCCTCTTCGTACCAAATCTGAAGTACTTAATGTTTTTCTTACTTTTTGTACTCATGTTGAAAGACTATTTAATTATGAAATTAAATTTCTTCGATCCGACTAGGGCGGTGAATTTCACTTTTTAAATAAGATGCTAAGTTTTTTTGGTATTTACCATCGTCGAAGTTGTCCTTATGCTCACTATCAAAATGGTATTGTGGAGCAAAAACACCGTCACATTGTTGAAACTAGTTTGGCTCTTATGTCTCATGCCTTTATTCCTTCATCTTTTTGCGATTATGCTATGTTTACTACCATTTATGTAATTAATCGTATTCCCTCTCCCATTCTTTCAAATAAAAAAGGTCTTGATTTTTCCGAACTATGTGTTTTTGGTTGTGTTTTTTTGCCTTACCTTTGGGCCTATAATAAAAATAAATTACAACTGAGGTCTTTACTCCATATTTTCTTGGGCTATAGCTCCAGTCACTTTGGATATATATGTTATCATTCCTTTAAAAATTGAATTTATATTTCCAATGACGTTATTTTTGATGAAAGCATTTTCCCTTTTTCAAATTCGTTTTCAGACCTTAATGAATCCAATCAACCACATCTTCTTCCTTACTCTTTTAATTTTTAATAATTCACGAGCCCATCAGCCCACCTCGTCTTCTAGGCCCACTTTCCCTTTGCCTAATTCTTGCCCATATTCCACTTTTACTTGTGATGCTTCAGCCCAAGATGCCTCACCATATGATGCCTCAACTTGTCATCTCCATTCAACATATTCACGTGACGCCTTTATCTTCAACCCTTGACTCTGGCCAATTATCCTATTCATCCCACGTGTGCCACTCAAATGCATCCACGCCTTCATCTTCTTCATCTAGGCCATCTACCCAAACATCTTCTTCACCTGACCACGCATCTTCAACATCATCTCCATCCGACTCCTCTCCTGTCATTCCAACTCACCAACATCATATGGTGACTAGATCTCAGAATCATATTTATTGCTTAAAAAATCTTCTAGATGACATGCTTCCTTGGTCTAAGGCAAACACTGTTACTCTTCGTGCTTCTCCACCGGAATCTCCATCTTTGGTGGTTAAAGCTCTTAAATACCCAAAATAGAGAGAGGCTATGGCTGTGGAAATTGCTGCTCTACGTTCTACAAACACTTGGCAACTTGTTCCTCCATCCTCGATGCAGAACATTCTTGGCACTAAATGGGTCTTCTGTGTCAAACGGAAAGCTGATGGCTCTATTGACCGGTTCAAAGCTCGACTCGTTGCTAAGGGATACCATCAGCAATCAGGTTTGGATTATTTTGAAACCTTTTCTCCAGTTGTCAAACCGACTACTGTTTGTTTACTCTTGGCTATTGCTG
This sequence comes from Biancaea sappan, assembly GCA_037074585.1. Classification (NCBI taxonomy): domain Eukaryota; kingdom Viridiplantae; phylum Streptophyta; class Magnoliopsida; order Fabales; family Fabaceae; genus Biancaea; species Biancaea sappan. Next base: position 12,577 of record CM073501.1, on the reverse strand, counting down.
TTTCACAAGGTTAGTTTGTTCAATAACTTGATGTTCAAAACGCTTTTTTTACATGGTGATTTATTTGAGGACGTTTATATTTCTCAGCCGACAGGATTTAAGAATTTAGATTTTCCTAACTTTGTTTGTAAACTGCAAAAGGCTATTTACAGACTTAAATAGGCTTTGCAAGCCTAGTTTACAAAACTCGGTGACAAATTAATTTCATGTGGTTTTCGGCCTTCTCAGTTTAATGCATCTCTGTTCATTCACTGCACATCATCATATTTTATTTTTGTTTTGGTCTATGTTGATGATATTTTAGTAATGGGCACTAGTAATAAAGTTGTTTAGGATTTGATAACTTCTCTTCGCTAATATTTTCCCATTAAGTACTTGGGCACTCTGAATTATTTTTTGGGTATTGAAGCTCAATTTTCTTCTACTGGATTATTTCTTTCACAACAATGTTATGTTCTGGACTTATTAAAGAAGACAAATATGCTCATTTCCAAGCCCGTTAATATTTTGGTGCTATTTACATTCTATTTTGATATCTATCTTGCCTACTTTAATTCTTGACTCATGTTTTAGTTAGTTTAGATTAGTTATCTTTTCTTAGAGTTTTTAATAAATTGAGTGATTTCATGATCAATTACCTCTGTCAGAGGAAGAATTGGATTTCTGTCTCCCACAGCTATAGTGGTGGATTTCACAGCTATAGCGGTAGCTACTGGAACTAAGGATTTTAAGGTCCTCCTCTTTGCCAGCCACCGCTATAGCGGTGGATCTTCATAGTTATAGCGGTAGGTAGGCACTACACTTTATGTTGATAAAGCTCAAAATTCTACTTGGTCACGATTTTGCAGTGTTTGATTCTAATTTAAATAGCGAAAAAAATAAGATTTTTAGGTCATTCTGAGTTCAGGGGAAGCCAAAGGACGTCGACTTTGCAAAGGGAAGAGGAAGAATCCCATTCCGAAGCTCTCTAGACCTGATTTTTGTTAACCTTACCTTAGATTCATGGAGTTTTCTCTATCTTTTATTGTTTTATATAGTTTTAACTCCATGAGCGGCTAATTCTCTCCTTCTAGAGTTGCTATGAACCTAATTTCAGATTAGAGATTATTTCTCTCTCTGTATTTTTGATTTTTTTTAATCAATACATGTCTTTTAATTCATTTACCTTGATCTTGCTATGAACTTGATCAATTTATAGTTTGCACGTTACTCTTACCAATCTCGGGAGAGGGAAATAGGAGTAAAACTCTGTTTGAAAGGGACGAGTGTGTGACGTTAATCTAAGGGATTCCGCTTGTTAACTGATAGGGATATTAGTTGATCTAATTTAATCAAATTTAGGTTGATGTGTATTAGACTTAGCCCACGCAAGGGATTACATAGGAGTTGAGTAACTTAATTTAGATTTGGGAGAATTATTTTAAGTCATAAGATAACCTAAGATTAACATATATAATTAATTAGAATCACTGGTACAAGAGAGAGATTAGTAATTTCTAAGACAGAAGAGGGAGATTAGTAATTCTAGGCTTTTACATATATTAAATTAATCGAATTGTTTGTTGATCATTGTTAATTACATTCTATTTTACTGATTTTATTTCTTTTGCAGTTCTTTAAATAGAGCTGCCTTTATTCTAATCTTGATTGTTTAACTAATGCAATTGAATTTCTTAGGTAATTAGCAAGTTAGTCCTCGTGGGAACGATATGTTACTCATTCTTTATTACTTGTGTGACTGGTGCGCTTGCCAAATCATTAACACCTGTTACTTCTCCTATGACCCTTTCCATGTCTAAGTTAAGTGTTCATGATGATATAGCTATGTGTGATCCTACCCTTTATCGGAGTACATAGTTTACAATATCTGTCGTTTACACGGCCTACTCTAGCCCTTGTTATCAACAAGGTTTGTCAGTTCATGCATTTTACCACTGATATTCACTAGCAAGCAGTGAAAAGAATTTTGTGGTATTTATGTGGAACATATCACTAGGGCTTGTTTCTTCAATCTTCTCCTTCTTCTCAAATCTTGGCTTATTCTAATGCTGATTGGGCTGGTTGCCTTGATGACAGATGATCTACTGGTGCTTTTCTAGTCTTTTATAGGCCCAATCTCATTTCTTGGAACTCTAGTAAACAACCCACTGTAGCTCGTTCTAGCACAGAAGCTGAATACAAGTATTTCGTAGTAGCTACTTGTGATGTTATATAGGTTCAATCCCTACTTGGTGAACTTGGTGTTTATCTTAAATCTCCACCTCCTCTTTGCTGTGATAATTTAGGAGCTTCATATTTTGATGCAAATCTGGTTATACATTCTTGCGCGAAGCATATTGCTCTTGATTATCATTTTGTAAGAGAATGTCTTGCCTCTAAACTAGGGGTAGGCATCAGCTCGCTTAACCAAATCCAACCCATATGTTTGGATTAGGTTGGATTAGGTTGACAGGTTAAGTTGAGTCTAATTTTGTCAACCCACTGGCTAGCAAGTTAGGTGGCGGGTTGGAAAATTCTCCACCTAACCTAGCTCATCAACCCAATATATATATATATATATATATATATATATATATTTAAATTTTTTTATCTAAATTCTTGTTCTAACTCTCCTAAGGGTCATCTCTCAGTCTCACACTCTCCTAATCTCATGCTCAAGCACACTCGTCATCTCAATTTTTTCCTTCTTCATCTTCAAATCGCAAAATCTAGATGGAGACGATTCGCAAGCAAACCTCTTTTCTTAGTCTCTTTATCTCTCTCTTCTTTTCGCACTCTCCCAAGTCCTAATACTAAACCCAAACGCCTGATAGAGATGATGAATTGAAACACAAAGAGCAGAGATTAGGGGCAGTCTAGCTCCTTATGAGGCAGCATATTTAAATTTTGACTTAGGGTTTGATTCTATCTATATTATCAACACCCTTGTCGGCTGCTGCTAACTCCAACAGCTTTGGAGGCAAGTGGGAAGAAAAGGATTTGAAGGAGAGAGAAGAGAGGAGAGTGTAGAGGGAAGAAATGCATCCATAAGAATGTGCTGAGAAAAAGAAGAGTAGAGAAAGGGGAAGAGAGAAGAGAGCTCCAGCAGCTTCGAAAAAAGCAGAGAAGAGAGCATAGTAAAGATGGGCATTGGTAGCGAGAATGAGCTAAGAAGAAAAGGAACAGAGAAAGGGCAAGCAAAAAGAGAGAGATAGAGAAAAAAGGAAAAAAAAGGGAGACCCGCCCAACCTGACCTAATCCAACTTGTTAGAGTGTGGGTTGGGTTGGTTCGGGTTCAGCTTTCAAAATTGCTGAAGCCGAAAGTTGAACCTAAACCAACCCAACTGGATGACATTTGGTTGGTTTGGGTTGAGATTTTCTCTCAACTCTCAACCTGACCCGTGTCCACCCCTACTTTAAGCTTCTTGGTCTAAAGCTTGTTTCCAGTAAAGATTAACTTGCAGACATTATAACTAAACCTCTGCCTACTCCCTGTTTTCAGCAACTTCAGTTAACCCTCATTGTGCTGCCATCACTGCTCATATCGATAGGGATGTTAAAGCATAATTTCAGTCATATTTTTATATTAGCTTTTCTTTGTATTACAACTGTATATTTTCTGTTATTCCCTATTTTTTTCCTTTCTCTCTAGACACGTGTTCCTCATTCTGTTGCAGAGGGATCGATATATATTGTAGTCACGTATTTAGTATCAATCAAGCAATCAAAGAATTATTCAGTATAATGTTATCAGTTTTTATTCTTTCCCTTATATTCTAGCAATAACAATGAAAGCTTGGATGTGTCTAAATAGATTATTGACAATTGTATTGTTGCTGGTTTAGAATCTTGGATATAGTAGTCTCAGATTGATTAATTAACAGCATTACTAAGGCATCAAATAGTGGCTGACTGACTTCTACATTTTGCAGTGCTAGCCCTGCAAGTACAGAAATATAGGAAAGGGAATTTCGAATCATGATGCAAGACTGCAAGAACATGTACAAATCCATAACCCTAGCCCCAAAGCCCTAACCCTAAAGCCATAACACTTAATCCCTAACCCTAAACAAAAACCCTAAACCTTAAACCATAAACACAAAACCTAAAGTCCTAAGCCCAAAGACCTCACCCTAAAGCCCAAACCCCTAAGCAATAGCCCTTTAAGCACCATGACCAAAGCGTGAAGCTAAAACCCTGAGCCCCAACCACAAAGCCATAACCCTTAACCCCTACGCCAGAACCTTAAGCCGTAAACCTGAAGCTATAACCCGTAACCCTTAAGCCATAAACCCTAATGACTTAGGGGTTAGGGCTTAGGGTTTTTGCTTTGTGAATAGGGCTTGGGGTTAAGGTTTATGTCTTAGGAGTTAGGGTTTTAGTGTTAATGGTTAGGGGTTATGGCTTTGGGGTTAGGTCTTCGGGCTTAGGGCTTAGCATCAGCCTTAACCTTAAACCCCTAAGCCTTAACCTTAAGCCAAAACCACTAATCTATAAGCCCTAATCCCTAAGCCTTAACCCCAAACCCTAAAGCTATAACCAATAAGCCATAACCCCTGAACCCTAACGCTTAACCCTAACCACCAAGCACAACCATAGAGCTGTAACCAGTAACCCTTTAGGGTTTAGGGTTTGGGGTTTTAGGGTTTAAGGGTTGAGGGTTAAGGGTTTTAGGGTTTAGGGTTTAGGGTTTTGGGTTTGGGGTTTTAGGGTTTAGGGTTTAGGTTTTGGGGTTTGGGGTTTGGGGTTTGGGGTTTCGGGTTTCGTGTTTCGGGTTTGGGGTTTTGGGGTTTTGGGGTTTTGGGTTCAGGGTTCAGTGTTCAGGGTTCAGGGTTCAGGGTTCAAGGTTCAGGGTTCAGGGGTTTTGGGGTTTAGGGTTTGGGGTTTGGGGTTTGGGGTTTAAGGGTTAAGGGTTTAAGGGTTTAGGGTTTTAGGGTTTAAGGGTTTAGGGTTTAAGGGTTTAGGGTTTAGGGTTTAGGGTTTAGGGTTTAGGGTTTTAAGGGTTTAGGGTTTAGGGTTTTAAGGGTTTAGGGTTTTAAGGGTTTAGGGTTTAGGGTTTAGGGTTTAGGGTTTAAGGGTTTTAAGGGTTTAGGGTTTTAAGGGTTTAGGGTTTTAAGGGTTTAGGGTTTTAAGGGTTTAGGGTTTTAAGGGTTTTAAGGGTTTAGGGTTTAGGGTTTAGGGTTTAGGGTTTAGGGTTTAGGGTTTAGGGTTTAGGGTTTTAGGGTTTAGGGTTTAGGGTTTAGGGTTTAGGGTTTAGGGTTTAGGGTTTAGGGTTTAGGGTTTAGGGTTTAGGGTTTAGGGTTTAGGGTTTAGGGTTTAGGGTTTAGGGTTTAGGGTTTAGGGTTTAGGGTTTAGGGTTTAGGGTTTAGGGTTTAGGGTTTAGGGTTTAGGGTTTAGGGTTTAGGGTTTAGGGTTTAGGGTTTAGGGTTTAGGGTTTAGGGTTTAGGGTTTAGGGTTTAGGGTTTAGGGTTTAGGGTTTAGGGTTTAGGGTTTAGGGTTTAGGGTTTAGGGTTTAGGGTTTAGGGTTTAGGGTTTAGGGTTTAGGGTTTAGGGTTTAGGGTTTAGGGTTTAGGGTTTAGGGTTTAGGGTTTAGGGTTTAGGGTTTAGGGTTTAGGGTTTAGGGTTTAGGGTTTAGGGTTTAGGGTTTAGGGTTTAGGGTTTAGGGTTTAGGGTTTAGGGTTTAGGGTTTAGGGTTTAGGGTTTAGGGTTTAGGGTTTAGGGTTTAGGGTTTAGGGTTTAGGGTTTAGGGTTTAGGGTTTAGGGTTTAGGGTTTAGGGTTTAGGGTTTAGGGTTTAGGGTTTAGGGTTTAGGGTTTAGGGTTTAGGGTTTAGGGTTTAGGGTTTAGGGTTTAGGGTTTAGGGTTTAGGGTTTAGGGTTTAGGGTTTAGGGTTTAGGGTTTAGGGTTTAGGGTTTAGGGTTTAGGGTTTAGGGTTTAGGGTTTAGGGTTTAGGGTTTAGGGTTTAGGGTTTAGGGTTTAGGGTTTAGGGTTTAGGGTTTAGGGTTTAGGGTTTAGGGTTTAGGGTTTAGGGTTTAGGGTTTAGGGTTTAGGGTTTAGGGTTTAGGGTTTAGGGTTTAGGGTTTAGGGTTTAGGGTTTAGGGTTTAGGGTTTAGGGTTTAGGGTTTAGGGTTTAGGGTTTAGGGTTTAGGGTTTAGGGTTTAGGGTTTAGGGTTTAGGGTTTAGGGTTTAGGGTTTAGGGTTTAGGGTTTAGGGTTTAGGGTTTAGGGTTTAGGGTTTAGGGTTTAGGGTTTAGGGTTTAGGGTTTAGGGTTTAGGGTTTAGGGTTTAGGGTTTAGGGTTTAGGGTTTAGGGTTTAGGGTTTAGGGTTTAGGGTTTAGGGTTTAGGGTTTAGGGTTTAGGGTTTAGGGTTTAGGGTTTAGGGTTTAGGGTTTAGGGTTTAGGGTTTAGGGTTTAGGGTTTAGGGTTTAGGGTTTAGGGTTTAGGGTTTAGGGTTTAGGGTTTAGGGTTTAGGGTTTAGGGTTTAGGGTTTAGGGTTTAGGGTTTAGGGTTTAGGGTTTAGGGTTTAGGGTTTAGGGTTTAGGGTTTAGGGTTTAGGGTTTAGGGTTTAGGGTTTAGGGTTTAGGGTTTAGGGTTTAGGGTTTAGGGTTTAGGGTTTAGGGTTTAGGGTTTAGGGTTTAGGGTTTAGGGTTTAGGGTTTAGGGTTTAGGGTTTAGGGTTTAGGGTTTAGGGTTTAGGGTTTAGGGTTTAGGGTTTAGGGTTTAGGGTTTAGGGTTTAGGGTTTAGGGTTTAGGGTTTAGGGTTTAGGGTTTAGGGTTTAGGGTTTAGGGTTTAGGGTTTAGGGTTTAGGGTTTAGGGTTTAGGGTTTAGGGTTTAGGGTTTAGGGTTTAGGGTTTAGGGTTTAGGGTTTAGGGTTTAGGGTTTAGGGTTTAGGGTTTAGGGTTTAGGGTTTAGGGTTTAGGGTTTAGGGTTTAGGGTTTAGGGTTTAGGGTTTAGGGTTTAGGGTTTAGGGTTTAGGGTTTAGGGTTTAGGGTTTAGGGTTTAGGGTTTAGGGTTTAGGGTTTAGGGTTTAGGGTTTAGGGTTTAGGGTTTAGGGTTTAGGGTTTAGGGTTTAGGGTTTAGGGTTTAGGGTTTAGGGTTTAGGGTTTAGGGTTTAGGGTTTAGGGTTTAGGGTTTAGGGTTTAGGGTTTAGGGTTTAGGGTTTAGGGTTTAGGGTTTAGGGTTTAGGGTTTAGGGTTTAGGGTTTAGGGCTTAGGGTCTTAGGGCTTAGGGCTTAGGGCTTAGGGCTTAGGGCTTAGGGCTTAGGGCTTAGGGCTTAGGGCTTAGGGCTTAGGGCTTAGGGCTTAGGGCTTAGGGCTTAGGGCTTAGGGCTTAGGGCTTAGGGCTTAGGGCTTAGGGCTTAGGGCTTAGGGCTTAGGGCTTAGGGCTTAGGGCTTAGGGCTTAGGGCTTAGGGTTTAGGGTTTAGGGTTTAGGGTTTAGGGTTTAGGGTTTAGGGTTTAGGGTTTAGGGTTTAGGGTTTAGGGTTTAGGGTTTAGGGTTTAGGGTTTAGGGTTTAGGGTTTAGGGTTTAGGGTTTAGGGTTTAGGGTTTAGGGTTTAGGGTTTAGGGTTTAGGGTTTAGGGTTTAGGGTTTAGGGTTTAGGGTTTAGGGTTTAGGGTTTAGGGTTTAGGGTTTAGGGTTTAGGGTTTAGGGTTTAGGGTTTAGGGTTTAGGGTTTAGGGTTTAGGGTTTAGGGTTTAGGGTTTAGGGTTTAGGGTTTAGGGTTTAGGGTTTAGGGTTTAGGGTTTAGGGTTTAGGGTTTAGGGTTTAGGGTTTAGGGTTTAGGGTTTAGGGTTTAGGGTTTAGGGTTTAGGGTTTAGGGTTTAGGGTTTAGGGTTTAGGGTTTAGGGTTTAGGGTTTAGGGTTTAGGGTTTAGGGTTTAGGGTTTAGGGTTTAGGGTTTAGGGTTTAGGGTTTAGGGTTTAGGGTTTAGGGTTTAGGGTTTAGGGTTTAGGGTTTAGGGTTTAGGGTTTAGGGTTTAGGGTTTAGGGTTTAGGGTTTAGGGTTTAGGGTTTAGGGTTTAGGGTTTAGGGTTTAGGGTTTAGGGTTTAGGGTTTAGGGTTTAGGGTTTAGGGTTTAGGGTTTAGGGTTTAGGGTTTAGGGTTTAGGGTTTAGGGTTTAGGGTTTAGGGTTTAGGGTTTAGGGTTTAGGGTTTAGGGTTTAGGGTTTAGGGTTTAGGGTTTAGGGTTTAGGGTTTAGGGTTTAGGGTTTAGGGTTTAGGGTTTAGGGTTTAGGGTTTAGGGTTTAGGGTTTAGGGTTTAGGGTTTAGGGTTTAGGGTTTAGGGTTTAGGGTTTAGGGTTTAGGGTTTAGGGTTTAGGGTTTAGGGTTTAGGGTTTAGGGTTTAGGGTTTAGGGTTTAGGGTTTAGGGTTTAGGGTTTAGGGTTTAGGGTTTAGGGTTTAGGGTTTAGGGTTTAGGGTTTAGGGTTTAGGGTTTAGGGTTTAGGGTTTAGGGTTTAGGGTTTAGGGTTTAGGGTTTAGGGTTTAGGGTTTAGGGTTTAGGGTTTAGGGTTTAGGGTTTAGGGTTTAGGGTTTAGGGTTTAGGGTTTAGGGTTTAGGGTTTAGGGTTTAGGGTTTAGGGTTTAGGGTTTAGGGTTTAGGGTTTAGGGTTTAGGGTTTAGGGTTTAGGGTTTAGGGTTTAGGGTTTAGGGTTTAGGGTTTAGGGTTTAGGGTTTAGGGTTTAGGGTTTAGGGTTTAGGGTTTAGGGTTTAGGGTTTAGGGTTTAGGGTTTAGGGTTTAGGGTTTAGGGTTTAGGGTTTAGGGTTTAGGGTTTAGGGTTTAGGGTTTAGGGTTTAGGGTTTAGGGTTTAGGGTTTAGGGTTTAGGGTTTAGGGTTTAGGGTTTAGGGTTTAGGGTTTAGGGTTTAGGGTTTAGGGTTTAGGGTTTAGGGTTTAGGGTTTAGGGTTTAGGGTTTAGGGTTTAGGGTTTAGGGTTTAGGGTTTAGGGTTTAGGGTTTAGGGTTTAGGGTTTAGGGTTTAGGGTTTAGGGTTTAGGGTTTAGGGTTTAGGGTTTAGGGTTTAGGGTTTAGGGTTTAGGGTTTAGGGTTTAGGGTTTAGGGTTTAGGGTTTAGGGTTTAGGGTTTAGGGTTTAGGGTTTAGGGTTTAGGGTTTAGGGTTTAGGGTTTAGGGTTTAGGGTTTAGGGTTTAGGGTTTAGGGTTTAGGGTTTAGGGTTTAGGGTTTAGGGTTTAGGGTTTAGGGTTTAGGGTTTAGGGTTTAGGGTTTAGGGTTTAGGGTTTAGGGTTTAGGGTTTAGGGTTTAGGGTTTAGGGTTTAGGGTTTAGGGTTTAGGGTTTAGGGTTTAGGGTTTAGGGTTTAGGGTTTAGGGTTTAGGGTTTAGGGTTTAGGGTTTAGGGTTTAGGGTTTAGGGTTTAGGGTTTAGGGTTTAGGGTTTAGGGTTTAGGGTTTAGGGTTTAGGGTTTAGGGTTTAGGGTTTAGGGTTTAGGGTTTAGGGTTTAGGGTTTAGGGTTTAGGGTTTAGGGTTTAGGGTTTAGGGTTTAGGGTTTAGGGTTTAGGGTTTAGGGTTTAGGGTTTAGGGTTTAGGGTTTAGGGTTTAGGGTTTAGGGTTTAGGGTTTAGGGTTTAGGGTTTAGGGTTTAGGGTTTAGGGTTTAGGGTTTAGGGTTTAGGGTTTAGGGTTTAGGGTTTAGGGTTTAGGGTTTAGGGTTTAGGGTTTAGGGTTTAGGGTTTAGGGTTTAGGGTTTAGGGTTTAGGGTTTAGGGTTTAGGGTTTAGGGTTTAGGGTTTAGGGTTTAGGGTTTAGGGTTTAGGGTTTAGGGTTTAGGGTTTAGGGTTTAGGGTTTAGGGTTTAGGGTTTAGGGTTTAGGGTTTAGGGTTTAGGGTTTAGGGTTTAGGGTTTAGGGTTTAGGGTTTAGGGTTTAGGGTTTAGGGTTTAGGGTTTAGGGTTTAGGGTTTAGGGTTTAGGGTTTAGGGTTTAGGGTTTAGGGTTTAGGGTTTAGGGTTTAGGGTTTAGGGTTTAGGGTTTAGGGTTTAGGGTTTAGGGTTTAGGGTTTAGGGTTTAGGGTTTAGGGTTTAGGGTTTAGGGTTTAGGGTTTAGGGTTTAGGGTTTAGGGTTTAGGGTTTAGGGTTTAGGGTTTAGGGTTTAGGGTTTAGGGT